>CM062805.1:851185706-851881562 GCA_031772625.1 Pinus tabuliformis | reverse complement strand
GGTCAGGCCTATACAAGCCAACATGGTTTTGGTTTGTCAGGACTGAGATCTGCATAAAGATGTCTGATTTCATCCCACTGGAATCCAACCCCCCCGCAGAAAGAATTGAATAGTGGTTGGACAAGAAGATTCATGAGTTTCGCGGCACAGAAAAACAGAAATTCATGAGTATCTAAGGAACAGTGGTTGGAGCTCTACTTGTATACGGAAATCCACGAAAATTTCTTTGCATCCTTTCCTTCTGAGTTGTATGAATGGATCATGAAGTTAGCAGATAGCCAGGGAAGGTATAGACTCGACAAACCAATAGTGTGAACTCTGGAATTAGTGCGCAGACTAGAAGAATCAAGAGATAAGATATCATGTATTGTGGACCATTGGCTCGACCGAATAATAGGAGGATTATCGATGAATTTGTAGTCGACACAACTGTCAGCTACAGTGAGGCAGAACGATGTTTTCTCAAGGGACCACAAGGTAAGTATATTAAAACTTTGAACAATTGGATTAAGATATTATTGTGTGAAAAGCAGGTTATGCGAATAAATTAATGTTTGGGACTACGTGAAGTGGGAAGATCTACAAAAGTGGAAGTAGTGAGGAGTTAGAAAACAGTCCCTTAATTTCACCCTCGCGGGAAAGCGAGGAACAGCTCGAGAAAGTTACTCTGAGAAGCATGGTCAGTCTGATAAGGCAACGTATTCCACATTTACCACCTCCACCCACACCGCCACCCATCTCACCCTCCTCACCTCCATCTCCACCCACCCCACCTCCGCCACCACCACATTTTAGTATGGCGAGTGCGATCCAATTATCGGTATTCAGAGGAGTGGGAAATGAAGATTCAGACCAATTCTGGTTCATGGTAAGAGCAGTAGGGGAAGCACGGGGCGTCATGGATGATAATATTAAAAAGGCTATGCTGTTGAGCACGCTACAGGATCACACGTTAACGTTGTATATCAAGCATTCTAATGACCACCTGAATGTAGGAATCATAGAGATCTCGTCTTCGTTGAATAGGGAATTTAGTAGGCCAAAGTTAGAAACACAATCAATCATCGGATTTAAGGAGATTACGATGCTCCCAGGCGAGACCCCCTAGGATCTGGACCAAATGTTGAAGAGTACGATCCTCAAAGCCAATATGACATTAACGGATGCACAACATCACACATGGTTTGTGGCCTCACTCACGCCACACTTAAGGATGGCGTTGTCACATAAAAAACTTTCCACCCAGGGTAAAGCATTGGAAATGGTAATGAGATTACATGAGACCCATATACAAGACCCTGAGTTGGAGTCCAACAAATCCACTTGAAACTCCAAAATCTATGTTTGGAAATGTAAAGTTTGAAACAAGATAGGACACCTCAGCCGGAGGTGCGTGAGGAAGTATGGTGCATAAAATGCAAAGGCCAAGGGCACGACAAGGACCACTGTCCAGTGTTCGCGAACTACTTGGCAGGAGGAGGGCCAATGCGTTAAGACTGGAGGCATAGGCAGGGCCAAGTGTGGCATCTTCCCTATGGTGCACGATCTGCCAGATAGGGGGAAAAGACACTACGGACAATTGTCATCTGTTGCAGAAGTATACGCATATGTCCCAGCAATTGTTTTGTAATTTCTACAATTCGGTAGGCCATGATGAATGCACCTGTGAAGCTACAAACTAATGATGGATCAGACTCCTGCATACCGGGTGTAGACCAAAACTTGAGCCCTTGACCCAAATGCAGGGATGCGTGCTATGGATTTTAGGGCGTGCGGTCGGGGTCGAGGCGGAATGGGACCAGGAAGGGGTCGCGGACAACTGATTTGTTACAATTGCAAAGGGCAGGGAACTATGCCCGTGATTGTACAAACCAGACAAGAATATCATGTTGGTATTGTACACAGTTTGATCATGAGGCAGAAGATTGCCCTTAATTGATAGTGAGGATATGTGAAAAGGGGGTACTCCAGGCCCCTCCAACCCATAATTTACAAATGATGAGGTCTGAGCCGCGCAAAGAAAACCCAAATGTAAACATGATGCTCAAGAGCGGTATGACCACGGGAGATAATAAATGGAAGCAGCCAGATGAAAGTGCATGGGTTCGCAAGGCTCCTACAAAGGAACTCGAATTTGATTTAGAACACGTGAAGGAGACATTCATGGAAGCTAAGAAGAGCTTCACAGAGGCCTCTACTTCAAGTGGTAAGGATTAATTAGAACCAGGAATGGATCCTTTAATGCTCACTACCTTTTTGGATACATTCGTGAAACTGCTGCACGATAGCAAGGCGGTCAAAGGACTACAAGAACTTATCACTAGGTGTGCAGGGTCAGGAGAACCGCGTGTGGTCCAGAAACTTGGAAAGCATGCATTGCGCACAGGAAGGGAAATGAGGTTGACTACACAAATAGGTGAATACGAAATGGATCAGGTAATCCTAGATCTCGGTTCGGACACAAATGTACTACCAAAGCAAACATGGGAATGCATGGGAAGACACGTGTTATAATGGTCCCCTATTTAGTTACGAATGGCAAACCAACAGAATATTTTTCTCATGGGAAGATTGCAAGGGTGGCAGTCGATATTGAAGGTGTGAATGCGTAGGCAGATTTTGATGATAGATATTGTCAATGACAACAATCCCTATCCAACACTACTAGGAAAGAATAACTAGGCCATTGATATGAACAGAGTCATAAATATGAAGAAGCGCAAAATGATCTTTGAGAAAAAGTCACTACGCGTGCTAGTACCGCTAGATCCAGTCGAAGGAGCGCGATACATTGAACCGTGCATGACGATGATAGTGATGATGATCTCGATTGTATTTACAAGATAACTGCGCGAGAAGAAGATTGGGTGAATCCGATTGTAGATGGAAGGATTTCATGGGAGTGAAAAAGCTCCTTAACTTCAAGTTCAGATGAAGAGATACAACGATGGCAGAATCGGCTTCACGAAGTAAGAACACTTAATTGAAACATGATGATTAGATCATTGCATTGCGTGACAATAGAGGCAAGGGAGCTGCCGACATATGATGGATTAACAACAGTGGATAAATTTTTGAGCAAATTTGAAAGTGCAGTACCAGAACAACAACTGTTCAATGCACTAAGTGGGAAATACGTGCAACACCCGCACGATGGTGGGGTATGCATCAAGGAACTTTTGAGGACTGGTGCGGATGCAGAAGGATGATGCGCCTACGTTTTGAAAACCCCAGCTCTAAAAAAAAGCCAATCAGCAGGGGCAGAACAACTTGCACGCCCACCTTTCCCGATGGGTACAGACATATGTTGTACAGTCCGCACAAGTGCACACCACCACCCCCAGACTAGAGAATTGTAACAAACCATAGTAGCAGGAAAGGTGACACGCGCTATCAATTCTCCATGACGAGGCATTCGATAGGGTGCGTGGAGTACTGAACAAGGTTCACCAGGTGAGATGAATTGATTGGGACCTGCCAGTACCTGTGGTTCAATGGGTCTATAGGACCATGTGCAAAACCCTGAACATGAAGATTATTCCAAAGTTGTGGAACAGAGTAAAAACTGTAATTTTTGAAGAGAATACAAAAAAGGGTCCGCGCATAATCACTCCCATAGTTGTGACAGTGCGTGATGGCCAGGAGGAAGAAATCACACATCTACGCAAGGATGAACATTTGAGGATTCAGGAAGCCATATGGCGAGGGAACCTTAGACTTTACGAACTCGAACAAGACTGGGTATGATTGAGAAGAAAAGCATTTGAATGGATGCTGAAATCAAAAGGCTGGAAAACGAGATCACGCAAGCATGTCTCATCGATAAACCAAGGATGACAAAGAAAGATACGGATGACCATACCACTGCATTAGAATATTGTCGCTGAGAGTTTATGACTCTGCTACCATGGCTACGACCACACCTCACCAACTGCAGTAACCAGGGAAGCGCACTGCATACAGTAGAACGCACGGCGCCAGCGGTCACGCAGAAAATTGAGGAGTTTCCGTAGACTATGCTGGAAGGAAAATTGAAGTCTCACACAGGTGGTATGACCACCTGACTATCCGTAGGGAGGATAGTCTTAGCACTCTAGACAGTTGAAAGAGAGCGCGAGACTCTAAAAGAGTCTATTTAGGGGCTGTGCGATGAGGGAGGTGCATGTAGAATTAGCAGGACACAAGGTTTGCACCCGTGAACGAGGGGCTGCGCTGTCATACGGGTAGTCTGGGAAGTAACCGTTCGTGTCACTGTTCATGATGAGATGTCCAATTTAGGGAAAAAGGGAGTGGACAACAGGCATTTAAGACACGAATTAAGGCTAGATTTGGGGCAATCTGCCGCCAAGAAAGCATTGATGGCCCAAAATTGGGGGGAACAGTTGGATTTGAATTCAAAAGGTGCTATAAAACTCCAAGGGCTAACCACAAGACAACACTTGTTCATTTGAGATTTGAGCAGTTCATTAGAGCACAGAGTGTTGAGCATCGAGCAAGATTTGAGCCCCAAAGTTCACGAACAACCACAGACAGCTCAAGCAAGATGACAACTACCAGGAGAGGTTTGGGCTCTGCAGAAGGAACCACCGATGAGGTCGCGTAGAACCCCATGATGCATGATGTTCCCGGAAACACTGGGGTTGTGCCACAAATCCCGAAATCACATTGGACATCGAGGCCCAAGAAAGATAAGCATGCGGCGGGACCAGTTCACATGTCCCCAAGAAATCTGCTGTTCGGTAAACTTTTAATGGAAGAAAAGGGTAAGGTTGTCACCATTGAGATAGATGATGAGGAGGAGGACCTACAGGCTCTCATCGATGAGATAAAGGCAGCAAAAGACATGGAAGAGGACATCCAACCGGTGCACACTGCAGCAAAATTGCCTGAGTACGTTCCTCCGTGAAAAGGGAAAGCCAAGATACCCAAGGACTTGGATGCCACTAAAAGCGCACTCCAGACCCTGCTCCTCCCCAATGGAATTGTGTTTGAGGGCTCACACTTGGGTCGCGTACCCACAATGAAGTTTGAAGATTGGGACCTCGTGGATAGCGAGAAGTTCCCACACTTGGAGATGGAGAACCTCATGAAGCAAAGTACGGAGGGGTCAGTCACAACACTAGAGCTTCGAAAATGGCTGCGCGGGTGGAGAAGGCCACATTACTTCATCTGTTATGGATTCCACACTTCACTGCACACCTATCACTATTTTCATCATCAAGCAACTGCTTTTCCTGGTGCAATATGGGTACTTATGGCTAGAAGAGCCTATTCCCATCATGATGGATCTCATCCATAGGATTTCCCCCGCTCCCCTGTAAGGGAAAGGACCCCGCGGAAGTAGCAGAAAAAGTGGAGATTTGGCACTCGCAGAGGCCATGAAGAAAAAATACAAACTAGAAAGAAAAAGAGGGGTTAAGCAATCAGCAGCATTAAAGATAAAGCGGTGCGCGTAGCCACCCAGCTCCTGGCCAGGAAGGTAATGAGAAAATGTCGTGGTGATGAGGTATTAGTGCTGGTAGTTGCATTGGCAAAACAATACGCGAAGGGGTCCAATTCAATTGGGTCGAGCTCCTCTGCGAGGAGTTCCTGACTAACTGCAAGGAAGCCCAGGAGCAGGGCAAGACCTTCCACTACATGTGGTTGCTCTTGTCTATTTTACTGGTAATAGGGGAACTACCCGAGGACAATCAGTTCCCTAGTATTGAAGAGGACTTACCAGAGGCTGCAAAGTACGCGTCGCTCTGGGCCACCAAGGACACCAAGTGGATTTGTGAGACCAAGATCTTCTGGGTGCTTATGGAGGCAAGCATCCGAATGTGGATCAATAGACGACCGCACCTATCCCTGACAGTGTACAATAGTCTGCGGATCTTTCCAGACTTCAAGGCAGGCATGCATAATGTGTACATCAAGGTGCATAAGGACCCGATGCAACAATGGACCAAGCTCCCCTTCATCGCTATCGATGATGCAATCTTTTGAATGCTAGAATCATGGCCCCGGAGTGGCGCGCCCAGATCTGGCAGAGATTAATAGAATAACAACACAGAAGCAGAAGGATGTAACTAAGTTGCATGTCATGAAGTTGGCCCAACAAAGGTGCAATGAACAAGCGGCTGTAGAGCTAAGGGTTGTCTGTGAGGCAGTAAGGTAGCCATAGAGCAGGCAAAGGCCGCCGGAGTAGCAGCAGCAGCGCAGGCAACAGGGGCCACCACAACACAGGACACGGAGGGCCAGAGCTTGTCTACAGAACAGAGAGCATAGGACACGGAAGAAGGCGCGAACCTGGGCGCAACATCCACTCAGCTGAAAAGGCCGCATGTCACGGAGAGATCGGGTCCACGAAAAAAGGTCAAGGCATCCAAATTGACCATCGAACCGATCACACTAATAGAAGGTGACCTCTATGACATCGTGACATGGTTCGCGAGGTCACCAAGGAAGTGCTCCAGGAAGCCATGTCGGAGCAGCAGATTGTGTTGGGGGCCCTAAGGGCGCAACTACAGGAACTACAAGTGCAGCCCCCACAGGAAGGAACCATAGCCACCTACAGCGTAGCAAGTACATCAGTAGCAGAGCAGCTGCTACACGCAAAGATGGCCAATACCATAGTGCTACCAGAAGGAGCACTAACAACAGAGAAAGAGGACAACAGAGCCGCAGTGGGCAGGATCAAGGGACTTGGCCTAAATTTGGCTGCCCTTCTGTGAGACACACTGTACCAGCTACAGGATGGCATAATAGCAGAGCTCCACGCCAGGGAAGGCCGAGCGATTCAGGTGATGAGTAAGCAGAAGATCAACATTGATTAGCGCAACTACAGCAAGATGAACTAGTGTCACAGAACTAGCAGATTGTGAAGACAGTGGATGAAGCATATCGGCGAGTCCTAGAGTTGTCCATCGCTGCAGACCTACCAACAAGATGCGGATCCACTATCTGGAAAGTACAGTCTGCAGTGCGCGTGAGGAAACAACACGAGTTCAGTTGGAGCTGAACCTCTAGATTGTGAGCTACGGATGAAGGCGCAGCCTTCCAATCCTCCAGAAGTGAGAGAGCAGTGCGTTAGCGTGATTAAAACAGGACTGGAAGAAATTGGACGGGCAGTGCAGGACTATATTGGTATGTTGGACCATGTTTTTGATGTCCTCACATCCTTGCAGGAGGACCCCAACATACAGCACTTGGAACAGAGGCGCACAAACTGCAGGAATAGTATGATAATGTTAGGGGAACTGTGCAGATAGTCGTCCTCACCCAATGACTGGCAAAGATGCAGCAAGCAAGGGCGCTGAAAGAGTAGGTGGATGCCACCAGACAGAAAGAGGCACTTCTCAAGGCGCGCGTCCAGCCTTGGATTGATGAGGCCTTCACCATTACGGCTGACATTGAGGGCAAGCTTGCACAGATGTAGTAACTATATGCACTAAGGCAGGTAGTAGATCCTCACAAAGAAGCATCGGAGGAGCACATGCAGCAGGTCCAACAAACTGCAGAACAATGCGTCGCGGACCTCCGAGCAGTACAGGACCAGTTGGAGGGGCTCCATACCAAGGTCACCACACTAGTAGAGTGACTCGAGATGAGTCACGATGATTGTGTTGGGGGCCTGTTGGGCATGGAATCCCCCCACAACATGTTTTGGGGCTCAAAGCCCAAGTTTTAGTCAAAGTTTTTGTAAGACTCCACGATTTGCGGGCGCGGAGTGCGAAGTATAGGTTAAGTCATAGGGTTTTCCACCCTAAAGTAATGTAATGTAATGTAAAGTCATGTCGACCTACCCATGGTTTGCAAAACATGGGATTATATAAATAGAGCGAGGCTCTAAGTTGTAAAGGGAGCGAAGGAAGAAAAGGAAATAATAAATGGTTCGAGCTTAGAGTAGGAATCTAAGTGTCTTGGGACATAGTAGGAGGAGGAGGCTCTACAACTGAGTGCGCAGAGGCCTAGTAGAGTCCGCAGCTGAGTGCGTAGGGCAGTGTTGAGTTTGTAATTTGGATTGAAGATTAGTAAAGAGAAGTTGATTCCTATTTATGTGTATCTGTTGTGCATTGATTTCTTTACGTGTAAACTTTTTATTTATCACGTGCACTGATATGATTGTTGAATATGCTATATAATCATTAGTCTTGCATAAAAAGTTAAGTAATCGAATAATAACTGATTAAATAGCAAGGAACTTGGGTATTATACGTGTTGCACCCCGGTGCGCGGAAGCATCACCGTGGGTTGCAAAAGGATAGCAAGTGCGCGTAGCGATGGGTCAAACTGCGGACCTCCAAAAACCATCAGACATCCCCAAGGTGCGGAAACCTGGTTCTATCACCCTCCCATACTACTTCGAGTGAGACCTCAGTCCACGCTCCGTGGACTGTTACCGAAAGTTCCAGTAGTACTGGGATTTGCTTGGATAAATCACCTCTGAACCTGGGTTAGGCCTATACAAGCCAACATCAACGTTGGTCAACACAAGTCAAATTGGCCTCCTACAATTTCGGTAAACACTGGTCAATGGATGGAACAAAAAACCCTTTCGTTTCTTTCGCACGTGTGGAGAGTTTCCTCTGAAATTCGTACCAATCAATGAAGGATAGATAAGATTGTGAGTGAGTGAAGTGTCCAAATGGGGAGGAGTCACCTTATATTTATATGCAAACGTTGAGGATGAATAGATGTGATTGTTGGGCTTTTGAGCCTACTTAAGTTTTCTATTTGACCTTGACAATTTGTCCATAATCAAAATAAATTCATAATTACATTTGTACATGTCATAATGGGATTATCTTTAGATCATTCCCACACCTCTCAGAGAGAGGAATCCAATTAAAATATGAGATGCCTCATATGAGCTGTGCAATGTGAATTTTGTCACTAGTTTCCAAAACTAACAAGAGGACATCAACAATAAAATGGAGGAAGAGAAAAAGAAGAGATTGTAGCTAGGAGAACTGAAGTTGCAAGAGACGAAGAAGAAGCTGAAGGAGGAACAAGAGATGAGAAGAAGAGAAAGAGAAGAAAAGAAGAAATAGGAGGAAGAAGAAAGGAAATGCACAATGATAGAGAAAACAATGCCCATATAGGTTGAGGAGTCAGAACATCCAACAGTTGAGGTAGACAGTGAATAGATGCAGGATTGAGAAATGGCTCAGTAGAGTGAGCAATTGATTTAGTGGATGGACATGGAGTTAGAGTAGGAGCCACGAAATGAAGACACTGACCTCATGCTGAGAGCACCCGAGGCCACCTCTCAGTCTCCACCACCTCCCGTGTCAGAACCTCTCGTGAGAAAACAAGGATATTTTTATTCCTTGATGATGATCCAGTCATGGATGTGTACAATCTCTCATTTGACGAGTTGTAGAAGAATATTGTACAAGTGTAAAGGAAGCACTTTCCGGATGATCACGTATCACCTGCATTCATGAAGGAAAGGGTGATAGTTCTAGACACTAGGAAGCATCCAACCACCCTTGCCAAAGCCACCTTGGCCTATGTTGGAGCAACAAGCTCCAATTTCAAGTACTTGTTGGCCGAGAATGAATAACTGAAAAAGAACTTACAAAAAACTAGGCAAGAGGCAGAACAATCTCAAGAGAAGAGCGCAGTTTCTGCAATGGCAGAGATGAGGAAAGTGATACTCACTATAGTATCAACACTTGAGACCACCATGCAGAAACTCTATGATGAATTTGTCACCGTGCACAAAGCAGTTGTTTGTGTGCATGGCTTGCAGTAGTGGAGCAAGGAGTTTGTTCAAACTCTTAGGAACATACATGTTGCCATTGCCCATGTGCAAGAGTGGAGAATGTGGTACAAAGGGCCCCGCTTCACTTGCAAAAGATGATGAAGCCGTAGACAGAGCTAGAAAAAGCAAAGGTCTAGATGTTGATCTAGAACTATGAGTATCTTACCCCGTTTGTTAGCAGCATCTCAGCCTCATATGCACGGTTGCACAAGAGTTTGGATGTCATGGTGAAGATGCATAGGATTTCATCAATCGGTTCCCTCACTGAAGCTAAGAACAAGAACCAAGTCTGGCTAAATATTGATAGGTACATGGAGAATTCTAAGGCAAGAGGTCCACAGGAATGACTTGGAAACTAACGCACACAACATGCAAAAGTACATCGGTGTGGTCCTATCAAAGTCAACATCATGTTGCTCATGCTTTAGAATAAATTAGATACAGGTTTCGAGACCATACCCTAGATGCCATGGAGGCAAGAGCCTCCCTTCAGGAAGACAACATCAGGAAGTTTGGGAACACATCATGCAGTACCAAGTTTGCCATGTAATCGAAAAGCCAAGTGTAGGTTTTTGAGATGGTCTTTCCCCAAACTTTGTAGTCATAGTGTTTTGTCCATTTAGGTTGTCTATAGCCTAATTTGTTTTACATTAGTACATGTGGAAAATGTATATTATTTGTAAATATGTTGAAAGTGAAAATCCAAGTGCCATTCGTAGAATGTGGATAGTCACTCTGTAAGGTAATAAGTTATTTGTAAAGGAAGTTGAAGATTCATGAGGGAAGTCAAAGAGTCACAAAGGGGAATGTCAAGGGTCACCCCACCCTTTCTTATAAATAGAACCTCATAACTCATAGAAGGGGATTTTTGGGAGCCAAGTTTTGGCTAGGCATTTCTTAGAGTAGCCTTGGAGTATTTTGATGAGCCTTGGCTTCTCCACAACGTAGAGAGTGTATAATTCTTTGGAGGAGCAGGCAGTGTTGACTATAATGTTCCACTATTGGGGCTAATGGATATCAATGGTGTATATATGGATGTAACTTTCACTTAATAATATAGCTAAGCCAACACGTTTTCATGCATATGTTGTTATTATAGTTTGATTATTCTGGTTGCTTTAGCAATGTATGTTGTTTAACTTACGCTTTTGTGTATGAACTATTTTGTATGAAATTTTATGAACCTTGTTGAAAGCATGTTGTTGGATTATCCCATCACTTTGGTTTGTGGACTATTCTGCTTCTAGCTTGTTATGTCGTTCCACTCGTATGTTCCTTTCAGGCTGCGTACTATTATAGGCTTCTAAGGGGCACACTTCCTTTCCCCTCTATGTGTTAAAACCGCCATGCATATCACTTGACTCATTGCAAGGTCACACACTTGCTTCCAACCAAATCTATCATGCTTACCTCTATGTGTTACCGTGGTCAAGGAACTACATTACCACCCATTGATGGGACTCCTACTCCAAATGGTCTAAGGTCTAGTTGGGACTTCTTACCAGGGAGATCCCCTTGACATGTTGGCAGGTCGAGCACCATCAACAATCCTATATTTGTAGGATCACACATTGATCTACAAATTTATTAGAATATGGATAATGGAAAAGGACTTGATCTATTGGATTAAGCACAAGAAGCAACCAAAATAATGTATTGAGCTTCAGCTGGGAGCCAAGGGTTTATTCACAATACTTTTTATAAATCTATAAGATTGCATGAGAGTCTTTGAAAATGGGCCTTAATTTCTTAATAATGTGGTTCTCCTCATCCACTTTTGGACCCTCGAATATAATATTGACAAGGACAAATTTATAAAATCCCTAGTATCGATTCAACTTTATGCACATCCAATTGAATATTGGTAAGAAGATACCCTAGAAGTTATTGGAAACACAATTAGTTCTTTTGTAAATATATCATAGGTTAGAAAAACTAGGCAATATATAACTTATGTTAAAACTTGCGTGTACATGGATATATCTTAATTGTTATCGAAATTGATTAAAGTCTCCTTCCAAAATGAGGACATAGTGTAATTTATTGATTATGAGAAGGTCCCCTTTGGATTTCATAAATAGCATGAATATGGCCATTTATTTAAGAACCACCCTCTTGTAAACCCTCTCCCTTATCCAAAATCTATGTAGTCCACAAGGATTGATCAAGAAGGATTGCAATGGCCGAAAAATCGTAGAAGCAACAAATAACCCTAAAATTCCAACCCTAAGGATCCCCTTCAATCTGGATCCAAGGGCTCTGGCGATTTGAACCTGCTTCCAGCGCGCCTGCTCCGCCCCCAGGCCCTGCCTGGCTGGGCCTCTGCTCTCCTCGATCCCCTCTCGTCTTTGTCTGTTCCGCTGGTCCCTGTCGTTGGGGCCCAGCCTTTGCTCCTTCCCTGCGCTGATCTTCTCCCGCAGCCCCCTGCGGGCCTCTCTCTTGAATGGCCGGGCTCGCTCCCCCCCCTCCAGACTCTGAGAATCATGAGGAAATATTCGCCTCCCTATTTTCTGAACCAGCAGATGCCAGACCCCGTCCCTCTGTGACCAAGTTCATCAAAAAACTCGATGAAATCCCAGAGGTTAATCTTCCTCCTTCCCTTCCAAGGAAATCTGCAATAACTCTCGCGGAAAGAGGTCTTGTAGGCCAGTTCACCGGCCTCTGGCCCTCTCCGAGATCAGTTCAAAATGGGTAGAGCGCAACTGGAGCGCGATGATACAAGGAAGATTTCCATCAGATTCTGCGGACGTGGATATTATACATTTCTCTTTGAATCGAAAGAAGACAAGAACCTCATCTTCAGAAATGGCCCCTATTTCATGGATTCAAGAGGCCTTTACTTGAATAGATGGACTCCGGACTTTGATCCGGAAATGGACATTCCAAATGCAGTTCCAGTATGGGTACGGCTCCCTCACTTGCCACTTCATTGCTGGGGAGATGAATCAGTAAAGGCAATAGGAAATGCAGTAGGTAAATACATTGATAGATCTGAGCCAAGGGAGAACATGCATGCGTGCGCGAGGATCTGCGTGGAAGTAGATCTAGGGAAAGGTCTGTCGGAAGCTATCAAGATCAAGGTGGACCAATGGACGCATATCCAGCAGTTGGACTATGAGCAGCTTCCCTTCAAATGCAAGGTATGCCACGAGTATGGTCATTTTGCAAATAGATGTAGTAAGTCAAAAATGAATGAATCTGTTGATAATGAGGAAAATCCTGAGGGCACATGGGAACCAGTAAAAAGGAAAAAGCCTTCCCCTACCCAAGGACCCAACTCCAAAACCCCTCCGGAATCCCTTCCCCCCCCTCCTCCTCCCCCCTCCAGCTCAGCTTTCCCTTCATCCTCCAACCCCTTCGAATCCTTGTCCGTCGAAGAACCTTCTTCCCCTCCCTCTTCCCCCCGTGCAGCTCCCTCTTCCCCCCGCACGATCCCTCCCCCTTCCCCCCCTCCTACCATTGAGAGAATCCCTACTAGAAACAAATCGAAAGAATCTAGTCAATCCACAGACCCTCCGAGAAAACCTGGCCGAAAGTCAAATAAAGAGCTCAGAGATGAAACAGCGGCAAAAGAGATGGCAACGGGAGCGCAGCAACCAATGGACTCATACTTAGGCAAGCTAAAAGGGAGTGGAGAAAAAGTAAAGGAGAAGAGTGGACCTCACCCAACAAATGGTAAATAATGATCTTGGTCTCTTGGAATTGTAGGGGGATGGGCTCTCCCTTAAAACTAAAAGCAATCAGGGATTTATTAAAACAGGAGTAGCCAGACCTTCTCCTCATCCAGGAGACCAAAATTACTGAACAGGACTTTCAAAAACAACTCCAAAACTCCAAAAACTTCACAGGTGTATCAATAGGCTCAGAAGGCACTTCAGGAGGAATAGGAACAATATGGAATAAGAATAAATGGGAAATCATCAATTCTCAATTCTGCAACTGGTGGGTCAGAATAGACCTAAAAAACAAAGGAACTCGGGAAATCTACTATATCTATAATATATATGCCCCAAACCATTATAGGGACAAAGGCCGCTGCTAGGACACCATTGCCTCAGATCTCCAATCCATGCAAAACAGGAATATAATTCTGGGAGGAGACATGAATGTAATAAGAAACGTGGATGAGAAGTTAGGAGGAAACTACCTTGCAGATCCCTCAAGAGACGTTCTAGAAACCATAATACAGTCTCACAATCTGATTGACATTCCTCTATCCAATGGGAAATACACATGGAGTAATAAAAGATCTGGCTATCACAACATTAAAGAGAGATTGGATAGATTTTTGCTACAGGAAGGAATTGCAGCAAGTTTTTAGTCCATTAAGAGCCAATTAATTCATGCTTCGGCCTCAGATCACAAGCCTGTGATTCTAAATCTGGACAAAGGCAGAAACTTGGGGCCACTCCCCTTCAAATATAATAAAACTTGGGATCTTCAAGAAGAATTTCGCACCCTCATTCAAAACTAGTGGGCCAAGGAGGTAAACAGATCACCCTACTATATCTGGGAAATGAAATTAAAATACCTAAGAGCAGTAATCAAACAGTGGGCAAAGGAAGCAGCGATCTTGGAAAATAAAAAAAAATCAGATCTACTCACGAAGATGGAGCAGTGGAACAAAGATAAAGAGAACATACAATATACAAGTGAAGACTTAGAGCAGGAAAAAGAAATGTATAGGGAACTCTATCGACAAAATAGAGTAGAGGAAGAGGATCAAAGACAGAAATCTCGGTGCCTTTGGCTGAAAGCCGGAGACAAAAATACATCCTTTTTCCACAACAATATCAAACTCATGCGAGCTAAAAACCAGATAGATAAAATAGGGGCTGAGGGAAAAGAGATCATCGACCAAGAAGAAATTAAAGAAGTAGCATTTAATCACTTTAAATCCCTTCTTTCTGCTGCTCCTCAGCAAACGGACAGCTCTGAATTCCTTAGTGCAGTAGAGAGCAAAATATCAGATGCTCAAAACAAAGAGTTGGACCAGGACATTACAGAAGAGGAAATTCGAGCAGCAATCTTTAGTATGTAGCAGGATAAGGCCCTGGGTCTGGATGGGTTCACGGTTGCCTTCTATTGAAATCATTGGGAAACAATCAAAAAAGACTTGGTGCGGATGGTAAAGAATTCTTTCAAAAACCATAAGATGGGAGATAATACCAAGTCTTCCCACATAGCCCTGATCCCTAAGGAAGCGAATCCTCTCTCGTTTGACAGGTTCCGCCCCATATCCTTATGTAATGTTTCTTACAAGATTGTAACAAAAATTCTAGCCAATAGGCTAAAAAAACTCCTTCCTCTCTTAATATCTGAAAACTAGGGAGGCTTCGTTCCGAGTAGGCAAATAACCGACAATGTCATATTGATCCAAGAAGCTATCCACAACAGCCTAAACAGAGGAGAACGAGGGATGATAATCAAACTCGACATGGCAAATGCATTTGATAGAGTTGACCACTCCTTTCTAACAGCAACACTCAAAAAATTCGGGATTTCAAAAAACTTCATAAGCATTATCAATGGGTGCATCTCCAACCCTTGGACCGCTCCCCTGATTAATGGTCGCCCCAGCAAATACTTTAGAAGCTCCAGGGGGCTGAGACAAGGTTGTCCTCTCTCCCCATTCTTATACATCATAATGGCTGAGACTTTGAGTATTCATCTAGAACATCTTCGCAGACAAAAAGAGATCACTGGAATCAGTATAGAAAGAGGTATCAAAGAGATAAACCATTCGCTCTTCGCGGATGAAACACTTCTCATTGGGGGAGCTTCTAGCTTAATGGAAAAACGATTCAAGAAAGTGTTGGATGCCTTTCTAGCAGTCTCAAGAGGGAAGTTGAACAATAGAAAATGCAAGATATATACTTGGAATGTCCCCCTTCAAATACAACAAAGAATATCTTTGATACTGGATATTCCAGTGCAAAGGAACTGGAGCTTCTTTTCCTATTTAGGTCTGCCTCTTGCTAAAGAAACAGTCAAGGCTGAGATTTGGGTCAAACACATAGAAAAGATGAGAGGCCTCCTTCAGAGTTGGGGAGTGTCTTGGCTCAATTTGGCAGGCAGAACGATCCTTATTAAGGCCATTCTCTCAGCCCTTCCTATTTATCAATATGCGGTCATCATGGCCCCGGCCAGTACTCATAAACATATGGAACTCATCTTGCGTAGTTTTCTATGGCAGGGAGGAAAACAGGAGTCCAAGAAATTTAGCCTTGTCAAATGGGATCAGGTAACCCTACCATATGAAAATGGAGGCCTATCCATTAAAATCCCAAGCCTCTCCAATCGGGCTTTGGGTTTTAAATTGATCTGGGGAATTCTTTCTGGCAAAGGATCATGGTGGGTGGAGGTCATAAAAAGGAAATATCTCAGAGGCTTGAACTCTAATATTCTTACTGAATCAATAGTTGACAGATCTTGCACCCCGGTATGGAAACTCATTAAAAAAGTGCTTCCCCAATTCCGAGAAAACACATCCAAACTCCCTGGAAATGGTAAGGACACCAATATTTGGTCAGATAGAATTATGGGCTCTGAGCCGAGAAACCTTCTCCAAGCTTCCCGACCTCTGCAGATATGGATGGAAGAAAGAAATCTAACCACCTTGTTCGATATATCAATATGGAACCAAAACAAATGGCAGGACTGGAAGGATCTCCAAACCCCCATTGACCTCAGAGATCTTTGGTCCAATCTCAAGTCCTCTCTCTCTGGTTCCACGCCTATCAATATTGGGATTGAAGACATGTATATTTGGGACTCCAGTGGAGGGAAATTCACGGTAAAAGAGGGATACAAAACATTGCAGGCCACAACTCATTCAGCAAATTGGAACCTCTTCACAACTATCTGGAAATCAGAGTGCCTTCCAAAGATTAAACATTTCAATTGGACCCTCCTGAAAGGCAAGATCCTTACTGCTGAGAATCTAAGGAAAAGAGGAATCTTGGGACCATCAATGTGCTGCTTCTGTCGTGCAGAGGAGGAAAACATTCAACACATTTTCTTACTCTATCCCTTTGCTCAGAGCTGCTGGAAGCAGGTGACAAGCCCCATGGAAATTAGCGAAAGTTTTGATCAGATCTCCTCTCTTCAGAAAAATTGGGGGAAATGCTATCCCTTTCCCAGGAAAGGCAAACACAACATCAGTAGAATGTGGAAATGTATTCCAACCACTCTATGCTGGCATCTTTGGCTAGCCAGGGACAACTATGTCTTCAATAACAAAAAGCCCAACATGGCTAGTATCCTTGCTAAAACAACTGCCACCATCTCTGAAACAATAAGCACAAACTTCATAGCCCTTCCAGATCAATCAAGCTGGCATCAAGAAGAGATGGATTGGTACAATAAATTCAGCCTCAGTCACACCAAAAATCAATATTTCCAAGCAAAAGCACACAAGAAAAGGATGCACTGGAAACTCAGAGGATCCAAGGAAGAGGTTAACCAGTGGATTCTAGAACAGAAGCACCCTACACTCCATTTTGATGGTGCCTCCAAGAATAACCCAGGGAAAGCTGGAGTAGGGGGCATCATAAAAATCCATAATGGGAAAACTATCCTAAGCTATGAATGGGGTCTGGGGAAAGTCTCCAACAACGTGGCTGAAGCGTACAGCCTCCTTCTCGGCACCTCAATTCTGAATAGATTGGGAATTAGAAATGCAATCATTCTGGGGGACTCGGCCATTGTTATCGCAGCCTTGGTTTCAGGATCAGAGTTTAATAAAGCAGCCCTAAACAATATAAAGCTTAGGATACAGGACAATCTCAAGAATATGGGAGAACCAATGTTCAAGCATGTCTTAAGAGAAAACAACACTGAAGCGAATTTTTTCGCCTCCAAGGCCGTCAGCAGACAGAGTGGAAAGATCAGAGAAAATGAGCGTATATATGTCAAACCAATCCCATAGCAGTATAAGCTGTCAGACAACCCCTCTGAACAGCATCATCAGTATACTTCTGAAATCAAGTCATATCAGCTGTCATACTCCTCTTGACTTTCTCTCCCGCAATCTCGACAAGCCAATCTCAACCCGCCCCATCGAGAACTGTGTAACATCTCCCTTCCATCATACATCCTGGCTTGCTCCAAATACCCGATCACACCATGTTTCATGTGATCCCTTCTCTCGGAATCCTGGTAAATGTCCCCCCTCAATCCTTATCGATTGCACCAAGGATTTCACGTATGATTCGGAGTCTGCCCAAATCCATGAAGATATTTTGCACCTCCAGCATGCCCAGCCTTCCTTGATGTTATATACTCCCCCTCCTCCCCTCGCCCACCTCAGAACTCTTTCGCCCTCTCAGAAGCAGAGCAGAGAAGCAGTGCCCGGCTCCCTGCCCTCAGAAGCCCTCAACAATAGAAGCAGTAAGCAGCCTTGCTCTCTCAAGCATCCTTCGTCATACATTTGGATCCAGAAGCTCTGCAACAAGCGAGGCAGCTCCCAAAGCAACATTGAAGTGTGCTTTCCTCCTAAAGCATACAGGTATAACTTGTGTTATTTACAGGCTCATTTATCGCTGACTCTCCTCTCCTTTAAGGTTGTCTTCCTAGCCATGGCAGAGACTTCAGAAAACAGAATGCAGAACGAGACTCAGGAAGGCCGAGATCATCCAGAGAACCCGCTGGATCGTGTGCTTGGCAACAATACTTGCACACTCTGCAAACAGCATTGTTTCATGATCGCTAGGTTCATCAAGCACTTTAATGAACTTAAAGAAGACTTCCAGGCAGATAGTCGATCCAAGAGGAAAAAACTGGAAAAGCAAAGAGCCGAGATCGAGAGCCTTAAAGAGAAATGTAAGCACATGGAGGAGGCTATATCTCACATCAAGAACATCACCCAGAGCATGCAAGCTGAGGCATCAACCAAAGCAAGCATCAAAAAGGAACCGCAGGTCGAAGACTCGGTCAACCAGTTTTGCTAATTAGCCAAATGTCCAGTAAATTTTGCCTACTCGCTGGTCTTTTTGTCAGGAAATATAGCCGCTACTTATTTCAATTTACCCTTTTCAAGTTTAATCTCAAGAAGTCTGGGTCTGCGCACCCATTTTGGACTTCCTCTCTTTTTCTTTTTTCACTCTATGTAACAGCACTCGCTACTAGCAGTTTTTTTTATAATATAAAAGTATTCGACCGCGTTAAAAAAAAAGGATCCCCTTCAATCCAATAATAAGTATGAAGCTTTTACAAACTTGAAACTCTCACAAGAGGAATATGAAATCATATGGAGGATTGAAAGAGGTTAAGGAGAACCTTGAATAGGAAAACTTAGCTAAAAAGAGGAAAAACACAAAAAACCCCAATGAGGATCATGTTGACAAAGAAATATAAATATTATATGTGAAACAGGAAACATAGGAAAATTAATCATGCTCCAAGAAACCAACAAACATGGAAGAATAAAAAAAATTGGACTTGGATGAATAGGTGTTATCGGCCGTACTAGAGGAATTGCAAGATCAAGATCGTAGAATGGTATTGAATCCCCAATTTAATTTTCTTCATTAATGTTTTCTTAGAGTTACAAACTCCATAGATGAATCAACCCCTCCCTATAAAAGGCATGAATCTATAATTCCTCCCTATATACACAAGGACTCCCCCAGACATGTTCAAGAGGAGAAGAAGCATGGGAGGAAAACAAGACAAGAGTTAATATAGAAAGAAGGAGGATTTTTAGCCAAAGCAAGGTCACATTAATCACCAGATGTGTTCTCACCCACTCCTCCCCCTTCCAAACGAAATTCATATCCTTGAACATAAGGGGTCTTAATTGCAGAGGAAATCATGGTCCCCTAAAAGACCGAATTAAAAGGGACAAACCAAATATAGTAATCCTTAAGGAAACTAAATGCCCAAGTGAAAAAATGGACTCCCTTGTGTCCAAGTGCTAAAAAGGGAGGAAAGTAATATATCTCAATGCCATTGGACATGCAAGAGGACTGGCAGTGATTTGGAATTTGACTAAAATAGTCTTCTCCAAGTTGCTTTGGTCCCAAGAATCCTGGCAATAATATTCCATCCCTTATGCTCTAAAGAAACTAGGTTAGTAATCGTAGTCTATGGGACTCATCCCTCCAGGGAGAAAGATTCCTTTCTCAACAATCTTCTTCAAGTCATAAATATGTTAAATTATACAAATAGGGTCAAATTTCACTGTGGACAACTCATTTTATGGAGATAATTATTGCATTTAATTCCTCTTTTCGAGAGGACCAAAATAAACCTAAATATCACTCAAATCGGATAAGGGAAAGTGTACTTATGAAGAAAAACCCACATATGCACATTTGGACAGGTTGACCCTAACAAGAAATTGGTCACCCTTGGAAGCCTATAAATATAAGTGACCTCAATTTCATTTGGAAATAACCAAGAATATTCTTCTTCTCTTCTTCGTTGATTAGTTTGCACAGGTTTGAGGCTGGGTCGACAAAAGAAATTCACAAAGGTCTGAAATTACAGGGTCCAAAGCTTGTATCTATTTCTATGGTTTAGGGTTACAATCGTTGGCTTGACAAAGGGGATATTTGGCTGCAATCATTGGCTTGCAAGATTAAGGGAGCGACTTGAAGCTCTCAGTCACTCGCACAACTCCTCCTCCCTATGACTTGAAAGTAGGGCTAATATTTTTCAGTTGAATGTATTTGACCACATATAAGAAAAGTTGTCTCTAATATATATTGATGTTGGGAACATATTTTTGAATTTTATTGGGTTATTTTTCTGGATGATATTGTATTGGGCTCATTGTACTCTCTACTGAAAATTTTATGACAATCTAATAGAAGAATAATTTCAAAGGGTTTTGCCCCTTGTGGGGTTTTTCGTTGGTCTTTGGCCAAACCTAGTGCCTCTTATTGATGTGTTGATTGTCTCCTTTTTCATTTCATTTATTGCTCTATCTTCAATTACTGTTGATGATAGGAAAGTTTAATTGCTAATGAAAGGATTGTTATTTGAAGTATTGAAGTTTTAGAGCTAATGTGAAGGAAAAGCCCAAAAGGATTCAAGTAGCAAAGAAATCATCTTTGGAAATCTGAAGGAGCCTATCTAGTCAAGTCAAGATGTCTTCCCATTTCTTTAAGGAATGTGAGAATTTGGGTGACTCATCTAACTTTTTTGCATGGAAATTCAAGTTGGAGATAATAGGTGATAACAATTATGTTTTGGATTGCATTCGAGTAAAATTACTTGAGCCTCCAAAGAATGCTTCTGCTGCTATCAAGAACAAGCACAAGAGAGGTGAGTTAAAAGAAAAACAAATTATAGCTGATGGTTTACAAGATATTTTACTAGCATATGTTGGAAAGTTGTGGAAGTCTAAGGATGTGTATGATAATATAGTTGTATGCATGATTAGATAAGATTTCTAATTGAAGTAATTGAAGTATCAGAGATAAGGTGAAGGACAAGCCCAAAATGACTCAAGAATCAAAGCAATAATATTTGGAAAGTTGAAGGAGTCTATTTAGTAAGGTCAAGATGTCTTCCCCTTTCTTTAACGAACATGAGAAGTTGGGTGACTCATCTAACTTTGTTGCATGGAAAGTCATGTTGGAGAGCATAGCTAATAACAATGATGTTTTGGATTACGTTCGAGTAAGAGTACTTGACCCTCTAGAGAATGCTTCGGCTGCTATCAAGAACAAGCACAAGAATGGTAAGTTAAAAGAAAGAAGAAAAAAAAAATATAGCTTATGATTTACAAGATAATTTTCTAACATATGTTGGAAATTTGCAAAAGTCTAAGGATATGTATGATAACATAGTTGGCATGTCTGAAGTCAACAATTTGAATGAAATCATCTCCTTGAAATATCAAATCAAAGGCACAAAGATGAACAAAGGGGAGTTTTTGCAATCCTACATTATGAGGATTTCTCGTCTTAGATATAAATTACAAAGAGTTGGGGAATTTGTCCCTGGCAGGGAATTTCTAATTGTGACTTTTAGATGTCTCCCTCCTATTTGGGAAACCTCCGTTACTACTATAAGGAAAAAACAATCTTTTTATGTCATTTGATGAGATTGTTGGAAAAGTCACTCAAGAAGAATCAAGGATGATATCAAGAGGAAGGATTCAAAAGCATGAACAGTTGCATTCATCACTCGTGACAAGAAGAAGAAGAAAGGAAAAGGAGGTCCATCAAATTAAAGAGAGCCTCATCCTCGAAATTCAAGTAGAAGGAAGGAATAATTACATATTGAATGCTTCAATTATCATAAGAGAGGCTAGTATGCTCGATATTTCCCCGAGGAAAAAAATGGACCATGCTACAAAACTAGAAGCAACAACAACAGGTTTGATGATTGAGAAATAAGAGATGATTGAATGCATGAACACAATGGAAGAGATGGAAGAAGAAGAAGAGATGATCCTAGTGACCATGAAGAAGATCATCATCCCCAAAAGAAGTCAAGGTTCTCTAGGTATGAAAGTAATGTTGCAAATAAATATGAATATACTCTTCTTTCTTCCCTCACTAGTTCTTCTCCTTCGGATTTATAGGATAATTGGTTGGTCGATAGTGGGGCCACTCATCACTTCTCTGGGTATAAGGAAGGTCTTAATAATTTGGTAGAGAGGGAGTCAAATTTGAAAATTATTCTTGGATACAACTCCACTCTTCTCATCAAAGGTTTTGGGTCCATCAAATTTCATCTAGATTCTGGGGAATCCATTTTTCTCCATAATTTAATATATGTGTCAGGTTAGAAGAAGAATTTGGTATCAATGTCCTCTTTAGAAGACAAAGGGATGAGGGTTGCCTTCATCAAGGGAAAGGTTCTTACCTGGCATGTTGGATCACCTATGATAAATGCATTTACATTGTCATCGATATTTAAAGGAATCTATAGAGTCACTGGTAGACCTCTTCTAGCATTGGTCCATGATAATAATCATCTAAGTGAGCTATGGCAATGAATATTGGTCAATCTATATTATAATTCTCTTCCGAAATTAGAGAAATTAGTCTCTGGGATTCCCAAGGTTCAAGCCCAACAAGATGGAGTATGTCTAGGTTGTGTTAGTGGAAAGAAGACAAGGGGAACAATCCCCTTTAGCAAGAACAAGACAAATGGCATCCTTCATCTCATTCATTCTGACATTTTTGGTCCAATGCCTATGGATTCTATTTGTGGCCATCTCTACTACATCACCTTCATTACTGACTTCTCAAGAAAGAAATGGATATATTATTTGAAGCACAAGGATGAAGCCTTTGAAATGTTCAAGGAGTTCAAAGCTTTGATCAAAAATCAAATAGGGAAGAAAATAAAAATATTCAGGTTTGACAATGGTGAAGAATACACATCAAAGGAATTCATTGTTTTTTACAAGAAGGAAGGTATCAAGAAAGAAACAATTGTGCCCTATAATCCCGAACAAAATGGAGTGGCTGAAAGAAATAAAGGGTCCATTATAGAATTTTCATGTGCCATGCTTTATGATCAAAAGTTGCTAAAGTTTTTTTGGGGAGAAGCAACAAATGTTGTTGTATATGTTTAAAACAGGGTGCCTCATCAAACATTGGAAAACAAGACCCCCGTAGAAGTGTTCACAAATGTCAAGCCCGATGTTGGCCAACTCAGTATCTTTGCATGCCCCATATATTTTCATGTGCTGAAGGACAAAAGAAACAAAATGGAAGCCTCGGGAAGAAAATACACGTTTGTTGGGTATTGTGAAAATTCTAAAGAATTTAGAATATATATTCCTAGTCAAAGTAAG
Source organism: Pinus tabuliformis (assembly GCA_031772625.1). Taxonomy (NCBI): domain Eukaryota; kingdom Viridiplantae; phylum Streptophyta; class Pinopsida; order Pinales; family Pinaceae; genus Pinus; species Pinus tabuliformis. Next base: position 851,858,052 of record CM062805.1, on the reverse strand, counting down.
GTTGAAATTATTAAGGATGTAATGTTCGATGAAGATGTTTCCCTTGGAAAAGAAATAGACCTTCATCTGCCTCCTCCTCCTAAGAATAATGATGATATGGATATTTTAGATGGTCCTTCCATGCCTAAATCTGTGACAGACATTATTGATGGTTGCATGAAACCTATGGATCCCTTAAATCCTCCTCCATGTGATCCTCCTATCAGGAAAAGGCCACTTCGGTTCCGTGACACATTACAAGATGATGAGAAATGATATCCTGTTTAAATATCATTTAGACAAAGGAAGAAGCCATGCAGATACCAAAGATACATTGCAACCATGAGCACTATGATTCAATCTGAACCTCCCACCTTTGAAGAAGTTCTGAAAGAAAAAGTTTGGAAAGATGCTATGGCAGAAGAATATGAATCAATCATGAAAAATGACGTATGGGATGTTGTGTTGAAACCATAGGGGAAATATGGACGGTAACTTCAAAGTGGTTATTCAAGATCAAGTATGGAGTTGATGGTAGAATTGAGAAATATAAAGCAAGGTTCATGACCTGAGGATTCTCCCAAAAATAGGGAGAATATTATGATGATATATTTGCACCTATGGCTCGATTTACAATTGTTATCACCAAAAAATGACTACCTAGCTATTTCTAACTAGGTGGATCAAAATACACCATGTAGATTTAAGTTTACCATAGTAAAATCACTTTCACTATGGAAAATAATTTAGTAAACCAATTTTATTAAATTATTTTATGATTTAAATTAAAAAGCCCCATGATAACAATTAGATAAATCATTATTTATTTAATTTTCTCTAGTAATGATTATTAAATTATTATTTAATAATGATTTATATAATTATTTAATAACGATTTAATAATCATTCCTAGATAAAATTAAATAAATAATGATTTATTTAATTGTTCTTATGGGGTTTTTTATTAAATCATAAAATAATTTAATAAAAGTGGTTTACTAAATTATTTTCCATAGTGAAAGTGATTTTACTATGGTAAAATTAAATCTATATGGTGTATTTCGATCCACCAAGTTAGAAATGGCTAGGTGATCATTTTTTGGTGAGAACAACAACCATTCATTCGATAGTTTCCTTTGTCACAAGTCAAGGATGGACCTCCATCAGATGATTGCGAAGATTGTATTCCTCCATGGCATGTTACGTGAAGAAGTGTATGTTGAACAACCACAAGGATTTGAAGTAGAGGAATGAAAGAAACATGTTTTAATGTTGAGGAAGGAATTGCATGGTTCAAAGAAAGCCCCTAGAGTATGGTACGTCTGTATAGATAGTTAATTGGTGAATTTGGGATTCACAAGAAGCAATGTCGATCCCAACCTATACTTCAAGGTAGTCCAAGTTATGCCATTGATTTTGGTTTTATATGTTGATTATCTATTCTCTACAGGTAGTTATCCCCTGATGATCAAGTGTAAGAGGGAGATAGACTATGAGTTCAAGATGAAGGACCTTTGACTTATGCACTACTTTCTAGGCCTTGCGATGTGGAAAAGGCCTCGTGATATTTCCCTGTGATAAGGAAAATATGTTGTGAAGCTAATGGAGATATTTGGAATGACAACATGAAAGTCCTTTCCCACACCGATGGATATAAAATTCAAGAATTTATATGGAGAAGGTGCACGACCCATTTGGCGAATACATTCGAGTATATATAATTGATTGGGGCTCTGATGTTCCTAGTGAACACTCATCTAGACATATTATATGGAGTGAATACGTTGAGTCAATTCATGAATGAGCCTCTCCATGCACATTGGATCGCTACCAAACACATTTTGATATATTTGCATGGGACGATCACACTTGGTTTAAGATATTCTGTCGGAAATGTTCAACTTCATGGATACACCGATGATGACTGGGAAGGAAATGTTATCGATGGGAAGAGTATTCTTGGATGTTAATTTAGCCCTAGATCGGCCATGATATCTTAGATGAGCAAGAACCAAAAGTTTGTAGCATTGAGTACCACAGAGGCAGAGTACATTGCTGCTAGCATGGCTAGTTGCAAAGCAGTTTGGTTAAGGAATCTCTTTGGAGAGCTATTTGAGAAGGTCCTCGACACTACAATGATATATTGTGACAATAAGTGTGGGATCCATCTGGTAGAGAATCTCATATTTCATGACAAGTCCAAGAACATAGAGATTCAATATCACTTCATTCGAGACATGGTGCAGAGTGGAGCCATTAGACTCCATCACATATGGATAGATGAGCATACTATATATATATCATCACCAAGGCTTTGTCAAAAGGGAATTTCTTGGTCTTCAGAGAGTCGCTTGGACTTACAAATGTGATCCCTCCTGATAAGGGGCATCATTGATCAAGAACATTGATCCAACTCTTCCCCCTGTTTGAGCTCCCAGGGTGTGGAATTGAGATGGAGGGCTCCTGGGGTTGAGGGATCTCAGAAAATAGGGCATCACCCCCATTTGTTACAAATAGGGTTTGAGATGTTGCTCCCTTATCTTGGTCTTTGTAGAGTATACCCCAATTGGCATCATACCCACAACCTAGGCTTATTGGGATTGTCCCTCCTCGTCTCACTAATGGGTTGAGGAGGCTTGCGGGCATGTGATCTTTACCTTTTGGTAAGTTGGGTATCTCGCCCAAGATAGGATTATGATGCAAGTGTTCTACCATATGAACCTCGAAGTTCATTGATGGGAAGATCAATAAGAAATAGGATGGGTTGAGATGTGCTCCCCTATATCACATATTGGTTGATATGGGGTCGAATATGTTTATCTCCCCTGTGAGATTCTAAATTGAGATGTGCTCCTTGATGTAGTTTTAGATTGAGATATGCTCTCAGATAATGTATAGGGTGGTAGCTTTAGCCCCCAAATGATTCTTCTTATTTTTATTTGAGAATTTTTCAGTAGTTAGAGTTGAGCAGAGATGGGAAATGATATGATGACAGGATGAAATGATGATCGATGGCTAGATACGGACAGGTGGAATTCTCCCTAGTTGAGAGGGAGTGTTAAATTATACAACTAGGGTAAAATTCCACTTTGGACAACTCATTTTATGGAGATTATTATTTCATTGAATTCATATTTTCGAGAGGACCAAAATCGAACTAAAGATCACTCAAATCGGATAAGGGAAAGTGTACTTATGAAGGAAAACCCATATATGCACATTTAGACATGTCGACCCTAACAAGAAATTGGCCACCCTTGGAAGCCTATCAATAAAAGTGACCACAAGCTCATTTGGACATTACCAAGAACCTTCTTCTTCTCTTCCTCATTGATTGGTTCACACGGGTCTCAGGCTAGGTCGAAAAAAGAATTTTGCAAAGGTATGAAATTATAGGGTTCAAAGCTTTCATATGTTTCTAAGGTTTTAGGTTACATTCGTTGGCTTGACAAAGGGAACCTTGGCTCCAGTCCTTGGCTTGCAGGCTCAAGGGAGCGACTGGAAGATCTTAGTTTCTCGCACAACTCCTACTCCCTACGACTAGAAATTAGGCCTAATATTTGACAGTTGACCACAGTCGATCACATACAGGAAAAGTTGTCTCTAATATATATTGATTTTGGGAACATATTTCTAAATGTTATTGGGTTATTTTGCTAGATGATATTGTATTGGGCTCATTGTACTCTCTACTAAACATTTTATGACAATCTAATAGAAGAATAATTTCAAAGGGTTTTCCCCCTTGTGGGGTTTTTCCCTAGTCTTTGACCAACCCTGGTGTCTCTTGTTGATGTTTTGATTGTCTCCTTTGTCATTGAATTTATTTTTCTATCTTCAATTATTGTTGATGATTGGAAAGATTAATTGCTATCTAAAGGATTACTAATTGAAGTTTTTAATTGGGCTAATGTAATTGATACAGCATAAAACAATATGAAAATTTAACAAAACCTACATCAAGGGGAAATGTGTATCATAGGTGGGGATTTCAATTTTCAATATGGTCACTTCCTTGGAGGAGAAAAAAAGGTGGCTTGAGAAGGCTAGAAGTTGATGCACATTTCTTCAAGGACATCATTAAAGGGATGAAAACCATAGATGTTGAAACGATCAATGGAATATACACTTAGAATAATGATAAGGGGGGTAAGAATCAAAATTTATGCCACTTAGATAGATTTTTGGTCTTTGATACCTTATTGGAAAAAAGATACTTTTATAAGCATTTATTCTCCCTAGCACAAGTTGGGGTCATTAGACTATCTCCCTTGAAGTAGACCTCAATTTGTCCCCAAGATTTAGCCCTTCAGATTTGAGGGTTTTTGGCTCTTAAATCTCACCTTCATTGAGAAAGAAAAGATCTCATGGTAGGAATTGTAAAATCCAAGCTTCTCATCAATGTACAACTTTCAACAAAAAATTAAACTCCTCAAAATGAAAATAAAAAAATGGAATTATGAAGAGTTTGGAAACATTTTTAGGACAAACTCCAGTTAGAAGCACAAATGAAATTGTACCAACACCAAATAATACTCGAATATTGATATGATACTATGGCACAGTAAGAGGGAGAAATATTAGAAAAAAATGGAAGATAGCAGGAAGAAGGAAGAGATACTATGAAGCAAAAGTCAATGATCAACTAGCTTTAGGAAGGGAACAAAAAAACTTGTTTATTCCATAAATCCATGCTCAAGCACTACCACCACAAATGAATATTCTCCCTTGTGAACTCAGCAGGGCAAAGGTTAACAAACCATAAAGACTTCGAGAAAGAGCTTACTAGTTTTTACTATCATCTACTAAAAGAGACATCTCCTAACTGTCTCCTGGAAATCGAAAAAATATTTAACATATACCTCATTTATTCATGGAGGAGCATAATGCATCCCTCATAAGAAAGATCACTATTCAAGAGGTGGAAGAAGTCATTATGAATTTACCCAAGAATAAAGCACTAGGGCATAATCGATTTACTTCAGACTTCTTCCAAGCTTGTTTGTCTTTTATGGTAGAAAAAATTCTAGCTTTGGTAGAAGAGTCAAGGACAATCCACTCCATGTTGTTGCCCCTTAATGCAACAATTTTTACTTTTGTCCCTAAATCATCCCAATCAAGTGATCCATTTGGGTTTATGTCCATTGCATTGTACCATGTGATTTATAAAATCCTCTCCAAAGTTATTGCCAACAAGATTAAGCCCTTGCTCCCCTGACCGTCTCCAAAGAGTATTATGGTTATGTGGAAGGTCGATAGATTCTCGATGGAATTGTGGCCACCCATGATCTGATCCACTCCATGAAAAAACTCAAAAATTTAGGTGTGGTTAATAAGCTCAATTTCTCTAAAGATTTTAACGAGTTCAATTGGTCTTTTATTTTTCATGTTCTACAAGATTTTGGATAATCTGAAGAATGAATTGAGTGGATTGCCTCCTTGTCCCCTTTTTTCTCCATCCTATTCAAAGGATCTCCCTTTTCCACATTCAACACTTCAAGAGGTATACAGCAAGGGGATCCTCTTTCTCACTTTCTTTTTGTTCTATTTTTTGAAGGTTTAGGGTGTTAAATGAAAGTAGCCATGCTCCATAATAATGTAAAAGGTATTTAGTTGAAAAATTTCATCGATCCCATCACCCACTAGTGGTTTGTTGATGATACATTATTAAATGTATTACCTATCGTTCGAGAGGAAAAAAAACCAAGAATATTTTAGATGATTTTATGTTAGCCTTAGGCACCTCATTCAACCACTCTAAATCAAAAATATTTTTCTTCAACACCCATCCTAGCATTCAAGCCCGCCATAAATTCATCCTAGGTTTTTAGAGATCCTTCCTCTCGGTGATCTACCTCGGAGCTCATCTAATTGACAACACTCTAAAAACCATTCATTGGAATAATGTTCTTGATAAGATAGCCCCAAAACTAGACAACTAGACCTTTAGCTCTTCTTAAATCTGCCTTTCAAGCTCTTCCAATATATAGGGTATTTGTATTATTTGCGCCCAACGGTGTCCTTCACTCCATTGGTAATTTATTGTGTTCTTTCCTATGGAATGGAGTGACTCGATATTGTAAATGGGCCCTGGTAGTGTGTGATATGATCTTCTTTCTCAAACAATGAGGCCTAGTTCTAAGAGATCTAGAGATGCTCAAAAACATTATGGGTGCCAAACTCTGGTGGAGATGGATCCAATAGGGAAAATATCTTTGGAAAACCATTTGGAATGGAAAATAAATTCAAGGCCTAAGCATGGTCTCCAAGGTTCAAAGAAGACACAACACTTTGGGCTCTGTAATAAGGAACCTAGCTCACAAGAACAACTCACTAGTACAACAAACTATGAGAAACTACAAATCATGGTGTACCTAGATTCTGGGGTGAATCATTGTAGTAAATACAAAATTTAGCCTCACAGGAACAATACACTCATCTAGAAGAATTTATGGAAAGCAAACACTACACTCAAGTTGCTTAGTACTAGAAATCTTCGGAAGGAAACTTCACTTGGTGCTCATGGAAAACCAATGAAGATTGAGACTTTGAATTTCCTTAGAGCGAATGATCTCTCCTTGAATAAATCCTTAATCAAAGGAAAATTTCAATTCACAAAGGAGAATACAAGTTAATAAGGGGTTATAAATGGCTAGGAACTTCTTTGTCAATGAGTCTTACTTCCTTGCCTCTGATTTTGACCAACTACCTAAAGAAGAATATGGAATTGTAATTGGAAACAAAAAATGAGGTCTAAGGTGGCACGTTTCATTTGGATGTTAACCAAGAAAGGAACATTAATGTGGGATCATATATAATGTATGTAGAAAATCTGTGTAGGTTAACCTGATAATGCAATATAAATCAAAGAAAAATACTATAACCTGCTTCTACTATCAATTTGCAGAAGCTTAAAGATAGATTTGAACAATATAATCAGAAGAAGAAGAGTCAATGCCACAATACACATGAAAATACTTTGGGGAAAGCCTCAGCTAAAAACTCCACACTATTGTATTATCATACAGGTGGAAATACATAGGAATTATACAAAGCCTTAGCTCTCACAACTAGCGAGCTCTTAGTACAATCCTCACAGATGCTCATAGGAAATCTTGGCTTCTCTCTAGCCTTCCTCTCTACCCTCCAAGCTCCTATTTCCTTGCATTGTTCCTTGTGGATGATTCTCCTGTTACCAAGTGGATGATCTCCTCCAAAACTGCACAATTCTCAAGGATTAAATCCTTGACTGCATGCATGAGTTTTCTCTTTGAGAAAACACATGCAACTAATAATAAAATGTCCTTGACTTTAATCTCAACCGGGTCTTTCTCATAATAGACATGCATGAGTTTCTGATGAGGGAATCTTCAGTTAATTGGAGTAGCATTAGTTGAGTGCATGCATGCATCAACTAGCTATTAACTCACTATTAGTTCCTCAAACAGTTTGGAACTAATTTAACTGGACTTAACTCAATAAACTGAGTTAAATAATTACAACTCAAATATAACTCAATCTTATCTCCTTAATTTAAGGGATAACTCTTGCATGACTTCATAAAGACTTCTAACTTGAATTTCTCCAACTAATTAATTTAAAATAAATTAATTAATTATTTCCAAGTAGTTGTTAAGACTAAATTCGATTTTAATTCACAATTTAATTCAAGGAAAAATTAAATCGGAATATTCTTGTTGCCACATTTCAACACTCCCTCTCAATAAGAAAGGGATTATCTGCCACCCCAATCCTGTCTCTATGGAACTCGAATTTACACTTTGACAATGCCTTTGTCAAAATGTCAGAATCTTGCTCCTTTGTCAAAATATACTACAGCAACATGATCCTCTTGACCTGTGAAAAGCCACGGGCAAAAAATCTTGCCTTATGCTTCTCCACACTACCATCAGCAGCTTGCTTTACCTTGTAAAGCCAACGGGAACTCACAACTTACTTGTTCTCTGGTCTTGGAACCACGTCCCAAACACTGTTATGAATTATGGAGTCATACTCCTCCACCATAGCATCAACCCAAATCGGTTGTTGCACTACTTCCTCAAAGGAAGATGGATTAGTCTCAAGACATTCCCAAACAAGGGCCATGTATCTAGTGTACCTCTCAGGTGACCTCCTCTGTCTGCGCTGAGAAGATGGTGCTCCCACATTCTCTCTCACATCCTCCAACAATCTGTCAGCTTCTCTTGTGCGCTTCCATCCATCTCTGGAAGACTCTGCTTGAGTGGATGTCTCCACTACTGGAACCTCTGCATGCAGCTGCTCTGCATCAGTCTGAGTCTCATCCTCCTTAGGAACCAACAGTTCCTCCACAACTTGTAGTTGGAGCTCGCTCTCAAGGGAAACTCGCATGACCTGCTACTCATCAAAATTGAGATCTATGTGAACCATTGTCCTCCGACTGGTAGGTAAGTACACCCAATAGTTGTGAGGTGTATCAGTGTACCCCACAAGTATCCCCAACTCTGTTTTCGGCTCAAGCTTCTTCTGTGCATCCTTTGTCACATGGAAATATATCGATGAGCCAAAGATCCTGAAGTGACCCACATCTAGTCTCTTACCGCAGAAAGCTTCCTCTGGTGTCTTCATCCAAATTATGCGATGTGGACTTCTATTATGCAAACAGACCATACTGTTGCATGCCTCAACCCACAAAGTGGTAGGCCTTTGTCATGCAGCATTGCTCGTGCTACCCCTACAATAGTTCTATTCTTCCTCTCAACCACCCCATTCTGTTGTGGGTTATGAGGTGTTGTCAACTCTTGTTTAATTCCATCCACTACACAGAAGTCCTTAAACTCTTGAGATACATATTCTCCACCGTTGTCGCTTCTCAAGGCCTTGATCTTCTTCCTTGACTCTTTCTCAACCAAAGATTTGAACTCACAAAACTTTGTGAAATTTTGATCCTTCTGCATGAAATAAATCCAACATTTATGAGAATAGTCATCAATGAAAATCACATAATACCTTTGCTTCACTGTGGATGTCGTTGAGAATGGTACACACAAATCCATATGAACTCATTCTAAGATAGCCTCTGCTCAACTGTCTTGATCATGAAAGGAAGACTTGGTGTACTTTCCCAAGGTACAACCTTTGCATGTGTCAACTTGCTCAAGTTTACCTTTGGGAAGTCCTGTAGATATCTGTTGCATTATCTTCAAAGCCCCATGATGCAAATGGCCCAACCACCTGTCATAACTCACTAATGTCTTGGCTTTGCACCAATTATGATTTCGTACTCAATGCTGCACAATCATCTACCTCTAGTTTATAGAGTTTCTTCGTCTGAATCCCTATCCTCTTGGTCTAACCTGTGGCTATGTGTCTTAGGAACACCTTTCCTTTATTGAATACAACATTGTAGCCTTTGTCCTCCAACATCACAACTGATACCAAGTTCTTCTTCAATCCAGGCACATACATCACATCTGACAAGGTGAGAGGAGCTCCATGCTCCCTCTGAAAAGCAACCGTGCCCACTCCTGAAACACTATACATTTCGTCATCACCCATCTCTATGCACATCTTGAGGTCTTTCTCCTCCAAGGCACTGAATAATTTTTTATCACCAGTCATGTGGAATGAGGCTCCACTATCAAGATACCAGACACAATCCATCATCGATGACACCATGCATGCGATGAGGGTAAAGTCCATTTCAAACTAAGAGGCTAATGCCTCACCTTCCGATCCTTCCGAGGATCCCTTCTTGGACTTCTTCGATGGGAAATTAGTCTTATAATTTCCCATCTTGTGACAATTAAAGCATCTTACTTTAGACATGTCACCCTTCTTACCTCCATGAGAAAAATTCAGTTTGAAATGGGAATCCTTCCCTTTCCATTTCCTTGCCTTACTTGCTAAGGCTATATTTTTTTCATCATCATTCTTGGATGAAGAACCATCTCATGTGCTCCTCCTGATCTCCTCCTGCATAAGATCCGACCATAGTCATTCCCAATCCGGCAGTTTCTCCCTTCCATTCACTGAGTCCTGGTATCTATTCCAACTCTTTGGAAGGCCAAGGAGAGCGAGGCTCACCATATCATCACCGACAGTAGTTATTCCCACACTGCTAAGCTCATCTTTGCAGGTGGTGAGCTTGTTCAGATACGTGGAAATAGTATCACCCTTCTCCATCTTGATTATTCGAAGCTTATCCTTGAGCGCCAATTTCCTCTGGTCGCTACTGTTTTGGTAGAGGTATTTCAATGTCTTCCACATTTAAAATGAAATATCCTTCCCATGGAGACTCGAGACAATATGGTGTTGAACTCCCTCAAGGATAATCCATCTCGCCTTCACTGCACACTTCTTCCACTCAGCCAACTCTTTTGCATTAGTTGAAGCTGGCTTTTAGATTTCTTGATCAATGAATTCCTTCAAGCCATTGTCTTCTAATACAACCTCCATTCTATCTTTCCATGCTATGTAATTCGAGCTACCATCCAAGGCATACTTTAGTCTCAAGCCATAGAATGCCATTGGCCAACCTTGAAGTATGATATGAATTTGATTTGCACCTGTAACCCCGAACTTCAAACTTTGAATTCTCTTCTTAGTATAGTATTCGCAACTTCGATACCATGTAGAAATTCTCTACAAATCCACCCGTGATACCATATAGAAAATCTATGTAGCTTAACCCGATAATGAAATATAAATCAAAGCAAAATACTATAACCTACTTCTACTATCAATTTGCGGAAGCTTAAAGATCGAGCTGAAAAATATAACCAGAAGAAGAAGAATCAATGGCACAATACACATGAAAATACTTTGGGGAAAGCCTCAGCTAAAAACCCCACACTATTTTATTATCATACAGGTGGAAATACATAGGAATTATACAAAGCCTTAGCTCTCACAGCTAGCCATCTCTCAGTACAACCCTCACAAATGCTCATAGGAAATCTTGGCTTCTCTCCTGCCTTCCTCTCTGCCCTCCAAGCTCCTATTTCCTTGAGACGTTCCTTGTGGATGATTCTCCTGTTACCAAGTGGATGATCTCCTCCAAAACTGCACAATCCTCAAGGATTAAATCCTTGACTGGATGCATGAGTTTTCTCTTTGAGAAAACACATGCAACTGATAGTACACTATCCTTGACTTTAATCTCAACTGGGTCTTTCTCAGAATAGACATGCATGATTTTCTGATGAGGGAATATTTAGTTAACTGTAGTAGCAATAGTTGAGTGCATGCATGCATCAACTAACTGTTAACTCACTATTAGTTCCTCAAACAGTTTGGAACTAATTTAACTGGACTTAACTCAGTAAACTGAGTTAACTAATTATAACTCAAATATAACTCAATCTTGTCTCCTTAATTTAAGGGATAACTCTTGCATGACTTCAAAAAGACTTCTATATTGAATTTCTCCAACTAATTAATTTAAAATAAATTAATTAATTATTTCCAAGTAGATGCTAAGACTAAATTCGATTTTAATTCACAATTTAATTCAAGGAAAAATTAAATTGGAATATTCTTGTTGCCACATTTCAACAATGTAGGGGCTTTAATGTTTCTTCTTACTATTACCTATGTAATAATAACCAAGAGACAACAAATCACATTCTCAACAACTTCCCAATTGTAGAGGAGAAATGGAACAAAATTGCCACGCCCTTTAATCAGACTGATCACTGCTACTTAGATATTTTGGAAATAATAATATTTTCCTGACGTTCTCTAGCCTTCAACAATATCATCATAAACAGATCATGGAACCTTTCCCTAGGCTTCATGTTTTGGTCTTATGGAAAGAAAGAAATAATTGAATCTTCAAATTAACGTATATTGAAGCAGAAGTTATATGGAAGAAAGCACTCAAGAACATAAGAGAAACTACACTACATGTCCAATCGTCATTGGAGCATTGGTATATTTCCCTTAATGAATCTCCCACCTTTTGAAACCTCTCTATCCCTTTCTCCTTTCCCACCAATTCCTCACCCCCTAAACAAATTTATGTTGTCAACATCCTAGTTCTTCACTCTCTTGGGTTTCATCAAATTTAACTTCGATGGTCCTAAAAAGGAAACATTGCAATCTCCAACCATGGTAGAATATTTAGAGATCATAGGGGAAATCCAATCTATGTTATAGTGGGACAGATGGGATTCAATAGTAATACTACAATAGAGCTTTTTGTGCTTACAATGGGACTACATACAATGATATATGAAGGATTTAACAAAGTGAAAGTAGTAGGAGATTCTCATGTTGTAATATAAATCCTAAAGAGGCTTTTAAATGTATTCACATCATAAATAATTTCATCCAAATGGAAGCTTGAAAATTTCCTCCAAAGGATTGCCATGTTTTTGACCCATATCTCTCTAATTATATCCTCTCATATCTCGTGAACAGGCCACAAGGTAGTTGACTACTTATCCAATCTGGGCTACTACAACTCAGATTTATCCATTTATTCTCACTGGGATATGATTCACTCATCTTCCCTCTTTTTTTTTGTATGTCAAGTTGTTTGTGTTCTTCCAGGATTGACTTGTGGCTTGAGAAACCATGACACAGGGGCATCTAAGCCGTCAAACTCACCCGAGGATCACACCTGACCTAAGCCACACCAGCACTAAGTTGACTAGATTTTAGCATGTCTCCTCCCCCTAGCACGAGAACAACAACCTCTATGAGGTTTGATCCTAAGTCGCCTTTCTAAAGAGGCCCATCCTCAACTGGTTGTGTTAGTGGGACTTGACACTCCTCTTCCCTCTAAAATGAAGGCAAAGATCTTATTGATAAATATCTAGAGTGGGCATCTTCTTATGCATAGAAGTTTACATCACACACCCCTAACTAGGGTGTCTCTTTGAACAAGCATTTGAGAGGGGAGGGGTAATTTACCTTTGATTGTCACCCCACCCCACAGGAAGGAGAGACAAAGCCATCCCGCCCTCCATTTGGCTATAACATTTAATTCCATTGCATTATATGGTACACAATTTACCCATGCCTTTGGTCACCTTGAATGCGGAGAAGATGAAAACCATCCTTACATTGTTGTTTGCGCTGAGACTAATCATTACTATTCTAATACAAAGAAGGGGGAAACTTGCCACCATGATTTTGAATTTTCCACCTAGAGCTATTGTTTGTTCATTGTGGGGAGGGGAAGGTCTAGGTTCTCCTAATGTGGCCTTTCTTATGCTCAATAATTTTGTAAAGAGTTCAATAAAATATCTATGGAAGGGTGGCTTCATATTTTGTTGGCAACATAGGCTCTATTGGCTCATGGTTGTTGATGGTTTGTGGTTCATTAGGCATAGTTGGGGGCTCGGGCTCTTATTTCCACCACTTCAACATTCTCTCGATCTCAATGGCATTGAGATTCAGGTATATTTCTTTACATTTCAGGCCTAGTCTCCATCCTATAGCTTGTCGCAACTTTGTAGGAGCTCAAGTGTTATTTTTTTTTCACAATCTTACAATTTTTATATGATATTTAGCATTATGTATCTTTGTTTCTTTCAGTGCAAGCTATCTCCTTGAGTCTTGGTTTGTTTAAGAATAGTTCTAGCCTTTCCCAATGTGATGGGCCTTTTATAGTTGAGCCTAGGCCAAGCACAATCACCATTACTGATGATTTAACTGGATTTCTTGATAGATTCATCTACTTCTCATTTGTAAATCTGACACCTCCCATTTGTGCCTATAAACTACACCTCATTACCTTTGTTTCATTAATTTTTCTACTCACTTATTCCCTCTTAGAAAAATTGGATAAGATTATTCTACCATGGTGCACTTTCATTGCTCTATTTGTTGCTTGTTGTCATTGTGTCACCTTCAACATGCCTCATTAACATATGAGAAGCAAGTGTGAATCCTCTAGCAAAGACGAGGGGAGCTCAGAAAAACCACTTTTGATCTAAAACTAAAATGTTGATGTAATATGACCACACCCCTAAGAACATTCAATTTGTTGTGGATGCAATGACAGAAAGAAACAAGCACACTGCCAAGGACAAGGATGAATCTAAAAGCAATCTTTCTCTTCATATTAGCATCACTCAAGTGGATATCTGAGAGATGTTCCTTGAACATAAGGACATAGCACTTTGACTAGCGTGATTTTAGGTTCTCCTATCCAATGGAAAGGCCCTTACTTGCTGATTCAACCTCTACCTAATTTGTTTCATGTCACTTCTTTTTTCTTGTTGCAACATTTTCATTTGGGTTCTGAGACTCATAGTTTTCATGGATTTGGAGCAACATGGCTACCATTTTGATATCTATATCTATATATATATATATATATATATATATATATATATATATATATATATATATATATATATATATATATATATATATATATATATATATATATATATATATATCTGTGTGTGTGCACTTGCAAATTAATACTAGGTATTATATCAAGACATGGTATAATCATTGCTTTTATGTGCTTTATGTTAAATTTTGGACAAAAGAACTATTCTTCCAACACTAGCCTAGTTTCCCTAGTGACAAACCACAATTGGAACTTATATGTTGTACATGTTATTACCTAAAAGATCAATAGAACACTAAGCTTACAAAAAAAAAGTGTCATATGAAATGAGTTATATTTTTTTGGGCATGTGGTATTGATACGCTAATGTATTGGTCCATAGTATTATAACAAAGCCTATTTACACATTAAGGATCTCGATGATAAAATGGGGGTAAATATCCATGGTTAAGAATCTTGTTACATGTTTTAAATGTATATATCTTTAACTTATATATTAATTCCTTTTATAATTAATAATAATAATAATTTCAAATAAAGTTAAAATTTAGTTAATTTTTATGATTGTTTTTTTTTAATTTTAGCAACATGAAATGTTTTGATGCTTATCATGGATTCATGTCTATTGAACATTGCTGGAAGGATAGTTCTTAAATATTTCTTGCAAGCTCTCCTAATATATAGGATATTTATATTAGTTGTCCCTAAAGGTGTCCTTTACTCCATCCTTAATTTATTATGTTCCTTCTTATGGAGCGGAGCGAATCAAGAGGATAAATGGGTCTTGGTAGTGTGGGATAATATTTTCTTGCCCAAAAAATGAGGAGGCCTAGGTCTACGAGATCCAGAGATGTGAAACAACATTCTCAGGTCCCAATAGTGCCAGTTGGAGAGAAAAGTAAAGTATTAGTATAGTATAAGATAATATAAGAAACACCACCGAATAAGGGTGCCAAACTATGGTGGAGATGGATCCAAGAGGGAAAAAATATTTGGAAATACACTCAAGTCCTAAGCATGGTCTCCAAGATTCGTAGAAGACACAACACTTTGGGCTTTGCAATATGGAACTTGGATGACAAGAACAAATCACTAATACAACAAAAATACTTATGGGAAACTATAAAAGGTGGTGCAGCTAGATTTTGGGATGAATCATGGTAGCAAATGCCAGAGTTAGCTTCACAGTAACACTCAACTTGAATAATTTATGAAAAGCAAATGCTACACTCAAATCGCTCAATACTAAAAATTCTAGGAAGGAAACTCCACTCTGTGCTCATGGAAAACCAATGAAGACTGAGATTTTGAATTTCCTCAAAGTGAATGGTGCCTCTTTGAAGAAATAATTAACTAAAGGAAAATTCCAATTCACAATGGAGCAGACAAGTTAATATGGGGTTATAAACTAACTGGAAACCTCTCTGTCAAAAAGGCTTACTTCCTTGCATTTGATTTTGACCAACTCCCTAAAGGAAAAAGCTAGGATTGTATTTGGCAACAAAAAATGTGGCCTAAGGTGGTGCATTTCCTTTAGATGATAGCTTATAAAAGAATGTTAATGTGGAATCACATATAGTGCAATGGATTTAAAGGCCCATATTATTATTACCTATGAAAGAATAACCAAAATGTAATGGATCACATTCTCAATAAATCCCCATTTGTAGAGGAGCAATGGAAAAAACTTGGCACAACCTTTAAGAAAACCAATTGCTGCTACTTGATATTTCAGAAACAATATCTTATTAGTGTTTTATAGCCTTCAAAAATATCATCCTAAACAGGTCATAGACTCTTGCACCGAGATTTATTATCTAGTCTTATGGAAAGAAAGAAACAATTGCATATTTAAAGGAACTTATATGGAAGAAGAAGTTGTATGGAAGAAAACACTCAAGAGCATAAGAGAAATTATGCTACAAGTCCATTGGTCATTGGAGTATTTGTCTCTTTCCCCTAATGAATCTCCCATCTTCCAAAACCTTTTTCTCCTCCCCCCCCCCTTCTTTTCCACTGAATCCTCATCTCTTGACCAAATTTCTCTTCTCGACATCATGGTTTTTACCTTCATTGGGGTTCATCAAATTTAACTTCGATGGTGCCTCAAAAGAAAACCCTACAATCTCCAACTATGGTGAAATCTTTAGAGATCACAAGGGAAATCCAATCTATGTTATAATGGGACAAATAGGAATCAATAGTAATAATGCAACTGGGATTTTTGTGCTTAAAATGGGCTACAGACAATAATATGTAGAGGATTTAATAAAGTGCAAGTGGAAGGGGATTCTCATATTGTAATATCAATCCTAAACATGCTTTTAAATGGATCCACATAAGAAATAATAGAAATTTTCCTCCAAAGAATTGCCATGTTTTTGTCCCATATCTCTTTAATTTTACGCTCTCATATCTGGTGAACAGGTCACAAGGTAAGCTAACTACTTAGCCAATTTGGACTACTCCAACTTAGATCTTTCCATTTCTTCTCCCTAGGAAATGATTCACTCCCCTTCCCTCTTAAATTGATTTAGGTGGATATTGGTGGCCACCCACCAATTCCACTTGGACCCCCACCATTGTTTCTTTCAGTTTTACAGTTTCCTTATTAGGAGCACAATTTACTATTTTTGGCAGTTTTTCGGGTCTTGAACTTCCAGAGCTGTTTTGAGGCCGTAAACGACGTTTTTTTGGGAAAAATAGGTGCAACATGGGTCCATGGACCAATATTACTCATCCCAAAGTTGTAGTCCTTAGATATATCTTTCTAACGAGGTATTGTACGCATCAAACAAAGATTGTATGCCAAAGTTACGACCCTAGGAAGTTGATGTACCAATTTACCCAAAATGGGGCCCATAGTTTGGCGCTTCATCTCCTAGGGTTAGGGTTTTGGATGTTCAGGGTTTTTCATTGTTTCTCAACAATAAATAGGCCTTCGAGCCTCATTCTAAGCTACCATCGCGAGATAAGCTACTATCGCCCGAGCTAGTTTATTTCCATTTTTATTTGTAAGCATATTTCAGTATTTTACATTAATGAAATGAAGTATTATTTATGTTGTCTTTGTATTTATGATTATCTTTGTAATTTTTTGTGTTTCTGTTTAAATCCAGATCATTGGCATCAGAGTAGTCTGCTCTTTCTCTATTTTTCTTTGCATGTCCCCAATGAGGTCGGGATATAAGGAGTTAGGGCTTGAACTGGTTGAACTGGTTGAACCGTTACAAGACAAACCTCGCAAATCCCGAAGGCCTCCCATGGCAGATGAAAAGAAAGACGAGGGGGTAGGAGATCCTATTAAAATCTTGCTCGAAGAGGCCCTCGAGTCACCTCTACTAAAATCTCGTCCTTGGTGAAGCCACCCAATGGTGTATAGTTGTGGAGGTGTTGTGGTCGGTAAGCCCAGCTGCTTCATGAGCCAAAAGAAACTCATTTCAGTAGAGGTCATGAAGCAGCTGGGCTTACCGACCACAACACCTCCACAACTGTACACCATTGGGTGGCTTCACCAAGGACGAGATCTTCAAGTGAGCCAGTAGTGTCGCCTTCCATACAACATCAAGCCCTTCATAGATGAGGTATTGTGTGACGTTGCTCCCCTTGATGTTTGTGATGTATTATTAGGCCAACCATACTTGTGGAAGAGACATTCTGTATATGAGTCAAGGCCTCATGTTGTTATTGTTACTTTGGGAAATAAGTTGTACAAGATACCGGAGGTACCACCACCTACTACCATCTCCTGGGTTAATGCAAAACAATGCAGTAAGCTCATTTCCAAAATCAAGAAATTTGTTTTCCTGATGATACGCCCTCAAGGAAAGAAGAAGACGACGACCATGAACTCCAGTCACGGCCCCTCCACACGACAACTATAGATGGACAAGGTCATGGAAGAGTACGATGACATCTTCACCTTCCCCGTAGGGGTTCCTCTGCATTTTCAGGTCAAGCACTCCATCGATCTGACCCCAGGTGTGTCGCTGCCTAATGGACCAATCTATCGGCACTTTGTTCTGGAGAACGATGAAATCAAGAGGCAGATTCAGGAGCTGCTGCAAAAAGGTCACATCTGACTGATTTCACCACCCTGTGGGAGCCCAATCGTGTTGGTACAGAAGAAGGATGGGACTTGGAGACTCTGTATTGCCTATCAGGTGCTGAACAAGATCACTGTTCGGAATAGGTACCCAATTCCACAGATTGATGACCTTATGGACCAACTGAAGGGGGTAAATATTTCAGCAAGATCGATTTGAAGTCAGGATATCACTAGGTACCAATCGAACCCTCCGATGTGTGGAAGACTTCCTTCAAAGCTAAGGAGAGCCTTTTCGAATGGTTGGTTATGCCTTTCGGGTTGACAAATGCTCCTACAACCTTCACAAGGCTAATGGATGACATTTTGAGCCCTTTCACCAACTCATTTGTAGTGGTATACTTGGACGACATCTTGATCTTTAGCTAGAGTTGGGAAGAGCACCTCCACCACATGCGACAGGTTCTCCAAACACTGCGACAACACAAGTTATGTGCCAATTTGGAGAAATGCACTTTTGGCATGACCCAAGTTCAGTATTTGGGATACATTATTGATGAATAGGGGGTGCATGTGGATCCAGCCAAGATCCAAGTCATTCGGGATTGGCCATCTCCAACCACTCTGACAAAGCTCTGCTACTTTCTGGGTCTTGCCTACTTCTACCGCAGGTTCGTGTTGGTATTTTCTCATATCACTTGGCCCTTGAGTTAAGTCACCAAGGGAGGAGTGAAAGAAAAATTCTTTTGATCTGAATCTCAACAGAAGACATTCACATAGTTGAAACATCGCCTCTGCTCGGCACCAGTGATCACATTACCAGACTTGCAACGACCATTTGAGATTGATACAGATGCCTCTAACTATGTTATTGAGGCAGTCCTTAATCAACACGGGCATCCAATGGCATATCACAGTGGGACACTTTCAGACACAGTCCGGAAGTATCCCAATTATGACAAAGAGATGTATTGCATTGTGCAGGCCTGCCGACAATGGAAGAATTACATTTTTGGGAAGGAAATGGTCATCCACACAGACCACCAGCCCCTGCAATTCATACAGACGCAAGGGAAGTTGCAAAATTATCACCATCAGAAGTGGTCCACATACCTGTAAGAGTTCCATTTGAATATCAAGTATAAGAAGGGAAACACCAATAATGTTGCAGATTGCCTCAGTCGACCACCGATCATGACGTTAACCACCGTGACAACTCCTGTGGGCATGAGACTTCTGATTAGCCACTTCTCTACAAAAGCGACCCAGAATTCGGCCACACATACCAGACATTCTTGGAGGGTTAGCATGTTCCAGATTTTCACCTTCAAGATGCCCTGTTATGCCACCTGGGTCACCTTTGTGTTCCTTCATGTGAGCATGCCAAGATCATTTAGGAAGCACACTACAGTCAAGCTGTTGGGCATTTCGGGGTCGAGAAAATGGTGGCGGTACTGTAGAAGTATTTCTATTGGCTGAATCTTCGACAGGCTGTCGGGAAGTACATTAGATCCTGCACTACATGTGTCATTGCCAAACCGACCATCAAGAAGCAAGGCCTCTATACTCTGCTGCCTACCCCTAGTCGACCTTGGGAATCCATCTCCATGGATTACATGTCGGGCCTTCCTTCTACTAATCATGGAAACGAATGTGTTTTTGTGGTTGTTGATAAGTTCTCAAAGATGGCCATTATGGCGACCTACAAGAAGAATATCATAGTAGAAGCCACTGCTAAACTCTTCTTTGAACGAGTGTGGGTACACTTTGGGATCCCACAATCTATCATCTCATATATGGACAACAAGCTCGTCAGTACATTTTGGTCCAGTCTCTGGTCGATGCTAGACACCAAACTGACTAAGTCCACAACCTTCCATCCCCAAACTGATGGCCAGATAGAGGTTGTCAATAGGATGAATGTATACATTATGTGCATGTACAAATCAAAGCATCCACGCACATGGGATGAGAGCCTCCCCTATGTTCAACACAGCTATAACTATGCTCTCCACAGCTCGACTGGCCACATCTCTTTTTAGGTGGGCTTGGGATTCCAGCCATTATGTCCCATTGATGTGGTCATGCCATTTGTAGCTACTCAGGAAGATTCGAATCATGTCCAATCCGAAACAGATAAGGCAAATAGCTTCATTGAGCACATCCAAAATATCCACCAGCGGGTCCACAACATTCTAGAGAAATCAAATGCCAAGCACAAGCAGCGACATGATCAACATCGGGTGCCACACAAGTTTTAGGTGGGCGACAAAGTCTAGTTGCATTTGCAAAAGGAACACCTTACCGAAGCCTATCAGAAACTCAGACCATTGCGATATGGTCCTTACACCATTACCAAGGCTATGGGAGACAATGAATTTGAGCTCATCATTCCCCCTTTCCTTGGCCTACACCCAGTGTTCAATGTGGACCCCCTTTGACCATACTTTCCACCATTACTAGACACATCCGACATTGCAGAACAACTCACACCAACAGAGTTAAATCCAGATTGCATGGAACAAGCTGCAATTGATCGGATCATGGACACATAGATCAAGCACACTCGCCAGTAGAAGATCCAACTGTATCGAGTTGTCAAAGTAGGCCAACTCCTTCACTAGGGAAAGTGGCTCACTAGGGACCAATTTCAGCAGATGTTTCCTCATCTCATGGAGGAACTCAACGCAATGGGGACCAGTGCTTCCTCGCGGGGGTGGGGGGGAATGATCCAGGTGGATATTAGTGGCCACCCCCCAATTCCACTTGGACCCCCACCATTGTTTCTTTCAGTTTTTTTAGTTTCCTTATTTGTAGCACAATTTACTATTTTTGGTAGTTTTTCAGGTCCTGAACTTCCAGAGCCATTTTGAGGCCCTAAACAACATTTTTTGGGAAAAATGGGAGCAACATGGATTTATGGGCTTATTTTGCTCATCCCAAAATCGTAGTCCTTAGATAGATATTTCTAACGAGGTATTGTGCGTGTCAAAGGAGATTGTATGCCAAAGTTACGACCCCGGGAAGTTGATGTACCAATTTACCCAAAACGTGGCCCATAGTTTTGCGCTTCATCTCCTAGGGTTAGGGTTTTGGATGTTTAGGGTTTCCCATTGTTTCTCAACAATAAATAAGCCTTCGAGCCTCATTCTAAGATAGTTCAGAGGCATGTAGCCACCACATCTCTCCGCGGAGATAATCTACCATTGCCCGAGCTAGTTTATTTCCATTTCTATTTGTAAGCATATTTCAATATTTTACATTAATGAAATGAAGTATTATTTCTGTTGTATCTCTATATTTATGGTTATCTCTGTAATTTGTTGCGTTCCTATTTAAATCCAGATCATAAATGAATTAAAATCTCTTAATGATAAAGATCTAGATCATACATCTACTTATATAGAGAAATCGACATTGGATGCCCCCGATTAGGGTGGCTCATTAAACAAGTGTTTGAGAGGAGAGGAGTAACTTACCTCTAGCAGTCACCCTGCCCCACAAGGAGGGGAGACAAGGCCATCCCACCCTTCACCTAGCTATGAAATTTAATTCCCTCGCATTGTATGGCACACAATTCAACCATGCCTTCTATCACCTTGAACACGAAGAAGATGGCCATTATGAAAACCATCCTTACACTGTTTTTCGTAATGAGACTAATCATTACTATTTTGAAACAAGGAAGGGAGGACCTGCCACCATGAGTTTGAATTTTACACCTAGAGCTATTGTCTCTTTATCATGGGGAGGGGAAGGCCTAGGTACTCTTGACCCAACCTTGCATCTGCTCAATAATTCTGCAAAGAATTCAATCAATTCTTTGTTGAGGGGTGGCTTCAGATTTTGTTGGAAATGAAGACTATATTGGCTGGTGGTGGTTGGTGGTTCATGGTTCGTCAAGTATATTTAGGGGCTTGGGCCTCCTTTCCACTTTTTCAGTGTTCTTTTCATACTGGTGGCATTGAGAGTCAGGTGTCTTTATTTACATTTCAAGCTTGGTCTTTGTCCTATCTCTTATCGCAACTCTAAAGGAATTTGCATGTTATTTGTTTTGTTGCTCTGCCTTATAATTTATATGATATTTTTCATTGTGTCTCTTCCTTACTTTTAGTTCAACCTGTCTCCTTGAGTCTTTGTTTGTTAAAGAATAGCTCTAACCTTGCCCAATTTGTTGGGCCTTTTAAAATTGAGTCCAAACTTAGCACAATCACCATTACTGATGATTTAATTGGCCTTCTTGATAAATTTGTTCGTTTCTCATTTATAACTTTGGCACCCCCTATTTGTGCCTATAGACTGCACCTCATTACCTTTGTTTTTTTGCTCGCTTATTCCCTCTCAGAAAAATTGGATAAGATTAACCCACCCCTGTGCACTTTCGCTGCTCTAATTGTTGCTTGTTGTCACATTGTCACCTTCAACATGCCTCACCAACAAATGAGAAGCAGGTGCAGCTCCTCTAATAGAGATGAGGGGATCTCATGAGATCGCTTTCGAGCTCAAACTGCGGTACAAGTGTACTATGACCACATACCTAAGCACATTCAATTTGCAGGGAATCAAGTTGTTATGGAAGCAATTACAAAGGGAAACAAACACATTAATGAGGACAAAATGAATTTAAAAGCAAGCTTTCTCTTCAAATTAGCATCATTCAAGCAGAGATATGACATATGTCCCTTTAACACAGGGACATGACACTCCAACTAGCATGAATTAAGGCACTCCTATCTAAAGGAAAGGGCCTTGCTTCACCCAACACACCAAGAACACTAATTGATGATTCAACCTCTACCTAATCTGTTTCATGTCACTTATTTTTGTTTGTTGGAGTATTTTCATTTGGGCTTAAAGACTCATACTTTTCATGGCTTTTGAGCAACATTGTTACCATTTTGATGTATCTAGATTATGCACTTGCAAAATAGTAGTAATAACCATGTCGAGACATAGTATAGTCATTGCTTTTATATGCTTTATGTTAAATTTTGGACAAAAGAACTATTCTTCCAAATTATTTGATGTACATGTTATTGCCTAATTGATCAATAGAACACTAAGCTTACAAAAAAAAATGTTATTTGAAAGAAGTTATGTCTTTTTGAGCATGTGGTATTGATAAGTCAATATATTGGTCCATAGTATTATAAAAAAACCTATTTACACATTAAGAGTCTCCATGAAGATGAATCTCTATAGTTAAATATTGCTACATATTTTCTAAATTTATATATATTTTTACAACAGCAACAACTACTTTTATAAAAAATAAATTAAATTTACTATGATAAAATATCTAATAAAATATTTTCATGCTTATCATACATTCATTTAATTTATATAACTATGTTCATATTAATTAAATACTAATTTTTATGTTATCTAAAATATTATGTATTTCAATGAATTATAAAGTAGTATTAATATTAATATTTAGCATTGCCATTTCTCCAATAGAAATTTATAAAATTTGCCCCACATTCCATCAACTTGCATGCACTTATTAAAAATTAATATTAAGAAGAAAACATAGTTCAAAATGGGCATGTGAAAAAAAAAGAAGCATTCCATAAGATTACTTTTCATTTACTAAACTTTAGCGAAGTGCTAAAAACACAAAAAGCATGTGACAGCAGTCAACATGTTTTTTCACATCAAATCCAATAGCCACAGCGCACCGGCATTAAGACTCATGCCACACTCTCAAAATCAAACATTCACACTGTTTTTATGAAGAGGGAGGGAGTGATGAGCATGGTTTACAAGGCAATCAAACAGTACAACACACACACACACTGATTAAAACAAAGCAGGAACCTCTCAATGACACACAAAAACATCGTCCTCATGTGATAATGGATGAAATCGCCCCTTATCACCCACTCTTGAACGAACAAATACGCTTCACCAAACCACATAAAGTTCAGATTGCTCTTCGATAACTCCACGGTCCATTGACCAATCGATCCTGAGAAGGAACATGCTTACATTATCTGAAACCTATATATATATATATACGCATTCAAGGAGAAGATCAGAAATATTAGTTGTAACCCAAAGGAAGTGAGTAAGAAGTTGGTAGAACTTACAAGTGGGATAGGGGATGAGTTCAACAAGTAAGACCATTGGGGAGGTCTTGGCCACATGTGACAAGGAGCTTGAGAGCGAGAGGGATATCAACATTTAAACCCAGAACTTTGAGATGAATGGCAGTGCAAAGGCAAACTGTAGCGTCTACACCCAATCCATTGATAATATCACAACACTCCGCCGTGTTGGGATTACCTAGCACTACGTGTACCAATCCCAGCAAATCAACACACACATTCAGGCTCACAGGATTCGCTAGAGGGCAGCTCGACTGCGGCGTAGGAAAATTTATATTCCATGCTTTTGCAGCTGGAAGTAGAAGGGCCACCCCCAAAATAACCATAACTGCAAATATCTTCATCTTATCTTCACTTCCCTTCCCTTCACTCCCTCCCTCAGACCCTAATGGTGAGAGAATAATGATACTACTTCTGCACCAGCTGCCATTTAAAAGCATCATCTCTACTCGGACGGCTTCTGGTAATTTTTAGAAAACCACTGTCAGCTACTAACAATCGGCGGACCTGTAAAGCGGGAAACCTACAAATTCTTAGCTAGGGATTGCTACAGATAACGAAGTCAGTTGCAGAATTTATTATTATCAAAGGACTGTACACCCGTGATACATATCACGGGCTTCAATTCTTTGGTGGGGATAGTCATAGAAATAAGAATCTTGATTGAGGAGTCAGGCTCTACTAAGTTGACAGGACTTGCAGAAGATTGAGATTGCGACTATCTCTTTGCCATGCCAAAATGATTAGAAAACCTAATTTTGTCTGCCATTCTCTCAAATTGATTCCATATCACAATTTCTTATGCCACCACCAAAAAATTAATAGTGGTGCTTTTTTTGAGACCCCGCATTCTTTAATCACTTGAAATCATCCAGTATACCTTTAAAAATATTGTAAAAGCATTATTTATAGATGAGCAAGAAGTGCCTTTGTTTATAAAGAGACATAAGCATAATCAGAACCGACGGAACCTTACACATCCTTTGAGAAATATCGTTAAAAAATCCTGCACAGACACTAAAGTAAGTAAGTTCTTTATCCAAAAGTTTACAAGTACTCCAAGCACAAAATTCCAAACAAAAACCAGAAGTAGGATGTATCTTGTCCACGGAATTAATTAATATGGAAGGATTTTAGTAAAATACGGAAACAGAGTTGTAAGTCAGCGCGTCTAATAGAATAGTACACTCCAGATACATCCCTGAAATGAAAACCCTGTAACTTAAAAAACTGGAAACAAAATGAGAGTAATCATTTACATCTTTGTACCCTTCAGTTATGATTTC
This sequence comes from Pinus tabuliformis, assembly GCA_031772625.1. Taxonomy (NCBI): domain Eukaryota; kingdom Viridiplantae; phylum Streptophyta; class Pinopsida; order Pinales; family Pinaceae; genus Pinus; species Pinus tabuliformis. The sequence continues at coordinate 851,832,342 of CM062805.1, read as the reverse complement.
ACGTAAGCGTTATCAAATTTTAATATCTACAACACTATGTGGTTGTTTAACAATGGTGTGGAAAAGAGGTTTTGGAAACAATTAACAATGGTGTGGAAAAGAGGCTTTGGAAACAATTAACAATGGTGTTGTGTGGAAAAGAGGCTTCGGAAACAATTTAAATAGCCCGAAATTTTGAAATAAATGTGCTCAGAGGCTTATTCTCTATCCCGATACAAGCGAGCGAGATGTTTCGTTCTTTTTTTAATTTGTAACTGCATGTCCCTTTGTGAAATAAATAAATAAAAAGTCTCTAATCATTTTTAATTAAAAATAATTTAATTTTACTTATGAATTTACTATGATATTATAATCGAGTGTCAATGACATATATAATTTTTTTCATATTATTCTTTTCTATCTTAAGTATCAAAGAGATGTATATTTTTTTTATAATTAAAATAGAGTAAATAAGTGATATTTATAATGATGATAATTTTTTGGAAGATAAATATATATTAGATATTATAATTTTATAGAGATAAAATAATTACAAGTTAAAAAAAAATTTTATTTTTATTTTTTATTATCAAATGTAATTTTTGTTGTATTTAAAACCTAAGCTTTAAATTAAAAAAATTGAATATTAAAGTTAACTAATATATTTTAATATCAATATTATAATATCATAAAATATTCGTATAAATAGAAAAAGTAAAATACCATTTTAAATTTTATATATAGAAAAAGATTTTAAAAAAAATTCAATTATTTCTTAAAAAATATGTTAAGCATACTATATTTAATTATTAAAAAGAGTAAAACCTAGACTTGAATATGAAATAGATATAGCATTTCAAAAATATCAATTATAAAATATTTTAATGTGAATTATAAATAAAATATTTCAATAGAAATTGAAATTGACAGAGATGTGCAATTCTTTCCATGTTCAATCGTAGTTGATATATGGTTGGTGTACATAGAAACATGTTGATTCATCTTAACCTTCCATTTATTAAATGCCTATTGATTTTAACCTTCCATCTATCAAGTGATTAGAAAGATTAAATATTTTGAAGTACAAATTTTTTTTAAGCGAAATTTAAACCCTCCCAATTTTTCATAAATTTAAGTTTAAAATAAATCATTAATATTAAACTTACAATTTTAAAACTTAATATAATTACTTTAGGTTTTAGTTTTCCCACTAAAATTTAGAATTTTATTTTTTTAACCAAAATTTTATTACACAATCTTCCTAAAATTGCGATTTGCATTAATATTTCAACTTTGTAATAAAATAGATGGAAACGGAAATAGCACCGAAACTTAAACAGTTAAGACTCTGCTACGATACGGCGCGAAAAGAAAAAAGCACTAGCTAAATAAACTCTTTAAATATACTAATTTAGGAGTCAACATCATGATTTATCCGCATTTATATTGGTCCCCACTGGCCAAGCAAAAAGAAGATGACAACTCGATTCGCTGTCGACTAAACATATGGAACCTCACGGGGTTTGAGCCCAAACTTGACCCATGAGTCAATAATTTAGGTGAATGGGCATGTTGTTTTTTACCACACCATCATTAGATAATCCAAATCAGCCACTGAAGGAATATGCTTTGTCAGTGATTTTTATTGGAAGGCAGGAGAGTAAAGTAGCTTAGATGGCGCTATCATTAGATTAAAAACTCAAGTTTTGGCGTGCAGAATTGTTTTGTTCAACTATATTTCTTTGACTTACAACGGTAGTATAATTGAAACAAATCTGCAATGCATTTTTCTTTAGGTCGATGTGAAAGTTCACACAAGTTTGTTGAAATTGCAATGCGATTTTAATAAAGTTGAGTTGGTTAATTGTGGAGATAGTTCAGTAGTGATAATTTTTAAAAATGTGAAAGTAAATGTTAAAAAATGTTAGATAAAGTGGTTTGGTGAATAATTGGTTTTTTTAGTTATTTGGGTTGAAGTGTTTCTAGATATTTTGTAACGGTTCGTTTGTAATATTTATGAAACAATTGTATTAGTGTAATAATGTAATATTGATAAAACAATCTTCTCAAATTACCAATTTTTTTAAAAAAATTATTCTAGCGATTAAATTTATGAATCAATTGTATTAGTGTAAATTGACAAAATAATCTTTCCAAATTTCTTTTTTCAGAAGAAAAAGCTGCCTATTTTTTATATTATATTAAGATCTCATGTACAGTATGAAGATATAGACAAAATTTCCACCAAAATACAAATTGGGACCATATTCATCTACAGAATCAATTTCTGCACATTTGCTGATAGATCAAGTATGTTGACTAATAAATATATTAGGATCTAATACTGAGAGATAAAGAGCCAAAAACATAATACTTGTGCATATGGCAGAGACTACAAGACGAGATCATGAAACGTACCAGGTTAGATAATATTTCTATATACCCGGCATGGAGAATGGGTGAATATGGAATTTGTCGGATTCAACAGTGATGCTCAGATGCCAAACGTCGCTTTGTGTCTGCAAGCCCATCTTTGATAGCTCGTCCGCCTCCATATTCTGTGAACGTTTGATATGTGAAATGGGAAAGAGAGAAGACTTCCATAATGTTGAAATCCTACGCAACCATCCAAAAAGATTGTCGTTTTTTATACATTGTTTTCTGGTCACATGCTCTATGATAATTTTGGAGTCCCCGAAGATTTGAATTGGGCTAGTATTCAAAAAAGAGCAAAAGATGAGAAGACCATGTAGAGCCATGGCCTCAGCTTTGTTGCTAGTCCCTGGGCCTCCATTCCAGAAGATTGAAAAATGTTGATCCTTTACAATGCTGATGAAAATTCCGCAAGCACATAGACCATCTTTTGTTGCTCCATCAAAGTGAGCCCGCGGGAAAATGTTCTGAGGAAGGGCATCTGCATTGACATGAGCTTTCATTGGTTGGGGAATATATGGGAGGATAGAGAGGTAATAGGGGATAATTTTGTCATATATATGCTTGAAGTCCTCTTTGTTGTTTTGAAAAATCTTTCTGTTTTGCCATTTCCAAACGAACCAGCAGACAATAAGTGGAATAGGCTGCCAGATAATTTTCTAGACACCCCACCATTCATAAGCGTCCATAATGGAAGAAAATGTTGTGACAGAAAATCCAAAGTGAGAAACCAGCTTCATCCAAAGGTCCTGTGTGTGGGGGCAGTTTAGAAATATGTGCATGTTGTCCTCTATCTGAGATAGACAAATCGAGCAGATGGTTGGGCCGTGCCAATTTCTTTTTTGTAGATTAGTCCATGTAAGTTTTTTATTATGAAATACTAGCCAAGAGAAAAGTATAATTTTTAGTGGGCATCCAGATTTCCAGAAAGTATTTGGAAAAATTTTCCGGGAATTCTCATGTTGTTCTTCAGTAAGGGAGAGATATATATCTCGGACCAAAACATTGGTCCTGCCTCTCATATCCCGCCAAACAATGTTGTCGTTGTCCTCCAATCTGATTATCCCACCATGCTTCATATCCCAGATAGTCTTATCCCATTGGGCAGCCATTTCATCATTGAGACCCAGTTCAATAGCAGATTTCCATCTAGGAATTGCCCCCTGCCATTCTTGAATGATCTATGCCCAGAAAAATATACCTTTTTGCTGTAGGAACAGTAGAAGTTGATGTGGGATAGGGAACCCCACCTCTACACCCAAGATAGAATCGAGGCCGATAAGAATGTTGTTGCCAGTTTGAAATTTCCAGACCAGATTCTTGAGAAAGAAATGTAGAACCTTTTGGAAGCTCCTCCAAATAGCCGACCCATGTGTTGGACCCAATGTTCTGTCCCTGTACCAATATATGAAATATTTATTCCTCAGATATTTTATCTTAATAGCATTACTCCATAAGCTATCTCCAAGAACCGCTCTCCATATAGATTTACATAAGAGGGACAAACCGAAACGGCAAAGATTCATAATTCCCCAACCCCCCATTTTTTTAGGGAGGGAAATGTTTGAAAGTTTTGTAAGATGGAATTTTCTCTTTTTCTTGCGGCCCCCCCATATGAAGATGGCCATTAAGCTGTTTAATTTTTTAATGATGCCAGAAGGGATGTAAAAAAGGTGTGCCTAATAGACAATAATTTGTGCAAGCACAGATTGAGTGAGTATCGTCCTACCAGCCAAATATAGGCATTTGAATTCCCACCCTGATATCCTTTTATAAAATCTATTAAGGATCCAAGACCAGTCAGAAATGGAGTAGCCCGAAGGCTTCAATTGATATCCCAAATATTTCATACCTTCTTTGATTGATATTGCTTGAATCTTGAAAAGTTGAGAAATGTAGTCCATATCATCCATATTGACCTCTCCATAGTGAAAAGATGACTTGCCATCATTGATGCACAAGCGAGTCGCCCTATGAAAGGATTTTAAAAGTTCATGCAAAAATTGCCAAGATTGTCTACAGAGCATAGCAAATAGTAATATATCATCTACGAATAGATTATGCGAGAAGTTGTTTCCCCTGTTTATGGAAAGAGGTCTAACATTTCCCATAGAAACAACTCTTTTTAAATGTAGACTGAGAGTATCCATTACAAGAACAAATAGAAGGGGAGAGAGGAAGCAACCTTGTAAGAGGCCTCTGGCAGCCGTGAAGAATGTAGTGGGGATACCATTTATGAGAATTGCGTAGTTAACTTTCCCCACGCATGCCATAATCCAATTTGTGCACTATCCATTTAGCCTAATCTTAATGAGAAGACACCTCAAATAGCTCCAGTCGAGGCAATCATATGCCTTTTTGAGATCTATTTTGAGAATGGTAGCTCCAATTTTTTTTATATGCATTGAGTGTAAACATTCCTGTGTTATCGCCACTGCCTCTAATATATTTCTTCCATTTAAGAACCCATGATGTTCCTTAGAAAGATATTGTGAGAGAGTGCCATGGATCCTTTCTGCAATTATTTTAGAAATGATTTTATAAATAGTATTGCATAGGGAAATAGGCCTGAAATCTGAAAAAGAAGAGGAATCCCTTTTTTTTGGAATCAAGACAATGTAGGTAGAGGTGATGATATGACTAATTTTACCCCCCAATCTGGATTCTTCAATCATCCCCAAAATATCATTTTTCATCATGTCAAAGAAATGGATGAAAATGTCGATAGTCCAGCCATTAGGACCAGGACATTTATCTTTTTTAAAGGATTTCATAACAGCTAGTAATTCTTCCTCCGAAATAGTAGAAAATAAACGGTCGTTTCCCTCTTCATCAAACATACATGGGAAAGGTTCGATGCCCCACATAATATCATTTATCTCACTGTGACAGTCCCGATTATATGCCTTTTGAAAACAATTGACAGCTTCTTTGGAGATCTCCTCTTGTGAGTACAGTAATCTGCCATCTTCATTCCTGATTTGCCATATAGAATTTGTTTCACGTATTTTGTTTGCAAAGGAATGGAAGAATTTTTTGTTCTTATCACCCTTCTTTAACCAAGTGGCCCGACTCTTAAGTCACCATGACGCTTCTTCGATAGACAATAACTTCTGTTTTTTCCTTTCTAATTCCCAAATCCAAGCACGAACATCCCATGATAGGGAATGGGAGGACATTCTACTGGCAATGATTTCTAGTTCTTTCTTAATCTCCTGAAGTTCTAAACAGTTAGAACGTTTTTTTAGAGCTTGCCATTCTTTTACCTTCATCCGCAGACTCCTCATTTTACTAATCAAATTATCAGAAGGGGAAGATCCAAGCAAAGGATCGAAAGATAGCCATGAATCCTGGATAATATTATTGAAGGATTCATCTTCAAGCCATATCCTATTGAACTTGAAAGGATAATTTTTCCGAAAATTCTGATCCGACCATTGTAATGAGATCGGTCGATGGTCAGAAATAAAAATTGGAAGAGTATACGAGATAGGAAAAGCAATATTTTCCATCAACTTATCATGAATAGTGAATCTATCCAATCGTTTAGCAATATAGGCATTCCCCGACCTTCCATTGTCCCAAGTAGGAGATAAAGTGTTTGGGCAAATATCAACAAAGTTGTGATGTAGTAAAGCCTCTCTGATGTTCTCACCAACCGGGTCAATTTTTTTTCCTTTTCCCCAAACTTCGTCTAGGCCAAAGTGCAATTTAGATCTCCAGCAATGAGGAGAGATTCAATTTCCATAATACCGGAGGAAAGGAAATGATTCCAATATGAAAATCGATCTTTATAGGGAACATAAACGTTCAGAATATGGACCAAGTCTGCACTACCACGATATTTGGCAATTATCAAAATACCCTCAAGGCATCTGAAGGTTTTCACTGAAATCCATCTTAGATCCCAGAGAACCGCTAATCCACCAGATAGACCTGCCGCCTCCATTTCTGAAATATACCAAGATAGGAGCATGTGTCTGAAAAAAGAAATAGTGTCCTGTCGAGCATGCATGGTTTCCTGTATCAAGATGATTTTGTAAGGAGAAGAAAGAAATAAATCTTTTAGAGCTAGAAACTTCAGGTCAGCCCCAAGACCCCTAATATTGATAGAAAGGATGTTCATCATTTGGCACTCTCCCCGGGAAAACTTGCTCTAAGAGGCCCGCTTTCAGGTAGATTGGAAATGGGGATGTCAACAAGGGAAGATTCCAGATAATCAAGATTGGAAATGCCCCTCCTGCCTCTGAAGTGTCTACTGCCCCTGTTTTGTTTTCTACGAACCGTGATATTCTTCACAGAATTAGGACTAATGACAGGAGAAGAAGACTTTCTCGGTTTATGAATGGTCAAAGGGAGCAGGCGAAGAGATTCTTTCTGAAGGAGCATGTCAAGGTCACTGCCAATGGAGTTAGTGGGGGATGGTAAAGGAGAGTTTGGGGGAGTAACCGAGATCATGGGAGCTTTGCCCTTGGAGGAAGGGATGGAGCGAGTCGGAGTCATATGGATAGAGGAGGAGGGGGAGACTTTCTTTGGGTCAAGACCAGATTGAACAGGAGATGAAGAGGATGAGGGAATAATAGTAATGTCAATATTCGGTAGGGGGGAGAAACTCGGCTTAGGAACAGGCGAAGGGGAGATGATAGGAATCCCCGGAGATGGTTCAGTAGGGGGAGGTTGGGAGGGCAAGTCAAGAGCACCCACATTGGACAGATTGTCCATGGAAATTGATTTCGGTATAGTTATGGGGGGAGATTTTGGGTGTATGGGAGAGAAGAAAGGACGATGAGACGGCTCCCCAGATAGATCACGTGAAATGGAAAAACTGTGGGAGGGGGTCAGGGAAAAGATATCTGCAATAGGAGATACTCTTTTGAAGATGAAATTTTTCTCCTTCCCATAGCAGTGAGCCGAATCCATATTTTGTGACTTTTGTTTCATCCTAAATTCCTTATTATTTACCTTCCCATGTAGATGACGAGGACATTTATCTTTGAGGTGCCCAGTTTTATGACAGAGGGAGCACCTGCATGGGACACCCCAGTAATCCAACCTTTGACAGGCAGATAATTCGCCCCACACAAGATCAATGTGATCGGGGAAACCACCTCTATAATCTTTCTCAATCAGGATCTAGGCGACCCTCTTGTCTTTTGCACCTAAACATCTAGGGTCAACGTAGATAAATTTTCCAATAGCGTTTCCAATAAGGGAAAGAGATTCCTTCATCCAGAGTTCGATAGGAAGAGCAAGCAACTTGACCCATATAAAATTGTTCTGTGGGGTGTTCCGTAATGGGTCAAAACCAATATACCATTTATGGAGGGCAAGAAAACTTCTCCTGTGCACCCAAGGGAGACTCCAAATGGTGTTCAGGTCTTTAACTTTTAGAAAATGAAAGTTGTACCAGTCTTTCATCAGATGGACAATGGTAGGAGTGTATCCAACGAGGGGACACCATCGAGATCCAAGCCATTTTCTTATTATTCATCTTCCATATCAAGGAAGTGCCATTTACCGATTAAAGCACGAGATTGTAAACTAGCTATGCGATCAACCAAAATAGCACCGTCTAGGAAAATAGCAAATGGGGGGGGAGTAATCTTGGCTAGTCGATGATTGTGTTTATTACGGGAGGCTGAAGGGAGATGTTCCCCTGGATCTAAATTGTGTTGTGGAGGAAGCAAATGGGATCCATTATCCAAAAATTCTTATTCCAGTTATTAAATGAAATTGAGTATTTATCACAGGATCCATTATGTACTCATTCAATTTGTAAAGTATATTTAAATATTCAAGCATGGGATGAAATTGAGTATTTATCAGTGTAGAAATTGTAGATTTATCCAAGTTTATAAAGGATTTTTTTTTTTAAAGATATACAAAGTCATTTTCTTTGTTTCTTTTTTTTCATTATTACAAAATTTAGGAAAGCTTTGCAATTAAATAATTTAGGATTTGATTATTTCTTGTATTTGATATATCTTCAATTAAGATGGTATTTAAACCTTTTATTATTAGAGCTTCTTTGTCTTACTTTTCAATGTTATAATAGATTTAATATACAAATACTAAGATAGTAATCACATCTAAGTATATAAAGCTGTGTAATTCAACTTATCACTCAAAATCTCTTTAGCAATAAAGCAGTGGAATTCAACTTATCACTCAAAATCTCTTTAGCAAGACCACAATATGTATTTTTATTTTGGTTTGCAATGGATCTTTAATTGTCTCACATCTTTAATTGAGACTTGAACTTAAGCTAAGATCTTTTGACTTATTTATAGATTGAAATCAATGAACTTGATCAATTTTCTTGGTATAGTTTTTTCCACTTGTAGTTTAGAATTTTTTTTAGCAGCATCATAATATGTATTTTGAAATTGTTTCGCAGTGTGTCGTTGTTAATTCATTTTGTTTGATATTTGCAATATCTTACAATTGAAATCAATGGACCTATCAATAATTTTTCACCAAAGTGAAATCAATGAGTTTTATTGTTTTGTGTTGTTGAAATAAATGCAACTACTTGAATGCTCTAAAATCACTTTCATTCTATTATTTATGAAATCAATGCAACTACTTAATTTCTCTAAAATCATTTTCATTGTATTATTTATGAAATCAAAGCAACTAAGTGACTACTCTAAAGTCTAATTCTCCTTTTCCAATTGTTTTGTGTAATTAAATTGTTAAAATTAATTAAACTACTTGATGCCTATTGATTATATCATTTCCTAACTCAATGCAGCTACGCGTTTGTGTTATTTTATTATATCATCACTAAAATTGATATAGCATAAGGAGTGTATACTTGGTATAAATTAAAATTGAGGATATCCAAAACTAGTCATGTTATACCATGGAAAGCATTGGTATAGCAAGCATTCAAGCAAGTAATTGTACAAATTTGGTAATTAATGCCAGTGCTCAATGGAATACTAAATTTAGTAAATTAGGACATTACTAGATAAATTAGGATGAGTTCATGGAATTATCTGATCCACTATTAGAGGTTATAGCTTATGGAGTTTGAAGATCATTTTCCATAGGCCATCCATCTATACATCACATTTCTATTGATTGGATTTTTTGTAATTTACATATTTATGTGATTAGTAATTTTTTCTTTTTTCAATCTATTTTATTTGTTTATTTATACATTTTTTTCTTTAAAAAAAAATGTTTTTTTAATGTTTTTGACTTACATATATCCCTTTGTCCTTATTTGAGTAACACATCACAAAATTAATATTGGAGAAACCTAAAAATCTTTGGAAAGAAAGAATATTTACAATTACCAATAAATACTTCTACATCTCTCACTCCCTTTTAAGACTTGCTTCTCTATTTACAAAGGAGTAGACACTAATACTTTTTGGATAACTAAACCTACTATGAGCTACCTGGTATTAAACATGATAATGGGTATTCATGACAATATGTTAGCCATCACCTCCATCGAGTTGGGCAATATCCCAATCAAGATTTACATACATACTAGAAAGAACTTCACTGCATTTGGGTTCTCAACCATTATAGACCGTATAAAGTTTGAACTTCTGAACAAGAATCTTGTGGATATTGCCCCATCGAAAATGATGCCTACGTGGGATAATGGTAGAGTAGAAAAGGCATATATTTCCAAAAGGATTGATCGGTTTATAGTGCATGTAAGCATTATAGATAAAATGGGCATGCCATACTCGTCCATTGGGAATGCATTTGTATCTGACCATAGGCCAATTTTCCTCAGCTGGCGGGAAAAAGGATTCAGAAAGGGGTACCCATTCAAATTCAATAGAACATGTTTAGAAGATCCAGACTTCAATGAAGTCATTTCTAAAGCATGGAAGGATTTATCTGCTAGAGATATGTCTCCCCTGTTTATGACTTTTAGAGACAAGCTGTCTGCTTTGAGAAAGGTGGTAAAAGAGTGGCAACTTGAAAAAAGGAAAAGGGACAAACAGGCGCTTCAGGAAACACAGTGGGAGCTAGACAACATTTTAAAGGCTATGGATGCAAATTCCCTTCCTTTTGGCATGAAGTGCCGCATAAAAGAGCTCAAAAGAAAAAAACAAATTTTGTTGAAGCAGGAAGAAGCTTCATGGAGGCTCAAAAGCAAGGCAATATGGCTCAAATAAGGTGACAAAAACACAAAGTTTTTTCACAAGTATGTAAACGCCAGGCGTGAGAAAAACACCATATGGAAAATAAATGATGGAAAGGGTGGCTTTTTCATCTCACAACAAGATATCTCAAAGGAAGCTGTAAGACATTTTAAAAGTCAATATAGAAGAAGGGAAGGCGGTGGTTTTCAGGACATTCTATGGGGTATCGACCTGGTTCCTCAAATGTTTGATGATGAAAAAATGAGTCCCTGTTTCAGCCAGTAACAGAGAATGAACTTATAGGAGTGATGAGGGCTAAGGGCCTTTAAAAAGGACAAATGCCCAGGCCTGGACGACTGGACAATAGAATTTTTTACTCATTTTTTTGATATCATCAAGAAAGATTTACTAAGGATGGTTGAAGCATCTAGAATTTCAGGCAGTATTCATCAGCTCACATCATCCACTCAGATTGCTCTAATACCTAAAAAGGTGGAAGCGGAATCCTTTCATGATTTCAAGCCGATCTCATTATGCAATATAACTTTTAAAATCATCATAAAAATTATTGCTGAAAGAATAAAAGTGACTTTGGCCACCTTTCTCACTAAGGATCAACATGCTTTTCTAAAAGGGCGGAATATTTTGGATGTCGTAGCTAATACTCAGGAGTGTCTGTTTTCTATGATATCAAAAAAATAAGATGCGGCCATCCTGAAAATTGATTTACAAAAAGCCTATGATTATTTAGACTAGGGGTTTATTAGATGTTTACTGGCAAAGATAGGCATGAGATCTAATTCCATCAGATGGATCATGGCATGCGTAGAAAATGTGAACTGCGCGGTCATCATTAATGGAATGCCTTCCCCTTTCTTTCTAGTAGAAAGAGGGCTTCGTCAAGGATGCCCCCTCTCACCTCTTCTGTTTATCCTGGCAATGAACTCTCTCAGCCTCCATATAAACAAAGTGTTTCCGAAAATAGATGCAGGCCTGTCAAGATTTGCAGAAATAACTTCATCTCGCACAACCTCTTTGTTGATGATGTGCTCATATTTGCAATGCTTTGCAGGGTTTCATGGATATGTCTAAATGCCATTCTTAATAGATTCTAAAGAGCTACTGGGTTACAAATTAATAAGTTGAAATCCACCCTCTTCCACAATGACATCAACATGGAATTGGTGAAATGGATCTCTGAGTTGTTTGGAATAGAGGCGAGATCGCTCAAGGATGGCTTGAAATATCTGGGTTTTCAGCTAAAAGCTAAGGGATACTCCAAGGCTGATTGGCAATGGTTAATAGAAAGGTTTTACAAAAAGTTTTCGGCCTGGGAATATAGGAGTCTATCATTGGCAGGCAGAATTATTTTAACTCAAGCAGTATTATCACAGTTGGCTGTTTATTGGGCTCATATATTCTTCCTTCCTGCAAGTATCATTCACAAAGTGAACAAGGTTTCTGCTAATTTTATTTGGGGCGGTAAGTCAGATCAGAGGAAATTCCATCTCGCCAAAATGGAAAAGATTTCTTTACCCAAGCGCCTTGGAGGCTGGGGATTAATGGATTTGAGGGCTTTTGGTAAAGCGCTCCTCTGCAAATCATTGTGGAGAGGTATTCTCGGGGAAGGGCCATGGAGTATCACTGTTAAAATGAAATACATGACAGGTAAAGATTTGGAATTCTAGTACAGAACAGGAACGATTGGAGCTGAGCATGGATTTGCTATTTAGCTTAGTCTTCGAAACATTGAGCAATACTTTTTAAAGAATCTGAAATGGAGGCTCCATTCTGGTAGTAGAATATTAATTGGTATCGACCCCATTTTGAGTGGGCGCGAAAACATATCCTTTCCCGAGAGACTTTTGTCTTTCTTCCACAGGAAAGGTTTTTTTACATGGGACAAGCTCATAACAGCCTGGCAAGGCCCAACCCCTCTATGGAAGGATGCCAGTGATCTTCGTATGCTAGAGTCTCTGGTTATGTTATGGAATTCTGTCAAGGATGCTCTCGGTAGTTATGGGTTTCATCGCTACAGGTCAGCTGACCAACTAATCTGGACAGTGCCAAATGCACAATTGCCGGTTCGAGTAAAAGACATTTACTCTGATATGATTAATTTAAAGGTCTCCCACTCTAGCTCTAAATATCCTTCGATCCTTTGGAAGTTGGGATGCCCTCTTAATTAATCTTCTTCTCGTGGTTGTGTTCCACAATAAGAATTTGACATGGGAAAATTTAAGGAAAAGGAACTGGCATGGACCAATCAGATGCTTGATGTGCGAATCAGCTGAGGAGTCCAATTATCACATGTTCTTCCAATGCAAATCTTCTCTGCAAATCTGGTATGATCTGGCAATTCTTTATGGTTTTCCTCATGTTGTTTTTGTTTCTACCCATGCAGCTTTTGAATGGTGGAGTGGGCAAAGAGAGCCGTGGAGATCTCTTATTATTATTGTCCTATGGTGTGCATGGAAGTGGAGGAATTGTAAAATCTTCAAATATTCAAAGGAACCCCTAAAGTCTATTTTGCAACATATCATAGCCATCTATGATTTTGTGCCAAAAAAGCAGCCCAAAATGAAGAAAGCCATCATAAAAGAGAAAGAATGTTTCCTCAACAGGTTTCCTAGAGCATTCTTTGACGATGTTGAACAACAAAACATATGTGGCTGCGGAGTTCACATTATTATGGATGAGAAGCTTCAATATTTAATTTCATGGACGGAGGAAAAGGCTCTAATAGTATGGCTGAGGCAAGAGCTCTAGCGGGTCTTCTTGCCTTCTGCGTATTTTTGATATACAGGCTATTTCAATCTATGGTGACTCCAAATCAGTGATCGATCATGTAAAAGGAGTCTGCCACATTAGAAGCCCTCACCTGGCCAGGATAATGTTCTTATGGGGGCTCACGAGAGACTGCTCCATGCAACACATTTGTCGTGCTCAGAATCTCCAAGCTGACTGCTTATCAAAGAAGGGTCTGCTCTTAGGTACAGGGTCATGGTCTATGGAAGTAAAAGAGGGAGAGAATTCTTGTTTTATCCAGGACTTCTTTATGTCTGGATCTTGAAGCTCCTTTGGTTATAGACATGTTCTTTGTTATTATCTTTTTGTTTTTGCATTTGACATGATTTATCGCTGACTTGCATCCTCTAAAAATCTCAGTTTCAAATCTGATATGATCCGGCTAGTGATGTACAGATGACTGTCTATTTGTTTTATCTGATGTTTTTTTATGGATCTGCGATGTTGTATCTGACCTCGGTGTTTCTAATCATGGCTGCATCTTTTGTGCCACTTTTTTGTATCATCTGGAGCTTTTATATTGGCTCAATATAATACAATGAAGCTTTTTCTTTCTGAAAAAGAAAAACACGTTGTATTTGTTTAATTGTAAGATGAATAAGCAGAAGATAGTCAATATTTATGTCTCTCTCATCAGGTTCTAATTCCATCTCCTTCTAATACTTGACCTTCTAGTTCCCACAGATAGTTTATGTGACTCAAACTTAAATATATTTGAATTTTGAGCATCCTCCTTTATCATCTCTGCAAGTTTTGCGTTTTGTTTACAGGTCACTCACATTACCCTCAAAATAATGTTTGGTGCACCCTTTACCTCGAGGAGTAATGTCGTCCAATATGCAACATGGTTCTTAACATCCTCGTATGTCATTTTCACTAACGGGAACATTGGATGAAATCACTCAATTTAGTTTGAAACGAATTCACTACTTCTCTTAGCCGTAGTTGTTTAACTAAACTTTTGGCAATTTCTATACCAAAATTCTCTTTTCTTAATTTGTAATTCGACATCAATTAGGTTTACTTAGAAATTGTAACGAACATTCAATGATGAATTAAATAAAAACACGTTAATATTATCTATATACACAATAACATTTTATTTTTATTAGGCTATAGAAAGTCCTTCAATGCAATTACAATAAAGGAAAGCAAAGACATAGACACCATGCTTGGAAATCTTGTGATATCACTGCGTTTTTATTAGAATAGATGGGATAGAATGCATTGATTTTTTAATAAATATGAAAAGTATTTAATTATTTGAAATAGAAATGGAAAGTTATTTAATTATTCAAGAGGAAGAGGAAACAAGAACGAAAAACTTAATTACCTTAGGTTTTTAATGTTATAAGATGGAACAAAATTCTCCAAAAGGACTTCACAAAAACCCTAGATAATGGGGGTGGAGGTTTTTGAAAGGTTTTTTAAGACGTTTTTTTATTTTTGTTTAAAAACGTAGTTGCATTAATGCTCCAAAGCCATTGGAGTACTATTTTTAAAAGAAAGTGGCGATGTTTAGGGTGACGACTATGATCCAAAATTAAATAGGAATTAATACTAATATCTAGAAATTTTTATAATAGTAAATAATCAATAAATTATTAATTTAATATAAAAAATTATTTATATTGAATAATTAATTAATATTTTTAGTAAATTTTTATAATTATTTTTTGTATTTAATAATTTTTTGAATAAATTTTGATGGGTGTCCAATCAAGGAGATAGGTGGTTGCAGGTTGGAGTGTGGAGTTAGTTAAGCTTCCACGTGCAGTACGCCTAACTTAATGGCTATTGGGAATCGGGCTCTCCCACGAGTGTTACTTAATGCATGAGAGGAGGTAGCCGTGTGGTCATTTGCAACGGGTGGGTGATGAGGAGGGAGTGTTGGGTGAGGGATAGCAACGAGGTATTGGCGTCCTGGCTCAGGCGGAGGCTTGAGGTGACGGTGCAGGACGTGTTCGGGATTGAAGGGTATGCAGGGGGACTGAAACTAGCAAGCTCTTTAGCCATGGGATCCGGGAGAGCACAGGACAAACTACAACGACGGGAATTGCAGTCTCGGGGCTGGTGTCCCAGGGAATTGTAGTCTTCTTCCGACAAGGAATTGCTCCTCTGGAGCAACATTTAGGCGGAGAACGTGGGGCATGGCTCTTCCCCAGGAGTGGTTGGTCTACCTTCGTGGCCTGCAATGCACCGTCCAACTCACCGCCAAACAATGGGGAGGTGCACGAGAATTGCATTGGGAAATTTGAGAACTTCGACTGATCTAGATTTAAATGGGAATGCAAAAAATTACAGATATAACCATAAATACAAAGATGCAGTAGAAATAACACTTCATTTCATTAATATCAAATACTGAAATATGCTTACAAGCAGAATGGAAATAAGACTAGCTCGGGCAATGGTAGCTTATCTCTGAGAAGAGATGCGGCGTCTATATGCTTCTAAACTGTGTTACAATGAGGCTCAAAGTCCTGTTTATTATTGAGAAACAATGGAAAACCCTAAACATCCAAAAACCTAACCCTAGGAGATGAAGCGTCAAACTATGGGCCCCGTTTCGGTAAATTGGTACATCAACTTCCCAGGGTCGTAACTTTGGCATACGATCTCCGTTTGATGCACATAATACCTTGTTAAAGGTATCTATCCGAGCACTACAACGTTTGAATGACCAACATCAATTTATGCACCATGTTGGTCCAAATTTTCCAAAAACACGTCATTGAGGGCCTCAAAACGGCTCCAAAAGTTCAGGACCCTCAAAACTGCCAAAAATAGTAATTGTGTTACAAATAAAGAAACTAAAAAACTAAAAGAAACAATGGTGGGGGTCCAAGTGGAATAGGCTAGTGGCTACCAATATCCACCCGGATCATTAACGCAGGGGAGGTAAGCCTTGTTTTCCTATGTTTGGTTCATATTCGATTTGTGTG
Source organism: Pinus tabuliformis (assembly GCA_031772625.1). Classification (NCBI taxonomy): domain Eukaryota; kingdom Viridiplantae; phylum Streptophyta; class Pinopsida; order Pinales; family Pinaceae; genus Pinus; species Pinus tabuliformis. Next base: position 851,816,063 of record CM062805.1, on the reverse strand, counting down.
GTGGGTTGCTTAGGGTAGGCAGATTCGTCTAACGGGCAAGGAGGAGTCGACTACATGTGAGATTGTGAGGTCATGCCCGTAGAGGAGGAGTCGGTCACCATATGGAGAATCGTCCACCACAAGACATACCTAGCTCGGGCTCGAAGTCGACCGAGAGCTGCCACTTTGATGTAGAGGCAGCCATATCCCCAGATCGCTCCCATGGCCACATAGAGGCCTCGACTACCTTGGACTCCATAGTGGCTCAACTCAACACTCTCCATCTAAGCATGGAAACTCTGCACTATGATGATTGGAATGAATTGGTGACCGACATCAATGACCTCCAAAACATGCAGAATGAACACCTGGACTCTCTAGATGGCCTTTGGCAGCAGCTTCGGCAAACAAATGACCACCTCTATGTGTTGGAGACCTGGGTAGAGCATATCGACAACCACACAGATAAGAGAGCAGCGTTCCTTGCAGCGCCACCACCGTTTCCCCAACGCTCCTTCGTAATGTGTAATTATGACAATTTATCTTCTTGTGCTACTTTTGTTTTGGAAATAAACAAAGACACAGGTTGTCTTGGCTTCCTTACAGACTCAATCTTGTTCAGAGCAACTCTCTTGTTAGCTCTTAAGCCTGGTATTTTTCCTAGTGTAGTAGCAATGGTGTATACAGTTCAATTGTTGATGTATGATGTTTTTGAAATTTTGATAGTATAATACAATTACCTTAACTGACAAAAAAAATTAGATAATAAAATTTAAAATTAATAACATTAAATAATTAATTAATTTTTGAAAATTATTTATGTATAAAATTAATAAATAATTTTAATATTGTTACAATTTTTTTAATAATAATAATAATAATAATTATTTATTTATTTTTATGATATTGATGGCTGAAATTAAATAAAAACATAATTATTATAATGAACGGATAGTAATAAACTTCAAAAATTTATTCTGAAAAGCATGGATCTTTTCTTTTTTATGCTAATAAATTTCTCTAAATTAAAAAAAAATGGAATTTCTCCTTTACATTTAAAAAATGGGAATATTTGAAAAATATTAAACTTCTTTTTTTTGGATTTAAGACATCTGTGGTTTATATCTTCTGCCTTAGTTATCGGAGAATCCACAGTAAAAACCATTTTTCGTCAACGTTTCAAATCCCAACTGGGATCCATCATCGGGACTACATGAATGCATGATAGAAGAAGAGCTCAATTGAGGGATTAAATAGTAATGAGGAGAGTTGGTTTTGGGAAGAGATGAATGTCGGCGTTGTTTCAATAATATTAAACTTTAGATACACAAAGTTAGTAGAATTTTGTGATACATTTAAAATTTAAATAACTCTCTCATGTCATGAAAATGTAGTTTGTGAAATTACTTGGAATAACAAGGTTATGGGAATATTTAAAAAATATTAAAGTCATATACACAAAGTGGAACTTTGTGATAAATTTAAATAACTTTTTTTATGTTATGGAAATGTAGATTGTGAAATTATTTGGAATAGGTTACAATTCACTTGATATACTAAGTTAAGTTAAAGGAATGTGGACATTTTGATTTTTAAATTGTGTGGATTTTGTTTTTATCAATGCTAAAAAGAAAATGAACATTTTTGAATTCAGGTTTCTATGATCTGTATTGATTAACGAATATAAATTTTTGTTGAAACTACACTGGATGGTTCGAAATGCGTTGGCAAAAATTTCTACTATGTGATTTCTACCGAAAATTTTTGTTCGTTAAAATGAATATTGTAAAGATAAGAACTAATTCTCATGAGCTTCAAAGTGAAACAAGGCGTTGCTCTATTCCCAAAACACCTTGGGATGAAAACATTGTCACATGTGCGATACTGAGAGGGTTGAAGATGAAAAACACTTTCTCTTGGATTTCCTAACTCTTACTCAAATCCTCTTTCATTTATATAACATTTGTCACACTATCGACTTTCTTGACTTGTTAAATCACCAAAACTATAGTGATCTAGGAGTGCTTCTTTCTCTTCTTTTTGATCATAAAAATAAAACATTAAAGAGTTACAATTAATTTCTTACTTTTTAAAGATTAAAAAACCACACTAATTTTAATAGACATTAATCATCATTATCATCAATAAAATTATTTTATACCACATATATATCTATATATATATATATATATAATTTCTTTTATAAAATATATTTAATTACATAATTAATTTATATTCAATATTATAACATTTAATTTATAAATAATTATTATATAGTAATAAAAATTACATCGCTTTCCATTTCAGCTTGGTCATAAATCACATTTTATACATGGAATCAATGTCACATGGCTCGGATTCGACAATGAGTAGGTTCGGTTTGAGTTTGAATGTTTCGAGGAGGTTCATGATTAGGTTCGTATATATATATATATATATATATATATATATATATATATATATATATATATATATATATATATATATAATGAATTATACTATAAAATAATACGAAATCAACATCAGTAAACATCAAAAATGCTATCACGAACATGGAAACTGCAAGGAGAAGTTACAAGCTTGAGTTGTGATAGGAAGTTATGATTTTTGATCTATGGATTTCATTAATGGCTATGAAGTTTGATGAAGTTCGCCGAACCTCAATTTTTTAAGGTTCGCCAAAATTCAAACCTTAAGGTTAAAGTACGACAACCTTATGACATAGCATGGAATAATAATAACTACTCTTTAAAAAATGATAATAACATATATGCCTATTCTTTTTTGGCATATTTCTTACCAAAAGATTAACATAGTGGCATCTTCTATGATACCAAAAGATTAACAAAGTTGAACTTAATTTACATATAGAGGCATAACTATACCCTCTATATTATAAATAATGACTATAAAAACTTTTAAAATCTACGTATTAATATCTACCAAACAACCTAGAAAGCATTCTTAAGCCAATATTAATTTCCAAATTCGTATCTACCTAAGTACGCATATATTTCCCATTTATAGCAATATGCAAAAGCATTAGTCATTGGCATATAATAATAAATTCCAAACTATGAATATGTTTTAGGATTGCACTTTTGAAATGAGCTCTAGATAGGCATTTTTGTTCTAAACATAGTCACCAACTCATGTAGGTGGCACCTTTTGGCCAAGAAATGAAATAACAAGCATGAATTTATTGATTATAGTTTTATTTTTTTTACATTCAATTTGGTGGCACCCTTTAGCCAAGAAATGAAATAACAAGCATGAATTTATTGATTATAGTTTTATTTTTTTTACATTCAATTTATAATTGTATTAGTTAGGGAATTAATATTCTATTTTTTTCACTGCAACTATTTTATTGGTTAGTTTCATTTACCTTCTCAAAACAATGAATGGAAATCTTTTTCTTTGCTAAATAATTATTTAGGTTATCTCTCTTCTCTTGAATGTTCCAATATAGGTTGGTTAGGAAATATCTAATATCGAGAGAAGAGAATCTCAACTATAAATTATTTTCCTCTTTACCTCAATAATTGTCCATGAACTCCATCATGGTTTTCACATGGTTTTATGGTTTCAAACCATGAAATCATACCCCCTTTATAAAATTCACCCTCTAACAATAAGATTTAAATTAGAGAAAATGAGTGAATGTGCTCGCATTTCCATCCACATACCCACCCTCCCCTACCCCAACCACCCTACAAGGTAGACTGGATTCATTTCCCAAGGATTGTATGAACATTAGGATTGCATGGAGACCACATGCCCTTCACCAATACTTGGGACAAAACCTAAGACAAACAATACAAAAGGATATGAAAACATAAGATATAAACATTTGGCAATGATAATAAAATGATATTCTTAACTTTCCCTTACTTCCATACTCATTGGTTCATTGCCCCCAAGGTAACACTAAGGAGTTATAACATCAAGTGCACATTATTATTAGTTTACATTAATTCCAAATTAAATAAATGGTAAATCACTTTTCAAACTTACTCCATACTTATTCATTATGCTGTAGCTCATAATAAACTATGTCTTCATAATAAAACCAATAATAATAAAAGTGTTTCTTCATTCTTTAGCTCCACCTATAACAATGATCAAGGAAATATTCATGTTATAGTCATGTGTATGTATAAACTACCCCAATTATAGAAATAACCAATTATTAAATGAAATTGAGTATTTATCAATAATTTTTAAATGAAACATAATCAGAGGATCGATTATGTACTCATTCAATTTGTAAAGTATATTTAAATATTCAAGCATGGGATGAAATTGAGTATTTATTAGTGTAGAAATTGTAGATTTATCCAAGTTTATAAAGGTTTTTTTTTTTAAAGATATACAAAGTCATTTTCTATGTTTTTTTTTTTCATTATTACAAAATTTAGGAAAGCTTTGCAATTAAATAATTTAGGATTTGATTTTTCTTTGTATTTGATAGATCTTCAATTAAGATGGTATGAGCTTCTTTTTCTTACTTTTCAATGTTATAATAGATTTAATATACAAATACTAAGATAGTAATCACATCTAAGTATATAAAGCAGTGTAATTCAACTTATCACTCAAAATCTCTTTAGCAATAAAGCAGTGGAATTCAATTTATCACTCAAAATCTCTTTAGCATTAAAGCAGTGGAATTCAATTTATCACTCAAAATCTCTTTAGCAACACCACAATATGTATTTTTATTTTGGTTTGCAACAGATCTTTAATTGTCTCAACATCTTTAATTGAGACTTGAACTTCAATTAAGATCTTTTGACTTATTTATAGATTGAAATAAATGAACTTGATCAATTTTCTTGGTATAGTTTTTCCCACTTGTAGTTTAAAATTTTTTTAGCAGCATCATAATATGTATTTTGAAATTGTTTCGCAGTGTGTCATTGTTAATTCATTTTGTTTGATATTTGCAATATCTTACAATTGAAATCAATGGACCTATCAATAATTTTTCACCAAGTGAAATCAATGAGTTTTATTGTTTTGTGTTGTTGAAATTAATGCAACTACTTGATTGCTCTAAAATCATTTTCATTGTATTATTTATGAAATCAATGCAACTACTTAATTTCTCTAAAATCATTTTCATTGTATTATTTATGAAAGCAACTAAGTGACTAGTCTAAAGTCTAATTCTCCTTTGCCAATTGTTTTGTGTAATAAAATTGTTAAAATTAATTAAATTACTTGATGCCTATTGATTATATCATTTCCTAACTCAATGCAGCTACGCGTTTGTGTTATTTTATTATATCATCACTAAAATTGATATAGCATAAGGAGTGTATACTTGGTATAAATTAAAATTGAGGATATCCAAAATTAGTCATGCTATACCATGGCAAGCATTGCTATAGCAAGCATTCAAGCAAGTAATTGTACAAATTTGGTAATTAATGCCAGTGCTCAATGGAATACTAAATTTAGTAAATTAGGACATTACTAGATAAATTAGGATGAGTTCATGGAATTATTTGATCCACTATTAGAGGTTATAACTTATGGAGCTAATAGCTTATGGAGTTTGAACCACCCATCTATACATCACATTTCTATCGATTGGATTTTTTGTAATTTACATATTTATATGATTAGTAATTTTTTTTTCTTTCAAATCTATTATATTTATTTATTTATACATTTTGTTCTTTAAAAAATGTTTTTTTATATTTTTGACTTACATATATCTTTTTGTCTTTATTTGAATACCACATCACAAAATTAATATTGGATAAACCTAAAAATCTTTGGAAAGAAAGAATATTTACAATTACCAATAAATCCTTCTACATCTCTCACTCCCTTTTAAAACTTGCTTCTCTATTTACAAAGAAATAGCCACTAATAATTTTTTGGATAACTAAACCTACTGTGAGATAGGTATTCATGACAATATGTTAGCCATCACCTCCATCGAGTTGAGCAATATCCCAATCAAGATTTACACACATACTAGAAAAAAACTTCACTGCATTTGGGTTCTCAACCTTAATAGTGTGTGGCTCCCCAAGTATGATTCCATTTATCTCTATTATTCTATTCGAATAATGTTTAACATTGATGGATGAAATTTATTAAAAACATAATCATTATAATGAACGGATAGTAATAAACTTTAAAAGTTTATTCTGAAAAGCATGGATCTTTTCCTTTTCGATTAATAAATTTCTCTACATCTAAAAAATGAAAGAGTTTTTCCTTTTCGTTGAGTGAATTTCTCCTTTACATTTAAAAAATGGGAATATTTGAAAAATATTAAATTTTAGATACACAAAGTTAGTAGAATTGTGTGATACATTTAAAATTTAAATAACTCTCTCATGTTATGAAAATGTAGATTGTGAAATTATTTGGAATAACAAGGTTAGGGGAATATTTAAAAAATATTAAAGTCAGATACACAAAGTGGAACTTTCTCATACATTTAAAATTTAAATATTTTTTTATTTTTTTTTTTATTTTTTTATTTATGGAAATGTAGATTGTGAATTTTTTTTGGAATAGGTTATCATTCACTTGATATGCTAAGTTAAGCTAAAGGGATGTGGACATTTTGATTTTTAAATTGTGTGGACTTTTGTTTTTATCAATGCTAAAAAGAAAATGAACATTTTTGAATTCAGGTTTCTATGATCTATATTGATTAACGAATATAAATTTTTGTTGAAACTACACTGGATGGTTCGAAATGCATTGGCAAAAATTTCTATTATATGATTTCTACCAAAAAGTTTTGTTCGTTAAAATGAACATTGTAAATATAAGAACTAATTCTCATGAGCTTCGAAGTGAAACAGGGCGTTGATCTATTTCCAAAACACCTTGGGATGAAAACATTTGTCACATTTGCGATACTAAGAGGGTTGAAGATGAAAAACACTTTCTCTTGGATTTCCTAACTCTTACTCAAATCCTCTCTCATTTATATAACATTTGTCACACTATCAATTTTCTTGACTTGTTAAATCACCAAAACTATATTGATCTAGGAGTGTCTCTTTCCATTCTTTTTAATCATGAAAATAAAATATTAAAGAATTACAATTAATTTCTTATTTTTTAAAATTAAATAGACCACACTAATTTTAATAGACATTAATCATCATTATTATAAATAAAATTATTTTATACCAAATATATATATAAATATAATTTCTTTTATAAAATATATTTAATTATATAATTAATTTATATTCAATATTATAACATTTAATTTATAATTATTATATAGTAATAAAAATTACATCGCTTTCCATTTCAACTTGCTCATAAATCACATTTTATACCTGTAATGATAATAACTACTCTTTGGGAAATGATAATAGCATATATGCCCATTCTTTTTCAATACTTCATACTTTCGGCATATTTCTTACCAAAAGATTAACATAGTGGCATCTTCTATGATACCAAAAGATTAACAGAGTTGAACTTAATTTACATATATAGAGGCATAACTATACCCTATATATTATAAATAATGACTATAAAAGCTTTTAAAATCTACGTATTAATATCAACCTAGAAAGCATTCTTAAGCCAATATTAATTTCCAAATTCGTACCTACCTAAGTACGCATATATTTCCCATTTATAGCAATACCCAAAAGCATTAGTCATCGTCATATAATAATAAATTCCAAATTATGAATATGTTTTAGGATTGTACTTAGGAAATGAGCTCTAGATAAGCATTTTTGTTCTAAACATAGTCACAACTCATGTAGGTGGCACCCTTGTGCCAGAAAATGAAATAACCAGCATGAATTTATTGATTATAGTTTTATTTTTTTCGCACTTAATTTATAATGGTATTATAATGGTATTAGTTAGGGAATTAATATTCTATTTTTTTTTTACTACAACTATTCCATTTGTTGGCCTACCCTTTCAAAACAATGAATGGAAATCTCTTTCTTTGTTAAATAATTCTTTAGGTTATCTCTCTTCTCTTCAGTGTTCCAATATAGATTGGTTAGGAAATATCTAATATTGAGACGAGAATCTCAACTATAAATTATTTTCCTCTTTACCTCAATAATTGTCCATGAACTCCCCGGATGCGGGTGACACGACCGAGGACATCGGAATGACACCTGGTCACCATGAGCGATCCCGAGCATAAGAAAGGCATTTACTGCAATCCGCCGTCGGGGATTGCAAGCGTGAGTGCTGGAGCGAGAAAGGACGGCACTTTACTGCCTTGTCCGGGTTTCAATTTCGTTTGCAGTGTGCAGTTATGGCATACAAGAATCGAGACAATGCAGAGGAGCATAAGAATGTTGGGGGTATGGAAAATAATGCATTGGGTCGAACTCAGATTTTTGAATTGGGAGTATGGTTGTTGGCTCTCAGAGCTAAGGTTCAAGGCGCCCCTCTGGCAATTGAGGGTGGTATCAAGTCTGCAAGGGAGGGCGACGGTTGTTTCACGCATTCCTTCTCATCTTACCCGGCTCTGTTCCGCTTTCCTGCCTTCAGCGACATCATGGTCAAGCCACGACAGCGCCTCATCAGCCGCCGAGGCTCTGGCAGAGGCGGATCCTCTCGTCCCTCAGTCGCTAATGCACCCTCTCGCTGCTGCCGCTGTCTCTGCCACCAAGTTGCAGAGGCTCATCCCATCCAGGCGAGCCAGTTCATGGATTCGGGCAATCCTGATTCGGGCTCTAATCCACTTCCTGCGTTTGGATCAGCGGTCTTCTCCTTCAGCAATGCCCAGGGCAATTCTCGTATTAACGCCCATGTGTCTGTCCTTTTTTTGGAAGAACCGACGGAGGAAGGCGGGGAGCCACCCCGCTCACAGTTTCATCAGGCTGAAAGCTCAAGGGCCGCTGAGGGTATGCCAGAGGATCGCCCAGAGCCGAACATCGACCCACCTACGACTCAGGAAGCGCCTTCGTCAGAGAAAGCCAAGGTCGATTGGGGCCCCCCCCAGAAGGTATGTGCTGGATTTATGAAGAGGAGCCGGACGAATAGTCGTCCGCTCGCTCAGTCTCTTCCCTTCAGACGATGCTCTGGTTTTGCCATGAATCGCCATAACGGAATACTGTATGTCTTGAATGTCTTTGTTTGGTTCTCGAATTATATATTTCAAAGTCTGTCTAAGCCCCTGCGAGGGATATGGTTGAAGGTTTTCTTTTTCTCGTCTATGCCCCGGAATGGGATGACTATTTTTGCTCTCAATGTTCCTCAATGGTTTAAAGCCCCTGCGTGGGCAATCAGTCACAGTGGTAGCGCCCCTGCGAGGGTGACTTGTCTCCAGGATAGGGCCCCTGCGCGGGTTTTCAGTCTTAGTGGTGTGGACCCTGTATGGGTGGTATTTTTGAGCACTGTAAGTCCAGAGTGCCATCCTCGGCCTCTGGCAATATGAACTCTTGGCTGTAACTGTTTTCCTTTTATTGTATATAATAGAATAGCGTAGTCTTAACGAGAAAAAAAAAAAATTGTCCATGAACTCCATCATGGTTTTCACATGGTTTTATGGTTTCAAACCATGGAATCATACCCCCTTTATAAAATTCACCCTCTAACAGTTTGAAACCATACCCCCTTTATAAAATTCACCCTCTAACAATAAGATTTAAATTAGAGAAAATGAGTGAATGTGCTCGCACTTCCATCCACACACCCATGCTCCCCCACCCCAACCAAAATTAGAGAAAATGAGTGAATGTGCTCGCACTTCCATCCACACAGCTAGCCTCCCCCACCCCAACCACCCTAAAAGGTAGACTGGATTCCTTTCCCAAGGATTGTATGAACAATAGAATTGCATGGAGACCACATGCCCTTCTCTAATACTTGGGACAAAAAATAAGACAAATAATACAAAAGGATATGAAGGTATAGGATATAAACATTTGGTAATGATAACAAAACGATATTGTTAACTTTCCCTTACTTCCATACTCATTGGTTCATTGTCCCCAAGGTAACGCTAAGGAGTTATAACACCAAGTGCACATTATTATTAGTTTACATTAATTCTAAATTAAATAAATGGTAAATCACTTTCAAACTTACTGGACATACTTATTCATTATTCTCTAGCTCATAATAAACGGTGTCTTCATAATAAAACCAATAATAATAAAATTGTTTCTTCATTCTTTAGCTCCACCTATAACAATGATCAAGGAAATATTCATGTTATAGTCATGTGTATGTATAAACTACCCCAATTATAGGAATAACCAATTAAAGGTATATCATAGGGTACCTATGACATCATAATAACCTTCTCTCTATGCTTTCTAGCTTACAACAACCATAATTTTCCCTTAATAGGTAGTTACACCATCTTATTTTATCACAACTTTACAATTTTTTATGAGTCATCTATTATCTATCAACACACTTTAGAGATAATAAAATTCCAATTATTATAGGAAGTTTCATTTAGTACTTAGTTTCAATTGTGTTGAAAATGCAGCAAGAAAATCTAGTTTTGGCTTTGCCTTGGTCAAATAGATTAAATTCGAATTTCTATTTTATCAGAATACTTGGAGGAAGTTAACTGAGGTGACATGGCATTTGTCACTCAGTTAACTCAGTAAATTTGAGTTGGGGAAGCTTGAGTTAAGTTTAGTACATTTGATTGCTAATTTGTAGCAATCTATTTTAGTTAATTTGAGTTATTGTCATTTTAACTAGTTCTAACTGTTAGAATAACTAGTGGAGGTCAAGTTGTGGAAGTGGAATTTCAACTACACTCAGTGATGAACTAGTTAACTGATCAATCAGACCAATATAATTGTTGCATGTAGAAAATTCGAGTTACCCAATTGAGATGGAGATTCCAAGGCAGTGTACTATCAGTTGTAGCATATTCCAATGTGTACAGGTGGTGCATGCAGTCAGAGGAAGGACCTAGAGGAATTGTACAATTCAATAGTGGGAAATTCCTAAATAATAGGGGCCAATTTCCTGGAGGAACAATGCAAGGAAATAAGAGCTTGGAGGGCTTGAAAATTGGCTAAGTGTTGGCCAGAGTCAATCAGTCAGGCAGAGGGATAGATTATAGACTTGCAGGGTGTGCTCAAGCTTGAGAAAGCATATGTGTTTCTTCTCTATTATTTGCTTAATGAAATATAGTTAGTAAGTGGTTTTGAGCAATTGTTTTCCCCTAGTTAAATATTTGTGCATGCATGATGTTTCCTTTTGCATGTCTATGATTCTTGTTTTAGATGGTGAATTAACTTCCATAGATTAGTATCAAAGCTAGAATCACTGTAAAAAAGATATTTTGAAGTTGTCATTGCAAGAGATTCAAATTTGCAGATCACGGTTGTAGGTTTTCTTCAGGACTGCGAAGATGGCTTTCAATTGACTAAGGCTCGAGTATGCCCTTGTGGGAAGCTCGAATTATGTTGCATGGAAGGAACACATGGAAGCAGTACTGGAGGATGATGGGTTGAATGAATTCATTGATAATGATATTCTGAAACCAACAACATCTGATGCTAAGGATCTGGTAGAATGAAAGAAGTGTTTTGCCAAGATGAGCAGGATCATATTGGAGGGAGTACGAGACCATATTGTCTCAAATATCCACTGGAAAGAGACTTTGTATGCAATGTATCAAGCGTTGACAGATTTGTTCCTAAATAGTAGTGACCACAGGAAATTGGAACTCAATGAAAAACTTCAAAATATCAAGATGTAGAGGAACGAGACCATTCCACGGTACTTGATCAGGTTCACACAGTGTCATGATGAAATTCATCAAGTTGGTGTTATTGTAGTAGAGGATGATTTGGTGACCCTAGCTCTTCTAGTCCTTCCCAAGAGCTGGCACAACTACCAACATTTAGTGAACGAGAGGGAGAAACTACCAAATTGGGAACACTTGTAGTTTGATTTGGTTAAGAAGAAAATAAGGCAGAATACCATAGATGAGACTTAATCCAAGGGCAAGGATGGGGATAAATGTGACTTGGATGGAAAGGCAAAGAAAAGGAAGGGAAGAAATCCAAATCCAAAACAAAATCTAGTCAAAGGGGCAAGAATAAAGAATTGATGGAATAAAGTGCTTTCTCTGTCATGAATTCAGGTACTATGCCACGAAATGTCCACGCAAGAAGGAAAGAAAGAAGACCACATGAGGAGCAATGTGTGAAGCCTTGGATTCACAATTCAAGCTTGATTTTGCTCTCATTGCATGCATGACCAACACAATGATGCGAAGCGTGTGGTATCTCAATAGTGGTGCCTCGTTCCATATGACGGGGAATAGAGATGTTTTCTGTGATTTGGAGAAGAGGGATCTCCAGATACACATCAAGATGGGAGATGATGGATGATGATGAGTGGGTTCTTATGAAATGTATTTCTTAATACAGGAGAACACATCCTTTTCCCTTTTATCCCATTTTTATATTGCATCCTTTTTGATCATCTCCTGTATAGGCTTCACAATTTGAGCGTAATCGGAGATGAATTAGCGAAAGAAGTTGAATTTCCCTAGGAAATACTGCATAATTTTCTTATTCATAGGGAAGGGAATATGAATAATTTATTTGACCCTCTCCAGGTCTACTTTAATCCCACTTTTGGCAATGATATGGCTCAAGAGGTTACCCTCAAACACTGTGAAAATATTGTTTTTGGGATTAAGGGATATCTCGTATTTGCGACATCGCTCAGCTTTTTTCTTCAAGTGACATATGTGGTTGGATCTCTTCTTGGAAAATACCATGACATCATTATGCTCTATCCAATAAGTCCACTGAATGCGATGTCCATGGAACTTTGAAATGTTACACCTACATTGATCAACCCGAATGGAATTCTTTTAAATGCGTACATACCCCACTTCATGTAGAACATTGTATTTAGTTTGTTAGGATATAAGAATCGAACTTGGTTATAACCAGGATACCCATCCAACAAAGAAAACATCTTTGACCCCAAAACTATTTGCAGTATCTTTTACATAGACGACACTGGGTAATTGTCTTTTTATGAGGCATGGTTCATGTTGCAGAAATCAACACACAAGCGGATTTCCCTAGAATTATTTCTAACCGGGACCAAGTTTGATACTCGGGTTGAATGTTGCACTTTATATATGATCTGAGCATCCACAAATTTCCTCAGCTCCTTTTGAATTAGGGGCTCAAGCGCTGGATGTACCTTTCACAACTTTCGTTGAAAAGGTTAGGGCCCTTATTTGATTGTAATCACATGCTTGATTATTCACATATCATAATTTTTGAGCTCATCATATACCCATGAGAATACATCTCAGTACTGCTTGAATAAGAGGCTAAAATCTTGTTGGTCCTGTGGTGTGCAACAAGTACCAAGATTGAGAAACTTTAGATCTTTTTCATTTCCCTGAGTAATCTGCTCGTGCGACAATGTGAGTGATGGGTTTTTGTATGACTGGCCCTCGGAAGCGGTTCTTGCAAATCATACAACTTTTCTAATGATACAACGCCCTTTGGCATGGGGTTTTATTTACTTGCACAGGTTGCAACCTACAATGCTTTCTCATGCTCGTCTTCATTGATGGCTACATCTTTGAATACATCAGCATTGACCATAAAGTGCAATATCTATTGTCTACTGGTCATCATTGAAAACATGTAAATTATTAATACTATTAGGGACGAATGGTTTATGAAGAAATTCTACATAAAAAACGTCCCTAAGTAGCGATAACCTACTAACAACATTTGTCAATGCATTCGTAGCTGCATTGTGTATTCTAGGAACAAAAATAATGTTAAAAGCTTGCAAATGTGAAATCAAATGCCACACCTCTTGTTGATAATTTTTCAGGTAAGGTGAAACACAATGTATAGTATCATGTACTTTACATACGAAAATTTCTGAGTCACCTACTACTTTGGGAACTGCAACGTTTAGGTCGATGGCTCTTTGCAAGCAAAATATGGGTGCTTCATATTTTGTGGTGTTGTTCGTGCACTCGAATTCCAAGTGGCTGTAGATGAGATTTTTCTCTTTCACGGGTATACTAAAACACAACCAGCTCTAGATCCCTCACAACGTTTGAAATCTTCAATTACAATGTAAAAAATTTCTTAGTTGATTTTGGTGCAATGGTAAATGTAATTCCTTTATTTGTCGCAAAGAAATCAATGCAAAGTGGGATAAAATGGATGCATAGATCATTCAGTTGGACAAGACACTTGTCCATGCGATCGATGAACTAAAAAATTTTCTTATTCATTTATCATTCAATCACTGAGTTCACCAATGTATAAATATAGTAATTGTGGACATCCTAGAAGCATATGGTGTATTATTGAGCAGAGACTGATCCAACAAGTTACAGGGGTATTTTACGATGGAATGGTCACATTTGTGGCTTCTGTACAAGGGCATAAACAATTAGATATAGGTGAACTCAAAGCATTATATGAAACACACAGTAACTCCCTTAGAGGGTGAGAATGAGCCGTTGGATTTCACAGATCTCATATTTGGCAACTACTTCTTGGAAACTGATCTGGGGTGTTATCTCTCTCAACCATCCCTAGTTCTGCTACACACACAGTTGGATCTCCTTCTTATCACCCTCCAAAATTTTATCCTATGCTCAATTTCAGAGCCTTCCATGGTATTGTACATTGTCATCGCAAACATTGAATTTCATTCCATGTGTTTTCTTGAGGAGTTTTGGTCCCTTTTGTAAGATAGGAAAAATGTCATCTTTTCGCATGTTAGCCATCGCACAATGTGTTTAAGCCTGTTTTGGTGGTTTCAATGGGCTACCTTTGTGCAAATGAGTTAATATAACCATGTAAGCATATGTTGCACGCATTTCCAAAGTTTTAAGAGATGTCACACAAGTTTCGTCACGATCATCACAAAAGTGCATCCTTGATGTCACATTTGTCGTAAATTATCGTAAAGCTGTCACACTAAGGGAAATACATTGCTCATGTTTCCTAGATGATCTATGTTATTGTGTCATCAAGTATTCTAAGTGTGTTATCACAATCAAAGTCTTATCACTATTCACATCAGTCTTATCGATCTCGCACTTAGCCATTTTCTGAAAAGCTTCCTGACCAAGAAACCTAGCCTCTCCTGGCCTCCCTGAATAACACATTGCGTAAACTCAGTCCTCTAGCTATGAACTTGCCTCTTGACACTATGCAATGTGCAGTTCCTTCTTCCCAAGACTATTGCATTGTACAGTTCTAGTGCTCAAGCCCCGAACTTGTCTCCCAGAATTGCGCAATCCATATGCCTAACTTGGCCTCATTTCTGCATTGCATAGTATCTAGCCTCAATCTCATCCCTTGAGCCCTCGAGTTGTTCAATTATGCAATGGAACAATCCCCTCTGTCTCCCGGAACTGCAAAATATGCTCATCCCCTTAGCCTATCACACTGATCCCAAAAAGTGTGCAGTTTTCTTCTTCAGCCCTGCCTAGATTGCACAGTCTCAAGGATTAAGGTTCACCCCTAACTGCTTGAACTACACAGTCACTGATCCCCTCTCCCATCTTGTTCCCTGGTTCTAGCTCACTCAATGGATCAATATGCACTATCTTAGAGTAGGGGTTTTTCGGGTTGGTGTCATCTCGTCATGAGTGAATTGTTGATACAAGTACCTTATCATAACATGGAGAGATGATGAAGAAGGGAAACATGCTGAAAGACATATTTGTAGCTGAGTATGCAAACTGATCAACCAAGAGAAATAAAAGGGACACTAGTTTGCGATCACAACTTAAGACTTGAGATCGTTGAAGACTCCTTACCTCCAATCCATGCGAAGGTGGAGAGAAAAGCAATATTAGGTGGACACTCAACACACATAAAAAACAGTGGCTTGACATTACCAAATCATCAAGCAATCCATGTCAATAGTTTCATGTCATGATTTGTCACATGCCACACCATTATGGTGGATTATGCAATTCATGTTTCGAAATATATTGTAAAGTGAAAGTCCAAAGGACATGTATGGAATATGAAGAGTCATGTAAAGTTGAAAAGTCATAGGAAGTCAAAAAATCATGAGCATAGATGAATATTCATAAGGAATGTGAAGCATCACCTCCTAATTGTTATATATACACCCTCATTGTAAGAGCAAAGGACTTTTCCACTTCGGCTCCTCCCGCAAAGCATTATAGAGACAAGCTAGTTCTGTTGGGGAGAAAGGTGTGCTCCAACACTCAATTATTGGAGCTAGTACCGTTCATTGTAAATATGTGTCTTGGAAATTTGACTTAATAACAAAAGCTTTATGGCCAAGACGTTCTTCATGTATGGATTATGAATATTTGAGACTATTATGTGGATGTTTGTAATTCATGTTTTCTTTCATCTATGCTAAAGTGGTTGAACTATTTCGGTTATTTTGGTACTTATCATATTGAGAATGTGTTGTAATGGTTATTATTGTTGTCACATCCTCGTGGACTATTCCACTGGATATTAGACAAATATTTCTTATTGTATTAGTTGCAATGACCATCACATCTTTGTGGACTATTATGTTGGATGTTGAACAAATTATTCTTGTTCATGTGTGTCTCTACTAGGGTGGTACTATTACCTCTCTCTTAGAGGCTCACTTCTCTCCCCCATCAGCGGTAAAAGGGATTTGACATACATATGAGAAAACACTCACGGGGCACACCCCCTTGCCTTCCAAACGCACATTTGAAGTCCTCTCTCTTGTCGATAGTTAGAGCCAAGGCATATCTTTAAGATAACCAATAGCCATGCCATATTCTAGATGGAGCTCTTATCCCAAACAATGTGAGGTCTAATTGGGACCACATATTGAGGATACCCCTTGAATTTTGGCAGGTCTATCACCATCAACACTTAGCTATATGGGTGGTCTATTTGACCTTCCATTTGACTCATGTATCTCTTTCAAACTTGATGATTTCTCTAAGGAAAAGGTTGTTTGTTTTTTCCCTCATGTAGGTTGTGCCAGGGTAAATACTTGTGTTATTGTGTTGTTGTCTCTCTATGATCCTTATGGAATTTTGTTTTGTAGTTGAGATCCTCTGTGTAATTGCTTTATGATGAAAATACTACTAGAAAAAGATTAACCTAATGTAAAATCATAAGAAGTAATTATTAGTTTAGAGGATGCCCTAAAATCAACATGATATTAGAGCTTGGAGTAAAAATAACACTAAAAGAGGAAGTCATTTTTTCAAGAGCTTGATCTATCAACTAGGAACACGCCTCAAATGAAGTCGAGTTAGCACTAGAATCCTATCTCTCTTTTCTAGCTGAGTTTAGGAAAAAATGCCACTGTGCGATTTGTGCCCTAACTAGGGTTTGTCTTGGTAATGAAAAGGAGGAAAACTTTGTCTTTGTTTTTCCTATAAGGAGTGCCAAAATATTCAATCTTTAAGACTTGAGACAAGGGGAAAAGAAGATGTTAAGACCTCAAGAAATATTGCAGAAAGGAAAAAATTTCCACATGACCGAAATACCTTAGAACTAATTAAGGAAAGGCTAAAATATATTAGTACAATTGCAACAGGCTGAAGTCATAAAAACCTCAGTCCAAACCTTAGATTTATTGCAGAAGCCCGAAAGGCCTGAGGGTTATTAGTAAAAGGCCAAGTAGCCTTAGAAATGGTCTTGAAAATGTCATCATAAATGCCATATTTTTTTGTTTTAAATATTTTAATGTAAGTCCAGGTCAAGGTGCTGACTAAAGAAAGTTACAATCCTAAAGCATACTTTGTTACATTCACTTATCAACAAAGAGACGTCTCAGTGATAAAAACATAAAATTGTGATAAAATGCATCTTAAACTATAGATTTAAGCTTCTATGTCTAAGGACAAGGAGTCTCGGGAAGAAGCCGAAAGAAGCTTGAAAATGTTCTTGTCTAAGAACAAGCCTATGTAGTTAACTCTTGCACATGAAATCTACTCTCAATCTTGAAATATTGGACTTATGTCTAATGAAAAGTTTGAAGTATTCTCAAAAATTTACAAGTTATGAAGATATTCAAAATGGGTATGGTATCAACAAAAGCAATACGTTAGAGATTTGATACTTGAATATAAGGTATGTGTAATTGTGTTGATACATATCAATGATTCAAAATCTTTTCAAGCCAGTGTAGGTGTCTTCCTATCTCATCTCTATCTATACGAGTATCATGTGACTTGTCCATCATGAGCCTTTGTGAAATCGAAAGAAAATAGAAAGTCTCCCTTGCTACCTCCAAAGTTAAAAGGAAAGAATTCATCTCTATTTTAAAGGGATCACAACATATTTCTCTTTTACCATGATGAGAGAAAGGATTCTTTTGGTTTCAAAGAGAAATATTTTAAGTCCTTATGCTTTTTAAAGAAAATGCATATACTGGGTTCTCAAGCCTTTAGGAGCCCATTATTATATGTTCGTTGTTATGTTTAAAAGTGTCACGGTTATATGTCTAAGTTCCTTTTAGGTCTCTTATCATGTAAAGAGCCCATGGTCCTATATTTGGAAAGATGCTTCCATATATTTTAGCATTCACACTTATCATCATCAAATGCAATATATATGTCAAGAACATGCCAAATACCATGGATAACGATAAGATACTATATTGGCTAGTTATGTTAGCATGACAATGCTTTTTATTTGAGATATTTCATTTATCCAACGCCCATGTAGGATATCTCGCATCAATTCTTTAAAAAAATCAAATCTTAGTATATGGACGGTGCATGCTCACAATTGAGGGGGGTCTATGCCATAGGTTCCAAGGCACATCACCACCTGTGCCCTTCTTCATCACCATTTTAGAGTGGCAATGAAATTGGTATATGTACTACTTATAACATTTGCCCAAAACCAATGTAGGACACATGGCTTTTTTTTTCAAATAAAGAAAATATAAGCATATATAATCATCAAGCACATTGGAAGGATGGGTGTGACGACAATAAAAGGGACAACTTAATATGAAAACCAAAAATTACATTGGTGTGCACTCCAATATTATTTTCTCAAAAATATATTCATTTATGTGAAAGTCGTGGTTACCTGCTTCCTCTTCGGATTTGGGACGACGATATTGTGATTCTAGAGGTCTGGTCTTCCAATGCCTGTTTTGACGATACTCTCAGCATAGAGAGGCATAATTCATAAATAAAATTTGGTGACATTTATGGAGACACTGCAATTTATGGGGACCAATTGCATTTTTCATTCACCAATTTCACATCACTTTTAGAAAAGCCTCCTCATGCATTACTGAAATCTTTGTGAAGCACTCTCAATTGGTTGGAGAATAATTGCCAATGCTCTAAAAATTTCAACACATGTGGAGGCCTACAACGATATTGACATGCTTTCAAATGACGAATATGAAGATAGGTTGCTACAAACTCTAGTTCGGACAATCAATTTCTAATTTTCAAAATACACTAGATACATCATCTCCATCATGTATTATTAAGAATCATGTATCTCTAATAGGAGATAGTAGAGTCAAGGTTAAATATACAGCAAGAATCACATTAAGAAAGACAGTGTTGCTTCATTTTCAGTAGAAACTCCCTGCTCGAAGCGAGGGAGAGAGTTCCTACGTGAACAATATCAGACATTTGGATGGATAAACACATATTTTTGTGAAAAGGAGATCACTTTGAGTGATACAAACACACATCATAACATTGAACAAGATATTCTGCTTCGCAGGAAAGAGAATCTGGAATGACCCTTCGTTTAAAACACCAAGAAACATATTACTCGTATATAGAAATGGAAATTTAACATAGTGCAGGAGATACCAGGAAATTTCATTAGAAATGAGAAGATTCAAGTGCAGTGGCACACAAGAACCTCACATGAAGGAAATCACCACTGATCTTGTAGAATCTAATCACTATAGTCAATTTTTTTGCTAAGGATTCAACTAAACCCTATAGTGTAAAATGATTTGATGACATCAAGCTTGTTCTAAATGGTTTGGAAGATAATAACCATACATCTTCAACATCTATCAAGTTTGTTTTAGCTCAAGGATGCTCAAGGACCTCAAGTGTTTTCCACCATACTATTTGGTTGCAGTGCCACTTGTTAGTCCATGCCTTGTGAGGGAATATATCATTTGCTTCGCGGTTAAGTTGTGTTCGCTGTGTATTATTTGGATGTGTTTTTGCAATTTTAACCAAAGTTTCAAGAAAATGTTTAATACTTCTATTTTTGCATAAATTCAAAAATATTTTTTTGAATTTTCTGTAAATGTTATTTCTAATTTCCGATTGGCTGAGGGAGCTATGATGGAACATAATTTCCTTCGTGAAGGGTAATTTATTTTCATTTTTTTGCAATGTTTGATTATTCATTTTAAAATGAAAATATAAGTAATTTTGTGAGTGCCCATTACATTGGTAAGTGCTTTGACATTGTCACTGTTATGTTAGAGCTCTACTCAATGTTGTGAGGATTGATGCGGTTAGATGACATTGCTATAATAATGATTCATTCAATGGTTCGAGAATTGATGCGGTTGCATGTTGTTTGCATAGGCTCCTAGGGGGGGGGGGGGGGGGGCTGAACAAATGTTGAATTAATATTATTATGTTTCCTTGCGCGAAGGACAAAGTATGTGTGGGAGAACTCAAGTCCTTTACATAGTGAGTTTTGTGATACTGATGAATGTTGCGGTAATTTGTATGGTTCCATTGTGCGGAAATTTTACTATGCGGAGGATGGAATATGTGCAAGAGAACTGGGGTATTTTGCATAGACGAGGGTGCTTTGACATTGACGGGGGTGTAGAGGGAGATAGTGTCATTTTTTAAACAATTATAGTAATCATTAGACTATAAAAGCTACTCTTATTATGCAATATTAAATAAACTGTGTTTTTGATCCGTGTGACATGTGGTTGTAGGGCACTATTATGTTAGTGATATGTTCAATGATGTGAGAATTGATGTGGTTGTAGGTATTTTTGGATAGGGTTGAACAAATCTACAATTGAAATTATTTAGAGTATGTGCATGAGAACTAGGGATCTTTTGCATAGATGGGGGTGCTAAATAGTTTTTTTTTCAATCTGTGTGAAGAAAAAGTGTTGTGCAGTAAAGAAAATGTACGGAAGGCTTTGTGCAAGGTTTATTAAAATAAGAAATATACAAGTCATTTTCTTAATTATTATTTAGGAATATTTTTTCGCAACTATGGAAGTACTTGTGTAGAGTTGGTTGTTTGGAGGTAGCATGTGCGGAGTTTCGAATGTCAATGACTAATTGAAGAGTGTTATGTTAGGTCCATATAATACTAGTGTATCCCCCTTATTGTTATTGTTAATATAGCCCCCTATTGTTATTGTTGTTCCCATGTATTACCCATATTTTTATTGTTGTGCCCCATAAATCCCCCACTACCATTATTGTTGTGCCCTTACATTTTATTGTTATGTAGCCTTTGATTATATTGTGATCCCTTAGACTCCTATATATACCAAAGAGGTATTATCATTTGTATCATCCAAGAATTTTAATTTATGTAATGTAAAGGAGTTTTCCCCCTCAAACATGCTAATTTTTAAGTCATTGATCTATATTTTCTTCTATTTTGTGATTCGGTTGCATAACAATTGGTATCAGAGCTTTTGATTCTAGGGTTTCACTTCTTCAAACAAATCATACTGGAATTTTAACTATAACTTTTTTTCTACAAGGCTTCAAAAACTTAAATTGCAATCACATGGAGCCAAAATATTGGTGAACTTCGTGTATGAATTTCAAACCTTGGTTTTCTATATGTTTGGAGATATGATCCAAGGAAGTTAGGGTTTTTGCAAGCTCTATAATTCCATCTCAAATAGGTGACTGAGGGAAAATAGTCATAACTTTCTCTCCGAGCATCAGTTTCGAATTTCGTAAAAAGTGACCAAAATTAAATAGACTTTGGTTCTTCTTGTATTATTTTCATGGCCGAAGGTCGAAATAATTACATGTCACACTCCATACAAGTTTGTTCTACTGAACTAGTCTATAGTCAGGTCATCATGGGAGATTGGGCGTAACTCTTTCTTGAAGAATCCAATATTGGTCTAATTTGTGGGGTTGGAAACAAGACTCATATGGATACCACAGGATGAAATTTTAGATCTTGGAGATATGAAATTCCAGAGATTAATAATTTCAATATTAAGCTCCTATAAAGTTTTAGAAAGATTTTTTTTTTTTTTTGTCATAATTTTTGTTTGAAAAAATAGTTTAAAGTGATTCAAAAGGCATAGTGAAGTATAGATATAATTGTTTGATCCAAAATGCCTCAAAGAAAAAAAATGGAAACACCTAGTAAGCAACCAAAAAGCTCTACTATGACGCATGAAGAAGAGGAAGAAATGCACATGATATATCAAAGTTATGAGACTAAATGCAACAAATTTATCTCTCGCAAAGAGTAAACAAAAATGAAATGGAAGCTTTGAAGAACGGTTTAAAGAACATATGGAATATTTGAAGGATGACATTAATGTTAATATAAAAGGTTTGAAGGCGGATATGGAAGGTTTGAAGGAAGATTTGACAAAGTTTATAAAAAAAAATGCTTCCTATGGCGACAAGGCATTCCATGAAACACATGATGAGAATAAAAGGAATGCTAGTAATAAATTTAAAGACTCTAACTTTGGGTTGAAGACCAAATACATTCCAAAGGTTGATATGAGGAATTTTAATGGCGTGGATTTGGTAACATGGATACTACATATGAAACAATATTTTGATCTCCATGATGTTCAACACACTCAAAAGTTACACATTGCATCTTTATATTTAGAACCCAATTAGTTTGTATGGTATTGATGGATTTGTTCTTGTAAACCATTTTTCACTTGGTCTATTTTTACATAGAAAATGGTAACACATTATGAGGATACAAAGAGAAACACCTTCTTTAACAAATTGATAAATCTCAAACAAAAGAGTTCAATGGCAGAGCACATTGAGGACTTCGAAAAATTGAATATCAGGCAACTAATATTCCAAAGGAGCATAGGATAGATGTATTCATAGGGACTTCAAAGGATAACATCCAACATGAGGTTCACCTTTGGGAACCTGATTCATTAGAGAAGGCATTCAGGGTGGCAAGAAAAGTTGAAAGAAAAATTATGGCAACAAGGAAGTCTATTGCTCACAACTATAAAGATGGAAGTGTTGTTGCTCCTAGCCTTCCACAACCTACAAGGTTGACACCAAAAAAATTGGAGGAAGAAAATGAACAAGAAACATCAAAAGAGGAGGATATATGACTAGAACCATCCTCGGAGAAAGAAGAAATGAATTCAATCATATCTTGTAATGCATTGGTAGGAATTACCACTCCTAAAACTTTTAAGGTGGAAGGTTATATCAAGAATAAAAAGGTAATAGTGTTGATTGATTCAGGTGGTGTTACACTAAAAAATGTCACCATGACTATTTACAGTTAGTATGGCTCAATCAACAGTCATGCTACCCTCTTAGGCAAGTCTTATGCCTCTGCTCTCCATGTCAAACTCCAAAAAAAAAAGAGAGAAAGTCTTTCTAAATGTATTTATCTCTGGGGATGCAGGTTCTCTCAACCTTACCTGCGGGGACGCACCCAATGTTCACAAAAGCTGCGTCTTTGGACGCTCTGTATGTAAAGGGGCAGGTGCATCCCCCTGTAAAGGTTAAAATGCGCAAGTTTCATCTTTAAAAAGTTACTTGTGGTCATTTCTAGAGCATTCTAGAAGGTTGTTCGACGTGTATTGAGCGCCTCCAGATGGTTCATGCACTCATACCAAAGAGGAACTTATCCCATCAATAGGGGAGCTATCCCATCCAAAGAGGGGATTATCCCATTGATGGTGGACCTGATTAACTTCCTCTTGAGCACTATAAGTACAGGCATTGGGCCAGAAGGAGAGGAGGTTGAAAGCTATAGATTTCTAAGGGTAAATGCTGCAGGAATTAGGACTCCCATTTAGAAGCTTGTGAGGAGAGATTGTCATCTTTACTTGTTCTATTTGGAAGTGGGTGAGCTTTGTCAAAGTAGAGGAAGACTCTTGTGGACCCTGGAAGGAGCTTGCACAACACCAAGGCTCAGGTTGTAATGGTTCCTTTTGATTACCTTTAATGCAAATTGGTCCATTCTTCTCAATAACTTGTTGTTAATGGGTTATTTCATGTACTCCTTGGTCTATATGTTGAATATGCTTTGTTTTATGTTATAATCAGGTGCTATTTAATTGTTTGACTGTTGGTGATTACAGGTTTTGGAGAAAAGGAGGAGCTCATCCAGATCAACAAAGCTTGGACTTCTACAACAGCGTTTGGACAAAGGTAAGAACGAAACACTTGATTTCTCATATCATAATGTATGTTTAGAGAAGGATAGCTCCAGTTTGTTTTGTTTGTCATTAGAATGTCTTAGACTTCTAGGAAGGTCAGTTGTGTCCGCACCCTTGACTAATTCCGTGTGACAAATTGGCGACTCCACTGGGGAATCCATTGATGTGAAAGTTTTTTCCTTTGTATGCAACTTTGATCTGAGAAAAGCCATTTCTTTTCTGGTTTTTGGCTTTGTGACTTTGTTTTTGGGTGGGTTAGCTTAGGGTTAGATTGAATTTAGTTTTTCTTGAATTTTCCAGTAGGACGCACCCTCTGAGTATTGCACAGTGCGTCCCTGGACGCACTGTCGCTGTGTGCACAGGGCGGGCCCGCACCTGTCTTTACGGGTTGCCTGCGTCTCCTGATAAAATTTAAGAAAATTCCATTTTTTGCATTTTTGCTCTTAGATTTTGCTTTTTCTTAGTTTTTACTGCCCAGATCCATTAGTCTCTTGTCAAAGATCTTCACCTAAGCTTGTTTCATTGGCATTCCTGCTTTAAGCTTTCATCAATTGGGTATTTTGAGTCTCTTTTTTGAGAAATTCTTGATTTGATTTCCTTTGGTCATTACTTGGAGGTTTCTCTCAGTCCTTTCACAATTTTGCATCTTTTTGCTTTTGTTTTTGCTTTTGTATGAGTGTTAATCACTTTTGAGTGTTTTTATTTTTTGATCTTTGGAACTCTCACCCAATTTTCTCGACTTACACTTGATTGGTTCTTAGATCACATTAGAATCGTCTTGTGTTTGAGAATTCTCTTGCATAGATCACATTTGCATAATTAGAATTCTCATTTTCAGAATATGAATGAAAAATGTGTATAGATTACATTTGCATACTTTTCGAGTGAATTGTGCATAGATTACAATTGCATAGTTTACATTCTGAAAAATTAATCGTAGATTTAGATCAGTTTTCTTTGATTTGAATTTACACAAAAATAAAAATAAAAAAATTGGTTTGGAATTGATTTGCATTAGTTTTTCTTGATGAAATTAGTGCATTAGAGAATTTGTTAAATTTTCTCTTAGTGATCAATTTTTTGCATTGTTGGAAGTGAATGGAAACTCTCTCCTTACTTTAGTTAGGATTCATCGAATTGAAAAGATTACATTATCATATTCGATTGCATTCAGTTGAGTCGGGTCATAACACCATTGGTTTCGTATCCATTTACCCATTTGAGTAATAACAGCCTTAATAACACAGCGCTTAATTAAAATTCATCTAGTAATTTTTACATTTCTAGGGCTCTGAAACACCAACATAGCTTAGGCTAGTGTCTTGGAGTAGGAGAGTAATTAACTCTCCAAGACAGAAAAACCAAACAAGTAGCTTATCTTGTGGTAAGATAAATCCAACTGTTTCATTTGTACTCTGGGAAAGCTCCTCTTAAAGGAGAAGCACGAGCTCGTGTCCGAACCAGTGAGGGGATCAATCCTCCCTCGTTGGGAACGACGCCAGACACGCACGTATTACAAACGGTAAACCTCGGATTAACCATTGTCGAGGAGCCAGGGGTCACTTGTCGGTAAACCTTGGATTATTGTCAAGGAGCCGGCAAGGGGATTGAGCTTGATACTCTGCCCTTGCGTGCTGTCGGAGTGTAGACTATTCCCCCAGGTGCATTTGTTGCTGTTGGTAACCTTAGTGACCATTATCTTAGGATTCTACCCAAGGTGACGGTGGAGGGAAGATCCCACTGTACCTGGAGCAGACGTCGGTTATACTCACTTGGATTTTCTGGGGGGTTCACTTCACTCGAGACGGTTAAAGTGGAGGAACTTGGTCCAGTCTATTCATTAAGCAGGTTGCCGGGGTAACTGTTCCACCCACTATTTCTGTATTGGATTCTGCGAGGTTGGGCTTCATCACCAACTAGTGTTTTCGGTCCGGAGAGCTTACTGTTTGTGTGTGGTTTGACTCCTAGATTTGATAGCGCGTGTTAATTTGTTTGTTTTTACTTTTAGAGACGATAGGTGTGAATTGTGAATTTTAATTGTTAGGTGTGCATTGTGAATTATTAATTTTAGTTTTAAATTGTTAATAAAATTCACTGAAGTTGAATATAATGGCAAATGTTCCGGAATTTATCAACCTAGGAACCCCTCCTAACGAGAATCCTAGTACTTTTCCTTACTTTGGAAATGTTGGTCCTCCTTATATGGCTACTTTGTCATTACCTGGATTTACAATAGGATTACCGATATGGTTATTTTCAACTTCGTTGGCCCAAAATACTCCAATTGTTCCATCTCAACCAGATGCTTCACCTCAACAGAGTTCACCATCTCAACATCACCAACCTTCTGTTGACCCTTTACCTTCTTCGCCTAATTTTTCTTCCTCCATTTCTTCCTCTTCGCCTGGTAAAAGCCTTGATGCTAGTAACCAGGAGGCTAAGAAGAAGAAGAAAGGGAAGAAGAAGAAGAAGAAGAAGCAAGATAAGAAAGAAGTCAACCAACCAACCATGGCTGTAAGTGTTAGTTGTGTTGAGGAAAATTCCGACATGCATCGTAAACCCAAATACCCTTGCAGGCTTTGTAAGGGTGACCACTTCCTTGTCAATTGTCCTGGTATTCCAAAGGTCTTGGAAGTATGGTCAGAAAAATCTTATCAACTTTCCGTTGATCCATCAACCAGTGATAGTCAGGTTCCTGGGAAAAAGGGTAAAGTTAGGTTTCCTTGTAAGTTATGCAAAGGGAGTCATCAAACTCACATTTGCCCTCACATGGATGAAGCCTCAACATTGTTGGAAAAGCTTCCTGTTCCACAGCAAGAATTTCCAACTGGTTACCGTAAACTTTCTCCCAACCTACCTTCAACTGACGGAGTGATTGATCTAAATTCAAGTACAGTCGATCACACTCTTCCATTGGAGAGTGAAACTCATGTCACTCAGGTTGATGATCCATTAGTTGATCAAGTGGTCGATTCAATTTCACAAAGAGTCGATCCCACTTTCCCTTTAGAGAGTGAACTTCATACCGCTCAGGTTCTTCTTGTTACATCAGATTCTTCTATGCCGGGGGCATTTCACCTGTTTCTACAGAACCCCCTCCAAGTACTGAGGTCTTTTCCTTTGATTGGAATAGACTGACAGAACCTCGTCTTCCTTCCTCCATCCCTTTCCAAATCATTGTCAAGGCTGGTGGTAGGGACATACATCGTACACAGGTAGATGAAGGTGCTTCTGTTAGTATTTTATCCTCAACTGTTTGGAAAGCTTTGGGTTCCCCTCATCTTGCGCCTATTACGCAGAATCTGAAGGCTTTTAACAGAACCCTTAGTGAACCTTTAGGGATCCTTCCTAAGTTTTCTATTACCTTGGAAGGTAAAACTGTCTGTATTGATCTTATGGTAGTTCGAGGTCCCTTGGATTTCAATTTACTCCTTGGGCGAGACTATGTTTATGCAATGAAAGCTGTCGTATCGACACTCTTTCGCGTGATGTCTTTCCCACACAATGGCAGTATTGTGACTGTAGACCAGCTTTCGTTCCCTAGTCTTGTCTCAACTACCAATAATATGACACCCCTAAATGTTCCTGATTCTAAAGTGGTATCTACCCTGCCACGGGTTAATTATGTGGCAACTGATCCCATGTTTTCAGTTACCGATGTAAGTGAGCCTCTCACTGTTGATTTAGATCCGGTAATTGACATGGAAAACTCTATGGGATTACTTGAACACGATGTTCTTATCCCTTTTGAGTCCCTTGACATGTGTTCCTTCCAAAAAACTATTCTTCCTTCAGATGAAGACCTTTTGGAAGCCATGATCAAGGTGTGTCCATTGACATGTCTTTCTTCCAGTTGGAAGCCATGATCAGTGGGAACGAGGAGAGTTTTTTCCTGTATCAACCTCGTTAAAAAATTAAATAGGCTGTTGTGAGGAAAGTTCCTTTTACTGTGTCAACCTCGTTAAAAAATGAATCAGTGAGTGCGAGGATAGTCTTTTCTTGTATCAACCTCGTTAAACAATGAAACAAGGATTACGAGGATAGTTTTGTTCCTGTGTCAACCTCGTTAAAAAATGAAACAGGGTGTTAGAGGATAGTTCTTTTACTGAGTCAACCTCATTAAAAAATGAATCAGGTAGATTTTAGGTTATGTAGGTAGATTGTAGCAAGTAGGGTTTGAGGACAGTTCCTGTTACTGAGTCAACCTCGTTAAAAAATGAATCAGGTATGAGGATAGTTCTTTTCTTGTGTCAACCTCCTTAAAAATGAAACAACTCCCTTTTCAAGTTAAATATTGAAAGTAAACCTTCATTTCATCCAGCCTGTTGAATGCAATGAAGCCTGGGGGGCATGTACCTCGCTTTGCATCATTATGCTGGGGGCATGCGAACTTTATGAGCATAGTTCCTTGTCTTGTGTCAAGCTCGTTAAAAAATGAAACAACTCCCTTTTCAAGTCTTTCCAAGATCTTGAAAGTAAAGCTTCATTCCATCCACCTCATTGAATGCAATGAAGCTTGGGGGGCATGTACCTCGTTTTGCATCATTGTGCTGGGGGCATGTGAACTTATAACAAGCATAGTTTTTCGTTTCAAGCTTGCGTAAACATGAAACCGAATCCGAGCATAGTTCTTTTCCTGTGTCAAGCTCGTTAAAAAATGAAACAAATCCTCCTCTAATTGAGTCGAGAGTTTGACTAGATCTCGTAAATGTTAAATTATATATTTAGGTTAGTTATTTCAATTTTTTTGCATAATTTTCTTACAGTCTTAGGTCGAGTCTTACAAATGATCTCGTAACTCAACCTTCATTTCATCCAACTGGTTGAATGAAATGAAGCTGGGGGGCATGCGCTCTAGCAGTTACTCTTAGGGGGCATCAAGCACAGTTTTCTCTCTGTTTCAAGCTTGTGAAAAAATGAAACTACTTTGAAGCATAGTTTTTCTCTGTTTCAAGCTTTTGTAAAAATGAAACCTATTTCGAGTCAATTTCAGTTATTTTCAAGACTCGTTAAACTCATGAAAATCTCGAGATTATTTTGCTATCTTTCATTCTCGTAAAACAAATGAAAATGCCGAGTTCTTTCCGTCTTTTCTTGCTCGTAAATTAAATTGAAAGCCGGCCATATGAGTACATTTTTATCATTTTTTCGAACTCATTAAAATTTACGAAAAAATGAAAACCATGAGTACATTTTTATCCCTTTTTCAAACTCGTTAAAACTTACGAAAAAGTGAAACCTTGGAGTTCTCTTTTAAGCCCTTTTCAGACTCTTAAAATATGAAAAGATTGCCGAGCGTTTCTTTTACACTCGTTAAAACGGAACTAAAAGACGGTCCCCTTATAGCTCTTTTCTGACCGTAAAATCAGGAAAAGATTGCCGGGTTTTTGTCGTTTCAAACTCGATACGGAAATAAAACGACGTGTCCTTGATCGCTTTTTACTTTTCAGGTCAGTGGCACTAATTATGAAAGTACTCCTTGGTCGCAAGACCAAGCGGTTCCCCCAGGTATTATTTTATACTTTTTCGGGCTGAGGGACACAAATCTACGAAAAAGTTCAACTTGGAGTCTTCTTAAGTTTTTCAGACTCTCTAAAATTGAAAAACGCCGAGTTTCTCCTATACTGGACTCGTTAAACATTTCACAGTAAAGGACCTGTTCAATTACAAATAGGAACGAACCACTCCTTCCTAGGGTTCGAATCAAAACTAGGTTGGACTCATCCGAAGGATGAGCTTATAATCAAGCATATGTTATCCTCCTCAAGCTTGTTAAAAATAAAGAGGTACTTGCCAGAAATGGTGGGGGAAAAGAGAGAAGAATGAGCCTATTTGTTACCTTTTGTCTCAGAAGAAACTTTATTACCACTCTTGAACATGACACTTTTCATTCACCTGGGTTGGGAAATCTTTTACCTCACAGTTGATCAAACCACTTTGAAAGTCTTCAACCGGGTTCCGGGGATTAACTTTGAGTGGTTTATCACCAAGCCATCTGTTGTGTCGTTATGTGTTCAAGAGGTCTACAAGCAAAACTTTCATCTGCAAAATACTTGTCATCCATTTGACCATCCCTGAGTCAGTCCTTACAGCAACATTTCTTCAACTTGAACAATGATTTCGTGTTGTGGGCTTGCCTGCAACGGGTCGCTTTCTATCGACATCAGCACATTATCTAGAGAGATGACTTAGAAAGCGTCAGTGCCTTGAAGTCTGCATGCATCAATGGCAGGTTTCTCGCCTTTGACGTCAGTTTACATCATTGACTTTCGATCGAAGGATTCCGTGAAATGTTCGACATCAACTCATTCATTCACATCTCATGGATTGTACTGGGTACTTTGAGAACCATTGACATTACTGGTGGTCTCTCTCACGCTTGTTAATAGTTTTCATCATCGACTGGTAATCAAGTGGTTTCTACCATGTTCGACATCAACTCATTTATTCGCATGGCTAGAATCGTACCAATTTGGGAAGTAGAAATGAAGACCCTGGATCTAGTTTCCACCATCCAGGATGCGAGGAGTTTTGTATTCATTATCTAAGTAGACTAATCATAAATAGATGGCTGTGCCCATACTGTGTCTACAAAAGTCTATGATTATGATGTACTGCAAAATCATTCCTGTATCAGAGTAGTTAGTCTGTTAGTTAAAGTTTTAATCTGAGTATGGGAATGCCTACCTCAGTGA
This sequence comes from Pinus tabuliformis, assembly GCA_031772625.1. NCBI lineage: Eukaryota > Viridiplantae > Streptophyta > Pinopsida > Pinales > Pinaceae > Pinus > Pinus tabuliformis. The sequence continues at coordinate 851,785,059 of CM062805.1, read as the reverse complement.
TGATATAATCTTATACATGTATTTTGTGTTGAAAATTGCAGGTTCTGACCAGGCTCTCCACGAGATAATCCTTGAAATGATAAAGCGCTTCACCCTTCCTAGATAATACAAAACCCTAATCTATTATAGGCTTCGCACTTTAGGGGGCAATCTGTTACACTAAAAAATGTCACCATGACTATTTACAGTTAGTATGGCTCAATCAACAGTCATGCTACCCTCTTAGGCAAGTCTTATGCCTCTGCTCTCCATGTCAAACTCCAAAAAAAAAGAGAGAAAGTCTTTCTAAATGTATTTATCTCTGGGGATGCAGGTTCTCTCAACCTTACCTGCGGGGACGCACCCAATGTTCACAAAAGCTGCGTCTTTGGACGCTCTGTATGTAAAGGGGCAGGTGCGTCCCCCTGTAAAGGTTAAAATGTGCAAGTTTCATCTTTAAAAAGTTACTTGTGGTCATTTCTAGAGCATTCTAGAAGGTTGTTCGACGTGTATTGAGCGCCTCCAGATGGTTCATGCACTCATACCAAAGAGGAACTTATCCCATCAATAGGGGAGCTATCCCATCCAAAGAGGGGATTATCCCATTGATGGTGGACCTGATTAACTTCCTCTTGAGCACTATAAGTACAGGCATTGGGCCAGAAGGAGAGGAGGTTGAAAGCTATAGATTTCTAAGGGTAAATGCTGCAGGAATTAGGACTCCCATTTAGAAGCTTGTGAGGAGAGATTGTCATCTTTACTTGTTCTATTTGGAAGTGGGTGAGCTTTGTCAAAGTAGAGGAAGACTCTTGTGGACCCTGGAAGGAGCTTGCACAACACCAAGGCTCAGGTTGTAATGGTTCCTTTTGATTACCTTTAATGCAAATTGGTCCATTCTTCTCAATAACTTGTTGTTAATGGGTTATTTCATGTACTCCTTGGTCTATATGTTGAATATGCTTTGTTTTATGTTATAATCAGGTGCTATTTAATTGTTTGACTGTTGGTGATTACAGGTTTTGGAGAAAAGGAGGAGCTCATCCAGATCAAAAAAGCTTGGACTTCTACAACAGTGTTTGGACAAAGGTAAGAACGAAACACTTGATTTCTCATATCATAATGTATGTTTAGAGAAGGATAGCTCCAGTTTGTTTTGTTTGTCATTAGAATGTCTTAGACTTCTAGGAAGGTCAATTGTGTCCGCACCCTTGACTGATTCCGTGTGACAGGTGGTACCCATAATTTTATTCATTTTAAGATAGCCAAGAAATTGAATTGCTTCCTATATCCAACACTAGAGTGTCAAGTGATGGTTGCAAATAGAGGAACTATAAATTTCTCTGGAAATTGTTATAATATCAAGCTAACCATGGGGGAATATTCAAATGCTTCCCATTCCAATGGGTGGTGTTGATTTTGTATTAGGAGTCCATTTGTTACAATCTTTAGGGATGATAACTTTTAATTTTCAATAACTTTTCTTAAAAAAAATTGGGAAGGAAAGGAAGTCGAATTAAGGGGTATCACAGGGAAATAAGGAAAGGTAATCAACTCTAATAGCATGAAAAATTGTCTGAAAAAATAAAAATGGGGCATAATTACACAATTATGCTCACTAGAGGTTCAAACATCAAAATCATCTATTTATGCAGATCTACAAAAAGCCTTGGACAATAATTCCAATGTATTTGAGACTCCCAAAGGAATCCCACCTATTTGTGATCATGATCATGCTATTCATTTGATTCCAGGAAGTAATCCTTGAAACATCAGACCTTACAGATATCCATATTACCAAAAGAGTAAAATTTAACATATCGTTGTAGAAATGATAGAGGCCGATATAATTCAACCTAGTCAAAGTTCTTTCTCTGCGCCATTAGTATTGGTGCACAAGAAGGATGGATCATGGTGTATGTGTTTGAATTATAGGAAGCTCAATAAGCTCACTATTAAAGATAAATTTCTCATTTATGTCATTGAATTTTTGGATGAATTACATGGAGAAATTTGCTTCACCAAACTAGATATCCATTCTGGATATCATCAAAATAGAATGAAGATTAAAAACATTCTAAAAAAAAAATTCAAAACTCATGCGGGTCATTATGAATTTTTGGTTATTCCTTTTGGCCTTACTAATGCACCTTCCACATCTCAACATTTGATGAATTCCATTTTCAAACCCTTAGAAAATTTGTGTTAGTATTTTTTTATGATATAATAATTTACAAGAAGTCTTAGAAGGATCATGTTCAACATGTTGACAGGGTGCTCAAACTATTGGAGGAGAAACTATTATATGCAAAAACTTCTGAATGTTTCTTTGGAGTATAGGAGGTGGAATATTTGGGTCATGTAATATCTCATGAAGGTGTTAAGGTAAACCCTACCAAAATTAAAGCAATTAAGGAATGGAATGTCCCCACAACCATAAAACATATTCAAGGATTTCTCGGGTTGACAGGGTATTATCACAATTTTGTTAAGAATTATGGGAGAATAGTAATACCTCTAACAACATTACTAAATAAGGATGAATTTTCTTGGACTCCACAAGAAACTAAGGCCTTTGAACATCTTAAAGAGGCAATGTGTCAAGCATCGGTCTTAGCTACTTCAGACTTCACAAAAATCTTTATTGTGGAATGTGATGCCTTAGGGAATGGAATTGGTGTTGTTTTAATGCAAGAAAGAAGACCCATTTTTTTCAAAGTCATCTAATCAAAGGAATGTATTTATAGAAACCTATTTATGAAAAGGAAATGTTAGCAATACTACATGCACTAAAGCAATGGCAAGCATACCTAATGGGAAGACACTTCAAGGTAAAAAAAAATCATGCTAGTATTAAATACTTTTTTGGAACAAATATTGTCTTTAGAAGAGAAAAAAAATGGGCCACAAAGATGTTGGGTTACGACTTTGAAATCATTTACAAAAAAGGGAAGTAAAATTTTGTTGTAGATGCACTCTACAAAAAGGATGAAGACGTGGAAGCATTTCTTTGTACCATTTATATTATCCAATCTGATTAGATAACTAAATCAAGGGATGAATGGAAGAATGATGAAGAGATGTAGACACTCATTCAAAAGTTGCAACAAGATCCCCGTACACCTGATACATTTAGCTGGAAAAATGATTCATTATGGTGCAAAGATCGCTTATATCTTTGTAAGAATTCCCAACTCAAGATAAATATTCTTTTGGAATTTCACACCTCCCCCTAAGGAGAGCACTCAAGATTTTTAAAAACTTACCATAGGGTCAAGAAGGATTTTTTTTGGGATTGCCTTAAATTTGATATTCAGAATTTTCTGGGAGAATGTTTGGTTTGCCAACAAAATAAAGTTGAGACATCTAAGACCCCAGGTCTGTTACAACCTTTAGCCATTCCAAGTTAGCGTTGGGAAGAGGTATCAATGTATTTTATCATAGGTTACCCAAGTCTGAAGGAAAGAGTTTCCTCATGGTGGTAGTTGATAGACTTACCAAGTATGCACACTTTTGTGCATTATCTCATCATTTTAAAGCTAGTATAGTTGCTACTACATTTATGGAAACAATTCAAAAGCTACATGGAAACCCAAAGATTCTTGTAAGTGACAGATATCCCATTTTCACTTGAAATTTTTGGAAGAAATTATTTTCTTGTCTTGGCACTCAATTAGCTCATAGATTATCTTATCATCCTCAATCTAACATGAAAATTGAGATAGTGAAAAAATATTTGGAAGGATATATTCGTTTCTTTGTATCTGATAAACAAACATAATGGGTCAAGTGGTTACCTCTAGTTGAATGGTGGTGTAACACTTCCTTCCATATTGTAGCAAAAATTACCCAATTTATGGAAATTTATGAATATCATCCACCATCCATCACATTATCTTTAAGAGAAAATTAGAAGGTTCAAGCAGTGGATGATCACATCGAGCATCAACAACAAGTTATCCAACTCTTAAAGGATAAACTCACACTAGCATAGAATCGATTGAAACAATAGGTAGATCAACATCGCAGTGAAATGAGTTTTCATGTAGGAGACTGGGTATTTTAAAGACTACAACCATACAAAAAAATGTCCCTCAAGCAAGCTATGAAGGATAATAAATTATCACCCAAGTAATATGGTCCTTACAATGTGTTGCAAAAGACCGTACTATGACATACAAATTGGCGCTGCTTGTGTCTTCCTGACTACACCCATTTTTCCATGTTTCATGCTTAAAGAAAGTTATCGGTGACAAGCTCCCAATTCAAACAATGTTGCGAAAAATCGACGAAGAAGGAAACAACATATTTGAGCCTGAAGCAGTCATGGAAATAAGAATGTGACAACTATGAAATCGATTAATTTGAGAGTATCTCATTAAGTGGAATAACTTACCTGCTGGAGATTCCACATGGGAGGATGAGATATTTATACAGGATCATCTGGAAATATTCAAGCATTGAGGACAACACCTTTTTGAATGAGAGGGGCATGTTAGGCCCTTATAATACTAGTTTATCCCCCTTATTGTTATTGTTAGTGTAGCCCCCTATTGTTATTGGTGTTCCCATGTATTTCCTATATTGTTATTGTTGTGCCCTTACATTATTATTGTTATGTAGGGTCTGATTATATTGTGACACCTTAGACTCCTATATATACCAAGGAGGTCTTGTCATTTGTATCAACCAAAAATTTTTCATTTATGTAATAAAAAGGATGTTTCCCCCTCGAAGATGCTAATTTTTAAGTCGTTGATATATCCTTTATTTTGTTTTGTGAGTTGGTTTCATAACATGTTATTGAGTGTGGGAGTAGTTGTGCGGACGAAGTTGTGTAGAGGTGGTTGTGTGTGCAGATGTTATGCGAAAGTTTTGTGCAACGTTTATTAAAATAATTAATATACAAATCCTTTTTTTAATTCTTATTTAGGGATGTATTTCAGAACGTATGATCATTGCTTAATATCCGTTTAGAATGAAAATGACTAAAGGAGTTACTGAGTGTGGAAGTAGTTGTGTAGACGAAGTTGTGTGGAGTTGGTTGTGTGTGTGCAAAAGTTATGTGGAGAACCAAATGCATGTGAAAAATTTGTGCAGAATGAGGGAAGTGAAAAGGGATCATTTAATTGTAATGTGTTTCGATATAAGTAGATTATGTAGAAGAGAAGAACTTATTTTATTATTAATATATTATGTGGAATGCGGAAGTGCATATAATGAAAGTGTGAGAGATCTTTCCAGACAATGGACTCTATTGTCCAGACGTAGAACAAATGATTTTTCCAACATTTATTTTGGAACAAATGTTTTTTTCCCACAATATTTGGGATCCACATTGGTGTTTTTGAGTCCAGAAGTGGTTGTACAGACAAAGCTATTCGAAGATGGTTGTGAGTGAGATATTTTTGCACATAAATGGATTTTCTCTATAGTTTTGCACATATGCATTTGTGTTCTATTGAAAGTATACAAAAATCATGTTTTTAGATTTGATCTTTTGGTGCTTATGTGGTTTTTTGAATGTGTGACTAGTTGTGTAGTCAATGAATTAAATGCTGAGATGACTTGTATTTATCTGCAACTCTATTTTCTATTAATCAAAGGACAATAATTAGGATGGTGAAAAATTTGAACGGTGTATTTATGTTTGTAGCATGTTTGAGAAGAAAAATAGTGGCAGGTGGTGATTTAATATCAGTTTCGAATGTGATTGACTAAGGGTGTTACTGAGTGCGGAAGTAGTTTTGTGGATGAAGTTGTGCATAGGTGGTTGTGCGTGTGCGGAGGTTATTAGGAGAAAAAATGCATGTACGAACTTTGTGCAGAATGATGGAAGTGCATGGCAATCTTTTAATTATAATGTGTTTTGACATTAGTAGATTGTGCACAAGAGCATTTCTTGTTTTAGTATTAAAAGATTTTTCAAAGTGAGGAAGTGCATACAATGAAAGCTTGAGAGCTTTTGGCATACAATGGACTGTGTTGTTTAGAGGTAGCGTGTGTAGAGAACAAATGCTTTGTCCAACATTTATTTCAGAATGAATGAGTCTTTCCCATGATATATGGGACCCACGTTTATTAATATTAGTTTCAAATTTCAATGACTCACGGAAGGGTGGATTTTAGTTTGGAAGTGGTTGTGTAGATGAAGTTGTGCAGAGGTGGTTGTACATGATATATTTTTGCGCATAAATGGACTTTCTCTATGGTTCCATAGATATGCATTTATGTTATGTCGAAAGTATACAAAAACCATGTTTCTATATTTGTTTTTTTGGTGCTTATGTGGTTTTCTAAATCTGATAGTAGGCGTGTAGTCGGTGAATTGAATACTGAGATGACTTGTATTTACCTGGAGCTCTATTTTTTATTAATTAGAGGGCAGACATCGAGATGATGAAATATATGGATGGAAACTTTATCTTTGTAGTGTGTTTTAGAAGCAAAAATAGTGGGAGGTGGTGATTTGTAGGGAAACAGGATTGCAAACATTTGAAATAGCTAGTATAGTGAGAAAAAAACACTATTTACAATGATATAAAAAAATAGTGGGCCGTGTAGTGTTTGATCTTTGCAAATTTCATTTAAGATCTTGGAGTATTGTCTGAGATTTTGTTCCCTTACATAAAATGTTGTCTATGAATTTGAGCTTAGATGATAACAGTAGTGTAGAGACACCAAAGCTAGACAATACTACAAGATTCTAAACTGATTCACCTTTGTTGGTTACTTGTTTGCATTTGGTAGTTTCTTTGTTGATTATCATGATTGTAGTTGGTTCGAACTTGTTCTGTATGGTAATTTTTTGTTTCTTATCAAATGTATGATCCATAATTTTGCAGGAACACAACATAATGTAGATGTAAACATAAACACATATATGCAATAGGAATAAATCTTCATTTCATTAATATCAAGGAGCTGAATGATGCTTGCATACATAATTGAAAAAAATTAGCTTGGATGATGGTAGCTTATCTCTGAGAAGAGATGTGGTGACTACAAGCCTCTGAACTATGTTACAATGAGGCTTGAAGGCCTATTTATTATTGAGAAACAATGGAAAACCCTAAATATCCAAAATCTAACCCTAGGAGATGAAGCACCAAAATTGTGGGTCTCGTTGGGGTAAATTGGTACATCAACTTCTTGGGGACATAACTTTGACATACGATATTCGTTTGACATGCACGATACCTCGTTAGAAAGATCTATCCAAGGAATACAACTTTTGACTACAAACATTAGTTAAAGACTCATGTTTTCCCATTTTCCAAAAAAACATCATTTAGGGCCTTAAAACAAATTCAGAAGTTAAGGACCCGAAAAACTGCCAAAAGTAGTAAATTATGCTACAATTAAGGAAACTGAAAGAAACAATGGTGGGGGTCCAAGTGGAATAGGCAGGTGGCCACCAATATCCACCTGGATTAGTCCTCCTCCCTTAGGAAGCAATGGTCCTCGTTGCGTTGAGTGCCTCCATGAGATATGGGAACTTCTACTAAACTTGGTCCCTGGTGAGCCACTTACCTTGGTGCAGGACTTGACCAGCTTTGACAACCCTACACAGTTGGATATTTTGCTGGTGAGTGTTTTTGATTTGCATGTCCACGGTCCAATTAGTTGTCACCTGTTCCATGTAGTTCGGGTTTATCTCTATTACTGTGAGTTATTCTATAATGTTTGATGTGTCTTGTAATGGTGGAATATGGTTGAAGGAAATCCACATTGAACACTGGGTGCAGGCCAAAGAATAGTGGAATTTTGAGCTTGAAATCATTGTCTCCTACAACCCTAGTGATGGTGTAAGGCCTAATTCAGAGTGGGAAAATCTTGCGGTGTGCCCCAACAAGGTGCTCCTTTTGCAAATGTAACAAAAGGTTGTCGCCCACCTAGAACTTGTGTGGCACCCGATGTTGATCATGGTGTTTTTTGTACTTAGAATTTGCTCTATCCAATATTTCATGGACCTATTATCGTATTTTTTGAATGCATTCAATAAAGTTGGTAACTCTATCAGCTTCAGACTAGACATTAGCCAAATCTATACGAGTAGCTGCAAGTGGTATGACAACATCAATGAGACATATTGGTTATAATCCCAACCCCACATGAAAGGGGCTGTGGCTAATTGATTTGTGGAGAGCTTTGTTTTATATGTGTTGGATATAGGGGAGGCTTTCATCCCATGTGTGTGGATGTTTATAGTTGTACATGTGCAGGATGTGCACGATCATCCTGTTGATGATGCCTGTTTGGCCATTAGTTTGGGGGTGGAATGTCGTGGACTTAGTGAGCTTGGTATACAATAATGACCAGAGGCTTGACCAAAATGTACTTAGGAACATTTTGTTCCGATATGAGATAATGGACTGTGGGATCCCAAAGTGTACCCACACTCATTCAAAGAAGAGTTTGGCAATCAATTTTGTTGTGATACTCTTCTTGTAGCTGCAAGAATGGCCATCTTAGAGAATCTTTCGACATCCATGAATACACTTTAATTGCCATGTTTGGTAGAAGGGAGGCCCGACATGTAATCCATAGAGATGGATTCCCAGGGATGACAAGGAGTAGGCAGAGGAGTATACATGCCTTTCTTCTTTATTGTAGGTTTGGAAATGGCACACGTAGTGCAGGATATGATGTACTTCACAACATCTTGTCGAAGGTTCATCCAATAAAAATACTTCTTCAAGACTGCCACTATTTTTTATATACCAAAATGTCTAGCGACTCGACTATTGTGCACCTCCCAAACCATCTTGGCACATTTTCTTGAAGGAATACATAGGTGTCCTAGGTGGAATAACAATGTGTATTGGAGGTGAAAGTATGGAACTTTCTTGCCTTCCAGGAGAATCTGGTATGTGGTGTTAAATTTTGGATCACTCTTGTAAATATGTGGCCATCTAAAAGTCTCGTGTCCACAAGAGTCGAGCAAAGTGGCTTGTGCCATAATCGGCAGACCACTAAGGTAGTCTACAACATTATTTGTGCTTCCATTCTTATACTTAATGTTCAAATGGAACTATTGTAGATATTAGACCATTTCTAATGTCGATAATTCTAAAACTTTCTTTGTGTCTGTATGAACTGCAAGGGTCGGTGGTATGTATGAATGATTGTTTCCTTCCCCAGAATGTAATGGTTCCATTGTCGGAAAGGCTACATAATGGAATGCATCTTTTTTTCATAAGTGGGATGCTTTCATACTATATCTGAAAGTGTTTCATTATGACATGCCACTAGATGCCCCTGTTGGGTGATAACTGCACCAATAGGATAGTCAAAGGCATATGTCTCAATTTCAAATGGTTGTTGCAGGTTTGGTAATGTGAGCACTGGTGTAGAGAATAGGCGATGCTTTAACTAAGAAAATTCCTTTTGTTGGGATTCATACCAAAATAATGTTGTTTTCTCTCCACCCTTGGTGACTTGACAAGTGATATGAGAGAATCCCAACACGAACCTAGGATAGAAATTGGCAAGACCTAGAAATACGTGGAGCTTTGTTAGAGTGGTTAGGGCTAGCCAATATAAAATCATTTGTATCTTTGTTGGGCCCACATGCATACCATTCTCATCAATGATGTATCCCAGATATTGAATCTGGGTCATACCAAAAGCTCATTTCTCTAAATTGGCACACAATTTGTGTTGTCATAGGGTTTGGAGGACTCGTCGAATATGGTGTAGGTTTTCTTCCCAACTATGGATGAAGATCAGGATGTCATCCAAATATGCTACCACAATCAAATTGGTGATGGGCCACAAGATGTCATCCATCAACCTCATGAATTTTGTGAGGGAATTCATCAACCCGAAAGGCACGACCAACCATTCGAAAAGGCCCTCCTTGGATTTGAAGGTAGTCATCCACACATTTAAGGGTTCAATTGGTACTTGGTGATAACTAAACTTCAAGTTAATCTTGCTAAAATATTTCCCCCCCTTGTGCTAGTCGAGAAGGTCATCAATCCGTGGGATTGGATACCTATTCCAGACAGTGATCTTGTTCAGTGTCTGATAGTTAATACAAAGCCTCCAGGTTCTCTCCTTCTTTTGTACTAACACGATCAGGATCCCACATGGTGAGGATCTTGGCCTGAAGTTCCCTTTCTGTAACAACTCATAAATATGCCTCTTGATTTTATTGTTCTCCAGAATAGAGCATTGGTAGATCGATCCATTGGGTAGCGGCATGCCCAGGGATATATCGATGGAGTGCTTGACCTAAGAGAGTAGGGGTACCCCTGTGGGTGAGGTGAAGATGTCCCTGTACTCCTCCATGAACTTATCCATATGTTGCTACTGTACGGAGGAGCCTTATATGGAGGCAGTGGATATGGCCACAATATTCCTCTTTCTTTGATGGTGAATCATAAGGAATACAAATTTCCCAGTCTAGGAAATGATCTTACTGCACTTTTTAGCATAGATCAAAGAAAAGTAATAATAATAATAACAAAATGAGGTATGGATTTATATATAACATGAAACTTCCATAGGTATGGATGACATAATAAAACATCACAAACTTATAGAGGGGAAACATCATACAATACCTCATCTGCAAAGGGCTTGATGCTATAAGGGAAGTGACTCTACTGGCTGACACAAAGAACTTTCCCTTTGTGGAGCTACCTAATGGTGTATGACTGTGGTTGTGGTGTTATTATCAGCTTCAATATCTTAATGACCTGGGTTGAGATCAGGTTCTTCTAGCTCCCACTCTCAATGATGAGCTACACCAGTGAACCCTTTACCCACATCTACGAGTGGAACAGGTGCTCCCCCTCCTCTGGATCCTTAGGTTTTTCCTTTCGGAGTTTGGTGTTGGCTACTGTCACATTGGGTTCTACGTCAATGATTTGTGTTACCTTTTCATTTCACTTGTCGAGTTATGGCTCAAAATTAGAGAATTCATTTGTCTCTAAGTATTTTAGCTTGGCCACTAATGCCTACTTTGCATGACATTCGTTTATCTTGTGAGTGCGATTTTTATGGAACTTGCACCACTTGTCGTTGTCCTTCTTCACCTTCCTATTATTCTTGTCTTGCAGCTTCGAGGAGTTATATTGGGGGATCATGGTCTGGCTTGAACCTTTTGTATATGGCTTAGGGGCGCATTTTCTCTATTTTGGTTTCGTAGATCTAAATTCTCACTTCTTCTCCTTGAATTTCTACTCAATATTGGCAACATATCGGTATGCTACACCAAGCGAGGATATGTCTAGGAACTCCATTTTCTCCTAAATGTATTTGTGAAAGCAACCATGGTACCTGAGCACCAAATGTTTCTCAGAATATTTGATACCCAACTCTATGCGCAGGGTATGGAAAAGATTCATTAGTTCATGCACATCCTGATCCCTTTGTTTCTGTAGCATAGTCCATTGTATGTACTTATATTCATAACTCCTGATAGGGTAATACTGTTCCTTGATGGCATATTAGAAATAATTCTAAGAGGGTGTGGCTGAAAACATGAAGGTTCTCTATCGTCCCTCTACTCACAGTAGGTTACCCACCAGTCCTTGACATGGGGAGGGGCTTTGAGGTGTGAAAAGCTAATCTTCTCCCTGTTGGAAAAATCATGAACCGAAAAATATCATTCCAACATATTTAACCATTTATCTATGACATCTGCATGTATCTATCCTTTAAATATGGGAATGTCAAAGTTGACTTGTACCTTAAAGGGTGTGGTGTCTCCATAGTGGTTGTTGGATGAAGATGCACTACTTATGGGTATCTGCTGAAAGATCTAGGAAAAGTTGTCCACCATTGCATTCCTTTGTTGCTTGAGGGCCTCTTCAAGCAATAGTTTGAAAGGATCTCTTGCTCCCTCATCTTTCTTTTCTTCTGCCATGGGAGATTTTCGGGGTCGGTGAGGCCAACCTTGCAAAGGTTGGGGACATGCAAAGAAAAACAGATAAAAAGAATAGACCGCTCTGATACCAGTGATCAAAACTTATACAGGAACAAAAAAGAATACACATGTAAACATAAACATAAATATGTAATAGGAATAAATCTTCATTTCATTAATATCAAAGAATTGAAATATGCTTACACGCAGAATCGAAATAAACTAGCTCGAGTGATGGTAGCTTATCTCTGAGAAGAGATGTGGTAGTTAAATGCCTCTAAACTATGTTACAATGAGGCTCGAAGGATTATTTATTACTGAGAAATAATGGAAAACCTTAAACATACAAAAACCAAACCCTAGGAGATGAAGCACAAAAACCATGGGCCCTGTTGGGGTAAATTGGTACATCATCTTCTCGAGGTCATAACTTTGGCATAGGATCTTTGTTTGATGTGCACGATACCTCATTAGAAATATCTATATAAGGACTACAAACATTGACTACAAACTTCAATTAAAGTCTTATGTTTTTTAGTTTTCCTAAAAAAACTTCGTTTAGGACCTCAAAACAACTTTGGAAGTTTAGGACCCGAAAAACTGCCAAAAATTGTAAATTGTGCTACAATTAAGGAAACTGAAAGAAACAATGGTGGGGGTCCAAGTGGAATAGGCGGGTGGCCACAAATATGCACCTGGATCAACGTCTAACCCTATTATTAAATTAGTGAGTTGTGATTAGCTTTGGTTTGTTATACAATACTACAAACTTTTGGTTCGTCAAGCTTTTTTCTACAATACTCTGCAATACTCATCAAGCTTTGGTTTGATCTACAATGTTTTGCAAGATTTTCTCTATAATACTGTGAGAAGTGAGTGTGTCAAGTTATTCATAAATCAAAATTTGTTCAATTTTACAAAGTATTGGGGAGAAACTATCAAGTCAATTCATCATAGAAGGTAAATTTACTATTTTTTGCTATTATTGATAGTTTTACGAGTCTCTAAATTTAACCAAAAGTAACTTGAAGTTACAACTGTTAACTTTCAATAGTTAAATTATTTTTGCATCTGTAAAAATCAAAGAATTTAAAATTAAATGCGTCTATACAGAATAAGGTTTGCATTGCATCATAACTACATGTAAAATATTGCGAGAAATAGTTGTGTAAAGTTATTCATAAATCAAATTAGTTTTAGTTTTACAAAGTAGTGGGACTAGCTATCAAGTCGATTTGTCATAGGGAGTAGTTGAATATGTGTTGGCATAATATTAATTTGTGAATGTCATTGTGCACTTTACTATTTGTAGCTATTATTGACGGTGATCTCTATGGAGTCCATAATTCTACTTGGATGGTGAAATTCTCTATGGGATGCAGTGAAAAACACTTGAAAAAATCCAATCCTCGGAGTGTTTGAATTATTTTTTTATAGTGGAAATGGATTCACCACCATCAAGAATATTTGGAGCACTGAAAATCCTAAACCTTGATAGATGTAAGTAGGATTTCTTTAAAAATTCCTACAGGAATTCATGTTGTTTTTCAAGTGAATTTGTGGCCTCATTAGAGTATGACATTATTGATAGTTTTATGGGTCTTCAGAATTGACCGAAAAAACAAAGGAAATTTCGACACATTGCTGATAAAATATAGCATTGACTTTTTGTAATTTGAGGTTAGAGTTATCAATTTTCATGATCTTGGGTGTCAATCGAGTGTCTACAGAAGTGTTTTCATAATTTTATTAAGAAAACAAAAGAGTGAAAAAATAAAAACAAAAAAAATTGGTATGTAGCGATTTTTTTTGCGGTATCGACAAATTTGCGGATGGGGTTTTTTTTTATGATTTTGAATCCATTTTCACTATTACAAAAAATTATTCAAACACTTGTGTTGTCGGTTTTTTTTTCTAAGTAATGTTATTCTATTAATGAAAAAGGTAAAAATACAATGAGGCTCCGGCCTCTGCGGTGCTGAACATAGTTATATCAGTTATGAAACCAAAAACCCAAAAACATCACTGCCCACCAAGGGGAAGCTAGTATGAGTGTACCCAAAATCAAAGCCCACGTAGGGGTTCCAATTCATAAAAAAAAACAAGTAAAGCCCACACAAGGGTCCTGACTAAGATCCAATCAAAATGAAACACGTGGATTGAAAAAAACATTAGGAAAGAGCCCTATGAAAAAATCAAAAGTCGGAACCTGGCTTGCACAATTGTCAAGCAGAGTCCACTAAGCGTCTGGTGGAGGCTCCTCCACAACACGATAGCCATAGTCATCCTAGTCCACCAGTTCTTCCTCGATTCGACAGCCATAGTCATCCCACTCCGCCACCGCTGCAAATGTGCCACCCTAGCTGCCATCGATCTCTTGCATGCCGCCCGAGCAGCCATCGAATACATGCTTGCTGCTAGCCATTTCCTCGCCATGCAGGGTGCTGCCATGGCCATATTTGCGCCTAAGCGCAGCTGTCTTTCTATCCTTGTTTTCTCCAACTCCTGTGTCTCACATCTCCTCGGCCTTCTTCTGCTTGCTGGTGTTATGAAACCAGCTCAAGAAAAGATAGAAAAGAAAGATCAACGCCTTAGAATTCAGCCTCTTTGAGGGGGCAACCTCCTTTACATTACATAAATGAACAATTCTTGGATGATACAAATGAAAATACCTCCTTTTATATATAGGAGTCTAAGTGGTCCCAATACAATCAAAGCCTACATAACAATAATATTGTAGGGCACAACAATAACAATAGTGGGCTTCTATGTGGCACAATAGTAACAATATGGGCACTACATGGGTACATCAATATAATAAGTGGGTTGTACTAATAACAATAAGGGGTTACACTAGTAGTATAGGGGCCTAACATGCCCCTCTCCTTCAAAAAGAATTGTCCTCAACGCTTGAGTAGTTCTGGATATTTCTGCATAAAATTCTCATCCTCCCATGTGGAATCTTCAGCGGATAAGTTCTTCCACTTGATAAGGTACTCTGAAATTGATCGATTTCGTAGCTTTCGAGTTCTTGTTTCTATAACTGCTTCCGGTTCCAATATAATTTTTCCTTCCTCGTCAAGTTCTGGCAATATTGTTTGAACTGGGAGCTTGTCACCTATAACCTTCTTTAAGCATGAAACATGGAAAACTGGGTGCAATCGAGAAGCTGCAGGAAGCTCCAATTTGTATGCCATAGTACCAATCTTTTGCAACACCTTGTACGGACCATAATACTTTGGTGATAATTTATTATCCTTCTTAGCTTGCTTGAGGTACATTTGCTTATATGGTTGTAGCCGTAGGAATACCCAATCACCTATATCAAAACTTCTTTCACTGCGATGTTGATCTGCCTGTTGTTTCATTCTATTCTGTGCCAACACAAGGTTATCCTTTAAGAGTTGGAGGACTTGTTGTTGATGTTCGATGTGATGTTCCACTGCCTGAACCTTAGAATTTTCTCTTAAATATGATTTGATGGATGGTGGTTGATACCCATAAAGTGCCATAAATGGGGTCATTTTTGTTGTTGTATGAAAGGAAGTGTTATACCACCATTCAGCCAGAGGCAACCATTTGACCCATTGTGTCTGTTTATCAGATACAAAGCAACGAAGATATCCTTCCAAACATTTGTTTACTATCTCAGTTTGCCCATCAGATTGAGGATGATAAGATGAGCTATGAGCTAACTGAGTACCAAGACGAGAAAATAATTCTGTCCAAAAATTTCCAGTGAAAATGGGATCTCTGTCACTTACAATAATCTTTGGGTTTCCATGTAGCTTTTGAATTGTTTCCATAAATGCAGTAGAAACTGTACTGGCTCTAAATGGATGTGATAATGCACAAAAGTGTGCATACTTGGTAAGTCTGTCAACTACCACCATGATGACACTCTTTCCCTCAGACTTGGGTAAACCTGTGATAAAATCCATTGATACGTCCTCCCAACGTTGGCTTGGAATGGATAAAGGTTGTAATAGACCTGGTGTCTTAATTGTTTCAACTTTTTTTTGTTGGCAAACCAAACATTTTGCCACAAACTTTTGAATATATGATTTAAGGCCATCCCAAAAAAATTCCTTCTTAACCCTGTGGTAAGTTTTTAAAAATCCTGAGTGCCCTCCTAAGGGAGAAGTGTGCAATTCCATAAGAATCTTTTGTTTTAGCTGGGAATTCTTACAGAGGTATAAGCGATCTTTGTACCATAACGAATCATTTTTCCAGCTAAATGTATCAGACGTACTGGAATCTTGTTGTAGCTTTCGAATAAGAGCCCACACTTCTTCGTCATTCTTCCATTCCTCCCTTGCTTCATTTATCCAATCTGGTTGGATGATAGAAATATCGCACAACAATGATTCCACATCCTCATCCTTTCTTGAGAGTGCATCTGCCACCACATTTTGCTTCCCTTTTTTGTAGATGATTTCAAAGTCATAACCCAACATCTTTGTGACCCACTTTTGTTGCTCTTCAGAGGATAATCTTTGTTCTAAAAAGTATTTAAGGCTATCATGATCCGTTTTTACCTTGAAGTGTCTCCCCATTAGGTAGGGTCGCCATTTCTTAAGTGCATGGAGTATTGCCAACATTTCCTTCTCATAAATAGCTTTTCTTAGAAACTTTCCCTTGATTGGACGACTTTCAAAAGCAATGGGTCTTTCATCTTGCATTAGAACAACACCAATTCCATTTCCTGAAGCATCACATTCCACAATAAAGGTTTTTGTGAAGTCCGGTGTAGCTAAGACCGGTGCTTGGCACATTGCCTCTTTAAGATGTTCAAAGGCCTTTGTTGCTTCCAGAGTCCATGAAAATGCATCTTTCTTCAATAATGTTGTTAGAGGTGCTGCTATTCTCCCATAATTCTTAACAAACTTGCGATAATACCCTGTCAACCCAAGAAATCCGCGCAAATGCTTTATGGATGTGGGGATTTTCCATTCCTTAATGGCTTTAATTTTGCTAGGGTCTACCTTAACTCCTTCATGAGATACAATATGACCCAAATATTCCACCTCCTGGACTCCAAAAGAACATTTGGATCTTTTGGCATATAATTGTTTCTCCTCTAATAGTTGTAGCACCCTGTCAACATGTTCAACATGATCCTTCCAAGACTTGCTGTAGATAAGTATATCATCAAAAAATACTAACACAAATTTTCTAAGGAATGGTTTGAAAATTGAATTCATCAAACCTTGAAATGTTGAAGGTGCATTGGTAAGGCCAAAAGGCATGACCAAAAATTCATAATGACCCTCATGAGTTCAAAATGCCGTTTTCGGAATTTCTTCAATCTTCATTCTGATTTGATGATATCCTGAACGAAGATCCAACTTGGTGAAGTAAATTGATCCATGCAATTCATCCAGTAATTCATCAATGACAGGAATGGGGAATTTATCTTTAATAGTGAGCTTGTTGAGCTCCCTATAATCCGGACACATGCACCATGATCCATCCTTCTTGTGCACCAATACTACTGGAGCAGAGAAAGAAGTTTGACTTGGTTGAATTATACCAGCCTCTAGCATTTCTGCAACCATACGTTCAATTTCACTTTTTTGGACATAGGGCTATCTGTACGGCCTGATGTTTGGAGGAACACTTCCTGGAATCAGATGAATAGCATGATCATGATCACGCATAGGTGGGAGACCTTTGGGAGTCTCAAATACCTTGGAATGATTGTCCAGGACTTTTTGGAGATCTGGAGAAATAGATGATTCCAATGTGGAGACATCTAGCGAACATAATTGTGCAATTACACCTCTTTGCTCCTTTTTTAGAAGCTTTGTCATGCCATTAGAGCTGATTATCTTTCCTGGTTTCCCTACAATACCCCTTAATTCAAATTCCTTTCCTTCCACAGAAAATTTCATGAAAAGTTCTTGAAAATTAAAAGCTATTGTACCCAAGGATTGTAGCCATTGGACTCCTAGTACAACATCTGCACCTCCCATTGGAATGGAAAGCATTGGGCTAGTCAATACATATTCTCCCATGGATAGCTTGATATTATGGCACTTTCCAGAACAATTTATTGTTCCTCTATTTGCAATCATCACTTGACACTCTGGTGCTGGATATAGGAAGCAATTCAATTCTTTTGCTACCCTACAATGAATAAAATTGTGGGTGCTTCCTGAATCAATCAACACTATTACCTTTTTCTTCTTGATTTGTCCTTCTATCTTGATGGTTTGAGGAGTGGTAATTCCCGCCAATGCATTACAAGATATGGTCGGATTTATTTTTTCTTCATCTAGGCTTTGTTCCTGGAATATATCCTCTTCTTTGGACCTTTCTTGCTCCTTTTCTTCTTCCTCTTCACAATCTATGTAGAATAATTTCTTCTCAGCACACTTATGACCTTTTGTGTATTTGCTATCACAATTGTAACAAAGCCCTTTTGCTCTTTTTTCTTCCAATTGTTGTGGTGTCAACCTTGTAGGTTGTGGAAGACTATGGGCAACAACACTTCCGTCTTTATAGTTGTGAATGGTATGCTTCCTAGTTGCCATAATTTTTCTTTCCATTTTTCTTGCTAACCTGAATGCCTTCTCTAATGAATCAGGTTCCCAAAGGCGCACATCATGTTGGATATTATCCTTTAAAGACCCTATGAACACATCAATCCTATGCTCCTCTGGAATATCTTTTACCCTTATGTTCAATTTTTGGAACTCCTCAATGTGCTCCATTATTGAACCCTTTTGTTTGAGACTTATCAATTGGCTAAAAAAAGTGTTGCTTTTTGTATCCTCATAATGTGCTATCAATTCTTCCGTAAAAATTGCCCAAGTGATAAACTGTTTACGAGAACAAAGCCATTGATACCATACAAACTGATTTGGTTCCAAATATAAAGTTGCCATACATACCTTTTGTGTGTTTTGCACATTATTGAGATCGAAGAATTGCTCCATCTGTAATATCCATGTGGCAGGATCCTTGCCATCAAACTTCCTCATATCAATTTTTGGAACATGGTGAGTCTTTGATCCAACATTAGAGTCTATGGAATCATGATTAACATTTCTTTTGTTCTCATCATGAGTTTCCTTTGGAACATGGTGAGTCTTCGATCCAACATTAGAGTCTATGGAATCATGATTAACATTTCTTTCACCCTTAGTGACCATTTCTTGTAGCAACTTATTCATATTTATCTTCAATTCTTCCATCTTATCATCCATGCCATCAATTTTACTGTCCATTCCATTCACCTTAGCTTCCATGCCATCCATCTTAGCTTCCATGCCCTTTATCTTAGATTCCACGCCACTTATCTTAGCATCTGTTAGCTTTTGTGAGCGTGACATTTGTTGCACTTGTTCTTGTAATTTTGATATATCATGTAGCATTTCTTCCTCTTCTTCATGAGTCATGCTAGAGCTTTCAGGTTCCTTACTAGGTGTTTGCATTTTCTTTCCTCGGGGCATCAGTTACCGATAATAATGCTTTACTATGCCCTTTGAATTCCTTCAAACCAAGCTTATGCAAAAATTTAAAAAAAAAACTACACACCTTTTTTTTCTTTGTAGAAGCCTGATATTGAATCTGATGTATCTCTGTAATTTCGAATCATCCAATTCTGAAATTTTGACTTGTAGTAGCCTTCTATGCCCTCTTTCCAATGCCACTAGTCTGATCCAAATTGAATTCTCCAAGAAAGAGTTATGCACAATCTCCCGCAGTGACCTGATTATAGACTAGTTCAGAAGAGCTAACTTGTACGAAGTGCCACGTGTCACTGTTTCCACCTTTGACTCTAAAAAATATATAAAATAAAACTAAAGTCCGTCCTCTTTCTGTACCTTCTTACGAAATTTCAATCCGATGCTCAGAAAGAAAGTTATGACGATTTTCCCCAGGTCACCTGTTTTGAGTGTAATTCAGGAGTCTGCAAAAAGACCAACTTTCTCAGATCATATCTCCGAAAATATCGTGCGCAAAGCTCTGAAATTCGGACCCAAGGTTCAGCGCGATTTCTTCTCAAATGGGTTTTTTTGGCAACTTCTGAAACGTCACAGAAAAAAAGTTATAGCGAAAATTCCACGATGACCTGTTTGGAGCAGCGAAACCCTAGAATCCAAAGCTCTGATACCAAATGTTATGAAACCAGCTCAAGAAAAGATAGAAAAGAAAGATCAACGCCTTAGAATTCAGCCTCTTCGAGGGGGAAACCTCCTTTACATTACATAAATGAACAATTCTTGGATGATACAAATGAAAATACCTCCTTTTATATATAGGAGTCTAAGTGGTCCCAATACAATCAAAGCCTACATAACAATAATATTGTAGGGCACAACAGTAACAGTAGTGGGCTTCTATGTGGCACAATAGTAACAATATGGGCACTACATGGGTACATCAATATAATAAGTGGGTTGTACTAATAACAATAAGGGGTTACACTAGTAGTATAGGGGCCTAACAGCTGGTCTTCCCTTTCTCTGGTTTAGGTCCTTGGGTCCATTTAGCTTGCTCATCTTGCTAACTCAAATCTGCGCTGAGTGCCATTATTATAGTGGCAATAATGGAGGGTCAATGCAGCGTGCTGTGAAAATGAAACTGGGTAGTGTGGTAAGAAGAGTGAGGGGGGTCAGGAGGACCAGTCATTTGGGTGGCAACGCTCACTCTTCTGGCCTCATAAGCTTGTGCTCGACCTCTGCCGCTGTGGGTATTCGGGTATCTGCCAGAGAGATGACTTCTGGATTGATCAGAAGAAGCAGAGGAGGAATGGGTCTCCAGTTCAGGGGTGGGCGACGAGGTTGAGCGAGTCCTATGGCTGTGACTGCTACCCCGTCTACCGTGCATCCTATGGTGAAGCCGCATCATTGCGTGTCCGACAGGTGGACGATTAAATATTTGGGTTGGGATGACAGTGGTATATTCCAAATGAGTAGCTTGTGAGCTAGAGTTCATTATGGGATTACTAATGCTGTTTAGCCCGGATGCAGAGGTGTTCTGGGTGGCATTCAAAATGCAGTGAGTGGTTTGGGTGAAATGGATGCCATTTCCCAAATCCATGCAGCTGAGAAGCCAGCAACGTCGCCCTGTGACTATGCGGGTGTTCCGCTCCTCAGGTTGAGGGGGGCAAGAGCATCTAAGCGGGGAGGGGGAGAATGAATTCTGGCCAACGTTTGCCATGTCCTTAAGCCTACTACAGCTCTCTCAACCTGAGCACCAGATTAATGGTGCCTACAGGTTGACAATGTTGTGCCATAAATTGGCATGGAGGAGGACACGGGTGGCCATGTGGCTCGGCCGCCTACCATTCTCCTGTCTTATCTTCATTAATTTCCAATTAATCACCCGCATCGGGGTGTGCCCCATCACTTTGTACCAGTTCCTTGTATTCTTGTAAATGGGAAAAATTGGTAATAATATTGCACAAACCTGTGTGTAGAGTCTGATCACTATCCACCCCCAAATTTTCCAGGAGATCCGCCACTTTATTGCCATCTCTTCTGATGTGTTTGAAAGTAATTGCTCTGTTATTGGTGAGCCAATGTTCTATGAGCTCTAACCTTTCTGCCAGTCGCCAGCTACTGACCACTTTGTATGCAAGGGTCCCCTGCAAAATCTGTTTGGCCATATTGATTAGAATCTGAGAGTCGCCTTCGATAACTAAGGGAAAGAATCTTTGTTGTTGGGCTAAAAGAAGTCCTTGCCACAACCCTTCTAGCTCTGTTGAATTGTTCGTATCCCATCCAATTGAGCCCAGAAAAATTAAAAGTGGTTTTCCCTTGTGATCCCGAAATATTCCTCCATATCCTGCTCTACCTGGGTTGCCTTTGGAAGCTCCATCAAAGTTTAATTGTATCATATTATGTGGCGGAGGAGTCCATTTTCTTGGGGAAATGTGGTGAAAAGAGGATCTAGTATGTTTGGCCTTTACCTGATTCATCTGCAGGTTCCAATTCGTCCATATATTCTGTTCCTGTGGAAGGGATGGAAAGTCCTCTTCATTCCAAGTTTGGAGTATTAAGGTTTCCTGAAGATTATCACAAAATCTACTCCATAGAACTTCTAATGGTGTACATTGATCTTTGAAGATGCGACGGTTCCTTTCTTTCCATATAGACCACATGAGAAGGCCTGGAATGATTTTCCACAAAGAGTTGAGCAGTTTTCTTTTATACGGATTGGTTGCCCATCTACAAATGGTGTTGGTAATATCTTCTTTATCTCTTCCTTCTTTTTGGCATTGAAAAATCACTTTTCCCAAAGTTTGTTTGCCAATTCACAAGTGTGCATGAGGTGCTGAATGGTTTCTTCCTGTTGTTTACAGTTGGGACATATGGAGGGTCCATGGAAACTCTTTTTCCTTAAATTATCCCATGTGAGTATTTTTTTTTGGCATACTAGCCATAGAAAAGTGGATACCTTGGGCCAAATATTGGGTGACCAGACTTTATCCCATATAGGATCCTTGACTGTTTGATTTCCAATTATGAGTTTGTATGCCTCCTGAGTGGTAAAGGTACCTCTTGCATTATAGCCCCATCGTATTTTATCCTTCTTGTCAGAGAAATGGATTTTCCTGTTATTAAGCTCTGTGTCCAAATCCTTATGTGTAGATTCAGTTCCTTGCCTGATAATATGTGCTGAGCTTATCCATTGTCTATAGTCCTGAATGAGGGTGGGATTCCAATGTTGGCTGACTTTATCCATCTGATGCTCTTCCTAGTCCTGTGTTTGACAAGGTCCGATCAAGTTACTTAATTTTGGTCTTTGCTGCCAAGAGTCACCCCAGAAGCATGCATTATTGCCATCCCTTATTTCCTAGAAACTGTGTTGTTGGATTATAGCTTTGTGCTGACTGGCTGCATTCCAGATTAAAGATCCTTTTTCCACTTCTGTGAGTCTAATTAACTCATCTGTCGGGCGGTTGTTTGCATATTTGGCAGTCCAGAGGATTGCCCAAGGTGTGTGCGGTGCAGAAATCCATTTCCACCATAATTTTGCACCCATGACTACATTGCTATGTTGAGGGTCTCTGAGTCTAGTGCCCCCTGATAATTTTGGAAGGCACACAGTTGACCATTTGACCAGTGCCCATTTTCTATTCTGTCCCGAGGAACCCCATAAAAAATTCTGCTGCAGATTTTTGATTTTCTTAAGCACCCATTTTGGTGCTGCCAAAATAGAGAAAAGATAAAGAGGCATAGATTGCAGGACAACTTTGATTAAAACTAGGTGACTAGCCATATTGAGTGCTCTGAAGGTCCAGGAGGAAAGGCGAGTTTCAAATTTTTCTAGGAGTAGTTGCCATGAGGAATGCTTTAAAGCAGAGTTAGTCATGGGGGCACCCAAATATTTGGAAGGGAGAGAGGTGACTGTGAATCCAAAAATATGGGCTATAGAAGATTGAGTGATGGGGGGGTATGAAAGAAAAAGATTTGGGATTTGACATTATTAATGTTGGCTCCAGATGCTTCAGAGAACTCATTCAGAAGGGATTTGAATCTAAGGGCTTCTTGAACTAAGGGATGTCCAAACAACATATTATCATCCACAAATTGTTGATAGGTGAAAGCAGGGGTATTGGGGAATGAAATTCCTCTGAGTTGCTGTAATTGCAGAGCATTTTTGATACTTCTGCCTAGCCCTTCCGCCATTAAGACAAAAATAAAGGGGGAAAGAGGATCCCCTTGACGGATGCCTCTGGAGGGACGAAAGGGGTTGGTAGGTATGCCATTGACGAGAATGGAGAACATAGTAGAGGTTATCAAATTTATGACCCATCTAATCCAACGAGGAGAGAAGCAAAAAGCTATCAACATCTTTTGGATGAAAGTCCAACTTAGCTTATCAAAAGATTTTGAAAGGTCAATTTTTAGGAGCACACCAGCTTTTTGAGATGCTTCAAGGAGTGTATGATCTCATGGGTGAGAATGATGCCATCTATGATTTGACTTCCTTCGACATATCTCGATTGTTCTGGCGAGATTAGCATAGGTAACAATGGCTTTAGGTGAGAATCTATGACTTTAGATATGATTTTGTAAATTACATTACAGAGAGCGATAGGCCTGAATTTGTCCGGTGTGAGAGATTGCTCTTCTTTAGGTATAAGAGCAATGAAAGTTGCATTCAGAGTGGGAAGCATCCAACGAAGAGTGTGAGACTCTTCAACTACCTGCCATACCT
Organism: Pinus tabuliformis; assembly: GCA_031772625.1. Classification (NCBI taxonomy): domain Eukaryota; kingdom Viridiplantae; phylum Streptophyta; class Pinopsida; order Pinales; family Pinaceae; genus Pinus; species Pinus tabuliformis. The sequence continues at coordinate 851,761,028 of CM062805.1, read as the reverse complement.
CCTCTTTAATGAGATCCTAGAAGTAATGGAAGAAGTTGGAGGTGAAACCATCTGGACCAGGTGCTTTTCCTTCCTTGAGCTGTCGCATTGCCGATTCGACTTCCTGTAGGGAGATCAGACTAAGGAGTTGCTGATTATGTTCTTATATTATAATTCTTGAGATGTTTTGAATAATCTTCTCTATAGCTCGCTGTCAGTCAATTTGTAGTTCTTGATGCACTTTTTTGAAATGAGTAAGTAGCTCTTGTTCAATATCCTCATGGTTTCCAATCGCTCTCCTTGCTGATTCTGAATGTGAGTGATATTGTTGTGCATCCTTCTCTGTATGGTGGTGCGGTGAAAAAATTATGTATTCTGCTCTCCCTCCCTAAGCCATCTGACTCTAGATTTTTGTCTCCAAAGTATCTCCTCCTGCTTTTCTCTTTCTTCTATCTGATTCTGAAGGTGTTTTTCCTGCTCTGAGAGGGCTTCTGTTCTTCCTTTTGTAATGATTGTCTACTGGATGCTTCGCATTTCCTGAGCTAAAGCATTCTGAGCCTGAAAGATATTTCCAAAGGTTAGTTGGTTCCATTGCTTGATGTTCTTTTTGAGGTATTTGAGTTTTTGTTGGAATTGAAACATTTTTTATCCTTCTGGAGGACTGAAGCTTTTCCATGCTGATTAGACCAGATTTTTGAAGTTAGGATGCGTCATCCAAAAGGATTCAAATCAGAAGGGGCTTTGAGTGATGTTCCCAGGTCTTTTCCATTGAAGCGAAATGGGCTAGTGATCTGATCCAGCAAGAGGTAAGATCGAGGCTGAAAGATCTCCTCCAAGATGTATGGCATTGTCTGAAAGCAGAAATCTGTCAAGTCGGGAGGCGATTTGTTGGGTGCCGGTTCTTCTATTATTCCAAGTGTGAATGCCATTGTTGAATGGCATGTCAATAAGCCAGTTGCTTTGTATGAAATTCTTTAGATGGGTATTGTCACTGTCCAATTTGTTTCTGCCTCCTCTTTTTTCTTCTAATTTGGTAATCATATTGAAGTCACCTCCTGCTATCCACAACATATGTGTTATGGTGGAGTTGAGCAGTGTTAGTGTATTCAGTATTGCTAACTTATTTGCTGCTTCCTGGGGGAAGTAAACATTGGTGAGGTGACCATGTACATTTGTCCCTAATATATGGAAAGTGGCTTGAATGAAGTGATGACTTGCGTGGATGTTTGTGAGCGTGATGGCTCGTTCATCCCATGCTATTGCTAATCCTCCTGAGGCTCCTAAAGCGTCCACTGCTATTATTTGACTGCCTAGCCATGGTTTAGAAATAGTTTTTCCAAGTGTGATAGTGTTGCATTTTGTTTCTTTTATGAAGAAAATTTTAGGTTTCTCTCGCTGTGTCAAATTTTTGATCCTTCTATATTTCCCAGGGATGTTTAGCCCTCTTATATTCCAAGATGTGAGCTTCATAGATCATTATTGGGGAGGGGACTGTAGTACTTTGTAAGCTTGGAATATCTTCCTGATTCCACTAGAATTTCCCTGATGTGGATGGTTCTTTGTATGTCTATCTTTCTCCCTCTTTTTTTAGTGTCTTTAGGAATATTTTTCCCATCCCAGTGACTTCCTGGTTGAATTCCTAGAGATATTTGCTGATGTGCTCTAGAGAGAATGACTTCCAAGCTTTCTAGCTGTCTTTCTGGGATTTTGTCAAATTCCTTTTTCCTGCAAGCTTGCTCTAGGCCAAAAATGTCCAGATCTCCTAGGTCTATACTTTCAGGTTCTTCCTCCATATGATTGGTTTCATCATTTTCCGTTAAGAAGTCTATTGAAGTGGTGGGTATTTGTTGAAGAATGTCAATATCCATGCCATGAGGTTTCCAGATCGGAGTCTTGTTGAGAGGGGAAGTGTTGGACTCTTTGGTTTGCGAGGGCTTTTGAGTATACCCTGAGCCTGTGGGAATGACCTTAGAGGTTAACTTGAGTGTTTCTGTGGAGGGCAAGGGGGGTTCAGGGTCTATTGATGCAGGTTGGGCTAGAATGTCAAAGCTATTGCTAGTGGATGGCATTGAGGTATTGATGGGAGGAATTTTGGGTTGAGATGCAGGTTTTTTGTGATTCTTTTTTCGATTGTTTACCCTGGTGAAACCTTCAGAATCAGGTTTCTCTGAGGAGGTAGAGGTTGTGGGCTTCACATTTAGTGGGCAGTCGCGAAAGAGATGGCCATGGGCATGACATTTTCTACATCTGAATGGAACATGTTCATAATCTATTGATTGAACCCACTCAAAATCATCATGATATAGACTTACTGTATCCGGAAGAGCATTGCTTAGATGCATGTAGACACAAATGTGGGCATAGGAAGTGTATCTTCTGAGTTTTGTCTCTTCCGCAGTTTTTATGAACTCCCCCAAACCATTTCTGATGTCTTTCAGTGAGTCTTCATCCCAATATTCCAGCGGGAGGGAGTAGAGACGAATCCAGACTGGTGCCCAGCTTAGATCTTCTTTGTTCGGGTTGAATCTCTCAATCCATTCTCTCAAGTAAAGACCAACAACATTGAAAAAATAGGGTCCCCCATCGATTACCCTATTCCTATCTTCAATGCAGTTAAAAACCGCTGTGAAGAAACCTTTTGGTCCCAGCTGCAGGGTGATATGCCCTTTGGGTTTCCATTTAGCTGCAATCCAACCTTGCAAGGCTTTCTCTGTGGGCCAGAAGCCAATAAATTTCCCTATTAATGCATGATCCTTCATGTACTGGATTTGGGTGTTGATTCTTTGACTGGGTAGTTCGATCTTTGGTCTTACTGCTGCAACAGGTTTGCAGGTTATCGAGGTTGCTTTAAGAACCTCATCAATTCCTACATTAGCCACCTGCATGTGTTGGTTTGTTTCCACTTCTTCCTGTGGCTTTTTTTGTTTGCCTTGATTGTTCTGATTTGCCTACTTTGTCTGGATGTTCTTCTGTTCCAAAACTGTTGTTCTGTCATTTACTTGCTGATTTAGAGGTTCTCTTTGATCATTGGGGGGAGGCTTGGATTCCCCTCGGGAGGTAATCCATTACGAGTACTCTATTCGGTGCCTTATGTTGGAGACAGTGCTTGCAGTTGAGCTGTAACAGGGCGCCGTGGTCTGAGCAGGTCTGACGTTACAGAGTCTGACAAAACCCTAAGTCGCCAATGCTCAGCCCCTCGTTCCCATTCGTGTTGTCGGTTTTTTACTAAACAAACAAAAAAGGATGTATTGTGGTGATTTTTTGTCGTGTGGGAGAATTTATTGATTCGTTAGACAACACCTATTTTGTATATCATAAATTTTTGTTTCTTATGACTGATATATCAATCATCGTGAAACGGGAGCAAAGTGCAAAGTAAATGCATAGGATGCTTTTGGAATTATGAAATTTCTTCCTATTACTGTCCACAAAAGTTGATTTTGTTATACTTAATTATTATTTATTCAAAGTGTCGTGTGTAAGGGATTTCACATGAGTAATAATAACAACTAGTGTTTGTGAAGAAAACAAAGAATTACAAAGTGAAATGGGATTTGAATACATTATTCATTGATAGGGTATTTTTTTTCTACAAACAAAAAATGGGTAGCAGACAAGGGAAAGAGGATATTTGCAGTGATACAGTTAACTCACTTGCTGAGATCGATGATAACTTTGACTGATCGAGAAATTATGAGTGATTTGTGAATCTATCAACAAAAGAGAAAACAAGTAACAAGATTTGGAGTATAAGATTAGTGAATGTTGGGTGTGTTTTATAGGTCCTTGATTTTAGAGAAATTGTTTATCGTTGTGCAAATAATTTTGATTTCAGAAAAAGGAAAATTAAGCTAGGAGTGATAAATGTTTCTCTGAATCTCAATGCATTCATATTTTTATTCAAGTTAACAAAACCGAACAAGCGTTTAGAATTGTTCATAGGGGATAGTTTCTTGGAGCTAGAAGGGCGCAAAAATCACATTTTTGCGAGAATTCATTTCTACAAATTCTGAGGTTCCTTCTCATATTTATCTTGTAGGTATTTCTTTTTTTTGAAAACCATTTAGGGATTTTTGTTGGCTCTTTTCCCATGTAGAAGGGATAGAAAGTTCATTACATGTCTAAAAATTAATTTTTTATGTGCTAATGAGACATACAAAAATAATTGTATGTTTGATTGGGCTTATGTCATTTTGAATGAATTAGTTGTTTATTTACATAGATTACCCAAGAGAAATGGATTCTTTATGATGTCATATCTGATAACACTTCTCATGTCAAGGCATGTGTTTGACAGTTTGCCCTGTAATCCTATATTCAAGTTTCGTGAGGAACCAATGCAATTCTGGTATCCTATATTGTGAAAGCACGAAACTTGTTTAAATTTGTGTTTAATTCAGGATGTGTTTATGAGGCAAGTGTATTGCATGGTAACTAGACAAGAGCTTTATCAAATATCTGTAGAGGTTAAGGCTTTCCTACATTGCAAAGGGGATAATGAGGAAAGAGAAAGAAATATGATTATACGAACTTATAGTTTTGAAGATAGGCCATTGCTTTTGCCAATGTTTGTTCTAGATAGGTATTTTGTTGCTGAAGTATGTAGGAAATATCATTGTTGGCAATCTATATTTGAATAGAAAAAGAAAAGACAATTTATTTATTTTATGTTTACTGTTGGAAAAGTGGCTGTAAAGAATACAACTCACACTCTCATTTTTGCAAATTATTTGGATGATTTAAAATTAAGTGAAGCTGAAGCTATTAAAGAATTTGATAGAGGAAGAATTTTCACATATTACCTTGATTCTATGAGGTAAGAAAACGTGCTTATGAAAAGTAGAGAGTAGAGCAAGGAAAGTCACAATCTATCAACAAAACATCAAAAACTACTAGTATGTGTTGGAAAAATTGTTGAAAATGAGGTCATTGGGACATGAGAAAGATCTAAGAAAAGAGGTGAAAACCCTACGAGGATATATCTATCTTGCACACATTGTGCTGGTGCGACTTAATCTACTAGAAAAATAAGAAAAAGAACTAATGGAAGTGAAAATATAGTTGTTGATAGGCTATCAGGTGGCTGAGATGACGGAGAGATTCCTCGTAGAATAAATCCAGAAATACCTCACATGGTTGAATCGTTTAGATCCAAGAGTGCACCTGTAACGTAGAGAATTGAAGGAGCGATAGACATGAAAGTTGATAGTGTTGTACTACCTGATTAGTTTAGAATTTTTTTTCAAGAAAGTTAAATAATAATGGAGGAAATAGCTAAAGAGTGTTAGGGCCTAGATTTACCTCAGGCTAAAAAGGTAGGATCTAGAGCCAACATCAAACCATGCTCAGCCTCGTAGCTAGCCCTACGAGGACAAGAGAGGGCTCTCTCCGGGTCAATCTCAGCAAAAGATATTTGATGGGGCTTGAGATGACTAAAATAAAACTAATTTTAGGCTAGATATGAAATACAAGGATTTGATTTGAGATTTTTTGGGGGTTTTGTTGGAATCAAGGGGAAAGCAAATTTTGGGGTGCGGGGATTGAGGCTCAGTTCTGCAGAGATCTCGATGGGGCAAGGTAGGCAATCGTTTTGGCACTTAAATTTTAATGAGATGGAGGGAAAAGATAGGTGAGGTGTTGAATAGGGCAAGGGCAATCATGAGTCCTCCCCAAATAGCTCAAAACATCAAACAACTAAAGAAAACTTCAAGTAGAGCATTGCACTTTCAATGAATTCTACTTACACTCTTGTTTGTTTAGTTCAAAAGAAATAAGATAGATGATGGCATACATAAACAAAATTCACAATTACAAAGAGAAGCACCGTACCAATAAAAATTGCCACATGAATCCCAAAGAGTGTTGCAAATCCTGGTCTCAATTCCTTAGCCGAAATGAAAATATCAGTGTACAGTGAAGCTCAAGGCTTTCTCAAGAGTCCAACCATGCTAATGACTGAAAAAAAACATAATATAGACAAACATAGCTCATCCTTGACTCTAGGGGTCGAGCTCATGAGTTTAGGAGATGATCCAACTGATTCTAAACTGAGAACTAAAAACTAGGCAACATAACAGCATGCCTCTAAAAACAAATAAACTGATCCATTCAGTTTGAAACAACCTCTAAATTGATGAATCTACCTCTATTAGTGAAAATCCAACATATTTACATCATAATCCATCAAATTTCATCAAATTTCATTATGAATTTCCATTAGGAAAGTGAAAAAGTCAAACTAGGCGAAACTGGGCGAAAAACAGAGCAAAACTTGGTCAAGCTGGCAATTTTTCCTCTATGCACCGCGCCTGATTCTCTATGCATAGCACCTGTTTGGACCCACGTTTTCAGGCCTTCCTGATGTCCAAATGAGCTCCAGGTTTTCTTGCTGGAAAGGTTTGGCTGTCTACTTTCCAACCCAAGTGGAATTTTTCAATTTGGCCTTAGTTTTCCCCTTCAAAAGTCCATTCTCCCAACACTTCTTCCCGTGTGTCAAAATAGGGGTAGTGAGGTCATTTTTTGAGTGTTTTTTGACCTTTTGAGGGCTCAAAACCTGCCCAAATTTCTTGGCCATAGGTAGGAAAGCATAACTTTCCATGAAAAATCTAGAAATGCAAAGTTTTTGTGATTTAGAGCTCTCTAGCAAAAGCGAGCGCCACGTGGCACGACGCATAGGGAGGAAAACTCTGTTTTTTGTGCCAAAAATTTACAAAAATGAAAAAATTGCTCCAAATTTCTTGAAATTTGGGCTGAGCCTTCTCTATTAAGTGCTATTATGGGCCAAGGAAGCCTCATCCAAGATTTGAATTCCTTCATCCTCTTTTTGCCTCCTTGATGCTCTCTTCAACCTAGCTTTCAAATTCCTGATTCTTGCTTGGCACACCAAGTTCCAGGACAAATAATGATATGAAAAATTTCTAAGCATGTTCTTCTCATTTATTGCTTTCTCTAGCTTCCTCTCCAAGTGGGTATTGACTCTTTCAAGCCATGACTCTTGATCGGCATTGATCTCTTGCTCCAATGAAGTGAACTCTATCCTCCTCCTTCGGGAACTTTGGCGGTTTTGCCGAATGTTTTGTAACTCCATCACCACCTGCTGATCCTCAAGCTGCTTGTTCCTCTGCTCCAAATACTGTATAGTCCACTGGGCTCTATCCAAGTTGGTGGAAAAGGCATCAATGTCCACCTGCTGCTCCTTGATGATCTGTCTAAGGTTTGCACTTTGTGGGCCCATGTCAGTATCATCACCCTCAATGAGGATGAAATCAGTCTCTTGCTCACCTGATGGTCCTTCCTCCTATAGAGGCCTCTTACCTCAGTCCTGAACCTGCTGTTCTGATGGAGGAAGCGAGGCCCATTCCACCCCGGGTGGAGATAACACTCGCTTCAATGCTACAAACCGTCTAGTGCCTCTTTGATAAGAGATAAACATCGGCATACTAGCGGTCTCATGGCCCTGCTGATAAGAAGGTCCACCTGTCTCATGCCCAACCTTTGAAGGTCCTTGTGAAGCTCTGAAAAACTCACGAGAGATGAAGTCATCCCACGTGATGCCCTGTAAACCAAGCTGATGAATGACCACAATTTTGATGAGAGAAAAATTATAAAGACTGTTGAACTGCTGCCGAAGGGTCTTGTGCTGCACAAGAGTGGTCATATTCTCTATGTTTCGGCATATGAAATAAGGAATGTTCATCATTCACACCCGAGTGAAATGCATCAGTAGCCTGATGTGATAAGCATACAAGCAGGAGAACCGTCCCTCACTGGTGAAATACTTCATGATGAGTTTCATTAAAGGAGCGTACTCATCCTTGAGAAACCGAAAAGGAATCACTCTCTTAAGCTGCCTCAGAAAACCAGGTTTGATGTATGGTTCATAGTGTTTCTGGTCAATCTTCTGTCTCTTATTCCATGGTTCTCCAATGTTTGGTATACCGGTTGCCAATGAAATGGTTTCTGGTGTTAATGTGAAAGTAACACTAGCAAGAGTGGCTTGATCACCATGCAAATGCAACACAAATAAGCGGGCCAACTCACGATGAAACTGTGTTGGGTCCCTATAATACTAGTGATTACCCCATTACTATTGTAGTTATACTCCTTATTAATATTGTTGTGCCCCTATTGCCCCCATATTGTTATTATTGTGCCCCATATAATCCCTCTATTGTTATTTTTGTGGCTTTATATTATTATTGTTAGGTCGGCTGGATTATATTGTGACTCCTTAGACTCCTATATATAGAAAGGAGATTTTGTCATTTGAATCATCCAAGAATTGTTCATTTATGTAATTTAAAGGAGGTTTCCCCCTCGAAGAGGCTGAATTCTAAGGCGTTGATCTATCTTTTATATCTTTTCTTGAGCTGGTTTCATAACATTTGGTATCAGAGCTTTGGATTCTAGGGTTTCGCTGCTCCAAACAGGTCATCATGGAATTTTTGCTATAACTTTTTTTTCTGCAATGTTTTAGAAGTTGCAAAAAAAACCCATCTTAGAAGAAATCGCACTGAACCTTGGGTCTGAATTTCAGAGCTTTTTGCATTATATCTGCGGAGATATGATCTGAGGAAGTTGGTCTTTTTGCAGACTCCTGAATTACATTCCAAACAGGTGACCTGGGGAAAATTGTCATAACTTTCTTTCTGAGCATCGGATTGAAATTGCGTAAGAAGGTACAGAAAGAGGACGGACTGTAGTTTTCTGTATATATTTTTTAGAGTCAAAGGTCGAAACAATGACACCTGACACTTCATACACTTTCGCACTACTGAACTAGTCTATAATCAGGTCACTGCGGGAGATTGTGGATAATGCTTTCTTGGAGAATCCAATTTGGATTAGACTAGTGGCATTGGAAAGAGGACATAGAAGGCTACTACAGGTCACAATTTTAGAATTGGATGATTCAAAATTAAAGGATACGTCAGATTCAATATCAGGCTTCTACAAAGTGAAAAAAGGTGTGTAGTTTTTTTTTTTAAATTTTTGCGTAAGCTTGGTTTGAAGGAATTCAAAGGGAATAGTAAAGAATTATTATCGGTAATTGATGCCCCGAGGAAAGAAAATGCAAACACCTAGCAAGCAACCTGAAAGCTCTAGCATGACTTATGAAGAAGAGGAAGAAATGCAACATGATATAGCAAAATTACTAGACCAAGTGCAACAAGTGTCACTTGCACAAAAAGGAACAGAATCTAAGATGGATGGTTTAAAGAAAGGCGTAGAAGCTAAGATGGATTGTTTAAAGAAAGGTGTAGAAGCTAAGATGGATGATTTGAAGCTAGATTTGAAGACAAACATGGAAAAATTGAAGAAGTTGCTACAAGAAAGGGTCACTAATGGTGAAAGGGTAGTAAAGGAAACTCATGATGAGAACAAAAGAAATGTTAATCATGATTCCATAGACTCTAATGTTGGATCAAAGACCCACCATATTCCAAAAATCGATATGAGGAAGTTTGATGGCAAGGATCCCGCAACATGGATATTACAGATGGAGCAATTCTTCGATCTCAATAATGTGCAAAACACACAAAAGGTATGTATGGCAACTTTATATTTGGAACCAAATCAGTTTGTATGGTATCAATGGCTTTGCTCTCGTAAAAAATTTATCACTTGGGCAATTTTTACGGAAGAATTGATAGCACATTATGAGGATACAAAAAGCAACACTTTTTTTAGCCAATTGATAAGTCTCAAACAAAAGGGTTCAATAATGGAGCACATTGAGGAGTTCCAAAAATTGAACATAAGGGTAAAAGATATTACAGCGGAGAATAGGATTGATGTGTTCATAGGGTCTTTAAAGGATAATATCCAACATGATGTTCGCCTTTGGGAACCTGATTCATTAGAGAAGGCATTCAGGTTAGCAAGAAAAATGGAAAGAAAAATTATGGCAACCAGGAAGCATACCACTCACAACTATAAAGACGGAAGTGTTGTTGCCCCTAGTCTTCCACAACCTATAAGGTTGACACCACAACAATTGGAAGAAAAAAGAGCAAAAGGGCTTTGTTACAGTTGTGATAGCAAATACACTAAAGGTCATAAGTGTATTGAGAAGAAATTATTCTACATAGATTGTGAAGAGGAAGAAGAAAAGGAGCAAGAAAGGTCAAAAGAAGAGGATATACTCCAGGAACAAAGCCTAGATGAAGAACAAATAAATCTGACCATATTTTGTAATGCATTGGCGGGAATTACCACTCCTCAAACCATCAAGATAGAAGGACAAATCAAGAAGAAAAAGGTAATAATGTTGATTGATTCAGGAAGCACCCACAATTTTATTCATTGTAAGGTAGAAAAAGAATTGAATTGCTTCCTATATCCAGCACCAGAGTCTCAAGTGATGATTGCAAATGGAGGAACAATAAATTGCTCTGGAAAGTGCCATAATATCAAGCTATCCACGGGAGAATATGTATTGACTAGCCCAATGCTTTCCATTCCAATGGGAGGTGCTAATTTTGTACTAGGATTCCAATGGCTACAATCCTTGGGTACAATAGCTTTTAATTTTCATGAACTTTTCATCAAATTTTCTATGGAAGGAAAGGAAGTTGAATTAAGGGGTATTGCAGGGAAACCAGGAAAGATAATCAGCTCTAATGGTATGACAAAGCTTCTAAAAAAGGAGCAAAGAGGTGTAATTTCACAATTATGTTCGCTAGATGTTTCCACATCGGAATCATCTATTTCTCCAGATCTCCAAAAAGTCTTGGACAATCATTCCAAGGTATTTGAGACTCCCAAAGGTCTCCCACCTATGCGTGATCATGATCTTTCTATTCATCTGATTCTAGGAAGTGTTTCTCCAAACATCAGGCTGTACAGATATCCCTATGTCCAAAAGAGTGAAATTGAACGTATGGTTGTAGAAATGCTAGAGGCTGGTATAATTCAACCGAGTCAAAGTTCTTTCTCTACTCCAGTAGTATTGGTGCACAAGAAGGATGGATCATGGCGCATGTGTCCGGATTATAGGGAGCTCAACAAGCTCACTACTAAAGATAAGTTCCCCATTCCTGTCATTGATAAATTACTGGATGAATTGCATGGATCAATTTACTTCACCAAGTCGGATCTTCGTTCAGGATATCATCAAATTAGAATGAAGAATGAAGACATTCTGAAAACAACATTTAGAACTCATGAGGGTCATTATGAATTTATGGTCATGCCTTTTGGCCTTACCAATGAACCTTCAACATTTCAAGGTTTGATGAATTAAATTTTCAAACCATTCCTTAGAAAATTTGTGTTAGTATTTTTTGATGATATACTAATCTATAGCAAGTCTTGGAAGGATCATGTTGAACATGTTGACAGGGTGCTACAACTATTGGAGGAGAAACAATTATATGAAAAAAGATCCAAATGTTTCTTTGGAGTCCAGGAGGTGGAATATCTGGGTCATATTGTATCTCATGAAGGAGTTAAGGTAGACCCTAGCAAAATTAAATCCATTAAGGAATGGAAAATCCCCACATCCATAAAGCATCTGCGAGGATTTCTCGGGTTGACAGGGTATTATCGCAAGTTTGTTAAGAATTATGGGAGAATAACAGCACCTCTAACAACATTATTGAAGAAAGATGCATTTTCATGGACTCCGGAAGCAACAAAGGCCTTTGAAAATCTTAAAGAGGCAATGTGCCAAGCACCGGTCTTAGCTACATCGAACTTCACAAAAACCTTTATTGTGGAATGTGATGCTTCAGGAAATGGAATTGGTGCTGTTCTAATGCAAGATGAAAGACCCATTGCTTTTGAAAGTCGTCCAATCAAGGGAAAGTTTTTAAGCAAAGCTATTTATGAGAAGGAAATGTTGGCAATACTCCATGCACTTAAGAAATGGCGACCCTACCTAATGGGAAGACACTTCAAGGTAAAAACAGATCATGATAGCCTTAAATACTTTTTAGAAAAAAGATTATCCTCTGAAGAGCAACAAAAGTGGGTAACAAAGATGTTGGGTTATGACTTTGAAATCATCTACAAAAAAGGGAAGCAAAATGTGGTGGCAGATGCACTCTCAAGAAAGGATGAGGATGTGGAAGCATTGTTGTGCGCCATTTCTATTATCCAACCAGATTGGATAAATGAAGCAAGGGAGGAATGGAAGAATGACGAAGAAGTGTGGGCACTTATTTGAAAGTTACAACAAGATTCCAGTACGTCTGATACATTTAGCTGGCAAAATGATTCATTATGGTACAAAGATCGCTTATACCTCTGTAAGAATTCCCAGCTAAAACAAAAGATTATTATGGAATTGCACACTTCTCCCTTAGGAGGGCACTCAGGATTTCTAAAAACTTACCACAGGGTTAAGAAGGAATTTTTTTGGGATGGCCTTAAATCAGATATTCAAAAGTTTGTGGCGGAAGGTTTGGTTTTCCAACAAAATAAAGTTGAAACAATTAAGACACCGGGTCTATTACAACCTTTATCCATTCCAAGCCAACATTGGGAGGAGGTTTCAATGGATTTTATCACAGGTTTACCCAAGTCTGAGGGAAAGAGTGTCATCATGGTGGTAGTTGACAGACTTACCAAGTATGCACACTTTTGTGCATTATCACATCCATTTAAAGCCAGTACAGTTTCTACTGCATTTATGGAAACAATTCAAAAGCTACATGGAAACCCAAAGATTATTGTAAGTGACAGAGATCCCATTTTCACTGGAAATTTTTGGATAGAATTATTTTCTTGTCTTGGTACTCAGTTAGCTCATAGCTCATATTATCATCCTCAATCTGATGGGCAAACTGAGATAGTAAACAAATGTTTGGAAGGATATCTTCGTTGCTTTGTATCTGATAAACAGACACAATGGGTCAAATGGTTGCCTCTGGCTGAATGATGGTATAACACTTCCTTCCATACAACAACAAAAATGATCCCATTTATGGCACTTTATGCGTATCAACCACCATCCATCATATCATATTTAAGAGAAAATTCTAAGGTTCAGGCAGTGGAACATCACATTGAACATCAACAACAAGTCCTCCAACTCTTAAAGGATAACCTCGTGTTGGCACAGAATAGAATGAAACAACAGGCAGATCAACATCGCAGTGAAAGAAGTTTTGATGTAGGTGATTGGGTATTCCTACGTCTACAACCATATAAGCAAATGTCCCTCAAGCAAGCTAAGAAGGATAATAAATTATCACCAAAGTATTATGGTCCATACAAGGTGTTTCAAAAGATTGGTACTATGGCATACAAATTGGAGCTTCCTGCAGCTTCTCAATTGCACCCAGTTTTCCATGTTTCATGTTTAAAGAAGGTTATAGGTGACAAGCTCCCAGTTCAAACAATATTGCCAGAACTTGACGAGGAAGGAAAAATTATATTGGAACCGGAAGCAGTCACAGAAACAAGAACTTGACAGCTACGAAATCAATCAATTTCAGAGTATCTTATCAAGTGGAAGAACTTATCCACTGAAGATTCCATATGGGAGGATGAAAATTTTATGTAGAAGTATCCAGAACTACTCAAGTGTTGAGGACAACACTTTTTCGAAGGAGAGGGGCATGTTGGGTCCCTATAATACTAGTGATTACCCCATTACTATTTTAGTTATACCCCTTATTAATATTGTTGTGCCCCTATTGCCCCCATATTTTTATTACTGTGCCCCATAGAATCCCTCTATTGTTTTTTTGTGGCTTTATATTATTATTGTTAGGTCGGCTGGATTATATTGTGACTCCTTAGACTCCTATATATAGAAAGGAGATTTTGTCATTTGAATCATCCAAGAATTGTTCATTAATGTAATGTAAAGGAGGTTTCCCCCTCGAAGAGGCTGAATTCTAAGGCGTTGATCTATCTTTTCTTGAGCTGGTTTCATAACAAACTGAATATGAGCAACCTTCTTGCAAAATTCATAACATGACTAATGCTGGAAACAAAAAATGGCGAGAGGGTAGGCCTGCAACTTGGCAAGAGTGGTAGGTTCTTCTCTGATATGTCTGCCACCTCTATGAGGCCTCCTGGGTGCCCGTCCCTCCGTGGGTGAGTCACTTTGGGTCTCTTCTTCATAATCATATGAAGGATCTGATGCCATAACTTCTCGTAAACAAATTTCTTTGAAGAAATAAGAGTTGACGTGTCAAACTGTGGTGGACTGGTTTTGGTGACGTGCTTAATCTTTGTATCAAGACCGTTCCAAGCGATTTCTGGTGATTAGAGTGAGTTTGGAAGTTTTTCGGGCTCTTTGGCTATGTGCACCGCGTAGCATGCCCAATGCGCCGCACCCCACCAGTGTGCCATGCCTATGCAAAAATACACTGAGTTCCGAGGCCCAGTGCGCCGCGCCTCACCAATGCACTGCGCCTCCTGCCCAGTGCACCGCGTCGGTCACCCGGAGTGATTTTCACCCAATTTTTTCCTCTTGCTCAACAAAATCACTTTGCCTTACTTGTCTTTTGCAAATGAAATTTACAAATGAAGGAATTTCTTATAAACCAAGAGCTTTTGAAGTTTTGGCTCATGAAACCCACTTTTATAATTTTTTGGATTTGACTTTATCTTTAAACTCTGATTTTGAACCTTTTCACTGTTTTTTTCACTTTGTGATGGATTTAATGACCTGAGCTTGCTTGTTTTTTGCAGGTGTTGGAGCTTCTGAGCTAAGGAAAGAAACCAGGATGCAGATGAATGGATTTACAACGAGAATAACAAAACTTTCATGATTTTTTAACAATTAAAGCTAAATACTCTGTTTTTTCCTCAAAGCAGAGTTTTGAGGAAAAACACATTTTGAAACATTTGGAGATGCAATTTATTGATGTTGAAACCTCCTCATGGCTTGCTGGTAATTATTGGACATTTTGACACATTTTTTGACGAAACCCTAATGAAACCCTAGAGCTAATTGACCATGAAATCCTAAAGACAACTTTTCCAATTTTCAGGATAAGAGGAGACTGTATATGTTTTTTTTTAATGAGAAAATATGTGCCGGAAGGTAGATAACATGAGGGAAACTGAAGGAATGCCACTACCCTCAGGTGATCTATGCGCTTAATGGAATGCAAATGACTGGGCCGGACACCTAATATGAAATGCAACAAGAGGATTTGATCTCTGATGGAGGGATGACAATACCGACTCTAACAAAGAGGACATTACTTTAGATGACCATTTTGTTACATTGTGGGATCTAAATAATGACAAGGGAGGTAAGAGATTCAAGATTGAAAGGATACAACGTTTTGACAGAAAGGTTGTTGATTAGGCATAATTGAATGTTGATCTGCCTTCGGTTGTAATGCCAGGGAGGATGAAATTGCATCAAGCTAGTGGTGAAGCACTTGCAAATTAAGTTGGTTGATGATCTAGGAAGAAAATTTAAAACTAAAGATAAAAATAAAAGAGCTATAAGATACCGTGATCCCGGGTCATTTTCTAAAGACTCCATTGATGATAGGCAGACTGCCATTGGCAATTTCTGGTCTTAGAAAATTTAATAGATTTGAGAAACTTGTCAATATTCTGAGTGCAGTGAAATCATATATCGTTAGTAATATATATGAAAGGTTACAGATTATTGAATCTACATGGTAAGTGCTTTTTATTTATGGAATTTAAAGAAAAGAAATAGGTCTTTTGTCAAATTGGTCAAAAGTGATATGGAGGGAGACATGGAATTCATAGACAATGACCTATTGACTTTTAGTTAGAATCTTGATTCATTGTTTGAAATAGAAATAGATAAACAAGGGTTGATAGGATGAGGTAGATCAAGGCTGCATGGTTTGGGAAAATCATAACATTGTAAGACATTATTTCTGAGTGTGAAGATATAGAAAATCTAAGAGCATATGCATCTCTGAAGGTAGTGGTGATTGTTTAGGATTTAAACAGTCCATGCATTACATATGAATATGGATTAATTGCAAAGGAGAAGTTGATGGCTAATTTGGAGAAGCTGAAACAATCATAGGAAATAAAGTTCAATGATATAACTCATTTTTGTTGGGTGTGGAGCCTGATTATCTTCTATAGTACCGGCATATTGGACCCCAGTTCAAAATGGGGCGGCAACGCCGCCCGTAAAATAATCATGCCGTGCGTGGTCCAGGGGGGGCGGCAGCGACTTTTGGGAGCCCCCCCCTGGCAGGGGGTTTCGGGGGCAGCGCCCCCGAAGCTAAAAACAGCTGTAAAATTGCCTTGTAAAAGTATAGTAATTTCTAGTCAATCTGGGCCGTTCATTAGGCGGATGATCTGACGGTAGAACTTATGTTTAGTTTAGGGTTTTTTGCCCTAGAAGGAAACCCCTCTCTTTATATGAGGGCATTGTATTTGAGGCTGTGATATATAGATGTGTATTCGGTGAGCGAAAAATATAGAGGTGAGACTGTGAGAGAAAATAGAGGATATTACAGCGGTTTTGCTGTAGGTTGTATCTCTTCATTTTGCTGGATAATAGAAAGGAAGGACTGGCTGTTCGGGGTGGACGTAGCCCAAACTGGGTGAACCACGTATATCTGTGTCTCTCTTGTTTTGTGCGTTTTCTGTGTTTATATTTCTGCAATATTTTATGTGTTCCATTGCTCCGTAATATATAATTTTCTAACAACTGGTATCAGAGCCGAAGGTCTATTTGGCTGATAAACTCGCAGGAAAGAAGGGTTCCTGGTTCAAGTGGGAGCAATGGCGGAAGATGGTAAGTTTAGGGTCGAGAAATTTAACGGCCAAAACTTCTCGCTGTGGAAGATGCAAATGGAAGATTATCTGTATCAAAAAGATCTATACCTACCATTGGGCGGAAAAACAAAGATGCCGACGGGTATGAAAGACGAAGAATGGAACCTTCTCGATAGAAAGGCACTCGAAACAATACGGTTGTGCCTTGCTGCATCAGTCGCCTTCAACATTTCGAAGGAAACCACGACAGAGGGTTTGATGCAGACGTTGTCGAAACTATATGAAAAACCCTCGGCCTCAAACAAGGTATTTCTTATGAAACGGTTATTTAATATGAATATGTCGGAAGGTGGATCTGTTGCAAACCATTTAAATGATTTTAATACAATTACAAGCCAGTTAAGTTCTGTAGGGGTAAACTTTGATGATGAAGTTAGAGCTCTGTTATTCTTGTGCTCATTACCAGAAAGTTGGAATGGTTTGGTAATGGCCATTAGTAACTCCGTTTCTGGATCTAGTACTTTAAAGTTTGATGATGTTGTCGGTGCTATCCTTAGCGAGGAAATGCGACGGAAAAGCTCCGGTGAGACATCGGGAAATGCTTTGAGTGCAGAGTCTAGAGGAAGAAAAATGGAAAGAGGAAAGAGCTCAGGATATCGCAGTAAATCAAGGAAAGGCAGATCCAAGTCCAGATCGGGGATAGTGTGCTGGAAATGTGGAAAGAAAGGACACCTAAAGAAAGACTGTAGATCTCGGAAGGGAAAAGAAGGAGATGCACAACAAGAAAACAATCATGAAGCAAATGTGACAGGTGAGGTGTTACAAGATGCTTTGATTCTTTCTTTCGAAAATATTACTGATTCCTGGGTGGTAGATTCAGGGGCCTCATTCCATGCCACACCTGAAAAGAAATACTTTTATGACTATGTTCAAGGAGATTTTGGACAAGTTCGTCTGGGTGATGACAAACCCTGTAAAATTGTTGGAATGGGTAAGGTTCTTGTAAAACAGCAGAATGGAAACCAATGGCTACTAAAGGAGGTAAGGCATGTTCCAGATCTAAAGAAAAATCTGATTTCAACAGGGCAGTTAGGCAATGAAGGTTGTGTGACAACTTTCACAGATAAAGCTTGGAAGGTCACAAAAGGAGCCCTGGTAATAGCAAAAGGTGAAAAGGTTGGTACATTGTATTTATGCAATGGTATTTCTAACTCTGTTAATGCTTTGACTTCCAAAGGAGCAGATGCAGCATTATGGCATCATAGGCTCGGACACATGAGTGAAAAAGGGATGAAGATTCTTCACTCAAGGAATTTGTTGCCGGGTTTGAAGAATGTTGATTTGGACTTTTGTGAGAACTGCATTTATGGAAAACAGAAGAGAGTCAGATTTCTCAGAGTTGGGAAAGAAAAGAAGAACGAAAAAATAGAGCTTGTGCATACAGACATATGGGGACCTGCTCAGGTATCATCTCTCGTTGGCTCTCGTTATTATGTTACTTTTATTGATGATGCAACTAGAAAAACTTGGATTTATTGTATTAAGAATAAATCTGATGTATTTGATACTTTCAAGAAATGGAAAGCTTTGGTTGAGATTGAGACAGGAAAGAAATTGAAGTGTCTTAGATCAGACAATGGAGGTGAATATTGCAGCAAAGAGTTTGATAGGTACTGTTCAGAGCATGGAATTCGCAGAGAGAAGACAGTTCCAAGAACACCACAAGAAAATGGTGTGTCAGAAAGGATGAACAGAACAATCATGGAGCGTGCAAGGTGCATGAGATTGCATGCAGGATTGCCTTTACAGTTTTGGCAGATGCTGTAGATACTGCTGTTTATTTAATAAACAGAGGACCTTCAAGTTCCTTGGATGGTGGTGTTCCAGAGGAAGCATGGACAGGAAAAAGGTAAACTACTCTATTTTAAAACCTTTTGGTTGTGAGGCCTTTGTCCATATTGATAAAGAAAATAGAACAAAGCTTGAGGCAAAGTCAAAGAAATGTACCTTTATTGGATATGGTGTTAATGATTTTGGTTATCGCTTATATGATTATGAAAATCACAAAATCATTAGGAGCAGAGATGTAATATTCAATGAAAAGGTCTTGTATAAGAATCAGTTGCAGGAAAAGAAACAAGAAAAAGGAAACAAGGAATACGCAGTTCTTGATGAAATTACTGAAAAAGTAAAGGTGCCTGAAAATAATAATAATCAACAACCACAACAACAGCAACCATCACAACAACAACAGGCACCCCAAACACTTGAAAGTGGTGTTAGAAGATCTACCAGGACAAGTAGACCTCCTGAACGATACTCTCCTTCATTATATTATTTATTGTTGACTGATTCCGGTGAACCTGAATGTTATGAAGAAGCAATGCAGGTTGAAAGCAAGAAGAAGTGGGAGGTAGCCATGGAAGAAGAGATGGACTCCTTAATGCATAACCAGACTTGGGATTTAGTCAGGTTGCCTGCAGGAAAAACTACATTGAAGAATAAATGGGTTTACAGGCTGAAGGAAGAAGATGGAGGAAAGCAAAGGTACAAAGCTAGACTTGTGGTGAAGGGGTTTGCACAGAAGAAAGGTATTGATTTTGATGAAATATTTTCTCCTGTTGTTAAAATGACTTCAATCAGAACTATTTTAAGTCTTGTAGCAGCTGAAGATTTGCATCTTGAGCAGTTAGATGTAAAGACAACCTTTCTCCATGGGGATTTGGAGGAAGATATATATATGCAGCAGCCACAAGGATATGAGGTGAAAGGGAAGGAGAAACTTGTGTGCAGGTTGAAGAAGAGCTTGTATGGTTTAAAACAGGCTCCAAGGCAGTGGTATCTAAAATTTGACAAGTTTATGTCTGAACAAGGTTATACTAGATGTCACTCTGATCATTGTGTTTATCTGAAAAAGAAAAATGATGGCAGCTATATTATATTGTTATTGTATGTAGATGACATGCTTGTTGCAGGATCTAACATGCAGGAAATAAATGTGCTCAAAAGAAAATTGGAAAATTCATTTGCAATGAAGGATTTGGGTGCTGCAAAACAAATCCTTGGTATGAGAATAACTAGAGACAGGAAAAATAGAAAATTAACATTGTCTCAGAATGAGTACATACAAAAGGTGTTGAAAAGATTTAACATGCAAAATGCAAAACCAGTTAGTACACCTTTTGCTAGCCATTTCAAACTTAGCAAAGAAATGTGCCCAAAGACCCAAGAAGACATGGATTATATGTCTAAAGTTCCATATGCATCAACAGTTGGAAGTTTAATGTATGCAATGGTCTGCACAAGGCCTGATATTGCACATGCAGTGGGAGTTGTAAGCAGGTACATGAACAATCCAGGAAAGGAACATTGGATGGCAGTGAAATGGATTCTCAGATATTTGAGAGGTACCACAAATCAGGCATTATGCTTTGGTGGTTCAAACATATCCCTACAAGGATATGTTGATGCAGATATGGCAGGTGACAGAGATAATAGGAGGAGCACTACAGGATATGTATTTACTGTCGGAGGAACAGCTGTCAGTTGGGTTTCAAAAATCCAAAGTGTTGTTGCACTTTCAACAACAGAAGCAGAGTATGTTGCTGCTACAGAGGCTAGTAAAGAAATGATTTGGTTACAAAGGTTTATGGGTGAATTGGGTAAGGAGCATGATATGGGCACGTTATACAGTGATAGTCAAAGTGCCATTCATCTTGCAAAGAACTCAGCATTTCATTCCAGGACAAAACACATACAGCTCAAGTACCATTTCATACGATCAGTGTTGGAAGATGGAGAGTTGAAGCTGGAAAAGATACACACTAGCCAAAATCCTGCAGATATGCTAACAAAAGTTGTAACCAGGGAGAAACTGAGAATATGCTCAGTTTCAGTTGGTCTTCAAGGATGACGATGAAGATGAGAAACAGCCAGGTCCAAAGAGGAGTCATTGTCCAGCAAATGGAGCAGCGGTGGATTTGCTACAATCAGTCTCCAAGTGGGAGATTGTTGGGTGTGGAGCCTGATTATCTTCTATAGTACCGGCATATTGGACCCCAGTTCAAAATGGGGCGACAACGCCGCCCGTAAAATAATCGCTGCCGTGGGGGGTCCAGGGGGGGGGGGGCGGCAGCGACTTTTGGGAGCCCCCCCCTGGCGGGGGGTTTCGGGGGCAGCGCCCCCGAAGCTAAAAACAGCTGTAAAATTGCCTTGTAAAAGTATAGTAATTTCTAGTCAATCTGGGCCGTTCATTAGGCGGATGATCTGACGGTAGAACTTATGTTTAGTTTAGGGTTTTTTGCCCTAGAAGGCAACCCCTCTCTTTATATGAGGGCATTGTATTTGAGGCTGTGATATATAGATGTGTATTCGGTGAGCGAAAAATATAGAGGTGAGACTGTGAGAGAAAACAGAGGATATTACAGCGGTTTTGCTGTAGGTTGTATCTCTTCATTTTGCTGGATAATAGAAAGGAAGGACTGGCTGTTCGGGGTGGACGTAGCCCAAACTGGGTGAACCACGTATATCTGTGTCTCTCTTGTTTTGTGCATTTTCTGTGTTTATATTTTTGCAATATTTTATGTGTTCCATTGCTCCGTAATATATAATTTTCTAACAATTTTGGTGAAAAATAAATTAGCAAATGGCTAATTAATTTTGTTGGTGTCAATGAAGAGTACTTTGCCTCGGTTTTGTATTTGTATGGAAGAAAAGGAAGTTGAGGAGGAGATATTCAATGAATGTGTTAAGCAGGACATTACCGTTTTCTTCGATGACTGAATTCATTGAAGTTAAAGTGAAGGAATTCATTGTAGGAAGCATGATTGTGAAAGACAGAGGGATGGCAAATATTGGACTCTGCATTTGCATATTGTAAGTGTTTCAATACATTGGAACATTTGTTTTCCTAGGCTATTTCCTAGACCATGGCTCTGTAATCATAAATTATTTGAATTATGATTTTTTATTTTATTTTATCTCTTCATTTGTTTACTAATTATGTAAATAGTTGTGAGATAGCCTTTGACATGGAATGTTGTATGGACCAGTGTTCTTGAACATTGTACAAAATACAATAATTGAACACTTGTTTTCTATTATTTTATTTGAGATTTTATATATTAGCTAAAGTTCTATAATGAATGATAATTAAAATGGATTTATGTTTACTTTAATCTAATATTGAAATGTTTTATCAGTTATATATAATTCTTAGATAGTTTTTTATATGTGAAGTTGTATCTATTTCATTTGTTGTGACTAGCATTTGAGTCTAAATACAAGACTATGTTGATAAATATTGAAGGCTTCTTGACTGGAAAACATGACTATTCAGTTCCAGTTGTCTTTATTTATGAATGCATGTACAAATGCGATAATTTCACATATCATTGTTTTATTGTACAAGGCTTTTCATTCTACGAGGATTAGGATGAGAATTTTCATTATGGAGAGGAAGACTCTGAGAGTAAAAGCTACACACAACAACATATGATGATAATAATAAATAATAATAATTATACATTGAACTATGGTATCTATTTTTTCAAAGCATTATGAAAAAACCCCATATTTCATTTTGCAATAGTCAATTGTAAACAAGTTTTTGTAAGTAATTTGCTTATATACATATATAATTTGTTTACTTAAAGAAAATAAGTATTTAAGTAAGTCCTATTGCAGATAGAAACCTGTTTTATTGTGGCGAGATTTTTCTTGTGCAAAATTGATATTAAAGCTTATATTGTAAATCATAAAAGTTGTCGTAGTCAATTGAAAATGAGAATTTGTAAAGCATTATTGAGTATGGAAGTAGCTATGCAGAAGTGGTTTTGCATGTGTAGAGGCTCTGGGATGAACAAATTCATTTGTGGAATTAAGTATTTATATAACTCATGCCATATATAGAAACTTGTTTCATTGTACAGAGCTTTTCTTATGTCAATCCCATAATAAAGCTTTATTTCCACACAATGAAAGATTTTATTAAACAACAATAAACCTAAAAAACATAAAACTAAATTAAATAACATTATTTAATAATAAATTTTACCAATTGCAAAAAGCAATTAATAATAATGTTGTGGCTCAAGTTTTACTGGTGATTGTAATCAATATGGGAGGCATACACTACATATGGAAAAGAGGCGGAATTAAAAAAATGAATTATGTAGGAGTAGAAGAAATGAGAAGAAAATTAAAAAGATAAAAAAAAAAAAACAAAATTATTTCATTGTGCGGAGTATTTTTTCCTCATTTTCGTACTCGGCATAATGACATTAATGATTCAACACTCTTTTGTAAAATGGACAGGTTGACACATAATCAAGAATGTAAATGATATTACCTCTAAATTGACATCGATATAGTAGTGGATGCAATTGTTGACAACTTGTAAGCTAGGTGTCATTATTAGAAAAGATTCACACTTAATTTGTTTCATACATGGAGTAACTAGTTTCATAATTTCGAGATTTGTTTTTGAAACTATTTCTAATATTTCTCGGAAATGTCTGCTTTTCTATTTTTAATTGTTATTTAATCAAAATGTTTTATCAAACAAATTTCACATGAAGAATAGTAACATGTAGCAGAAACAAAAAAGGGAAGAAAATTTAACACTATAAAAAATTACTCGATATCGAAAATCTTGCAATTTGACAACTATAATTCGATTTTCCAAAAAACGGTGCCTGATTTCAAAAAATCGTGTCAGAATTGTGGTGAGTTTAGAATATGTGAATTATTTTTACTATTTCTCGCAAATGTAGATTTTTCTCTGCTAAATTATTATATATTGGAAGTGTCCTGTAGAAAGGATTTCAGAGGCAAAGTAGTAACACATGGTAGTTGCTCAACATATCAGTGATGTATATCTCTAGTGCATTGAAAACGTTTCTAGTTGACAAAAAAATTTAAAAGTTTAGAGTAGAAATGGCTTTAAAGGGAAGGAAAGAAGCTATTTTCATTAATACTATTAACTCACTTGCACTCATCGTGTTAATTTTCTTAGGGATATATTGTTCGTTGCTTTGATAATTGCATTTCAACATTTGCATATTAAATTCACCCCATAGGATCATTCCATTATTCAGATTTACAACATTATTAAGCAATATATGCAAATATATATAAATAACAACATCATGATCGATGCAGTGGAACATAGAGGAATAATAGAAGAAAATAATTCACACATAGAGACACTAGGATTGGTCGGAGACCAGGGAAAAACCCAATATGAGGAAAACCCTTTCAAATGATTCTTCTTATTAGATTATCATTGAATGATTCAACAAAGAGAGAGTACAATGATCCATATATTTCATCATAAACCTATCCAGCAAAATCAACTAGGGAATATCCATGAGATGAACCCAACCCTGCCAATAGTCCAAAACCTTGATTCAAAAGCCTGTGATCAATTGTTATTGATTGAGGTCAGCCACCGAACTCTCTGGTCAACTAGAAAAATGTTTGGTCAACTAAAAAACTCAACCTTTAGGTTCCAGTCGCAGGAAATATGTGTGATGCATGCAGTTGAAAGTCTCCAGTCGAAATTTCTCCACAACATTCCTGTGAGTACAGTCGAAATTTCTCCATAACATTGCCTGGGACTGTAGTTGAAATTTCTCCATGACATGCCTATGGATGAGACCAAAAACCCTAAAAAAGAGATGCGAGCTTCAGACCCTGCAATTTCATACCTATGCCAACCAATCTCTGTGAACTTGCCTTAGACCTATTGTTATATGAAATCTACAACTATGGATAGAAGTATCTTCTAGGCCTGGGGGATTGACCTAGAAAAATAGAAAGACAAAGGGACTAATGTTTTCCTTAAAGTAAATAGATAATGGGATGAATCCTACCTAGAATCTGTCATATGCTTCGATCCTTCCTTGGCTTGAATGCTCAAATCCTAGCTTTGATCGCTATTATTAGAACCTGCTCAGTAATGTAACATAAGCCAAGGATCCATAGAATCTATGTAGCATAATCTAATCACTTATTAAATAGATCAACATGGTATTGAAATATATGAATCCATAACATAATATATAGGAAAAGAAAGGACTTTTTACATTAATGGAAATGGAGTGAGTTATAACCAAAAAAAGGTGTTGATCTTGTAGAAGAACTCCTCCAAGTTGACTTATCCTTTCCTTGTCACAAAGTGCACCTCTAATCACCCTAATGCATGGAAAGATATCTCTCACATGAGCAACATAAAGGTAGTATCACTCTCCAAAATCCAACCCCTAGTGTATGGATCATAGTAAATAGGAGGCTTGAGATCTACTCTTGATGGGAGGATGAGCTCAAGGGATAAGGGATGAAAAATCCAACGTAGAATAGGATAGGATTCAAGAATTTTATTTGAGGTAAAGGGTTACAACAGATCCTCGAAGCTTCTGGAAGAAGAGGCTTCAAGATTCTCTCTCTTTTTTCTCGAATTTCTAGAATCAACTCACCCCCAACAATGAGCAACCTGCTGGTGATCAACGCAGGTGCAAAGTAGGGCAACCTGGTAGTCAACGTTTTCTAGTAAGAGTCTAGGGAGAATTGGTCCTTAAAATGACTAAAATAAGGTGCTTTCAGGAAGAAACTAAGGGATTAGATTGAGTCATGCTTAAGGCTTTGTGCAAGGATGATGAAAAGGAGGTCAAAGGATGTTGATTGATCCAGTTGAAGGCCTATTGACTAGATGTGACAAAATGACCTATAACATATTTCCCCCTAAAGTGAAAAGTTAGAAATGATAGCTAATGACTGAAGTTCTTTACCTTGTGACAAGTTGGGATCAAGAAAAATTAGATAGATCATCATTTGATACAATACATTTACATCATGACATTTGGGAGGCATACCCATACTCAACACATAAGCTAACATTACATGTACAATGATCAAAAGACACATCCATATATGACTGATGGTGGACCTATGGCTGGATGAATTTTGATAAGATAATAGCCATCATACATTGTAATCTTATATTACTCTTGAAATCATAGCCTATATGGATGAAACTAGACCTGGATCTTCTATCTCATTCCTCTATCTCGTTCACACGACTAACGAATGTACGAGTCTAACCATGTAAATCATTGAGCTGGAGTCGAACATGGTAGACACCATCTGATTACCGATCAATGATGTAAGCCATTAATAGACGCGAGAGAAACCATTGATGATGTTAATGGCTCTTAAGGTAATCTAGAACAATCCATATGGTGTGAATAAATGAGTTGATGTCGAACACCACACATAATTTTTCAGTCGAAGGCCAGTGATGAAAACTTGTCATTGAGAGCAATAAACTTGCCATTGATGTATGCAAGAACCAAGGTACCAAGGAGTGTTTTTAAGTCAAATTCCTAGAAAGTGAGCTGATGTCGATAGGAAGAGACCCATCGCATGAGGGCCTTGATGTATCCCCCATCAATGACACGAAATGGGTATGATGATTTTAGATAGAATAATCATAATGATGTTGATATAGAACTGGATCAGGAATGACATACATGGAATGAAAACTTAAGAGTATTGTAGAAGATATTAAATGAATGAATTCTCTTGAACACAGTGGCGACATTGAAATGGATTTGCAAGCATTGACCCAAAATAAAAAATGAAGGCTTTGAAATGGTATGATAAACCAAAAGACAAGAAAATTTCCAAACATAATAGCCACAAAGATGAGGTGGAAGAGTGTCATATTCAAGAGTGACTCGATGCAATTAGCAAATGGAGTAACCTATTTTCCAAATTTCCCCAACCATATTGGTCAGTACCTCTTTATTTTTCAATAAGCTTGAGGAGGATAACATATGCTTGATTTGTAAGTTCATCCTTTGGATGAATCACTTTGAGAATATTTAACGAACGTAGAGAAGGAGTGGTTTTGTGTTGTCATTAATGACGAGTCCATCATTGTTTTATATTTTAATGAGTCCAGAGAGGGTATACATCAACATATTTTTCATGTTTAGAAATTTTGAAAAAGAGGCGGAAAAGAAAACTCCAAATCTTCCTTTTCGTAGATAATCCCTTAGGTCCAAAAAGGTAGAAAATAATACCCAAGAGAACCTCTTAGCCAAGTTTGACTAAAGTATTCATTTTTCATAGTTAGTCAATCTCAGTCCAGAAAAGGGTTAAACTTATACTAAGTATATGTCGTTTCATTTACTTTAATGAGTTCTAAAAGACAAATGCTCGACAATCATTTCATAGTTTGGGAGCCTAAAAAGAGCTGAAAGAGGACTCCACCTGGAGGAATGAGTGGTATAAATCATAGCAACTGGTTCTAGTCATAATGGAACTTCTCAAAACATGTAAAAGTCAAGAGGTAGGCTAATAAGACCACTCATTGTAGTCGTTCCTTAGGAAAGGGTAAAAAAACCAAGTGAAAGTGCATGATCGACCAGGCAGATGGTGATGATGGAATGAGAAAACCAAGGCCCATCTGGTAGAAATAGGCTGATAAAAATGGAAATCACAAGGGATTGGAACAAAATGGTTTCATTTTTACATAAGCTTGAAACATGGGAAAGTATGCTTAAAATTGGTTTCATTTTTACATAAGCTTGAAACAGAGGAAAAATTATGCTTGAAATTGGTTTCACTTTTACACAAGCATAAAAAAGAGGGAAAAATATGCTTGAAATAAGTTTGCATGAACCCATGATAATGGTTCAATTCGAGGAACATGCCCCCTAAGCTTGATTTCATTCACCTAAGTAGACTAATGGTTACCAACAGGTGGGTGGAAACAAGGTTCATTTATGAGATCAAGTGAAAGCCTCAATTGGGAATTTATGAGATCTAATCAAAGACTCAAATTGGAAGGGGATTTGTTTCATTTTTTAATGAGATGAACATAGGAAAAGAACTATGCTCAAGACCTTGTTTAATTTTTTAATGATATTGATACAAGAAAAGGAAATCTACTCCAGGTCCTTGTTTCAGTTTTTAACAAGCTTGACACAAGAAAAAGAAATCTGCTCAAGGAACCTTGTTTCATTTTTTGAGGAGCTTGACAGAAGAAAAGGAAATCTACTCTAGGAACCTTGTTTGATTTTTAAGGAGCTTGAAACAAGAAAATGAACTCTTATCCAAGGAATTTTATCATGACCTGTAGAAGGCCATGTATTCCAAAAGGTTCTCATCAGATGGGAGAACAACACTCTAGAAGGGATACATATCAAGGGATCTAATGGAAAGATTAAGTTCCAATGCCCCTAGTACATGATGCACTACATCACCTACTAGATCATCAGTAGATGCGGGTATGGAATAGGTTGCCACATAATTAACATGTGGTGGGGGAGATACCACTTGCATATAAAGACCATTTAGGGAACAAGGTTGATTGGGAGTCAAATTAGGACCAACGAACAAAAGCTGGTAAATAGTCATGATTCTTCCTTCATGCGGGATACACATCACATGAAAGAGTGAAGAGACAAGAGCTCCCATGAAATAAACATAGTCATGCACAAGAATTAAATTAAAATCCAAAGGGCCTTGGAATACCATCACATCAACATAGAAAACCTTTCCTCCCAAAGTAATAGGCAACTTAGGAAGGATCCCTAACAGTTGTGTGGTTCCTCTATTAAAAGGAAAAAAATTCTGGGTAACGGGCACAAATTGTAGAGAACCTATCTTGCCAAGTATTTGAGTACATAATACTAATAAATTCACCTTCATCTATGATCGTTCTAGGTACAACCACATTATAAGCCTGTACTATGATCTGGAAGGGCACGTAAGGAGGAAGACGATATCCTGCCAGTCGACTCCAATCAAAGGAATTGACCATGCTACTTGGAGGCGGTGTCATGGGAATGGGAGAAATTCCCCCTTGTGCTATGGGAATGCGAGAACTACTCTCCAGTTCTATGAGAATGGGAGGATTTCCCCCTTGTGTTGTGGGAACGATAGAACTATGCCCCAGTTCATTCGAACCTGAAGAAATGAGAAGAAACTGAGCGGTATGAAGTTCACTCTCTATGGGAAAGGTATGATCAACTGAAGGTGGAATCAAGTCAACCATTTTCTCAACCAATGGTTGGTCGGGAATAGACTCATGGGATTCACGTTCAAAGAGAGTGGGATTTATTGGATTCAGATTTTGATCAATCACTTAATGAAATAGTGGAGTAGTGGGAGAAAGATTGCGATAACCAACCAGAAGATAAGACTGAGAAGTTGTAAGTTTTTCCGACACTTTTGAGGCTTCATCCATATAAGGAAAAAGGTGATTAGGGTGATTCCCTTCACATAATTTATAGGGCAACTTAACTTTACCCTTTTTCTCATGGACCTTACTATCACTAATTGAGGGTTTATCACTAGCATGATCTCCAGAAGCTATGTGTTATAGACATATTTGGGCACTGCAACCCCAATCTTATATGTCGATAAACCAAGGGCTCTTTAACCCCTAAAAGTGTTGTTTTATACCCTAAAGGATCATATTCAACTGATTACATCATTCCCCAGAAGTTCCACCTAAAAAAACACTCAGAACTGGCCAAAACAGGACCATACTAAATGCTCCACTGTCAGGGTGCAATGCATATTGACTGCTACACTAGCCAAGTGTGATGCATACTGAAGAAGCCTTCTATGGGGTGCGATGATAGAGAATGGACAAATGTCTGAGAAATTTTGCTAAGTGGATGCTCATGGAATCTTCTAGAAACTTCCTCTATGACACTTGCCTCACTGAATTCGCCCAGGGATTAGTAAGAGATCCAAGAAATCTCCAAGTGGAACCAAGAACTACAAGTGGAATGACACTAATCAAAAACCCAGAGATGACTCACACCTTTGCAAACATCTATAAATGGATACCTCATCTGAGAGATCTAGAGGCTAGAATTTTGTAATTTGTAAAGAAGTGTTGTTAGTTTGTATTTGAGAAAAAGCATTGTAGTGTTGAGTGATCTTTCTTTTTATGAGGTGAAGAGGGCTTTGATGTTGGATCAGAAAGCTAGGTTGTAATTCTCCCTTCTATTTTAATAAAGTTCTTTGAGTTTTCCTCCATACAATCGTGTATTTGTGAATCTTGTTATTTGTGAATGCAATTGTATGTTCAATGTATTTCTGATTTTGCATTGTTTATGATATTATAGATCGAGATGCTTTGATGGTGTTTTGTTACTTTGTCTCTACAGGTATTCTCTAAGCGGGACAAGTAGGAGAGGAGTTGCAAGCTCTATCAAGGAGGAGAGAAATCAAGAAAGGAGTCAAGCGGAAGATCCAGGTTGGTCCCTTTGCATCTCTGTTATCTATCATACATAAAGGAAATCACAAATTTCTTTGATTGTTTGTTTCTAAGATAGCTACCAATCTTAGTGGGACTAGCAGATCGAAAAGACACTAGTTTTCCTGGAAACACTATGTCAAAGGTTGATGTGAGCTTATAGACCATACTTTTAATATCTTGGGAATACCCAGACAAACTCTAAGAAGGTGGTCACCCTTACATAACATGTAGGGGAATTTAACTTTGCAAGGATGATTGGAAGGTTCCTCCATACTAGTTACATCTGTAGAAATTGTTGCTTGGTTTCCCCCTGTGATATTCCCACTTAGCAATATTGCTAAGGGAAATATCAATCTTACCCAATTTTTCTTATTTCATGTTTTCACTTAGGAGATGTGGGTTCAAAAATCCCACATGAATTTTGGGATTAAGTAGGAGCTCAAACATTAGGAAGGAAGGGAAATATTGTGACTCTAGTGGAGCGTGGGTCCCACCCCATGGAGAATTACGACCGACATGTCGAAGACACTCTCATTGGAGCGAAGTTGGTGGGGAAAGTCAAGTTGGGCCCACATGGGTATCTTAGAGGCTCTTTGATAAATAAAGCAAGGGGCACTCATTTTGGTTATTCATTAATCTATTTAGAAATTATGTCTTTGACATAGCACGCTTGAGATGAAGCCAAGTATGCAATGTTGTTTAGCACATGAGTGTCTCTGAGCGGATATCTCAACCCTTGCTTCGGTGGACTTCGATTACCAGCCTAAGGAGGGAATCCTACATATACTAGTTCATACTAGAAACATAAAGTGTGATTTTGTAGAGACGATCCGAAGCAACAACACAAGGACTGTGCAGTTCCTGGAGGAGGCACGCTTGGAGGTTGAGGAGTGAAGGGAGTTAGGGGCTGAGACTTGAGGTGGAGTCTGGGGAAGTGTTGTGGGTGATTTTCCAGCATTTTGGAGGAGCAACAAATGCAACATTTGCTACAAGTTACATCTACTGCTTGTGGAGGAGAGCCAAGAATTTGGGGGTCAATTTGGGAGCATTAAAACTACGACAAAACCTTTTTTAGTTTTTTTGGGTTTATTGAGGAGAGGCTAAGATTAATTTGGCAGAATTTTCTGGGCAGAGTTGAGGGGTCAAACAGGGGATCCAACTCATCTAGGAGCTTGAGGAGCTAGGGGAAAAGTGGGCCAGAATTCCAAGGTCAACATTTGGCCAATTCCTTCATGGGTTTTTGTGGATTATTGGTTGAGAGCCCAGGGTTAATTTTCCGAATTTTCTGAGAATCTGAGGAGGCCCTAATAGTAGTTCTTTGCAACTAGCAACATATTTTTGGGGTAGTTTTAGCACAGAGCCAGGAGCGAGTAACAACATATTTGAGAGGGATTTTGTATTTTTCATTTGGGCTTAGCTAGCTTGCCTTGAGCAAGCTTAGGTGCACTATTTTCAGAACCACATTGTACCCTCTCATTTCTTAATAAGATGGCTCAAATCAATGCAGTTCATGGATATTTATGGTTGTTAAATGTGCTGTAAATTTGTGTATGTGTTTCTACTATGTTTAATTTGTTTACCATTGTATATTTCCATTAGGAATATTATAGTGGTATCAGAGCATGATTTTGGCCACCTATAAGTCTTAATTACACAAATTCTCAAGTATTATTGTGGACTAGAATTCTAGAGGCTAAAACACTAGCCCCACATTATTCTCTAGTTTGAACTTATGCCTAAAACTGTCTCTGCAGGAAAAAATTGAACATGTTACTAGGAGCATTGAGAGACTAGCAGGGCTTCTCGAAGAGTGGTTGTTAGCAAGGGCAGCAAGAAGAAACACTAGTTTATGACCCGCAGATGAAGAAAATAAGAGAATCATGATTGTTGAACGAAACACTTGTAGTAATAATACAAAGACATAGATGGGAGGAGGAGGTAGTGACGAGATGAAAGAGAACATACACATCATGGAGGGAGTTCATCTAGATACATTCCAGTCAATTGAGCATGAGGATAATGGCATGCAAGAGGAGCACGAGGGTACACCTGGTGTGATGCCGGAGTCACCCTTGTTGTTGTTCCCTTTGGTAGCCCTAGTAGACAGATGGGAGGAGGTAGTTGCAAACACATCCATTGATGAGGAATCCCATTCTATCACAAAGCTTTAGAATGGCAACCACCTACAATTGACTGATGAGCATGTATTACATGTTGGGTTGTCTATGGAGGAGCATTTGGAGGCTCATGTCAAGCCCATGATGGAGGAGGATGTGCAACCATCCTTCTGGATGACCGTTGATGAGGGGAAAAATAGAGACCACATGTTGGTATTACAACATAGTTTTCTTCAGAGGCACATTGACAAGATCTAGAATGCTATCCACCCACCCCTAAGCATTGGATTGAGAGAGGTCGACTTGTCTAGACATACTAGAGGGGATGACTAGGTTAGTAGCATTATTAGGGCACCTTTTCCCATTGGAGTGAGGGAGACAAAGTTACCTAGTCAGATCTTATTGGTTGACCTGGATAGCAGGATGATATGATCGGAGTTGCACAAGATACAACATCCACATGTAGGTGTTGTTCTATGTGCAGGATTTCATGCATTCGATCCCTCTCTTAGGGTTGGATGGTGAGAGATTATGAGTTTGTATTTGGTGGAGTGGACCGGATTCATGGAGATGCTCATAGCCTGGAGTAAGTCTTAGTGGGAGCTCTTAGACACTGAGGACACCGGAGGCCCAAGTTGGAATTGGGATCCAGGTGGAGGTCCATATTCGATATTAGACATACGAATGGCTATGGAATTGATGAGGTAACCGACCCAGTGACTGAGCACATACATTCCCTAGGGAGAATTCCAGTTGAATTTAGTAGGCAAGTGGTTTGTGAGTAGGCTCCATGGATTGTATTAGCATGTTGGTTATGCATGGGGTCACAAGATGATTGAAATTCTCTGGAAGGAGCTAGTGGGAGGAGGTAACATGGCTAGGCCACCGGACTGGGAATGGTATGGAGACGATGTTCTCCCATTAGGGTATTGGGAATAGGAGTCCCCGACGATCGACACAACATAGAAATCCCCTCTAGCAAGTGTGGAGTTAGGCTGCTCAGGATTACGAGGGAAGATGAGGAGGTTTATATCACTTCGTGGCAGGTGTACTAGTAGCGTGGTGGTTGCATGGACACATATGGGATTACCTATGGTACATGGCGGCATTGGATTGAGCATTGGTATCCAAGGGTGCATGGAGTTGTGCCACGAAGTTCAGTTCTATGCAGAGGAGTGTATGGGTACGTACTTTTGTGCAACCAAGCAAGATGATGCATAATAGGTTGTTAGAGTGTTGCCACTAGAGAGATATCCTGACGAGGGCATTCATCATACTATTGGGTTTCACACACTTAGATATGGAGAGTGAGTTGATCATAGGTCCGACTGTGAACTTCCATTTATCACTCTCCAACATTTCACATTGACACAGGGGAGTTAGATATCATATCTTGATGCTCTCATCATGAGAAACAAGACCCATGAAGTTCATCTAAGACAGTTAGATGGGACATAGTACATTGGGAGAGAGGTTTTCTAGTTGTGGCATATGGTCAGGACGTGAGTTGGTGGATGCAGGCTTGGGGGTAGTCTTTTGCAGAGGTAGTAATTGCAACATCCTTGAGCACACACTCAAAGTGATACATGATTCCCTTTTGGCGAGACATTCTGAGGTGTCTCTAGAGCATCTACATCAGTTGGTGGACCTTGCTTGAAAGTGGATGTTTATATTTCAAGTAGTATTGGGGAGCACTTTTAGGAGGCAGGACGATAGATCCCACTGTGGTATGGCTAGTATAGGGTTGTGTCGCAAACACTAGATTGGTTCGTGATGTATGGATTTCATATATTGATTTCACGCAAGTACCTGAGACGTGGTACATGTTGGTTCCATTAGCTTCTAGGACTATGCCATAATCATTCTTGCTATGGGATTCAGGGGTTTGGTTGGTCGATTGGACACTCTGTTTTGTGGTGAGTGGAATCAGGATAGGGGATGACCTAGCTCACCCTTGGTTTGACATATGGGGGAGAACTGAGGCCTTGATCGCATGGAAAGATTGGTTTTCTTTGTTATCACTATGAATCAGGGTGAGTGTTGGATGGGTAGGAGGTGACATCATGGAGGTACTTCCTCCAGATGCATTGGGACTCCATAGATGTTTTGTCTTTAGGTCACAGGAGAGGTGGATACAACTTGATCACGAGGGATATACTTTCATGATCATATTTGTGAAAAAACAACATAAAGACACCCTTTTTAGGATAGCATGGGATCCAAGCATCATAGGACATGGCGATACAACTACCCTTTGGGATGAGTTGATTTCTACAAGGGAAGATTAGTCAAATCTTCAATTGGGATTTGATGACTCAATGATGACATGTAGGACTTCATTAGCATGGTATGTGGGGCAACAAGATGATATCAAGAGAAGGTCAGGTGAACAAGACACTATCTCTAAAAGGATTGGGTGGTATCTTAGAGAGTATACTCCCGGAGTGCATAGGATGGCCTACGTGGTAGGAAAACTTCATGATGACTTGGGAATAGTGATACATTATCATGATCCCCTACGGATTGATGGTATACAGGGGAATTATAATACTTATACCGGGCCAGATAGTGAGTTGAACAAGGGGAGATTAAGGCGGGACACGATCGCTTCAGATCCTGGTATTGAGGGATTCTTTCATGTCAGGATAGTACAAAGGTCAGGGAAGAATAAATGTTGCATCTGGGACCCTGGCATATTTTTGTAGTGACAATGGGGAGCAAAAACTAGAGAGATCATTATTGGCAGTCTCTTGAGGACAAGCAACATTTTGGTGGGGAGGACTGTGATATTCCCACTTAACAAGATTGCTAAGGGAAATATAAATCTTGCCCAATTTTGTCTTATTTCATGTTTGCACTTCGGAGATGTTGATTCAGAGGTCCCACAAGAATTTTGGGATTAAGTGGGGGCCAAAACATTAGGAAGTAAGGGAAATATTATGGATCTAATGGAGTGTGGGGGCCACCCCATTGAGACTTATGACCCACATTTGGAAGAAACTCTCATTGGAGTGAAGCTGGCGGGGAAACTTGTTTTGGGCCCAGATGGGAATCTTGGAGTTTCTGTCATAAATAGAACAAGAGGCACTCATTTTGGTCATTCATTCATCTATTCAGAATTTGTGTCTTTGACATAGAATGCTTGAGCTAAAGCCAAGTCTACAGTGTTGTTTAGCACACAAGTGTCTCCGAGCAGATATCTCAACCCTTGCTTTGGTGGACTTCGGGTGTCAGCCTAGGGATGGAGTCCTACCTATACCAGTTCGTACCAACAAGAAAAAGTGTGTTTTTGTGGAGAGGATTGGCAAGAATAGCACAGGGACTATGTAGTTCTTAGAGGAGGCACACATGGAAGTTGAGGAGTGAAGGGATTTAGGGGTTGAAACTTGAGGTGGAAACTAGGGAAGTGTTGTGGGGGATTTTCTAGCATTTTAGTGGAGTATCAAATGTAGCGTTTGTGACAGTTTACTTATTCTGCTTGTGGAAGAGGGCCAAGCATTTGGGGGTCAATTTTGGAGCATAAAAAATAAGACAAACCTGTTCTGGGTTTTTCTGGGTTTATTGAGGAGAGGCTAAGATTAATTTGGTATAGAATTTTTGGGCAGATTTGAGTGGTCAAATAGGGTCTCCAACTTAGCGAGCATCTCAAGGAGCGAGGGGAAAATTGGGATGAAATTCCAAGGTCAACATTTGGCCAATTACATCATGGGTTTTTGTGGGTTATTGGTGGAGAGCCCAACATTAGTTTCACAAAATTTTCTGAGCATACGAGGAGGCCCTAGTAGCAATTCTTTGTAGCCAACAACATATTTTGGGGTAGTTTTAGCACAAAGTCAGGAGAGATCAACACCATATTTGAGAGGGATTTCTTATTTTTCATTTGGGCTTAGCTAGCTTGACTTGAGAAAGCCCAGGTGCACTCTTTATAGCACCACATTATACCATCTCATTTATTAATAAAATGGCTCAGATCAATGTAGTTCATGGAGATTTATGGTTGTTAAATGTGTTGTAAATTTTTGTATGTGTTTCTGTTATGTTTGCTTTGTTTAACATGGTATATTTCCATTAGGAATATTACACCCCTTGCTTATTTTTGTTCTTATTCTTAGCTTCCTCGTTACTAGATGTTATCACCAAAAAATTGATCATCTAGCCTAATTTACTAGATGGATTGAAGTACACAACATAAAGCCAATTTTACCATAGTAAAATTGCTTTCACTGTGAGAAATTACTTAATAAACCACCTTGGTTAAGTAAATTATAATTAAACCCATGAAGAATAATTAAATAAATCACTATTTATTTGATTTTCTTCTAGGAATAATTAATTAAACCATTGTTCAATTATTATTCCTAATCATATTTGACCCAATCATGAAAAATCAACAGATAAATTATTAATTATTTTATTTTTCTCTAGGAATAATTAATTAATCACTAATTAATTATTATTCCTTGTCACATTTGACTAAATCCCTTACGAATAATTAAATAAATCATTATTTTTTTATTATTCCTTAACCAATTCCTTGGATGATAAACAAATAATTTATTTATCTATTATTTCTAAATAAAAGTTTAAATACTTTTCCCTCCTAACCAAATATAATAAAATATTCCAAGTGGTTATTCCAAGAATGGGGTTAATAATATTTTATTATTTCTCATTATTCGATGATAACTCAATATTTTGTTATAAATAGAAGGATTTTCCATTCATTATTCACTTTTGATTATTTTCATTGTTGTACTCACTGCAGTAACTCTGATTATTGTCATTGTCCACCATCATTTTTCTTCCATTTGAGTTCCCATTGAGCTCAAACATTTCATTTGCTAGGTTTACACATTATAGAGGAGAGAGACTCTATCAAAAGTTGAAGACGTTTGAGGATAACCAAGAACCCATCCCATAGAGGGGGACTCGTAACATTTATTTGTTCCCTTCACAGGTGTTATAATAAAAACTATTCTTTGTATATCTAGTTTCCATTGGATGATTGGAATTATTATTGTTTCTTTTTGTTGTTTAACTATGATTGTGGAATAGATTTGGACTTTTGCAGGTTTTGTTTCTATTAGTTGTTGCAGATCTACAATGTTTAGCTGCCATTTATATTGTTGAGATTGTTTGTCACCCACGGTCTTAAGTAGGTTTTTTTCTTACATCTTTGAGAAGAAAACACTACAACGATAGAATCAATACTTTTACCAGGCGAGGAGGAAGAAAGAGATGAAGAAAAAATATGTGAAGAAGGTAGAGGGTCAAATTTAAGATGAACTTGAAGTTGATATTGTTCAAGTGGAGGATAACTTGGTTGAGAATCAGTTTGCACAGTTAGAACGATAGTGGTCGAAAACAACCAAACTAGCAAACCAATGGTAAATCCAGGAAACGACAATGTTTCCATATAAGGAGCACCAATATTTCTAAAAGACGGAAAATGACTAGGATTCCCGTTAGGGGTGTCCTTGACCGACTTGAGTATTGTTTCCATTAGTCTCAACCTAAGACCTACTATGGATTTTTTCCATGGGGAGGATGTTATTTCATAGTCAATTAATTGATTTTAGAAATTAAAGACACAAACAAAAATAAAGAGGGGTGACTAGGAATAAAGGTTTACCAAGCAATCGTGAACTTTAATATACACCTTGGAAAACCAAGGAATTAAGGTACATGTAGGCAATCTCCCCGAATATTGTGTTTGGTATATCACGGTATACAAGGAAGCCAACTTGGTTACCTATGGCAAGGATAAAAACCTATAGGGGACTTCCAAAATATACTCGATGGCACATGGAAGTGCATTTCGTAGTTGTGTTGTCTAATGTGTAGTTGTTTGATGATAGTGTTCCCATATACTTATGATGCATGGAGCACCATCTGATATACCCAAAGGTACGTGGAGAATGGTTTATTACACTTATGTATGTGGAATGGGATATCACCCCTGGAATGCAACACTAGAAAAAAATGACAACTCCTACGTTTAAAGACGTCGAATCATGTCTCTAGACTAGACCTCTATATGTGTCGCTAAGTTTCAAATGCTCCTTAGGTTAATTGAGATGAATTTTATAGTTGATCTTGAATTATGTTTTAGTTTAGAGGCTCAAAAATCGATGTCACCTGAGCACACCTATGATGCAGCTAATATGACGAAAACAACCCTTTTCATTTTCGATGAAAGTTATCTAGTGTAGGAGGAGGTGCAAACAATAATGTAACAATTAAATATGCAGCAAGAAAGAGCGTCCTAACTAGATATTTCAATTTCACTATTCCAATTTAATTTAAAGCATTAAAATATGCCAAACCATGCAATGTAATCTATGCACAATTCCCCTGAAAACTATGCAAATTTAATCTATGCACAATTTCATTTGTTGTTGTGAAAATGAGAATTCTAACTATGAAAATGTGATCTAGGAAAGAGGATTGTTAAAAACAAACACAAGATGATTCCAATGAAATCAAACATAATCTAAGATTTCATGAACAAAGGAATCATACTGAAATTGGTTGAAAATTTCAAAAATCAAAAGAGTTGACACTTAAAGGTGATTAACACTCATACACAATTCAACACCCCCAACCCCCCCCCAGTGATTGAGGGGGATTAATTTTGTTGAAAAAATGAAAGAAAAAACATGAAATTTCACAGTAGGGAATTCCAGTTTCACACAAAAAACTGTAGATGCAAGTGTAAAGATTTTTCTTTTCAAACAACTTAATTTTAGAAAATGAAGAAAACTGAGATGAAAAATTTAATCACTGATTCAAACAAGATTTTCAGAATGATGACTAGAACACCAATTTATCTAATAACTCAATGATCAAACAAAATCAGATTACAAATGATCTAATGATAAAAACAAAGGAAAATATTTAAACAAATCCTTACCAAAGGTACTAAAAATGAAAAAAACAAAATGGAGGCTTCAGAGAGACCACAAGACACTCAACAACTCAAGGAAGAGTAGCTAGAACAAGGCTGATCAGAGAGAAAATCAATACAAAAGAAAAATTGTGAATGAAAAGGGGCCAATGTATGTGAAAAGGAGGCACCGGTGCTATGCAACACAGGCACAAAGAAATCTTAGCTGGGGTGCAATGCTCTATCACATGACCAAAGGATGCGTTGGTCCAGGGATGCACATTTCCGACACAAGGATTGCAATTAAGACTTAATGAAAGGTCTTCCTAGGTCTATTCTTGACTAAATAATATAGTAAAGGTCCAGAGAAGAGGTAAGACAACCACAATGGAAAAAGAAAGAACCAAGGGAATACACCATTCCCCAGTATGGTTGCCAATTTGTTATGCAGAACCTATGACTGCAGACATAAGTATCTTCCCTAGGCCTGGTGGACTGACCTAGAACAACAAAAAGACAAAGGGACTAATGTTTTCCTTAATATATATAACGGGATGAAGCCTACCTAGAATCTTTAGTATGCTTTGCTCCTTCCTTGGCTTGAATGCTCCAATCCTAGCTTTGGTCGCTATTATTAGAACCTACATAGTCAGATAACACAAGACAATGATCCACGTAATATATGTAGCATCATCTAATAAATTTATTCAACTGATCAACATGGTATTTAAATATATGAAACCATAACATCATATATAGGAAAACAAAGAACTCGTTACATTAATAGAAATGGAGTGAGTTACAACCAAAAATAGGTGTTGATCTTGTAGAAGGACTCCTCCAAGTTGACTTGTCCTTTCCTTGTCACAAAGTGAACCTCTAATCACCCTAATGCATGGAACGATATCTCTCACATCAGTAGAATAAGGTTAGAATCACTCTCCAAACACCAACCCCTTCCCTATGGATGGTAGTAAATATCTAGGTGAAGGAGGTAGTTCATGAATTCCTATCCTTTTACCAATCTGAGCTTGAGATCCACTCTTGATGGGAGGATGAGCTCAAGGGATAAGGGATGAAAACCCCAAGGTAGGATAGGATAGGATTCAAGACTTTTATCTGAGGTAAATGGTTACAACATATCCTGGAAGCTTTTGGAAGAAGAGGATTTGGGATTCTCTCTCTTTTCCCCAATTTTCTAGAATCAATGCACCCCCCAACAATGAGAAACCTACTGGTGTCAATGCAAGTGCGGAGTAGGGAAACCTGGTAATCAACGTTATCCAGTAGGAGGTCAGGGAGCGTTGATCCTTAAAATGACTGAAACAAGGTGCTTTGAGGAATAAACTTAGGGATTAGAATCAGTATGCTTAGGTATTTGTAAAAGGATGATGAAAAGGAGGTCAAAGGTTGTTGATTGATCGAGTTGAAGGATTATTGACCACATGTGACAAAATGGGACTATAACACCTGTACGAGCCAAATAAAATAAGATAATATAAGAATGCTTCATGATGATGTCCAAATGAGGTTTAGGTCACTTGTATTTATAACCTTCCAAGGGTGTCCAATTTTCTTTAGGGTTGACCTGATCAAATATGCACATGTGGGATTTAATTCAAAAATACACTTTCCCTTATCCAAATTGAGCACTTCAATAGTCAAAATTGGTCCTTTCTAAAAGAGGAATCTCATCTCATGGTGGGAGTTTGTCATTGATTTTCCCAATTAACAATCCCTCTCATCTAGGGAGAAATTCCAACTGCGTCATGTAATCATCACAAGAATTATGGCATCAAATCATATTTAATCTCAAGTATCTCATCATCAAATGTCATCACTGCTTATCTCTTTTTATACCTTGATTGTCTCTACTCATATGTTGAACATTCTAGAATCTATAAGAAGAAGAATTTTAAATCAGAGGGGAGCATAAGATACCACCCTCTATCAAGCCGGAGAGAATATCTCAATCTAAAACAATATGAGGGAGCACATCTCAATATAAAAATACATCAGGGAGCACATCTCAACCCAAAACCACTATCAGTGGGGATCCCAATGCTACCACTAGGAAAACATCATAGAGCTTATCATCAG
Source organism: Pinus tabuliformis (assembly GCA_031772625.1). Classification (NCBI taxonomy): domain Eukaryota; kingdom Viridiplantae; phylum Streptophyta; class Pinopsida; order Pinales; family Pinaceae; genus Pinus; species Pinus tabuliformis. The sequence continues at coordinate 851,719,978 of CM062805.1, read as the reverse complement.
GGAACCCTTCTCAACCTATAACAATATCGGGGAGCTCACTCTCAACCTAGAACCTCATGGGGGAGTTAAACATATTCAACCCCATATCAAGCAATAGGTGATATAAGGGAGAACATCTCAACCCATCCTATTGCACACTAATATTCCCAACAATGACCCTCAAGAGTCATGTGGTAGAACACATGCATAATAATTTGAGCTTGGGTGAGATACCTGACTTACCAAAGGTAAGGACCACACACCCCCAAGCCTCAACCCATTGGATAGATGGGGAGGGAAATCCCAAAAGCCCATCTTGTGGTTATGATGCCAACTAGGGTATACTCTACATAGACCAAGGTAGGGGGAGATACCCGAATTGTCAAAACAGACAAGGATCACACACCCTATGGGTGAAAAAAGGGGATATACTTGACCTACTACAAGAATAAGGATCAACACACATATTTTCTAGATTTCCCTCAACCCTAGTATCCCTCCATCTCAATTAATCACCCTAGGACCTCATATAGGGGGGAAGATCTGGATTAGTGTTCTCGATCAGTCCTACTCTCTATACATCAGAAACATATCATTGTGCTCATATATGGTAATCATCATGTCTCACTAGTAGGTGTCTTTTGTTCATACAGGACATCAAATCAAATATTATATTACAATATATATATATCACAAAAAAGGATACCTTTTTTAACCTCCTTCTCATGGAGGCAGCAACCAAAAGCCTAAGATTGTCTCGCACAACAACACTGGCTCAATATATGAAGGCATCTTAGTCCCAACAATATATAGGATTCTCTGCCAATTAGATCCCACTCATTATTATCACAATGTATTCCTATCATATACAAAACTTGCTCAAACATCTCTCCAAAGAGTTTCTCCATACTGTCCCATAGTTATCCATGCTAGCAACATCTTGCTCAACCTCGGTTGTGCTTAAAGCTACAGAATTCTCATCCAAAATATCATTGTAGATCTCAGACTAACGCAACACACAATTTTCTTGTATAATAAATCACAATCTTGATCATCATCAGTACATCCATGCAGTCACATATCATAGGAAGAATATCTCAGAGAAAAAAGTTGATCATCCCATGAAAATGTCTCGAAGTGTGCTTGTTGGTAACTCAATGCGTATGAGGCAGCTCAATCATGAGTTGACTTAGATTCTATGTAAAAGATATATATAGATAGGAGTTCACGCGACACATTAATGCTTTAATCAATTATCGGTTGCCAAATCAGGTTCAACAATATCTCTTCATAAGTTCTTGAAATTCAATTGGAGTGTCCAAGGATTTGCATTTCCACTTTCCAAAGACTCTTCAATAGCTTCACAATATAGATTTTCTTTTCCAAAATTCAGAAAGTGATTCATCATGCCATGATTCATTATTTCGAGCTTCATAAGACAAATCCCTATTACTTTTGATCATCAGAGGCTCATTACCTGTAAAGAGTAGAACATCAAATTATAAAACCAAAATCAAAGTCATACCTTTTACCCCTTTTGAAGTAGAGGTTTGGATAGGCACATCTTCCTGCCTTCACTAGATGACTGTCAATGTGGACATATCAGGCTCAGGGAGGTTGCTTCATATAATGTTTTCTGAAAACATAACACTTTACCAAACCAATATCCTCTGCCTTACATAAATCAATATTGTGAAATCAAATAAACTAAGTCAACTTATCAAGGTTTAGATGCGAAATCAAAACTAATATCAAAATCATCAATATCATTGTAACAAATTCTTTGGACTAGGTGATAGGTAGATCTCACATCCAAATATCAAGTTATGACTTCATCTATTTTAATGAAAACAAATCGTCATTTACCAAGCAATATCAAACCAAACTTCATCAAGACATCCTCATGATCATAATATAAGTCATTTCTTTCATTAGATGGATATGCATACACTAAGGATAAGTCATACTGGTTCCATCCATTTTTTGTGAGATTACTTCATATTGAATCACAATTATTTATACTTCAATCATTGTGCCAAGAAAAACAAGGGCAATACAAAACCATTATTGAATACCAACATTAGTAAATGAATGCTATTATGATCACATAACATTGCCATCAGGCAACTCATTAAATATCATGTCAACACCCTAATTTGCTATCATAGTCAATCATTCCATAACCCAAAAACATTGAAGCATTGTGTCGATGTTCTAAAGAATATTTATGAAATATCAAGAATCATTTCATTGTTTATCTATATTAATCAACCATATATTTTTAAAATCTTGAAACTGTTATCAAATAATGCCATACACTAGCTTTAATGATCAAATAAAAATAGCATACTAATATGCATATTCCAGTCACTTGTAAACACAAGTTTAGTCAATACATTCACATTCTCTATAGTATGTCAAACATTCAAACTTCCCTGCTCATATAAATTTTTGATGTCTTCTCCATATCTATAGGAATATCATACTATTGGTGCATTCCTCATTTTCTGCATAAAGCTTTAGTTTCGTGACATAAAGGTATAACCGCACCCGTAGGATTTCTTCCATTCACTTTAGAGGCTACAACAACACTTTTAATCTTTCTTTCATGTGGTTGAGGCTTAGAGTGAGGAAAACCCTCTCTTCTCAGACCAGAACTTACTGTAGACCAACAATATCATATATTTTTCTAGTTATGTCCAGAAAATGTACTTCAACAGTAAAGAATAATCTATACATCTAACGCAAATGACAATAGGAGAAGGGATCTTATAAATATATTCTACCTCTGAAAGAGAAGTCACTTCAGTCATTATCATTCAAGTTATCAACTTGACTATCATAATGTTGTCATGCATCCATAGAGCTATTAGATCACAAGTCAGACTCTATTAGGTTCTAAAACATGTATCCATCATGGTCATAACATGCTAGCTTCAGCTACTCCATCATCACATATGAACATGACATCAAATTTTTCATCAAGGGTTAAAATGATATGATTAGAGAAAATGAAAAGTGTATCATCATACTTCAAATATGATAATCACTACATCACAACCATAAAGTTATGGCATTCAATTTTACCATATGTCATAATTAGATTGTCCAATTTATCAAAATATAAACAAGGTCAATGAGAAGATCCTAAATATCCATATAATTGTTATACTTATATCATCATGGTTACCATGTTTGTTACAAACACTATTAATAGCATCAAGCTACCATATATAAGAATAAATGTGCTATCCTTCTCTATAATATCAAGAAATACATTATGTCTAAGATGAGACATGCTTGCCAAATATCAAGAATAAAAAATCAATGTTTCTAAGTGACTTTATCATGTATTATTAGAATGTAAGATATTTGTCCAATACCAAGTGCACCATCTCATCATAAGTACCATGAATCAAACCTAATTTCATATTCAATATGATTCATTCATGAAGCTGATATTTCCATCATACCTTAGGACTTACCTTGCCATCTAATATTTGCAATTGAAAAATAACATGTAAACAATACATCATATATACCTTGTAGTATCTAGATACCTATGCACCTTGACATTGGAATCTTGGAGAACTTTGTAAACTTTTCATCAAGTGCCTCTTTTCATTTCCCAATGATAGCTCTTCTCTTCCTACACTAGCCACCTATTCCTGCATCTCATATGATCCTCAATAAGGATCCACTTCTCACATCTCATAAAGAGGTTAGAAGTATCCAAATACTCAAGTATACATGAAGGAATCATAATCAATTATCAGATAAATAATTATAAACAAAATTAAAGACATAATAAGTAACATAAATAAAAAAATACTTATCTTTAGTGCAAGGTGACCATATCCCTCTTGAACCAGCCTTCAAGAGTCATTACCATCTTCGTAAACCGTGCCAACCAATATTCAAAAACTTGCCTCAGACCTTTGTGAGCCCAACCAAAGAAGAGAATAAAAGAATCCCCATGATGATTTCCAAATGAGGTTGAGTTCACTTGTATTTATAGCCTTCCAAGGGTTTCCAATTTACTTTAGGATGACCTGTTCAAATATGCACATGTGGGCTTTAATTCAAAAATACACTTTCCCTTGTCCAAATTGAGCCCATAAATAGTCAAAATTGGTCCTCTCAAAAATATGAATCTCATCCTATGGTTGGAATTGATCACTAAGATGCAAAACTAACACAATTATTAGAGCTTTCAGTGGCCGACTGTGAATCAAAGATATGTGAATCTATCTCTGTAGGAGGAGAGAAACAATAAGATTTGGTCTACCAGATTAGTGAATGTTGCATGTGTTCCATAGGTATTTGCTTTCAGAGAAATCATTTAATTATGCATAGAGAAAATTGATTTAATAAAAAGAAAATTAGGCTATTAGCTAAATACATTGGTATTTATTTGACTTCAGAGACATTCAGGTAGCTATTGAAGCTACCAATTCTAGATATGCACTTAGATTTGTCAAAAGAAAATAGTTTTTTAAAATCATAGGCAGACGACTTAAAAATAATATAGGAGTTTGTTTCACTAGTTTTTGAGGTTCCTTATGATCTTTCCTCTCTAGATATTACTTTTTTTAGAGAATCATTTAGATATTTTTGTTGGATGTATGCTCATTTAATGGGCTAAGAAACTAGGACCATTGTGCCAACATCCATTAGAGAAATTTTGATGTCTAAAAGCGGCATGAAAACAAAATTTACAACCAAAATCAAATTTATAAGAACCAATAGGATTCAAGATGAAGATTTCAACCACGAGGGATGATGCACCATTTTTGGATAAAAAAAAAAAAAAACTACATTTTCAACTCGTATTTTCAACCTATATCCCTACCATTTTCCTCAAATTTCGAGTAGGAGCACTCATTGGATGCAATCATGTTTTCCATGTATTTATCATTTCTTATGTAGTAGGGTACATCAAAAGTATGAAACATGGGTACTTCTTGGGTGGTGAATTAAAATTTTCATCCAACTATTGGAAATAATACTGAGGGGGGGGGGGGGGGGTTAATCAGTATTAGAAATTTAACAATATTTCATTTCCATAAACAGATTTATATATGCTACTTCTGTTAATGAAACTTGCGTGTATACGCAACTGTGTTTAGAGCAACCAGCGTATACCTTGCAAACTTATAATTTAGTTAGTTGATCTTTAATCTGTGCATAAGAACCATATAACCAGTAATCAGGTGCAGTAAACAGAACAGGAAATCACACACATGAACACAAGATATAATGTGGAAACCCAATGTTGGTGAAAACAACTTGCTGCAATCGTCTCTATCTTTATTTAATAAGAAACTTCTTTTTACAAATTTTGTATTGGTGCAGCCTTATACCAGTACGTAGGCTTCTACTTGCAAAAGGTTACAACCTTCTCTTGTTCTCTAGCTTCTCCTAGAAGGGAGCTACAACCCCCTAGCTCCTGTACTAGCTGATGTGTTTACTAGTATGTAGGTGCTGACCTACAGAAAGCTAAAACCTTCTCTTTTCTTCCAGGGACCACATTTCATAAATTTTCAGACTGGATCCATCAATAAAATCAATCAAACATCAAATATATCTGCAACAACCAATCTCCTTTGTACCAACCAAAACTGAATCAAACAATCACTTTTCTGAATGATGTAACCAGAATGCAGTAATAGTAACTAGAACCCAAGCCAGAACCTAGAACACTGCAACAACAAACAGAAATAGCTAAAAAATATTTTATGAGTTGTACACTACCTCAATGTGTCGAACCTGCATGGATACACACTTTTCTCAAGACAGACCTGCGTATACGCTGTTTTGAAATGTTGAACCAGCGTGTATAAGAACCCTTGTTGTAATGAACCTGTATACAGATCTGTAAAAGATGATTTAACCTTTACAACTATTTAGGTATCAGTTATACCCAGATCATTAGATTTACAGATTACGTTATGTGCCAATTATTCAGATAAAAGATCAAAACCACATAAAGATACTTCTCTTCAAGCCTTAAGATCTTGACCCATCAATAGAACTTATCCTTCTTCAAGCGATCAGGTTCTTCCTTGATTCAGATCCAGCTATGCACAATAACCCAATGACCAGTATTCTAGATCTTGCTCTTCATTAGATATTCAATTACTTGAGTAATTTTGCCTAATGATCTCCTCCTCCTTTTATAGTCTTAGGCCTTACTCAATACCATGGTCCAAAACCACTTAGAATCAATACCTTGGACCAAATACCTGGGGTCAACACTTCGGACAAGATACCCTTGACCAATACCATGGGTCAAAATACCATGGTCCAAATACCACGGACCAAAACCAAATTCTCCAACATGTACGCGCCTTTCCTTGCATGAAAGTGCATGTATACGCATACGCACTTTTTGGTCGGAAAACCCGCGTGTATACATGGCTTGGTCAAGGGGAAACTACGTATATCTCTTTTTCCTTCATTCTGAGAGCCTGAACTGTGATCTGTCATTTGAGTGAGTTTCCATCAAGGACAACACCTATGTCATAGCACCAGAATTGTGTCATAATGCCAAAAATCTCCCCCTTTGGACTTGATGGCAACCCCAAGTCACTCTCCCCGTTTGTCATCAAGGTCAAAGGGTTATGCTCCCCTGAGTACATGCTGAATTCTCTGAAGTGTGCTATTCATGCTCCCCTTGACTGTAAGCAAGGTCAGCAAAAAGATGTTCTACATGAAGAAAATGACTCTATACATCATAAATGACCTTCCTATCACCAAAGACTCATACAAACATCCATCTCCAAACCAAGTAGGGATATACCGAGATTGACTCATCCACCCAACCAAGTGGGGATACACCAAAAGTTTATACATGATAAAACAAGAACATTACAGCATCCATCCTAGGCATAGTGGGGAAACAAAATAGGTCGTTACATGACCTTGATAATAAAATATATACATGACATAGAGACAAAATATCTAAAACAAGACTATGATAGTCAGCAGTAACTATCATCAGCAGCATTTGTCAATCACCATCCAGACCAACAACCATGATCTCTCTCTACACCTGTTCCACTTGAATCAGAAACAAATGTGAAATTGTACCAAGATAATCCCAACAATGCATTATTAGAAGTATATGCTCCCCCTGAACTTGTGCCAAATGATCACTGATAGACCCATATCAGAGTCTTTTCCTCCTGAGTTTGGCCTATTGTTTTTCTTCAAACTAACATATACGCGATTGTATCCACAGAAATTGGCGTATGTACACAGATATGATTCATGAAACTCGCATACAACCAATTTTCTCTGAATCAGATAGGTTTCAATAGCAAGATGATGCATCAACTACTCGCAGCTTCTGTCTGAGATATTCAAATGTCTCTCTGGGTAGCGGTTTGGTGAATATATCAACAACCTGTTCTTTGGAGGAAACATACTCCAATTTGACCTTTTTTTCAAGCACTTGTTCACAGAGAAAATGATATTTGATAGGTATGTGCTTGGTCTTGGAATGCATGACTGGATTCTTCGAAATACTGATTGCACTTGTATTATCACATAGAATGGAGATGGGTGGAGTACATGTGATCTGAATGTCTTGCAATGTTTGCATCATCCAAAGGAGTTGTGTGCAACAAGATGCAACAACCACATATTCTGCTTCAGCTATAGATAATGCAATTGAACTTTGTTTCTTCCTGAACCAAGATACTAATTTGGAACCCATATAGAATGCACCACCACTAGTGCTTTTTTTCATCTATGCTTCCTGCCCAATCTGCATCTGTATATGCATGAAGTTTAAGATCTGTATCCCTAGGATACCATAAACCAAAGTTTTGTGTTCCTTGAAGATATTTGAAAATCCTTTTGACTGCCTGAAGGTGTGCTTCCTTTGGATTTGCTTGAAATCTTCCAACTATTCCCATTGCATGCATGATGTCTGGTCGGGTACCTATTAGATAGAGTAGACTACCAATCATGGATCTGTAGGTTGGTTGATGTACTGTTGTTAATTCACCATTTTCACTGAGGTTTCATCCTGTTACCATAGGGGTACATACTGGTTTAGAATCTTCCATGTCATATTTCTTCAAGATCTGCTTGAGGTACTTGGTTTGCGATAGAAAAATACCATCTTTATTTTGTTGAACTTGTAAACAAAGAAAATATGTGAGCTCACCAAGCAGGGACATTTCAAATTCTTTCTGCATTACCAAAGCAAAGTTTTGACTCATGGCTTCTTCATTGCTACCAAAAATGATATCATCAACATACACAACAAGTATTAGCAATTTATCATGGTCAATTTTTATATATAGATTGCTATCAGCTGATCCTTTTGAAAAACCTTTTTGATGAAGATATTTGTCAAGATGACAATAACAGGCCCTTGGAGCTTGTTTTAGACCATAGAGAGCCTTTCTGATTTTGCATACAAGTTTTGGATCATTTCCAGTAATGAATCCATCTGGTTGCTCAATATATACTTCTTTTTCTAGGTCTCCATTAAGAAAGGCAGATTTCACATCCATTTGATATACTTTGAACTTCTAAAAGCTAGAAAGAGCAAGGAACATTCTTATGGCTTCAAGTCTAGCAATAGGTGCAAAAGTTTCTTCAAAGTCTATACCTTCTTGTTGAGCATACCCTTTACAAACAAGTCTGACCTTGTTTCTAATAACTTCTCCATTTTCATTAAGCTTGTTTTTGAATATCCATTTGGTTCCTATGACATTCTTATCATTAGGTTTAGGAACCAATTCCCAAGTATTATTCTTTTCAATCTGCTCAAGTTCTTCATTCATCTTTACATTCATCTTTACATGCTTCATTTACATTTTGCGGTTCGACGGAGGAAAGTAATGCTAGATAGTTTGAAGCTTCTGTAATAGTTCTTCTTGTCTGCACACCTGCCTCTTTCTGCCCCAAAATTTGAGTCTCTGGATGATTCTTCTGAACATACCTGGATGAACTCTTTTCTTCTACCCTTATCTGTTCTTCTGGTGCCTCATTGGTTTCTTATTCATAATTATTTTGATTTGATGTGGAAGGATAGTCCTCATCTTCTTCATAATCTTCGGTTTTTACCTGCTTTGGATTTTTTCCTGCTTCATCAACCATAACATCAATACTTTCAACAATTTTCCCAAGTCTTTTATTATAACACTTATATCCTTTACTTTAGGAAGAGTAACCAAGGAGAATGCCTTCATTTGCTCTAGGTCCAAACTTGCCAATTTTTTCATCAGTCCTTTTGATGTAACATTTTCTTCCAAAAACTTTGAAGTATTTTACAGTAGGAGTCTTACCATACCAAAGTTCATGTGGAGTTTGAGTGCTGTTTACTCAGACGTTTGTTTTGTTGAGAATAGTGACGACAACAAATGCAGCGTCACCCTAGAAGGTTGTAGGAGTTCCAGAAGCATGAGCCATTTGTTGAACAATTTTTTTCATCGTTTCTACCACTTCATTTTTCCGAGGAGTTCTTGCGGTAGAGAATTCCCTTCTTATTCCATGTTCTTCACAGAAGTCGAAGAATTCATACGAGGTAAATTCCCCTCCTCGATCAGACCTGAGGCATTTGATTTTGCGATCTGATTCAATTTCAACCAAGGCTTTGAAGGCTTTGAACTTTTTGAAAGCTTCGTCTTTATGCTTTAGAAGTCCTATCCAACACATTCTGGAATAGTCATCAATGAATAATATAAAGTATTCTTCTCCACGAGGTGACTTTTTCCTAGATGGCCCACATAAATCAGCGTGAACAAGTTCAAGAGGCTTACTAGCTGATCCTTCCTTCTCAGGGAAATGTGCTCTGGTTTGCTTACCAAATTGACATGATTTTCATATTGTATTCTATGGAATGTTGATATCAAGAAGATAACAAACAGCCTGGTATATGCATGCTTTTCTTATTTGAGAGAAGCTTAGATGCCCCAATCTTTTGTGCCATAACCAGTGTTCATCGTTTTTGCTTAGGTAGCACTGTTGTTATCCCCCCTTGAGTATGTATAGGTTGTTTGGAGTTCTTACACCCTTGATCACTGTTTCTCCTGTATCAAGCTTACGAACAACACATCCATTTGATCGAAATACTACCTCATTTCCTTGACCACACATTTGATTGACACTCAATAGATTATGCTTTAGACCATCAACATACATAACATTTCTAGATTTAACCTTTTCTTTTAAGAGAACAAAGCCTTTACCTTTGATGGTTGCAGGAGTGTTAGTACCAAATGAGACCTTCTTTTCATTTTCTAAGGCATTATATGACTGAAGTTTTTCTTTATCACTTGTCATGTGTTTCGAGCATACTATCGATGTACCACTGATTTTCTTGTCCTTCTGCATACAAGGCTATACCACATCTTTCTGTTTGTGGTTATTTCTTTCTCCATGTTTTGGGACCCAATGAAGCTTGCTCCTTCTGAGATGTTTGCCAATATTTACTCCTACATTCAGAATCTTCATGACCGAAGTTGTTATAGATAGAGCATTCTATTTCATTTTCAAGAGTAGAAAAGTTATTGTAGGCCCTTTTCATGATCCCAGACACATTCCTTTGATTTCATGCTTCTCTAGTCATGATGGTCTTGTAAGAAACACATTGAGTAGCTTTGTGTCCAAATTTATGACATGAAAAACATTGGCCATTAAAGAAATTCCTGTGATTATCGAATCTACTGACCTAATTATTGTAGTTTCTATTGACATTCATTCTTGAAGCAAATTGAGAATGATTTACCTGTGGTTGCTTATAGCTTCTGTTCAACCTCGAAGTAGATTGAACCTGATTTACCTGGTGATATGCTTTATGCCTTTGATGACGGTTGTCAACCTGTTCAATTCTCCTTGCTGCATCAAGATAGCTTTTGGAGGTTGATGGCTTCTGTGCTTGAGATGCTTCTTCAGTATATCCAAGACCTGTATTTATCAGAGGAAAACACTGCACTTTGATAATTTCATTTGAAGTTTATGATCCTTTCGCAAATCTAAGATTGAGAGCTTTTGTTTTCTCAATATCTTTTCTTAGACCCACAATTTCACATTCTAACTTTTCATTGTGTTTTTCCCTTTCAGCAAGTTGGAATGTCAGAGTATCTATAGTCATACTCTTTTCTTCCAAAAATATTTTAAGTTTAGAAATTTCTTCATAGAGACCATCTTCATCTAAAGCATCCAAGAAATAATCATCTTCAAAAGCCACCAAAAGTCTATAATCATTACCATATTCATCTTCATCACTATTTGATAAACCATTGCTATCTTCCTGCGTACAATAGCTCTTCTTACTTACATTCTATTTTCTATTCCATTTTTCTAGTTCCTTACCTTTATCAAGCCTATCTTTATGAGGACATTTGGTTGCATAATGACCGAATCTTCCATAAGAAAAGCATTTGAAAGGTAGTTTACCTCTGGATCTTCCAGAACCTCATTAAAGGTTTTTGACAAAGTTTGCTTCTTCCTCTCCTTCTGAAATGTGTCCCGATTCATTGAGCTATTTTCTTCATGAAGCCTTGAATGTGGCTTCTCTCATATCTGATGGACCTCCTTTTCTCATTTCAACAGTAGTTAGGATTCCGTGCAGCTGTGTCATAGTCATACTCTGAAGATCCTTCTTTTCTTCTATGGCAAAAACTTTTGATTCAAACTTAGAAGACAAGGATCTTAAAACCCTTTCAACTAAAGTAACTTCTTTTATCTCTTCACCCAAGTTTTTCATGCGGTTAACAATCTCATCTATACGTAGGAAGTAATGAGCTATAATTTCATCATTGTGTATTTTGAGAGTTTCATATTGAATTCTGAGAGATTGTAGTTTTGCACGTTTTACTTGATTGTCTCCTTCATAGCTTAGAATGATCTTGTCCCATATTTCTTTGGTGGTTTTGAGCTGCATAACCTTGAAAAATTTTGATTGTGACATACTCCCCAATAGTGTATTGACAACCTTGGCATTTGTTTCATACTGCTTTTTACCTGCTGTATATGTAGGAATTGCTAATGGAAATGTATATCCTCCTTCCACGATTTCCCAAACATCTGTTCGAAGACATTGAAGATAGGTTGTGGTTCTTAGCTTCCAATAGATGAAGTTGCTCCCATAAGAAATTGGTGGTCTAATGGATCCCTCTCTTTCGTATCTGCCCATGATGATAGATCTTCCTTCAAGCGATCAAGCTTCTTCTGAAGGACCTGCTCTGATACCAATTGTTGGAAATAATACTGAGAGGGGGGGTGAATCAGTATTAGCAATTTAACAATATTTCATTTCCATAAACATATTTATATACTCTACTTCTGTTAATGAAACTTGCGTGTATATGTAACTGTGTTTAGATCAACCAGCGTATACCTTGTAAACTTAAAATTTAGTTAGTTGATCTTTAATCTGTGTATCAGAACCATATAACCAGTAATTAGGTGCAGTAAATAGAACAGGAAATCACACACATGAACACAAGATATAAGGTGGAAACCCAATGTGGGTGAAAACCACCTGCTGCAATCGTCTCCATCTTTCTTTAATAAGAAAATTCTTTTTACAAATTTTGTACTGATGTAGCCTTATAATAGTATGCAGGCTTCTACTTGTAGAAGGCTACAACCTTCTCTCATTCTCCAGCTTCTCCTGGAAGGGATCTACAACCCCCTAGCTCTTGTACTAGATGATGTGTTTACTAGTATGTAGGTGCTGACCTACAGAAGGCTAAAACCTTCTCTTTTCTTCTAGGGACCACGTTTCATAAATTTTCAGACTGGATCCATCAATAACATCAATCAAACATCAAATATATCTACATCAACCAATCTCCTTTGCGCCAAACAAAACTGAATCAAACAATCACTTTTTTGAATGCTGTAACCAGAACAGAGTAACAGTAACTAGAACCCAAGCCAGAACCCTTAACACTGCAAAAGCAAACAGAAGTAGCTAAAACATATTTTATGAGGTGTACACTACTTCAATGTGTCGAACTTGTGTGGATACGCACTTTTCTCAAGACAAGCCTACATATATGCTGTTTTGAAATGCTAAACCAGTGTGTATACATGCCCTTGTTGTAATGAACCTGCGTAAAAATCTGTAAAAGATGATTTAAACTTTACAACTATTTAGGCATCAGTTATACCCAGATCATCAGATTTATAGATTACGACATGCACCAATTATTCAGATAAAAGATCAAAACCACATAAATATACTTCTCTTCAAGCCTTAAGATCTTGACCCATCAATAGAACTTATCCTTCTTCAAGTGCTCAGGTTCTTCCTTGATTCAGATCCAGCTATGAACCATAACCCAATGACCAGTATTCTAGATCTTGCTCTTCATTAGATATTCAATTACTTGAGTATTTTTGCTTAATGATCTCCTCCTCCTTCTATAGTCTTAGGCCTTACTTAATACAATGGTCCAAAACCACTTAGAATCAATACCTTGGACCAAATACCTGGGGTCAACACTTCAGACAAGATACCTTGGACCAATACCATGGGTCAAAATACCATGGTCTAAATACCACGGACCAAAACCAAATTCTCCAACATGTACGCACCTTTCCTTGCGTGAAAGCGCGTGTATACACATACACGCCTTTTGGTTGGCGAACCCGCGTGTATACACAACTTGGTCAAGGGGAACTTGCGTATATCTCTTTTTCCTTCATTCCGAGAGCCTGAAATGTGATCTGTCATCTGAGTGAGTTTCCATCAAGGACAACACCTATGTCATAGGGCCAAACCTGTGTGATAATGCCAACACCAACCAGTGCTTCCACTCAAAATTTGAGTAAAACGGTAGGAAGATACATTGGAAATATGAGTTGAAAATGGTAGTTTTTTTCCCTCTAAAATTTGATGATGTAATCTAATATTATTTTATTGTTTCCACTATTACTTTATAATATTCCTTAAGAGGTCGATTTTAGACCTCAAAATTTATGTAATGCATCCTCTATGTGCTCCATTATTCATATAAAAAAAATGTGTATTTGATTGAGCTGATCTTATTTCAAATGAAATCTATTTTCAATTTGTACATTTATTCAAGAGAATTAAGTTCTTCATGATGGCGTATCTGATAACAGCCCTTGTGTCGAGTCATGCTTTTAATGATTGTCCACATAACCCTAATTTCAATTTTGACAAAGAATTGATGCAATTTTGTTATTCCATACTGTGGAAGAAAGACACTATTTCAATTTTTTGTCTAATTCAAGGTATTTTTGTAAAACAAGTTATTTGCATGATAACTGGATGGGAGCCCCATTAATATATGGTGAAGCACAAATTTTCCTATGGGGGAAAGGGATACATGAAGAAAGAGTAAATAATATGGTTATTTGAGTTTATGGGTTTCGAGGTAAACCACTATTGCTTCCAAGCATTGTTATGGATAGATATTTTTTTGTTGAAGTCTATAGAAAATACTATGATTGGCAAGTTAAATTTGAACAGAAAAGGAAGAAACATTTTATTTGTTTGCCATTTACCATTGGGGGAGTAATCGTGAAGAATGGAAGCAAGCTTACAGAGGTTGCGAAGTCTTTCAATTGTTTCAATTTAAAAGTAGCTAAACATTGGTGAGACATTTATCCAAAAGACCTATTTATCGCACACCTGGGTGCCATCAGATGCGAGAACTTGTTAAAAAAGTTGCAAGTGAAAGAGAAAAGAGTCATATTGTTGTAAGCAATAATCAAGAAGTAGCAATGAACTATTAGATAAATTATTGAAGAAGCAAGTATTAGCACTGAAACAAAGTGTAAACAAAGAAGCAGAAAACCTACAAAATCTTTTGTTTCCATATATGAAATTGCATTGGCTTCATCTTCAAGTGGAAAAAATGAAAAGATACTGAAGTTTCTCAATTGATTCATGGTCAAATTTCATTTGTTGGATATGGCAAGGAGCCTCAATTGGAAAAATTTAAAAGTCCCCTGCAAACAAGAAGCAGTGAAGAAGCTATCAATGAAGAGATTGAAACTACACTACTTGGTTGGGTCAATAGTGCTTTGAATGAAAATAAAAAACAATGGAGCAAATTGCCAAAAAAAAATCTATTTTTGATGATCCGTTTGCCACTTGTCAAGATGAAAACTATAAAAGGGATAGTAAAATATTAAAAATTAAAAATGTAAGGATGCAGGGTTAAAAAGTTATTGATATAGCAGAGACAAACCTTCATATGTATGGAATTGCAGCCATTGATGTTTTCACATTGCGCTACAGGGAATGAACTTCTAGTGTCTCTTGAGGAACATAAAGAAAAGAACCGAGTACTGAAAGCAACAATTGAAATGTTGGAAAATTCTTTAAGGTTCGGTCCTTTGTTAATGACTCCAATTGCAATATAGACTCAACAATTTTTAATTCCCACTACTAGCACATCTCATGGATCTATTGGATCTCTACAAGTGATTAATGTAGTCAAATGTCATGTTTTCAGTAATAAATGCTAGAGATTAGAAATCATTAAAAAAGTATGGCATGCGATTTCTGTTTTGCTATGGTTATCATAAGAAATCGAGTCACTTATCGATTTGGTGAGAAGTAGTATTAGCGAAGCCAAACATTTCATTAACAATGAATTGATTTTAGCCAAAGGCTTGAAGTGATGTTTGATATGGACACGAAAAATAGAGAACTACCAAATGATAATTGAATAAGGAAAATCATGTTGGATGGACAAAAGAATCAGTACATTAGAGAACATTATTTATGAATGTTAGGGCGTAGAGAATAGGAGAAGTGATGTGTTACTAAAGGCGATGAAAATTGTGCGAGATCTATACGGTCCATGCATAATATGGAATTCTAAATTGATTATAAAAAAGACGCTAACATTTGAATTGTATAACAAAAAATAGTCAATGGCAGAATAATTTGATGTTATAACTGATTTTATTCCAGAAGAATTTGACAAATGAATAGGTGGCTTTGTCAATATTAATGACATGAAATTTGTGTTAAGTACTTAGTTACAACAAGAGGCGATGGAGATCAAAAACCAATTATTCAATCAACATGCAAGGCTAGAGATTACTATGGGACCAAAGAAATAATTCATCAAAGCTAAGTTGAAGACATTGGTTCAAGAGGCCATACATTCGAAAGGAAGTTGATAGTCAAACAATTAGCCTATATGCTTTCACAAATTGTAACCATCCTTATGTGTTTGCATATTTATTTTCTATTTACTGGTATTCAATCATCGGATTTGCTAATTTTACTAATGTCACATAGTCTATTTGCTGAATGTAGTTACTTTTTTTCTTTTTCAGTTCTCTCTTTTCATATTATGGTTCATGCATTTACTTTTGTTGGATGCAAAAGCAACTAGTTAAAGAGAAGATGCGAACATAAGATAGTGAATGAGTCAATGAAATGAGCCATTGAGCATTTTCATCACTGATACAAGTGAATCCCACTTAGAATCAAATTTCTTAATGCTTAGCATATGATCTTCTATGATGATTGAAATTTTAATTTTAATTTTTCTTGTTACTGTAATTGTATTGCTTAATGTTACAAACTTATGCTTTGAGCGTTTTTATTATTCCACCGATACATATATACCAATAACATGAAACATGAGAATAGTTTATTTTGCTATAATATATGAATAATGTTCATTGTCATCATAGTTTTAAATTGTGCAGAGTACGGTACTCCGGGAAGGGCTTTTGTCACATTGTTTTTGTATCTATCTATTATGCACAATGAAACTTTTTTTATTGTATTTTGAAATGAAAGTGATATATCAATTTTACATGATTTCAATTTTGATTGGTCTTGTGTTGCATTATGTAACCTTTAACGTATTAAGTAGTGATGGAGCTTTTCGTGAACAACTTTCCTTGTATGTGAAGGTTTCATTATGCAGAGTATGGAGGTTGCATGTTGAAAGATTGAAAGCTTCCTCCGTACTATAGACTTCATCTGTAGTTCAATGCATATGCCTATTTTACACAAATATAACCATAAAAAGGTTTCATAGTGCGAGGAGCACAACCTTTAATCAATTGATTAGCAAAGTTTTTTGTGTAGAAGAGTTGATTTTCCTAGAGTGCAGAAAGCGTACTCAATTTGAAAAAGGTGTTAGCTGACATTTGTGCTTATGCTTGAACATTGTCCTATTGCATAATTTAAGCCTATACATTTTCACATAAAATCTATATGTGGAGGTAAGAAAAGTCCAAGAATGATTTGTATAATAAAACATTGGACTCTACTTCCACACTCACTAGAATTGTATTGACATTAGGCTATTAGTAAACAAACATGAACATTAGAATATTAACAAGCATCAATATTAGACGTGTTGCGGCTTTGAATTTGAATGACATTTCCGTTTTTTCGATTAACTCAGTTAATAATTTATATGTTAATATTAATATTTTAATTCTTTCAAATCATAATGAAAACTTGAAAGATTTTCATTTTGTATTAATTTTGAAAATACATGTTAATATTAATATTTCAATGCTTTGAAAATCATGTTATTATAGTTATAATTTAATGCTTTGAAATAATGGCAAGTCAGATAACACTACAGAGTGGTAACCATGTTTTTCGTATATATTGACTTAGGTTCTCAATGAAACCTTGTTGACAGTGTGAATGAAATTATTCAGTTCAGAATAAAAAAATAAAAATTAAGTACCTTTACCGTAAATATCAAGTTTTCTTAGAGAAATAAGAAATTTACAAAGCATTTCTTACGCAAATAGGAAATGTGCAGAACTACCTGTAGAGTGAAAGTTCCACTCAAGAAAAGCTTCACACAAGGTTTATTAAAATAATAAATAAAAACATCTTTTGTTTAATTACTATTTAGTAACGTATTTCTCCCCTCAATGAAGTCACTATAAGACATACTCTTATTATGCAGTATTAAATAAAGTATGTTTTCAATCCGTATGACATATAGTTGTGAAACAATGCTATGTTATTGCTTTATTCATTGATGCGAGAATTTATGGGTTACAGGTTTTTTTGCATAGGTGGGTGGCGGGGCTAAAACATTCTCCAATTGATATTATTAAGGAGTATGTGTGGGAGAACTCAAGCTCTTTTGCATACACGAGGGTGCTAAATAAACTGTATTTTAAATTTGTATGGAGAAAATGTGTTGTGAGGTAAGACACATTTTTGGAAGGCTTTGTGAAATGCTTATTAAAATAATAAATATACAAGTTGTTCTTTCAATTATTATTTAGGAACGTTTTTCGCAAGTACAAAAGTAGCTATGCGGAAGGAGCTGTGAAAAGGTGGTTGTACTAAACTTGATGTTTGGAGGTAGAGTATGCAGAGTTTCAAATGTCAATAACTAATCAAAGGGTGTTACTGAGTGCGAGATTAGTTGTATGGATGAAGTTGTGCAGAGGTGGTTGTGCGTGTGCGGATGTTATGCGAAAGTTTTGTGAAAAGTTTATTAAAATAATTAATATACAAATCTCTTTTTTAATTCTTATTTAGGGAAGTATCTCACAACAGATGATCATAAATTAATATCAATTGAATGTCAATGACTAAGGGAATTATTGAGTGCAGAAGTGGTTGTTCAGACAAAGTTGTGTGGATGTGGTTGTGTGTGTGTTGAGTTTATGCATAGAACAAATGCATGTGTGGAATTTGTGCAGAAAGAGGGAGGTGCAAAGGGATAATACATGTTTAGAGGTAGCGTGTGAAAAGAAAAAATACTTTGTGAAACATTTATTAAAATATTAAATATACAAATCTCTTCTTTGGTTCTTATTTAGGAACGTATTTCACAATGAATGATTACTACCCACGATATCTGGGACCCACATTTATTAATATCAATTTCAAATTTCAATGACTAACAGAAGGGCATTGTTGAGTCCGGAAGTAGTTGTGTGCAGGTAGTTGTGCATGTGTAGAGGTTGTATAGAGAACACATACACATAGAAGCATAAACAAAGAAATGCTCATAAATACAAAGATAAGTATTATTTACAAAAAAAAATCTACCACGACGACAAATAGTGAAACAAAGAAAACTTGTTTCCTAAAGTAACATATATATTAAAGAAAAATGTAAAAAATAAGAAGAAACTTTTGCAAAGGTATATTATGATTAAATTTACTTATTGTGGTGCATATATTCCAATATAACTCACCACTTAAATGAAATAAATGTGTGCAGAGAAAGCTATGAAGAGGAAGCATAAGCGGAAGACTGTGCGAGGAAAGTGTATATGAAGAAAGTTGTGCCGAGGACAATGTGCGGAGATGACTTTAGTTGCGCAGAGTGCATATATGTAGAGGCAGGAATAACGAGAGATTGTGGAGATGATTGCAAGAATGAAGCATTTTCAAAAAATGACAAAATGCGAACTGCACACTGCCTAAATCAATTAATTAAGGTTTATTTCTTAACATTAGTTGTGGATCTAAGTAACATATGACTGTTAGTTTTACAAATTTCCACAGTGGTAATGAAATTATTGAAACTATAGTTTTAACATTTCATTTAACTGATGAAATTAATCATATTTACCAATCAATCATTTATTTCAAACCATGTAAAAAAAAAACATTTAGGAGCACGTGGCATTGATTCTTTTCTTTGTTTTTTAAAGGAAGACATTAAAATTAAACATTCCTAGTTAAAATTTGTTTACTTTCAATTAGTTATTACTGTTATTATTATTATACAATTTTTTTCTATCTACCAATCCTACTCTATTAAGTATCTAATACATATGTTAAATATTTATATACTAATGTCATAATACTAGCCACTAATTTTGATTGTGTTGTCCATAGAATCATTTGCCAGGTGTTCATCATGCAATTTTTTTAGCATACACATTATGAATGCATATCAAATTAGTTTTCGGAGAACCAGATTACAGATAAAATCCTCGTCTAGGCTATACGGTATTGTTCTAATAGTTGCACACAGTGAGTGACTATCATTTAGAATGAAAGTAGAAAACATGTAGCATTATTGATAGGTTAACGTTGTACTATTAATTCTATAGGAGAGTACTAACAACATTTATAAAATATATGGTACAGTTTTATGGCAATGATATACAAAGTTCAAATAATATTTAATGTGATATTTTTGAAGTACTTTTGTGCTATGGAATTATAAACTCTTACTTTTCTTATTTCTGTATATTTGAACTAACTCATATCCTCATAGTAGCAAAAATGAATACAAGCATAACATATAATTTTAAGGACAATGATAACTCTTCTAAGAGGCACATTTCTATTTTATTTATTTTACTTTGATTATATTTGCATTAAATAGTGCAACTGTGTTTTTTTTCCCCGATCGCTTTTTGGCCATTTTTTTTAATTTACTACATCTAAAAGCAAATATTTTTAAATTTCTAGGAAACATATGACAATTAGAGATTCAGATACATGACAACAATTAGAAGGAAAAAAGTACTTTGAAAATTTCTATAAATTTTTTATATTTGCTAAAACTAAAATCTATGTAGAATTTCTATACACTAGTAATGGCTTTGCTTTATCTTAGTTTATTTTCATCAAACAATTCTTACTTAGTTTCAATTATAATGTTACTTTTAAGCAGTGATTTTAGTGTAATATTTTTGAATAGGAAAAAGTTATATGGAATAGTAGAGATCGAAAACATTGTAGAGATGACACTGAGCAGTACCACAGAAATAGATATCTAATAGACAAAATAAAAGTAACAGAAACTAGTAAAGAAATGAATGCAAATAGGTTCTTTTGCGCACATTGAATTAACTCTCTATCAAATTCCTTCTTTCTTCCTTTTTCGCTTTTTTTCTCCCCTTTGTCTTTCTATTGTTTTCTCTCTTTTTTTCAATAAAAAAAAAACAAAAAACTTATTTCAATTCAGTGCTCATGACTAGGCAAAAAGAGGTCTAGTCTACGCCATTGTTGATTGAAGATATTAGTAACAATATAAATGGAAATATTTTTCATGGCATTGCCTTGGCAACATATCGAACATTTTTGGACAAAACAAGTAAGTCAAAAGAAATATTTCGTGCATAATTAACATATAATAAAGTGAAAATGATAACAACATTTCTTGTGCCAACATCATTAATCGAACAACATGATTTAAAAATTTTTGCAAATGCCAGTGTTTCTATTAAAGATTTCTAAATTATTCGAGTCAAAGTATAAATATGAGAGTGGTGATTGTGAGAAAACTATTTGTCTAAATAGTTTTAGCAGTGTAGAAAACATTTGTCATGGTTGTGCAGAGTACTTCCTTTTTCTCAAACATGATAATTGAAAACTTGTCATGTAATGACGATGCATTTCCAATAGGAACAATCACAACTATTGCAATTTCGATAATGAGAAAATCAATGCAATATGTACTGGGAATCAAAGATGGAAATGAATAACAAGACAAGGCTATGGTAAGATTTGTTTTATTTCAAAGTTTTATTGTTACAAAGTTATTGTCCATCTCTTTGTTTTTTCCCCACCAGAAAATCCAATATTCATTGAAATAAAAAACAAGTTACATATGCATAGGTCTGTATATACCAATGTTTGGGGGAAAATCATTCTTCACCTATTGTATAGTTTTCATGTATTGTTTTACAAGTGTTTCATATGTAGGAAGTTCAAGTACATGATAAACTTCTTCTAGCAAGTGCTTCAATTCAAAAAGATTTACAACATGTTTTTTCGTTGATCTTGCTAAAAAATATAGTTAAAAAACAAGAAAGAGTTTTTCGTACTTCATAATCAACATTCATATGTGTGTTGAACACGAGAAATAAAGATGATAGTCTAAGAAACCTGCTTTCCTCACCAACGGAATATGCACAGTAAGATATATGATATTGTTTCAATAGACATGGATATATAAAAAAAAAGAGTTTTGATTTCATGCTGCTAAACGTATTTTTTTTATATCAATTTTACGAAATTTTCAAGGATACCTGAGAGCGGTTAGCGTATACACAAACCCATCAAAAACTATATGCACGAGATGCATTAATCCAATTAAAACTAATAGAAATATGAACAAAAGTAGGCTTTATTGCAGCGCTTGCAAGAAGGATGCTCGTTTTCTTTATTTTCATCACTTAAACTGCATAATCCATGCAAGCGACATGACGAAAAAATAATGTATTCTGAGGGGCATCGAACTAGAAAGAGTATTACCTGCACTATGAAAAATTCCTACGACCAATACTAAGCAGACAAAATAAATGTTATTGAAATCTTGACCAACTTCAAGACACATGCTACATTTATGATATACCATCAAACGTAGTTGTACATATATAATGACAGATTTCTTTTTTTACGTTGTTGAGAAATTCGGTAATAGCACAGTGCTCGTTCCTTGCATTGTGAGGCATCCTAACATTGCCTCAATTTTTTTATTCAAGAAATGATTTTTTATTTTTATTTTTGAACAACTCTTTCGGTTTACTCGATATTTTGGACCTGGTTTCACATTATCAATCAATATACTATACTCATGGGAACACGATTAGCAATGTAATCACCAGAGCAAACAAGATGAATTTTTTTACCAATGAAAATGTTAGAATGACATTGTACATAAACGTAATCCAATGAACTATTTTTCTCCCATCTCTACGTTTTGTACCATGCTATGTCGTTTTTTTTTTTTTGCAGTGTCATTTCTTACATTTGTTTTTATTTATTTATCAAATTTTCAAGATCTATAACTACTCATGAAATATTATAAGTTGGTTACGTTGCAATATTTGGTGACATTACTTTATAATCACGATTTACTTTGTTTACGTTGTTTACCAATCCATTTCTTAAATTTTATTTAAACATCTATTCCATAAAAGATTTAAACAAATATCTAAATAAGTCGTTGTCATACGAAGATTAAACGAGTTTCTAGATCAAAAAACCAAGATTACGATATAAATCATAAAACATATTTCATTTATACATGGATCTGTAATCCAGAGTAATGTGATATGATTTTTTGCTTTAGCTATGTTGAGAATGTTACAATACATCAACAAATAGCGATTGGTAGAAATTTCTTTACTGATTAACCATTGTTTTTGCATATTAACTAATTCATTTGTTCATGTTTCACAATAGCTCTTCTGACAATGTTCTTATGGTATCTAGTTCATCTTCCAAATGCCGAAGGATTTGCTGAAGTTCTATGTTAGGCCCCTATACTACTAGTGTAATCACTTATTGTTATTACTACAACCCACTTATTATATTGATGTACCCATGTAGTGCCCATATTGTTACTATCGTGCCCATAGAAGCCCATTATTGTTATTATTGTGCCCTTACATTATTATTGTTATGTTGGCTCTGATTATGTTATGACCCCTTAGACTCCTATATATAAAAAGGAGGTATTTTCATTTGTATCATCCAAGAATTGTTCATTTATGTAATGTAAATCAGGTTGCCCCCTCGAAGACGTTGAATTCTAAGGCATTGATCTATATTTTCTATCTTTTCTTGAGCTAGTTTCATAACATTTGGTATTAGAGCTTTGGATTCTAGGGTTTTGCCGCTCCAAACAGGTCATTGTGGAATTTTCGCTATAACTTTTTTTCTACGACATTTCAAAAGCTAAAAAAAAACCCATTTGAGAAGAAATCGTGCTGAATATCAGGTCCGAATTTTAAGGAGATGTGATATGAGGAAGTTGGTCTTTTTGCAGACTCTTGAATTACATTCCAAACATGTGACTTGGGGAAAATAGTCATAACTTTCTCTCTGAGCATTGGATTGAAATTTTGTAAGAAGGTACAAAAAGAGAACGGACTATAGTTTCTTGTATATCTTTTTCAGATCCAAAGGTCGAAACGCTGACTCGTGGCATGTCATACAATTTCACTCTATTGAACTAGTCTATAATCAGGTCATCTTGGGAGATTGTGCATAACTCTTCCTTGGAGAATCCAACTTGGATCAGACTGGTGGCATTGGAAAGAGGAAAAAGAGAGCTACTATAGGTCACAATTTCAGAACTAGATGATATGAAATTGTAGAGATACATCAGATTCAATATCAAGCTTCTACAAAGTGAAAAAAGGTGTGTAGTTTTTTTAAATTTTTGCATAAGCTTGGTTTGAAAAATTAGTTTGAATTGGTAATTGATGCCCCGAGGAAAGAAAATGCAAACACCTAGTAAGCAACCTGAAAGCTCTAGCATGACTTATGAAGAGGAGGAAGAAATGCAACATGATATATCAAAATTACGAGACCAAGTGCAACAAGTGTCACTTGCACAAAAAGCAACAGAATCTAAGATGGATGGTCTAAGGAAAGATGTAGAAGCTAAGATGGATGGTTTAAAGAAAGGTGTAGAAGCTAAGATGGATTGTTTAAAGAAAGGTGTAGAAGCTAAGATGGATGGAATGGAAGCTAAGATGAATGGCATGGATGCTAAAATTGATGGCATGGATGATAAGATGGAAGAATTGAAGATAAATATGAATAAGTTGCTACAAGAAATGGTCATAATGGTGAAAGGGTAGTAAAGGAAACTCATGATGAGAAAAAAAGAAATGTTAATCATGATTCCATAGACTCTAATGTTGGATCGAAGACCCACCATATTCTAAAAATCGATATGAGGAATTTTGATGGCAAGGATCTCGCAACATTGATATTACAGATGGAGCAATTTTTTGATCTCAATAATGTGCAAAACGCACAAAAGGTACGTATTGCAACTTTATATTTGGAACCAAATCAGTTTGTATGGTATCAATGGCTTTTCTCTCGTAAACAAATTATCACTTGGGCAATTTTTATGGAAGAATTGACAGCACATTATGAGGATACAAAAAGCAACACTTTTTTTAGCCAATTGATAAGTCTCAAACAAAAGGGTCAATAATGGAGCACATTGAGGAGTTCCAAAAATTGAACATAAGGATAAAAAATATTCTAGAGGAGCATAGGTTTGATGTGTTCATAGGGACTTTAAAGGATAATATCCAACATGATGTTCACCTTTGGGAACCTGATTCAGTAGAGAAGGCATTCAAGTTAGCAAGAAAAATGGAAAGAAAAATTATGGCAACCAGGAAGCATACCACTCACAACTATAAAGATGGATGAGTTTTTGCCTCTAGTCTTCCACAACCTATAAGGTTGACACCACAACAATTGGAAGAAAAAAGAGCAAAAGGGCTTTGTTACAGTTGTGATAGCAAATACACTAAAGGTCATAAGTGTGCTAAGAAGAAATTATTCTACATAGATTGTGAAGAGGAAGAAGAAAAGGAGCAAGAAAGGTAAAAAGAAGAGGATATACTCCAGGAACAAAGCCTAGATAAAGAAGAAATGAATCAGATGATATCTTGTAAAGCATTGGCAAGAATTACCACTCCTCAAACTCTCAAGATAGAAGGACATATCAAGAAGAAAAAGGTGTAAGAAGTGAAAGATCACATCAAGAAAGAAGAAATGAATCTAACCATATCTTGTAATTCATTGGTCGAAATTACCACTCCTCAAACTATCAAGATAGAAGGACATATCAAGAAGAAAAATGTTCAAGAAGTGAAAGATCACATCAAGCATCAAGAAATGAATCCAACCATATCTTTTAAAGGATTAGAAGAAATTACCACTCCTCAAACTCTAGAGATAGGAAATATCAAGAAGAAAAAGGTTCAAGCAATGAAAGAGCACATCGAGCATCAACAACAAGTTCTCTAACTTTTAAAGGATAATGCCACTTCGATGCAAAATTAAATGAAACAACAGGTAGATCAAAATTGTAGTGAAAAATGTTTTGATGTAGGTGATTGGGTATTTTTTTTGCTACATCTCAAGCAAGCTATTTATGAGAAGGAAATGTTGGCAATACTACATGCACTTAAAAAATGGCGACCTTACCGAATGGGAAGACTCTTCAAGGATGAGAATGTGGAAGCATTATTTTGTGCTATTTCTATTATCCAACCATATTGGATAAACGAAGCAAGGGATGAATGGAAAAAGGACGAAGAAGTATGGCCACTTATTCAAAAGTGCAAAAGATCCCAATTCAAACAATATTGCCAGAAATTGAAGAGGAGCAATCACAAAAACAAGAACCCAACAGCTACGAAATCGATCAATTTCAGAGTATTTCATCAAATGGAAGAACTTACCTGCTGAAGATCCCACATGGGAGGGCAAGAAATTTATACAGAAGCATCAAAAACTACTCAAGCGTTGAGGACAATGCTTTTTGAAGAAGAGGGGCATGTTAGGCCCCTATACTACTAGTGTAACCCCTTATTGATATTACTACAACCCACTTATTATATTGATGTACCCATGTAGTGCCCATATGGTTACTATTATACCCCATAGAAGCCCATTATTGTTATTATTGTGCCCTTATGTTATTATTGTTATGTCAGCTCTGATTATGTTATGACCCCTTAGACACATATATATAGAAAGGAGGTATTTTCATTTGTATCATCCAAGAATTGTTCATTTATGTAATGTAAAGGAGGTTGTCCCCTCGAAGAGGCTGAATTCTAAGGCGTTGATCTATATTTTCTATCTTTTCTTGAGATGGTTTCATAACATTCTAGTATTTTATCCATTGGCATTAAAATATCTTTGTTAAGCATTAAGATATCTTGGATGAGAATTATGATACCTTTTCTTGCTTTGTGCCCCTACCATTGTTTATTTGGGCCATTTCTTCAATGTTAGTAACAATTGCAAAAAACAATAGACAAATTATAAAGTAAAACCATAAAACACTTAATAGTTTCAGAACAACAAAGCAAGTCGATTTCCTATACCATAGTAACCAGTCTAGAACAAAATGAACATTGACAAATTGCCTTAGAGGCATCATATGTATATATAATGTGTCAGAGGCAATAATTCATTTAAAACACAAATTGACATCTAAGTTCTAAAGCGACATTTAGCTCCTGTCAATTTTAATAATATTCACTAACCAATAATCGCTATCAATGTGGATAATACTGATTTGCATGATATTTAATCAGAAAAGACTATTGTAAAATTTGTTACTTTAAATCATATACGTTTTACTTAAATTCTAATTTGACATAGTCCAATTGACATAAGTACATTTCATGATTAATCTACATTACACACTTTAGAAATCCATATCGAGATACTATTTTATTAATATAATAAACCACATTATATTTTCATAAACTAAATCTCTTTTTCCAATAAATAAAATTATTTTCCATAATTATGCACTGAACTAATAAGTATCCAACACATTTTTCGTGTAGACTTGCCTTGCTATTGGCCAACTTTTACTTTGAAATAGTGATTTTAGATGCTACATGTCTATTCGCCACTTGAATACCTTTTTTCTTTGTCACATTATCCAAATAGAAATGAAATTTGTTCACTTAAATAGGTAAATTAGGTAACAATTTACAACTTCATATGGTTTCTACTATTTTATGTTAAGCTAAAAACTAACATAAATATTATACGCTTTTTGGCACAACAATAGTTTCGATTGTAAACTCTACAATAGTCAAACAAAATTTTTAGCATCCAGAAAACTTGCAGAATCATCACATTGCTAAAACCATTTTTCTATGAACATCACCACAAAACTATGGCTAGATAGCAATACCCATTTTCATGTTGCATTTTCATATAGGCATTACAAAATAGAAATAAGTCTGAAACTATTTAGTCAAAAAATAGCATTTGAACTAGATTGAATTTGGCATTGAAGAGACGAAATCAAGCCAATTCACATAACTATCACTTCGCCTACAACCTAGCATATAGGACATGTGCTAGTTAATTGTTTATATGTTTGGAATTGAATGTTTACAACTAACTTTTTTGATTGATAGCAATAGATATCTACATAGCTAAACTTGCAATAACCCTTGTTAAGTGGGCATAGGATTTCAACAATTTTGTTTCATTATTCTTACATTTCCCCTTGCAACTACCAAGGCATAATTTAGAGTAATTATGTAGTAAAATGTGTTATAAACACTAATGTTACACTATGTTAGTGCTTGAAATTTCACCTCAGGATGAGAGAGGCAAACTCCAAGGCAACATCAAACCACTTAGCCTCGTAGCTAGCCCTACGGGGCAGGAGAGGGCTCTCTCCGGTATATCTCAGCAAAGATCTTCAAAGGGCAGAGATAACCAATAAAGAACACTGATTTTAGGCTAGTAAACTGATAAAAGGTTTGATTTGAGATTTTTAGGATTTTGGTGGAAAATCAGGGAAAGGCAATTTTGGGTGCGGGGATTGGACACAGTTTTCGCAGGGGGCTCTTTGGGGCAAGATAGGAGACTGTATTGATGCCTTTGAAAGAGTTGGATGGATGAGAATGACTGGTGAGGAGCTAAGGAGAGCAAGCAATCACCTTGAATTCCCCTCAAACAGATGAAAACATTGATATTAAGCAAACTTAAAAGAAAAGCATGGCAATCATGAATTCTACTTTAACACTTCATTTGCCTAATTTGCAGAAGGAAAAGTAAGAAGATGATTCACATAACAAAATTACAAGTACAAATAGAAATGCACCATCAATACATGTAACCACAAGAATCCCAAAAAGGACTGCAAAACCCTGGTCTTTCTTCCTTTGCCAAAATTGCAGAGATACAATGAGTAATACAATAGAAGCTTTCTCCCTCAAGAGTCCAACCATGAAAATGACCAAGAAAGTACATAATATAGGAAATCTAACATCTTTCCTTGCCTCTAGGGGTCTAGCTCACTATCCTAGGAGCTGTTTCAATCAATTCCAAACTGAGCACTAAAATCTAGGCAGTCAAAACAACTTGCCTCTATAAGCTAGGAAACCAATTCATTCATTAAATTTTTGCCTATTTCATGAATGAATCTTCTAGAAGAGATAAATAAGTGTCAAAGTATCATAAAGTTACATCATTTACATCAAGGAGGATCAAAATCCACTCCAAAAAGTCAAACCTAGTCAAAAATGCGTTTTGCTGAGCTGTAGGTGCATTTCTGTGAAAAAAAATCTGATGCGTAGCGCCCTAAACCTCAATGCGTAGCGCGCCTTTGGGCCTGCGTTTGAGGCACTTCCCGGAGTCCAAATGAGGCAAAAGTTGGCTTTTTGGAAAGGTTTTGATGTCTACTTTCCAACCCAAGTGGAATTTCTGAATTTGGTGACCATTTGGCCATCCAAAATTGCAATCTCCCAAGACTGCTTCCTGTGTGTCAAAAAAGTGGCAGAAAGTCATTTTTTGCATGTTTTTTGACCTTCGGAGGCTCAAAACTTGATGAAATTTCTTGGCAATTGCTGAGAAAGTGAATTTTTACATGAAAAATCCAAAAATGTTGAGTTTTCATGAAAAGGAGTTTCCCATGTTCAGGGTAGCGCGCGGCGCGCTACGCGTTGGGGAGGAAAACCTGTTTTTTGCCCAAAAAATTCACAAATGACAAAAAATGCTGAAAAATTTCTGAAATTTGTGCTGTAGGTAAGTCATTTAGCACCATGCTCCTTCAAGGAAGCCTCAGCCAAGATGTAGAGGGGATCGGGCCTTTTTCTTCGTTTTAGTGCCTTGGCCAACCGTCCTTTGAGCACCTTCATTATTGCCTTACAGACGTGCATTCGAGCCCAATAATGATTTTTCATGTTCCAGAGCATGTCCTTATCTTTGTTAGCCTTGGCCAGCAACCTCTCCAAATGAGCATTGACCTGGAGAAGCATAGCCTCTCACTCAATGGGTACCAAATCACCGGGTCTCTTACGAGCCAAGTTGCGGTCTTCATGGATCCTCTGCAACTCATCAAGAGTGTGTTCATCTTCTAGTTGCTTGTTGCGCTGCTCTAAGTAGGTGATTGTCCAATTTTCCATTTCCAACCTTTGCTGCAACGAGTCATTTTCAGCCCTCAGTTGCTGGATGATCTCCTTTGGCTCTAGGCTAGGAGAACTAATATCGAGGTCAACAACATCTATGCCTGGATCACCTGATGGCCCCTCATCAATCTTGGGCTGCGTGCCTCTCTCTTGTACCTGTGCTGCTGTCGGAAACGAGGCCCCTTCCACCTGGTGTGGAGATAACACTCGCGATGCTGATGAAGAAGGCGAGACCCCTTCCACTTGATGTCGAGAAAATACTCGCCGAGCTGATGCAAATAAGGCCCTGTGGCCTCTCTGATATGTGACCAATGGAGGGGAGCTGACATGTATGGGCTCAGGGATGTCATAATTCTGTGAAGGTCCTCCCACCTCATGGACAACCTCAGGGGGTGGCTGTGGCACTGTGAAGAAATCTCGAGAGATGAATTCCTCCCACGGAATACCCTGCTGTGCCAACTGATGCATGACCACAATCTTGATCAAAGAATAATGGTAGATGCTCCTGTGTTGCTGTACTGGGCTCTTTCTCTGCACCAAGGGAACCATCCTCTCAATATTCCGGCACATGAAGAAAGGAATGTTCATCATCCGTACCCGTGTGAAATGCATCAACAAGCGGATATGGTACGAATACAAAAGTGAAAATCTGCCCTCACAGGTGAAATAACGAATGATGACCCTCATCAAGGGTGCATACTCATCCCTCAAGAATCTGAAAGGAAATACACCAGTCATGTGCCTCATATATACTGGTTTAATGTAGGGCTCATACTAAAATCTGTCCAACAGCTGGCGCTTGTTCCACTCTTCTCCAACATTGGGTATCCCTGTTGCTTGAGCAACAATCTCAGGTGATAATGTAAAATCCACCCCTGCAAGATTCACATGTCTGTTGTGCAAATGTAATACAAACAAGCGGACCAATTCCTTGTGGTGCTGAATTTGAGAAATTCTTTCGCAATATTCATAGCATGCTTGATGACGGAAACATGTGACTGCAAGTGGACAAGCTTGCAAATAGGCCAAAGAGGTGGGCTCCTCTCTCACATGCTGACCAACCTTACCACCCCTGTGAGGCCTCCTTGGCACCTCAACCTCCGGTGTTGACTCACGGTCATCACAGTGCTCATAGTCTGTTTCGGTTTCTGACATGATTTCAAGAGAAAAATGGCTGAAATGTACTGCTGCTTTTGCTCAAATGACCTGCTGTTTTGATTGTTTGAATGCTGCTCCAAGGGGAAAAAAAACACAAGGGAGATGTTAGGGAGGGGGACTTTTGAGGGGATTTAAGGAAAATATATAAAAAGGGAATGTAGGGAAGAAATTATGACACATACACCATCACATAATCATAGTTTGCAGGGGTTTGATAGGAGGTAGAGTTTAGGGAGATTTTATTGAATTTTAGGGATAGGTAGGGTTTTAGGGCTTTTGATTTTTTGTTAGGGAAATTAGGTGAAGATGACAAGGGAGGTGATAATGGGAATGTGGGGAAATGAGGGATTGAAAAAGAATGACCTTGGGCAGCAAACTCAAAACCCTAGCTTCACTTGCAATTTGAAATTTTTAACATGATACATATGATTTTCTTCATGCTTCACACTTGCTGGTATTTGACACATTTTCCATGCTCATTTTCTTTAGGCAAGCAAAAAATATTGATGATTGGAGGCCTACCTGTAAAACTTAGGAGATTTGAGGTCGTTTTGAAGCTTCACTAGCGGTTTCTGTAGGTGAAAACCCAACGCGTAGCGCGCGGGTCCTGACGCGTAGCGCGCGCCCAACGCGTAGCGCGCGACCAAATCTTCCACTGCAGAGTGTGCCCTGACGCGTAGCGCGCGCCCAACGCGTAGCGCGCAGGCCCTGATGCGTAGCGCGCAGGTGCTGTCGCTCAATTCGCCCAGTTTCACACTAAATCGCCTTTCACACTTGCTCTTGGAGTCTTGGAGGCAAATGAATTGCAAAATGAGGAGAGAGGGGCTTTTATAAGCTTGATTTAAATTAATTTCCCTTCAAACCCACTTTATAATGTTTATGCAATGACACTTTTTTAAAACTAATTACTGCTGACTTGTGGTTTTCTTTTTGTCATGAAATTGGTTGAAATGATGCATTTTCTTGAAAATTTTTGCAGGGATAGCTTCTGAGGAGTCTTGGCAAAGGAGACCAGGGCTGCATACCAACTTCTGGAGAATTTTAATTTTTACAAATTTTTACAAAAAATGAGAAAATGACCTTGCCTTCAAAAACAGGGTTTTTGAACTCAAGGTAAAAATTAGTTGTACAATATGAAATCTTCTGAAGTGGTGCTTTGCTGGACATCCCTCTGGCCTGCTGGGCATTTATTGACCTTAAAGACATGACCTTAAAAGACAAAATTGGACTAAACCCTAGACCTAGTACTTTGACTTCAAGACAAGACCAATGACCCTGTAAAGGATTTATTGACTGAAAAAAACTTGATCCAGCAGTGCCAAGAGGGGAATAAAGACACAAGCTCCTCCATCAGGGTTATGGCATGCCTAATGGAATGCAATAAGATGACACTGATGAGACACCTACTTATGCAAATGCAAAGAGCTTTGATCGCTGGTGGAGGGCTACTAGACCGACTCTAACACACTACACAAATAATGAGTATAATATGTGATATTAAATTTGATAAATGAAAGCTGATAATGTACGTTAGATTTGAAATTTTTGACATCCAAACTCAATAGTCACACATTTGTTCCGAGAAAAAATATACAAAATGCTTTAGTGCAGAATGAAAACATTTGCAGTATCAAAGCTTGAAAGCTTCCTCTCCACAATGGACTTCCTTCGTACTTCTGTACATTTGCTTAATTTTAGCAACATAACCCTAAACAAAGCTTTTGCTTAATGATCCATTTTTTTAGGACTGTGCATAACCTTTATTAAATTGACTGTTGATATCCAGGAATATTGAAATACACATTATTTATAATTAAAATCTCGCAAGAGAAAATATGGATTATTTAATACTAAATTTTATCACTAAAAGCATTATTTATAATTAAAATATTAACAATAATATCGTATCGGTCCACCACTTTCCTTGGTGTTATTGAACAACAAATATGGATTATTTAATACTAAAAATTAGGATTTGTCTAGAGATATGCACAAAGAAAGCTTATGAGATTCCTCAAGAAAAAATATAAAAAATTATTTCGTATGAAGTCCACAAATTTGCACAATGAAAGCTTGAAAGCTTCCTTAGCACAATGGACTTCCTCTGCACTTCCGCACATTTGCCTAATTTCACCATGATAACAATAAATAAAGCTTCTATTAAAATGATGCAAACATTAACGTGGTTATAGGTTCTTTGAATTCTAGAGAAATTCAACCTTTACTCAATTGATTAGTGATATTTGGGAATAAGGAAATTTGCATTATTTACAACTAAAATATTGCGAACAACAAATATGGATTATTCAATACTAAAATAATAGTGATACAAGTATTATTTATAATTAAAACATTCCCAATAATATTGTATAGTTGCACTACTTGTCTCGGTCTTATTGCAAAAAATGGGGGTCCTTTGCATACATGTGGGTGCTTGAAATCTTCCTCCACATAATGGACTTTCTCTGCATTTTGGCACATATGCTTAATTTCAAAAGAGAAAAAAATATCCATAAAAGTGATTCATTATGTCATTACCAAAACCCTATCCTTCGCATTCTCTATACATTTTTTCTGGGATAGACACAATGGCATAGGGGAAACATATTATGCTGGTGAAAAGTTGTTTCGCATTCTCTATACATTTTTTCTGGGATAAACACAATGGCATAGGGGAAACATATTATGCTGGTGAAAGTTGTGGGCTAGTCTAGTTGGTTCTGGTTGGTCTGCAACAACCTTGCATTTGTGGGATGAAATTCTCTTGTTATTTTCATTTAGTCTAGTCAGTTGTGGAATTTACTATGAGAGCTGGCAACATTTAGTGTGGCAAGGACTTGAATTTATGGATCTAAAACAAAAGCTTAGCTTTGGGACTCTGGGAGTTCTCCAAGCTTGAGATATTTAAATATTTAAGATCTTGAATTCAACTTGATATTCCCAAGATGAGTTTTGATTGGTGGCCCCTACATGTCATTGTCGTTTGCATGCACATTTCCATTGTGCGGAAGTTCAATGGAAATTTAGCTCATTGTGTCAACTTTTGCACATAAATTTTTTGTATAATGATCCAATTTTTATAATGTTCTAGATTAATGCAATCAAGCTAATTAAAAAGTATAGTAATGTTTAGTTGAGCATCAATCATAAGAAATAACATTAAGTTATTAATTAATATGTTTGAATTGAATCAACATTTGAAGCATTAAGCTTCTCTTGTAGAACAAATACAGTCTCAATACTTAGAGTAAGAGCACCACCGTTTTAGCCTATCCGAACAATGTTATGTATCATAGCTACTCGTACCGAGAAGTCTCTTATTTTCCACCGCCACGTTATCCACACCAAAATTTCAACCCAAACCAAATACCTCATGCTAATTATATGCTTTTTGTGGAGAGCTTTTCACTGAGAAAGTGTATGTGGAAGAGGTTGTGCAGGATAGTTTGTGTAGAGGTGAATTTGCAGATGAAGCTATTTGAAGGATGAATGTGTGGAGCAAGCATGTTGGAAGGGGGTTGTGCAGAAAGATTTTACTGTGTGAAGAGATTTATTCAGAGACTGATCCATAAAATGTCGTGAATATTCCACTAGACAATTTGTCACAACAAATATGATAATATAATATTAAAAATATGAGATTCTACACTATTACAAGATATTATCTTTGGGAAACCCTTTCACGAGAAAACCCAGCTGGAAGGTGAGGTCGATTTGCTCTCTTTCTCTGTCTGGAAATATGGTTCTAGGTACAAAGAAGTAATGTTTGTGTCCTATGGGCTACTACAATGCACAAATACTCTCTATTTTCTCTACCTCCTATATATCCTGGATATCTTTGCTAAACTACGGAACAAAATTCTCTCGAAAGAATGGAATGCCTCTTCGTCCTAGTGGCCTGGTTATAACACAACTCGATAGCCTGCTAGTGGTTAATTTTGACTACATCAACTCTTAACTAGAGTTACGATATAAAATCTTCTAGAGTATTTTACATAGAAATCATGTGCCTAGCCATGTTTCCATGAATAATGGGGGTTAACGTGGCATCCTCTCGAACTATAGGTGTGAAAACAAGAAGGTTAACTTCTGAGTGGCATAACTTTTGTATACAGACTCTGGTTTGTGCACTTATTGCACCATTGGAAAGATATCTGTGTGTAGAATAACATGAAATGGTGCAACCTAAAGTGGAAATTTTTTACCCCAAAAAACATCATTTGATGCCTCAAAACACTCACAGAAGGTTTCAAACCCTGTTTTTCCAAACTGGGTCCCACCGGTAAAAATGGTCCCATGAACTGATTCCTCCACTTTTTCCACTCAAAATACACCGAGATGGTTGACAAAAAAAATATAATGATCCAATCTAGATAAGATATTTTTGTGCGAAGAGAATTTTTCTTTCATTATGAAAAGTTTCTCCAAACTTCACACAACCTTTAGTCAATTAAATCGACTTGCCTATGTAAAGGACCTACAACCATAACGAATTTAAAGTTTAGAATTACTTCCAACAACTAAACGAGGATGTCATAAAATTTTTCTTTAAATGTCCTAATTCGACTACAATAAATTTGTATTTAACCAAAGAATTCACTAAAATCAAAAGTGTGTAACACAAAAAACATGGATGTCATAAACTTTTTGAGTTGAACTTCTACATAATGAACTTCTTCTCAATAATCATCCTTCAGTACAATAATTTTAGTAAATAGCATAGTACCCAGAAATCTCTGTGTGGAGAGGATACCCTAAATACAAACCCCACACTAACGATGAAATTCACAACAAATGTTTCCTTGATCAATTAAATAGCGATAGAGGCAGGGAATATGCTGCATCACAAATAATCCTCTTTTTTATGAAATACTCTACAGTGCAATTTAGAAGCGACTTTTATCAAGTTCAGGTAAAAAAAAATATATGTATGTAATAAAAAAATATGCATTTAATTTAACAAGAGGTATAGGCATATTAATTTTATTAAACCACCTAAGAATGAGAACAAATACATGCAGCCAAAATGATCAAGTTTTAAAAATTTGAAGATAGTTTCCAAAGAGAAAAAATAAATGCAACCACCAAGCTTTCATTGACATCCAATTGAGGAGAATCGAAAGCTGTAATTTACCTATCTTAGGATATCTATAAAAGTAATCAACCTATGAAGAACAAGAGAGATTTCCTCCTTTTAATACCCATATGTTGCCTATTTTCTAAGTGAGAGCATGACTAGTTAGTGAGGTTTTCTCCTTTTATTTCCAATTCTTTCTTCATGTATTGAATCTCTAATTATATTATGTCATTGTTGATTTGTAGGTGGCTCTTTCAAGTTTCTCCTAGAACATGAATTCATATTTCTATTGGTTAACAACCATGAAAAGGTAAAGATCTTTATTTTGTATTCTCTTCCACTGTTTTTGTCATTAAATTTGGTATTAACTACATGACGATTTTGCAGGATATGATCTCCTTGTACCCCATTAATCAATTTAAATATGGATATGTATCACCTTCTCATTCTGATGCATATTCCATGTCGTCAGAGATGTACTTACATGTTGAACATGCAATAATTCTTTTTTCCTTTGTTGGTCATATCCTGCCTCAATGATTATTTAGAATTTGGGCCTATGTCCTTTTAATGATGTTTACATTTAATTTTTTATTTTCTCTATTAAAATGCCTTTTTTTTTTCCTTTACAATCATAAGTTCTATAGTATTGGGGCTTCATTTGAGATGTTATGTAAATTCAATGCCTCTTTTTACTTTGTTTTACTTTTTTTATATAAACCCTAATTCTTGTAAATAATGTGTTAACTAATACCTTAACTTTTAGTTTTGGTTAGACATTTTTTTCTAATTTATTTTCAAATTTGTACATAGTCCGAATTTTCATTTAGTTTCATTTTTTTGTACATATTTTATTTAAGTTTAGTTCTAATAAATTTTTATCAGCCACAATGTCTTAATGTTTCATGGTTGTTAAAATAATCTTATTGACAACTACTTAAGCACATATCTCACATAGTTCATTAAGATTTTGATTACATAATATAAACATAATATTAAGATTTTGATTACATAATATAAACATAATATTAAGATTTTGATTACATAATATAAACATACCAATCTTTTAAGCGTTCAAGTATTTGTCTTTATATAAGAGGAGGTATAATGCCTTTAATTGTCCTTGCATAAAGAATATTGTGGTCAATTGATTTTCTTTAAATTGTAAATTAAATCTAGCTGAGGCTCTACAATACTCTAAGGTCAAACCTCAAAGTATTGATTAGTTTGTTTCTCTTTAAATACTTTTAATTTTAGGGTTAGCATTGTTAGTTAGTATTTTGTTTCTTTTATTAGGGTTTCTAGCTGTAGGACTCTTCCTAGTCACATGTGACTCCTTTGATATGTGAGAGGGTTGAGTTGCACCACACTTGGCGTGGATTTGACCCCCTACTCGTGTGGTTATAAACTCAGGGATAACATTCCCATTACTTCTCATCAGCCACCAAGAAGTTTGTGATGTTGAAGTATTGTCAAATAGACACTTTCATTTAAAAAAAATCAACATATTCTTGTGACCATATTAGGGACTGATTAAGTTCACTCTCCCTGATTTTCACTTCGTAAAGAATACGTAATTATTTCCAAGTCTTGGTCACATGTTTTCCTTGGAATCTTTTCCCTATCTTTTTTGACCTTCCTTCTGAGTCTTCCCATTATCATGTTAACAAATTCATTGATTTCGATCAATTAGTAGGAGTTTCTAACCTTCATACTACCTCCCACTTGTTTCACCTTACGACCTTTGAAGAAGCAGAAGATTGGAGACCTAATTTTGTTGGATCTACTCCTTTCGAGAAATTCATCAATTACTTTCCTCACTTTTCACATTTTGAATTATGGTGTAGTTTCTATGAGAGTAGCCATGATCCTTCAACTTTCCAAATTCTCTTTGAGGACAAGAGGCAATGTAGGATAGAGAAGGAAAACTAGGTCGCTTCCTATGGATGGGAGTATATAGGTTTTGAACTTATGACTTTTTATCCATCTGAAGAGGTTGGATGGGAGTATACAGGCTTTGAACTTGTGACTTATTATCCATGTGAAGAGGTTCTTCCTAATCCCTTCCTAACTCAATCAAAAACCCAATGTCATGTCTATCCATTCGATGACATACTCTTTCAAGAAAATCATAAACCTCACATATGCGATGATGATGATGAACCTAAAGTTAGTTTCAACCTTCTTTATCCTAGTGATAATATTATTTACGATGAGTATGATGAATATTGGTTAAACTTTGATTGTAAAGAATGCTTTCATGACATAGAAGATGATTTGTCCTTTAATGATCCCCCTCCAAAATTTATTTCTTGTGAAGAACATATTCTTGATGATGAAAACCCTTTTCATGACATGGTGGAAAATAAATCATTCTTCAATGAACATGAAGGAGATTCTTCCTCTATAAATCTTGGAAATTATTCCTACTCTTATGAAATTGATGATGAGACATTCTTTAATGAAGTTGAGAAGGAATATTTTATTTTTGATTCTAAGGATGCTTATTTAATTCAGTAGGTTGAATGTTAAGCATTCAAGTCTAAATCATATCATGCCTTAAACCCCCTTTTGGTTTGTGAGGGAATTATGACCAAGAATGCAATGTTACATCTCTTGATCTGAGCCTTGAGCTCCTTGTGCATGAACCTTTATCTATTACTAGTATAGTATGTGAAAGTAAACACTCATTGGTTGGTTGACACATCATGTGTTATGGCCAATGGTTCTCTTTTTGTTAATCCATTATCTAAGCCACTCACACTAGTTGGTTGGCGTGTATATATTCTTGTCTAGTTTCCATTTGACAAATCATTATGATCACAAATAATTATTGAGTAGTTAACCTTGTACATAAATAAACCTCCTTAAAATATAAAATAAAAATATAATACATGAAAAACACATTTTTATTTTTCTTTTTGTTACTTTTTTTCATTTGCTTTCAACATCATTTTGAGTTTCGCTTTTGATCTACAATTATGAGCTTTATTTTTCTTCATTTTTTCGTCACATGTTGGTTTCATTTGTCTATGATTCTTTTATTGTCGCTTTTATTTTGTTTCAGTTCGCTTCTACCTTGTTCCACTAATC
The DNA here is from genome assembly GCA_031772625.1 of Pinus tabuliformis. Taxonomy (NCBI): domain Eukaryota; kingdom Viridiplantae; phylum Streptophyta; class Pinopsida; order Pinales; family Pinaceae; genus Pinus; species Pinus tabuliformis. The sequence continues at coordinate 851,680,818 of CM062805.1, read as the reverse complement.
ATTAATCAACATTCCCTTCCCTCATATTCAATCCCTGCTGTTATGAAGAAAGGTGAAGTTTGGTTGAATTTGAATATGTCAATGGTGATAAATAAGATATAGTTGTGCATTAATTATCACGAACATATTGATTCTTTGATGAGAACATGGAACACAAAAAAACTTTAAATACCACTTCTAATCATCTTTACAGAGCTCGTTGGAACTGAATCTGATCCACTCATGTAAAGGCTCCTTCTCAAAATAAATTCCAGTCACAATAGTGGACTTTCTTTTCCTCCCCCTTCTTTCTTTTTGTGTTATGAAACCAGCTCAAGAAAAGATAGATCAACGCCTTAGAATTCAGCCTCTTCGAGGGGTCAACCTCCTTTACATTACATAAATGAACAATTCTCCGATGATACAAATGACAAAACCTCCTTTCTATATAGGAGTCTAAGGAGTCACAATATAATCCAGCCGACCTAACAATAATAATATAAAGCCACAAAAATAACAATAGAGGGATTCTATGGGCACATTAATAACAATATGGGGGCAATGGGGGCACAACAATATAAATAAGGGGTATAACTACAATAGTAATGGGGTAATCACTAGTATTATAGGGACCCAACATGCCCCTCTCCTTCAAAAAAGTGTTGTCCTCAATGCTTGAGTAGTTCTAGATACTTCTGCATAAAATTCTCATCCTCCCATGTGGAATCTTCAGCGGATAAGTTCTTCCACTTGATAAGGTACTCTGAAATTGATCGGTTTCGTAGCTGTCGAGTTCTTGTTTCTATAACTGCTTCCGGTTCCAATATAATTTTTCCTTCCTCGTCAAGTTCTGGCAATATTTTTTGAACTGGGAGCTTGTCGCCTATAACCTTCTTTAAGCATGAAACATGGAAAACTGGGTGCAATCGAGAAGCTGCAGGAAGCTCCAATTTGTATGCCATAGTACCAATCTTTTGCAACACCTTGTATGGACCATAATACTTTGGTGATAATTTATTATCCTTCTTAGCTTGCTTGAGGGACATTTGCTTATATGGTTGTAGCCGTAGGAATACCCAATCACCTACATCAAAACTTCTTTCACTGCGATGTTGATCTGCCTGTTGTTTCATTCTATTCTGTGCCAACACGAGGTTATCCTTTAAGAGTTGGAGGACTTGTTGTTGATGTTCGATGTGATGTTCCATTGCTTGAACCTTAGAATTTTCTCTTAAATATGATGTGATGGATGGTGGTTGATACCCATAAAGTGCCATAAATGGGGTCATTTTTGTTGCTGTATGAAAGGAAGTGTTATACCACCATTCAGCCAGAGGCAAGAATTTGACCCATTGTGTCTGTTTATCAGATACAAAGCAACGAAGATATCCTTCCAAACATTTGTTTACTATCTCAGTTTGCCCATCAGATTGAGGATGATAAGATGAGCTATGAGCTAACTGAGTACCAAGACAAGAAAATAATTCTGTCCAAAAATTTCCAGTGAAAATGGGATCTCTGTCACTTACAATAATCTTTGGGTTTCCATGTAGCTTTTGAATTGTTTCCATAAATGCAGTAGAAACTGTACTGGCTTTAATTGGATTTGATAATGCACAAAAGTGTGCATACTTGGTAAGTCTGTCAACTACCACCATGATGACACTCTTTCCCTCAGACTTGGGTAAACCTGTGATAAAATCCATTGATACCTCCTCCCAACGTTGGCTTGGAATGGATAAAGGTTGTAATAGACCCGGTGTCTTAATTGTTTCAACTTTATTTTGTTGGAAAACCAAACATTTTGCCACAAACTTTTGAATATCTGATTTAAGGCCATCCCAAAAAAATTCATTCTTAACCCTGTGGTAAGTTTTTAAAAATCCTGAGTGCCCTCCTAAGGGAGAAGTGTGCAATTCCATAAGAATCTTTTGTTTTAGCTGGGAATTCTTACAGAGGTATAAGCGATCTTTGTACCATAACGAATCATTTTTCTAGCTAAATGTATCATACGTACTGGAATCTTGTTGTAGATTTCGAATAAGTGCCCACACTTCTTCGTCATTCTTCCATTCCTCCCTTGCTTCATTTATCCAATCTAGTTGGATGATAGAAATAGTGCACAATAATGCTTCCACATCCTCATCCTTCCTTGAGAGTGCATCTGCCACCACACTTTGCTTCCCTTTTTTGTAGATGATTTCAAAGTCATAACCCAACATCTTTGTGACCCACTTTTGTTGCTCTTCAGAGGATAATCTTTGTTCTAAAAAGTATTTAAGGCTATCATGATCCGTTTTTACCTTGAAGTGTCTTCCCATTAGGTAGGGTCGCCATTTCTTAAGTGCATGGAGTATTGCCAACATTTCCTTCTCATAAATAGCTTTGCTTAGAAACTTTCCCTTGATTGGACGACTTTCAAAAGCAATGGGTCTTTCATCTTGCATTAGAACAGCACCAATTCCATTTCCTGAAGCATCACATTCCACAATAAAGGTTTTTGTGAAGTCCGGTGTAGCTAAGACCGGTGCTTGGCACATTGCCTCTTTAAGATGTTCAAAGGCCTTTGTTGCTTCCGGAGTCCATGAAAATGCATCTTTCTTCAATAATGTCGTTAGAGGTGCTGCTATTCTCCCATAATTCTTAACAAACTTGCGATAATACCCTGTCAACCCAAGAAATCCGTGCAAATGCTTTATGGATGTGGGGATTTTCCATTCCTTAATGGCTTTAATTTTGGTAGGGTCTACCTTAACTCCTTCATGAGATACAATATGACCCAAATATTCCACCTCCTGGACTCCAAAGAAACATTTGGATCCTTTGGCATATAATTGTTTCTACTCCAACAGTTGTAGCACCCTGTCAACATGTTCAACATGATCCTTCCAAGACTTGCTGTAGATAAGTATATCATCAAAAAATACTAACACAAATTTTCTAAGGAATGGTTTGAAAATTGAATTCATCAAACCTTGAAATGTTGAAGGTGCATTGGTAAGGCCAAAAGGCATGACCAAAAATTCATAATGACCCTCATGAGTTCTAAATGCCATTTTTGGAATGTCTTCAATCTTCATTCTGATTTGATGATATCCTGAACAAAGATCCAACTTGGTGAAGTAAATTGATCCATGCAATTCATCCAGTAATTCATCAATGACAGGAATGGGGAACTTATCTTTAATAGTGAGCTTGTTGAGCTCCCTATAATCCGGACACATGCACCATGATCCATCCTTCTTGTGAACTAATACTACTGGAGCAGAGAAAGAACTTTGACTTAGTTTAATTATACCAGCCTCTAGCATTTCTGCAACCATACGTTCAATTTCACTTTTTTGGACATAGGGATATCTGTACGGCCTGATGTTTGGAGGAACACTTCCTGGAATCAGATGAATAGCATGATCATGATCACGCATAGGTGGGAGACCTTAGGGAGTCTCAAATATCTTAGAATGATTGTCCAGGACTTTTTGGAGATCTGTAGAAATAGATGATTCTAATGTGGAAACATCTAGCGAACATAATTGTGCAATTACACCCCTTTGCTCCTTTTTTAGAAGCTTTGTCATACCATTAGAGCTGATTATCTTTCCTGGTTTCCCTGCAATACCCCTTAATTCAACTTCCTTTCCTTACATAGAAAATTTGATGAAAAGTTCTTGAAAATTAAAAGCTATTGTACCCAAGGATTGTAGCCATTGGACTCCTAGTACAACATCGGCACCTCCCATTGGAATGGAAAGCATTGGGCTAGTCAATACATATTCTCCCATGGATAGCTTGATATTATGGCACTTTCCAGAGCAATTTATTGTTCCTCCATTTGCAATCATCACTTGACACTCTGGTGCTGGATATAGGAAGCAATTCAATTCTTTTGCTACCCTACAATGAATAAAATTGTGGGTGCTTCCTGAATCAATCAACACTATCACCTTTTTTTTCTTGATTTGTCCTTCTATCTTGATGGTTTGAGGAGTGGTAATTCCTGCCAATGCATTACAAGATATGGTCGGATTTATTTGTTCTTCATCTAGGCTTTGTTCCTGGAGCATATCCTGTTCTTTTGACCTTTCTTGCTCCTTTTCTTCTTCCTCTTCACAATCTATGTAGAATAATTTCTTCTCAGCACACTTATGACCTTTAGTGTATTTGCTATCACAACTATAACAAAGCCCTTTTGCTCTTTTTTCTTCCAATTGTTGTGGTGTCAACCTTATAGGTTGTGGAAGACTAGGGGAAACTGCACTTCCGTCTTTATAGTTGTGAGTGGTATGCTTCCTTGTTGCCATAATTTTTCTTTCCATTTTTCTTGCTAACCTAAATGCCTTCTCTAATGAATCAGGTTCCCAAAGTCGAACATCATGTTGGATATTATCTTTTAAAGACCCTATGAACACATCAATCCTATGCTCCTCTGGAATATCTTTTACCCTTATGTTCAATTTTTGGAACTCCTCAATGTGCTCCATTATTGAACCCTTTTGTTTGAGACTTATCAATTGGCTAAAAAAAGTGTTTCTTTTTGTATCCTCATAATGTGCTATCAATTCTTCCGTAAAAATTGCCCAAGTGATAAATTGTTTACGAGAGAAAAGCCATTGATACCATACAAACTGATTTGGTTCCAAATATAAAGTTGCCATACGTACCTTTTGTGTGTTTTGCACATTATTGAGATCGAAGTACTGCTCCATCTGTAATATCCATGTGGCGGGATCCTTGCCATCAAACTTCCTCATATCGATTTTTGGAATATGGTGGGTCTTCGATCCAACATTAGAGTCTATGGAATAATGATTAACATTTCTTTTGTTCACATCATGAGTTTCCTTTACAACCTTTTCACCATTAGTAAGTATTTCTTGTAGAAAATTTGTCAAATCTGTCTTCAAATCTGCCATGTCTGTCTTCACATCTGTCTTCAAATCTGTCTTCAGATCATCCATCTTAGCTTCCATGCCCTTTATCTTAGATTCCACGCCATTTATCTTAGCATCTGTTAGCTTTTGTGAGCGTGACATTTTTTGCACTTGTTCTTGTAATTTTGATATATCATGTAGCATTTCTTCCTCTTCTTCATGAGTCATGCTAGAGCTTTCCGGTTCCTTACTAGGTGTTTGCATTTTCTTTCCTTGGGGCATCACTTACCGATAATAATGCTTTACTATGCCCTTTGAATTCCTTCAAACCAAGCTTAAGAAAAAATTAAAAAAAAACTACACACCTTTTTTTACTTTGTAGAAGCCTGATATTGAATCTGATGTATCTTTGCAATTTCGAATCATCCAGTTCTGAAATTGTGACCTGTAGTAGCCTTCTATGTCCTCTTTCCAATGCCACTAGTCTGATCCAAATTGGATTCTCCAAGAAAGAGTTATGCACAATCTCCCGCAGTGACCTTCTTACGAAATTTCAATCTGATGCTCAGAAAGAAAGTTATGACGATTTTCCCCAGGTCCCCTATTTTGAGTGTAATTCAGGAGTCTGCAAAAAAGACCAACTTCCTCAGATCATATCTCCGAAAATATCGCGCGAAAAGCTCTGAAATTTGGACCCAAGGTTCAACGCGATTTCTTCTCAAATGGGTTTTTTTTGCGACTTCTGAAACGTCACAGAAAAAAGTTATAGCGAAAATGCCACGATGACCTGTTTGGAGCAGCGAAACCCTAGAATCCAAGGCTCTGATACCAAATGTTATGAAACCAGCTCAAGAAAAGATAGAAAAGATAGATCAACGCCTTAGAATTCAGCCTCTTCGAGGGGGCAACCTCCTTTACATTACATAAATGAACAAGTCTCCGATGATACAAATGACAAAACCTCCTTTCTATATATAGGAGTCTAAGGAGTCACAATATAATCCAGCCGACCTAACAATAATAATATAAAGCCACAAAAATAACAATAGAGGGATTCTATGGGCACATTAATAACAATATGGGGGCAATTGGGGCACAACAATATAAATAAGGGGTATAACTACAATAGTAATGGGGTAATCACTAGTATTATAGGGACCCAACATTTTGAGTGAATTCACTTGCGCTGTGTTCCCCCTTGAAGATGTGTTTTCTATTGCGCTAACAAATTTTTTCCTCATCCCTTTTTCCTACGTATTTCATTCCCTCTACATTCGTGGCTCCGCCCCTTCTCGGTTTCTTGGTATCACCGAAGTTCTTCTAAGTTCTCGTTCACATGGTGCAAACCACTCTGTGGAGTTGCTAATGTTGATGCATATCAATGATTCAAAATTTCTACAAGACATTGTGGGTGTCTTCCTATTCTCATCTCTATCTATATTAGTATTGCATGACTTGTCCATCATGAGACTTTTCAAAATCAAAAGAAAAGAGAAAGGCTCCCTTATCGCCTCCAAAATAAAAAGTAAAATAATTCCTCTCTATTTTAAAAGGGATCACACATATTTCCCTTTTCCCATGATGAGAAAGGATATTTTTGGTTGCAATGAGAAATATTTTAAGTCCTTATGCTTTTTAATGAAAATTTATATAGGGGGTTCTCACGCCTTTAGAAGCCCATTATTATATTTTGTTTGTTATGTTTAAAATTATCTCTATTGTCTAAGAAGTGACTTTGAGGGACATTATCATGTAAAGGTCCAATGGTCCTATATTTAAAAAGATCCCTCTATGTATTTCAATGTTCGATCATATCATCATCAAATGCAATCTATATGTCAAGACCAAGTCAAATACCCATGGACGACTATAAGATACTATATCATCAAATTATGTGCGCATCACAATTCTTTTTATATGATATATTTCATTTACCCAATGCCCATGTGGGATATCTCACATAAATTATTTAAAAAAAAATGAATCTTGGTATATGGTTGGTGCATGCTCACAACCAAAGGGGGTCAATGCCACAAGTTCCAAGGCCGACCACCACCAAAGGCCTTCTTCATCATGATTTTAGAGCATCAATGAAATTGGTATATAGACTACTCATTGCATTTGCCCAAAACCCATGTGGTACATATGCCTTTTGTTTAAATAAATAAAATATAAGCATATATAATCATCAAGCGCATTAGAAGAATGGGAGTCAGGACAAAAAAAGGGACAACATAATCTGTAAAACAAAAAAATTCCATTAATGCACACCGCCATGTTGTTTGCTCAAAAGGATATTCATTTATGTAAAATCCATGGTTACACCCTCCCTTGTTTCTTTCTATAACGGTTGCTTCCTCTTCGCATTTGGGATGACAATGTTGTGATTCTAGAGGTTTGATCTTCAAACACTTGTTTTGATGATACCATCAACATAGAGAGACAAAATTCAAACATCGATGCATGCAAATTACATAAAATTTGGTGACATTTTTAGAGACACTGTAGTTTATTTATGGTTGACGATTTCATTTTTCATTCACCAATATCATGTCATTTTTAGAAATTCCTTTTGATGCATTACTTAAAGCACTCATCTCAACAAAGAAAAGAACCTATGTGAAGAACTTCGCAATTGGTTGGAAAATAATTGTGAATGCTAAAAATAAATCAAACCATGTTGATGCCTGCAATGATACGGACATGCTTTCTGATGATGAATATGAAGATAAGTTGCTACAAACTCCAACTCGACAATCAGTTTCCACTTTGAAAAATACAATAGATACATTGTCTACATCATCTGTTATTAATACTCTCAATATAGAAAAAAGGATTTCTAATAGGAGACAATAGAGTTGTGGTTAAATATACAGAGTGATCGGTATGCAAGAATCACAATAAGCAAGACAATGTTGATTCATTCAAGTATAGATAAGTAGAGCTAGGGAATTCATCTCCAATATAAACTCCTTGCTCAAAGAAAGGTAGAGAGTTCCCACATGAACAATATTAGACATCTGCATGGATAGATACATGTTTTTTGAAAAGGATTTCAATCCGAGTGACACAAACACACATCAGAACATTGAACAAGGTACTATGCTTCACACAATTGGCTTTAACAAGGAAATAGAATATAGAATGACCCTTCATTTAAAACACCAAAAAACATATTACTCTTACATGGAAATGGAGGTTCAACATAGTGTAGGAGATGCATGGAAATTTAGTCTTTATAGATGATAAGATTCAAGTGCAGTGGCACACAAGAACCTCACATGAAGGAAATCACTACCAATCTTGTAGAATCTAATCACTATGGTAAATATTTTTCTAAGCATTCAACTAAATCCTATAGTGTAAAATGATTTGATGACATCAAGCTTGTTCTAAATGGTTTGGAAGATAGTAACCATACATGTTTGACATCTGGATTTTTTTTTTTTTTTTTTTTTTTTTTTTTTTTTTAACTCAAGGATATTAATCCTCCTAAGAATGAGAACAAATACATGCAACTTGAATGATCAAGTTAAAAAAAAAATTGAAGACAGTTGCCAAATGGACAAAACAAATGCAACCACCAAGCTTTCATCCAACGGTCAATCGAGGAGGATTGAAACCATTGATTTACCTATCTCAGGACTTATATAAAAGCAAGCATCTTTCTCAAAACAAGAGAGATTCCCTTCTTTTCATACCCAGATGCTTCCCATTTTGTGAGTGAGGTCATGAAAAGTTAGTGAGAATTTCTCCTTTTATTTCTAGTTCCTTCTTGATGTATGCTGTCATTGCTAGTTTGCAAGTGGCTCTTTTGAGTGTCTCCTAGAACATGAATGTAGAATTTCATTGGTTAGCATCTAAAAAAAATGTACATATTTATATTTTGAATTCTCTTCCATTGTTTTTATCATTAAAGTTGGTATTAACTACGTAACGGTTTTGCAGGATATAATTTTCTTGTCCCTTATTAATCAATTTAAATTTGACTATTTATCACCTTTTCATTGTCACGCATATTTCATCCTATCAAAGATGTACTTAGATGTTGAAATCATAATCCAAATATTTCTTTTGTTCGTCATATCCCACCTTAATAATTTATCTAGGATTTGGACCTATATCCTTATAATGATGTTTGCATTTTATTGTTTATTTTCTCCATTAAAATTCCTTGTTTTTCTTCTTTTACAATCGTAAGTTCTGTAATATATGGGTTTCATTGGAGATGTTATGTAAATTTTTTTATTTTTTTATTTTTATTTATTTATTTTTTATTTTATTATTATTATTATTATTATTATTCTTTTTAACTTTGTTTTATATAAACTTTAATTATTGTCAATAATGTCTTAACTAATACCTTAAATTTTAGTTTTGGCTAGACATTTGTTTCTAATTTCTTTTAAAATTTGTACATAGCCATACTTTTCATTTAGTTTTGTTTTTTTGTACATCTTTTATTTATGTTTAGTTCTAATAACTTTTTATTTGTCAGGATGTATTAATGTTTAATGGTTGTTAAAAAAATATTATTAACTAACAACTTAAACACATGTCTCACATAGTTGATTAAGATTTTGATTCCATAATATAAACATAGACAAGAAACAATTTAAATTTATAATAAAGAATCAATTAATATTTGGAATATGCCTCCACTTATTTTACCAATATTTTAAACATTCAAATATTTGAATTTATATAAGAGGAGGGATAATGCTTTTAATTGTTCTTGCATAAAGAATATTGTGGTCATTTTATTTTCTTTAAATTGTAATTTAAATGCACTTGAGTCTCTATAATACTCTAAGGTCAAAACCTTAGAGCATTGATTAGTTTGTTGGTTCTATAAATAATTTTGTTTTTAGGGTTAGCATTGTTTTTTTATACCATGTGGTGAATCGGTAACTGCCAGACCTAATCTAAGGGAGACCCAGGATCAATCCTCGTAGCTTCCACTATAATGCCAAGAGTACATCCAACAACCTGCAAGCTGGATATACTAATTTCTTATGATTTTAGCAAGAGCCGAGACTTGCTAGGGGGGATTCTACTCGTTGAGCCACACACTATAGCATGATACTATACTCTGTGTGATTTGAACACTAGTCTTGCAGGTTTCACCCTATGGACCAGACCGTCAAGCCACATGTCATTGTTAGTTAGTATTTTATTTCTTTTATCGGGGTTGCTAGTTATAGGAATTTTCCTAGTCAGTTGTGACTCTTTTGACAGGCGAGAGGGTTGAGTTGCACCACCCTTGGCATGGATTTAATCCCTACTCGTGTGGCTATAAACTCTAGGATATCGTTCTTGTTACTTCTCGTTAGCCGCCAAGAAATTCGAGATGTTGATATAGTGTCAGAGTGACAATTTCCATTTGAAAATATTAACACGTTGTTTAACGTTTTTTTTTTTTTTTTTGTTGAAGCAAGAGACAGTCCTTCTATTAACTTAGGCAAAAAATAATATACAAAGGTTACAACAGTCGCACATAGGCGCAGACTCCCCCAAAGGAAGAGGGAAAATTATCTAAAGTAACTGTATAAACCCTCCCTTAGGCAAAATAAAACCAAGCCAAGACTGCCTTGGAACCAAAAGCAGGCAAGTGGACCCCAAAGTTATCCACCATTGTTCTATGTCCTCTATATTCAGCGGTCTAAAATCAACTCCCGCGAAGCAGTAGCTTACAGAATACCCCTAAACTGCTCGACCAACGCTGACCGTTGATCTTCTCCCTTTTGATCCAATGGTCAGTGTCCATATCGCACGACTTAAAAGCCCGATGAATACCGTGCGATGAGGGTGGTTTGCTTTTCCCACCCCCTGCCATGTGTTTCTCGCTGAGTGGCATCGCTGGCTTTTCCTGAAAACCGTCTTTGGTTTTGATGGCGTCCGATGAAGGTGGTAAACCATAAGCAATTTTGCCCTTCCGGACCCACCAACTTGCCTGAAAAAATGTGGCCATTGATCGAACCCCACCAGATTTGACGGCTACAATCCATATCGCACTGCAAATCAGCTCGCGGGATACCTCGCGATGGGGGTAGTAATCACTTTTCTTCCACTGCCATGCGTCACTTGCTAAATGGCATCGCTTGTCCTCTGGGAAAACTGCTTTTGGGTCAAAGGACGCCTGATGCAGGTGGTATAACTTGAGCAGTTTTTGACCCTGGTTTCCAATACCCCTGTCCTTCAAAGCATGGTGCGAGGAAGATGTGCCCAAGAGGGTGGCCTCTTGCATGGAATGCCTTAGGCTTTGTGTTGGTGTTCTGTGTTGTTCTTCTCGGTAGCCCATTTCCTCATTGCTTTTTCTTTTGAGCCAATATCCCTTGTCCAGATGACTGCCTCTGTCCATGTTTCCCGAAGCCCCCTTAGAGAACCGACAGTGCGTATCCTCTGAGAAACTTTCTAAAGTGATTTTATTCTTCGTTGTCATTAAGTGGAATACTATCACTTGGTTTGTTCTGATATTGCTGTCTATTGATGAGGGCCTGAGAAGAGCATTCTTCCTTCATCCTATCATCCGTTACCTCCTCCCACCAGCAACACCAATCGGTAAGCTTGTTTCTGACCCCCTCGTTGGCTAGCCAGCCTGCCACCTTGTTGGCTTCCCTGTGAACATGCACCAACCTAAGAGTTCTTAGAATTCTTAGCTGTGATTGAATTCTTTGGTATACTTTCAGAAGCCGCCAGTGACCTGAGATTTTCTCTGGTGCTACTCCTGCATTTATCCTTTTGACCGAATTAATTACTAATTCCGAGTCAACCTCAATGATGACATTATGTATATTGTACTTGAGCAGTATTTCCAGGCATAAATCCATCGCCATGAGCTCTGCCATATTGTTGGTAGCATTCCCTAGATAGCTGTAGAAAATGACCTGTATGTTTCCTTTCTCATCCCTCATGACCCCTCCATAACTTGCTTCTCCCGGATTTCCTTTTGAGGCTCCATCTATGTTAAATTTTAGAAAGCCTCAAGAAGGGGGTTTCCAGAAGGTCTTTTCCTGAGGTATTCTTGTTGATCTACATAGAACTCTGAGGGTGATGAACCTGAAGCTCCAAATTTTCTAGGATTCTGGCCTCTCTTTGTCCTGTGCATTTTCTAGTAGTAACATCCCCCAGGATGTGAACAGTCTCCTTGAGTTGCTTAAGGATTAGCTTTAAGATGCTGCTCACCGGGCTAATTTTATCCTTGAAAATCCTGTTGTTGCGCTCCTTCCAAACATTCTAGATTAAGAACCCTGGAGTCAGAGCCTAGGCTGAGTTTATTGTCTCATTATCTGAAAAGTCTTTTCTCCAGTTTTTCAGTGTAGTGATGATGTCAGTTACATGCCTGTCTATCTGCTCGAAGACATCTCCAACCCAGTTCCATAGTGTTGCAGTGAATGAGCATCTATTTAGGAGATGATTTGTGGTTTCTTCCTGTTGTCCACACAGGTGACATCTTGAGGGGCCAACAAAGCCTCTTTTTCTTAGATTATCCCATGTCAGAATCTTGCCCTGTTGAACAAGCCACTTGAACAGTTTGACTTTCATCTAATGAGGATTATCCCAGAGATCTTTCCAAGTCTTGTCAGTTCTTGGAAAGTTAAGCCCTGTGGTTATTCTTTTGGCCTCCTTAAGGGTGAAGAGACCTACCTTGTTCTTTCCCCATCTTAATTGATCATCCAAGGTCGAGGTTAAGATTTTCTTTTTTTTCCAAAAGACCATTAAGGGCTATAGCTTGAGTATTCAACATGCTCATCTCACTGTAAACTGGAAGTTTCCATATTCTCCATTTCCCATTATTCCTTGATTGATCCCAATAGTCGCTTACCCTTCTTAATCCTTTGTTGATGGTATCTATTTGGATGCCTGCTAATTCCTCACTGTGGAGATTGCCCTCCTGCTGCCAATTATCCTCCCAGAACCAAGCCAAATTTCCGCTTCTGATCTCCCAGAAGCTATGTTTTTGGACTAGGGCCTTGTTCTCCTAGGCCCTGTTCCAAATTTGTGAACCTTTCACATGTCCTGTCATTCTTATGAGGTTCTTCTCCCGCCAATTCATTGCATACTTTTGCTTCCATATTTTTGCCCATGGGGCTTGTATTTATTTTAGCCATCTCCACCATACATTGGCTCCCAGAACGCTGTTTAGAATTCCTGGGTCATGAAGACCCAGGCCACCATGGGATTTAGGTTTGCATACCCTTTCCCATGCCACCAGGGCCCATTTCTTCTTTTCTTCACCTTTCCCCCAGAGAAAGTCTCTTTGAATGTTTCTTATTTGAGTAATGACTCCAATAAAGTTACCTTCAGTAATCAAAGGTGTTTTCTATGGAAATGATATTAAATAAGCTTTATCATATGTTTGATTTAAATTTATTTTCATAAGAAATGAAATAGGACTATGATCTACTCATAAAAGAGTATCAAAGGTATGATCTATTGTCATCCTTAAGGAATCCATTAAAAACAGAAAATATTGTAACATGATAGTCACCTTTAAAAATTAATGACAATATCACAATTTGATTTGTGGTAATACAAAGTCACACAAGAAAAATATGCAATATATATATTTGTGTTGAAAATATGAAATATAACATAACAAATCTATGTTTCTCCTCAAAATATGTCATGATTTTATTCTCTAAAGCAAGACATCGTTTTGAAGCTACAAAGTATTGAAACATTGCACTGTTAAATAAAAGACTTGAAAGTTGCACTGTGCATGCTTCATTGGACATGAAAAGATTACAATAAAAGGCCAAGTCCTCCTTCAAGTTTTGAAGACAAAAGTATTCTCAAGAAAGATGAGTGATCTACAAAACTTAAGCCCATGGTTTGGAAAAGGTCGAAACTTATGTTTAAGAATATCATTGCTAGAAATGTTGAATAATGTATGATGTGAATTTGTCATAAAGACATATTGGATTGAAGTTCTTACCTACTCTATTGTTGCAAATATCTAAGATTCTAAATGAACTGGTATATTGTAGTACTACTATGGGTATTTGAGTGTTGAGAGATATTTTGTAAATACAATACTCGACCTAGAATGATGAAGTCTACTCCTTGAAACAAATACCAAGTCTCCAAGGTCAAGTTGTTTCTTCTACATTGATTTTGAGAAATCAAGGCTATTCGGTTTGAAGAGACCAAGGATAATAATTTATCGAGTCAGTTCATCTCATATGGAAAGATCATATCAACTCTAGGTTTTTGAAATTTAGACATTGATATAGGGTTTGAAAACCATAGATGGATAAAAGGGTTTGGAGAAGAAATCCTTAGGGTTTATGGATATATCCTAGCCTAGCCTATGGAAAATAGAATGAAATCATGTCAAAAGGCTAAGATCAAGAGGGAGTTTACCTTTCCTATGATATTCAAAAGATAATTTATATCTCTCTTCCTTGATTATTGTTGTTTTACCATTAGCTAGACTATTTTCTGTGTTTCTCTTTACTTGATTATATTTTTTCTTCCATGGCCTCCTAGTGAGGATTGCAGGCACATAGTGAATGATGCCAAGGATTTGGAAATAGATGGAAGAAATGGAGGAAAAAATAAAAGTGTATGTCATATGATTAGAGAAACTGACAAGTGTATCATCATACTTCAAATATCATAATCACTACATCACAACCATAAAGTTGGGGTATCAAATTTTACCATATGTCATAATTAGATTATCCAATTTATCAAAATCTAAACAAGATCATCAAGAAGATCCTAAATATCCATATTATTGCTATACTTCTATCATCATGGTTACCATGTTTGTTACAAACATTATTAATATCATAAAGCTACCATATATAAGAATAAATGTGTTATCCTTCTCTATAAGATCAAGAAATACATTATGTCTAAGATGAGATATGCTTGTCAAATATCAAGAATAAAAAATCAATGTTTCTAAGTGACTTTCTCATGTCTTAGTAGAATGTAAGATACTTGTCCAATACCAAGTGCACCATCTCATCATAAGTACCATGAATCAAACCTACTTTCATATGAAATATGATTCATTCATGAAGGTGATATTTCCATCATACCTTAGGGGTTACCTTTCCATCCAATATTTGCAGTTGAAACATAACATTGAAACAATACATCATACATACCTTGTAGTATTTAGATACCTATGCACCTTGACATTGGCATCTTGGAGCACTTTGTCAAATTTTCATCAAGTTCCTCTTTTCCTTTTCCAATGCTAGCTCTTCTCTTCCTACACTAGCCACATATTCCTGCATCTCAGATGACCCTCAATAAGGATCCACTTCTCACATCTCATCAAGAGGTTAGAAGTATCGAAATACTCAAGTATACATGAAGGAAGCATAATCAATTATCAAACCAATAATTATAAACAAAATTAAAGTCATAAATAAGTAACATAATAAAAAAATACTTATCTTCAGTGAAAGGTGATCATATCCCTCTTGAACCAGCCTTCAAGAGTCATTACCATCTTTGCGTCCCATGCCAAAAAATCTCCGCAAACTTGCCTCAGACATGTGTGAGCCAAACCAAAGAATAATTCCCCATGATGATGTCCAAATAAGGTTGAGTTCACTTGTCTTTATAGCCTTCCAAGATGTTCCAATTTACTTTAGGATGACTTGATCAAATATTCACATGTGGCATTTAATTCAAAAATACACTTTCCCTTGTCCAAATTGAGCACATAAATAGTCAAAATTGGTCCTTTAAAAAAGAGGAATCTCATCCTATGGTTGGATTTTGTCACTAAGATTAAAAATTAACACATCGATTAGATATTTCAATGGACGAATGTGAATCAATGATATGTGAATCTATCTCTACAGGAGGAGACAAACAATAATATTTGGTCTATCGGATTCGCGAATGTTGCATGTGCTCCATAGGTATTTGATTTCAAAGAAATTGTTTATTTATGGATAGAGAATATTGATTTAATAAAAAAAATTAGGCTGTAAGCTAAATATATTAGTATTTCTTTGACTTCAGAAAAATTCAAGCAGATAGCAGATATTGAAGCTACCGATTCTGGATATGCGCTTAGATTTGTCAAAAGAAAATAGCTTTTTAAAATCATAGGCAGACGACTTAAAAATCATACAAGAGTTCATTTCGCTAGTTTCTGAGGTTGCTTCTAATCTTTCCTCTCTAGATATTACTTTGTTTAGAGAATCGTTTAAGATTTTTTTTGGATGTATGCTCATTTCATGGGCTAAGAAACTAGGACCATTGTGTCAGCTTCCATTAGAGAAATTTTGATGTCTAAAATTGGCCTCAAAACAAAAATTTACAACCAAAATCAAATTTATAAGAACCAATAGGATTCAAGATTATGATGTCAACCATGAGGGATGATTTACCATTTTTGGATTAAAAAAATTAAAAAACTACTTTTTCAACTTATCTCCCTACCATTTTATTCAAATTTCGAGGAGGAGCACTCGTTGGATGCAATCATATTTTCCATATATTTCTCATTTGTCATGTAGTAGGGTCCATCAAAAGTTTGTAACATGGGTACTTCTTGGGTGGTGAATTAAATTTTTCATCCAATGAGTGCTCCCACTTGAAATTTGAGTAAAACGGTAGGAGGATACATTGGAAATGTGAGTTGAAAATGGTAGTTTCTTTTCCCTTTAAAATTTGATGATGTAATCTAATATTATTTTATTATTTCCACTATTAATTTATAATATTCCTTATGAGGTCCATTTTAGACCTCAAAATTTATGTAATGTATCCTCTATGTGCTCCATTATTCATATAAAAAAAATTGTGTATTTGATTGAGTTGATCTTATTTCAAATGAAATCTATTTTCAATTAGTACATTTAGTCAAGAGAATTAAGTTCTTTTGATGGTGTATCTGATATTGGCCCCTATGTCAAGTCATACTTTTGATGAGTTTCCACATAATCCTAATTTCAATTTTGACAAAGAACCGATGAAATTTCGTTATTCCATACTGTCAAAGAAAGAAGCTATTTCAAATTTTTGTCTAATTCAAGATAATTTTGTAAAACAAGTTATTTTCATGACAACTAGATGGGAGCCCCATCAAATATATGGTGAAGAAAAAAAATTCTTTTGGGGGAAAGGGATACATAAGAAAGAAGAAATAATACAGTTATTCGATTTTATGGGTTTCGAGGTAAACCACTATTGCTTCCAAGAATTTTTATGTATAGATATTTTGTTGTTGAAGTCTATAGAAAATACTATGATTGGAAAGTTAAATTTGAATAGAAAAAGAAGAAATATTTTATTTCTTTTCCATTTACCATTGGGAAAGTAACTATGAAGAATGGAAGCAAGCTTTCAAAGGTTATGAAGTCTTTCAATTGTTTTAATTTAAAAGTATCTAAACATTGGCGAGACGTTGATCCAAAAGGCCTATTTATCGCACACATAGGTGCCATAAAATGCGAGAACTAGTTAAAAAAGTTGCAAGTGAAAGAGAAAAGAGTCATATTATTACAAGCAATTATCAAGAAGTAGGAGTGAACTATTAAAGAAATTATTGAAGAAGCAAGTATTAGCACTGAAACGAATTGTAAACAAAGAAGCGGAAAACCTGCAAAATCTTTTGTTTGCATATATGAAGTTGCTTTGGCTTCATCTTCAAGTGAAACAAAATGAAAATATACTGAAGTTGCTTAGTTGATTCATGGTCAATTTTTAGGTGTCGTAGATGGCAAGGAGCCTCAACTGGAAAAATGCAAAGGTCCCCTGCAAACAAGAACCAGTCAAGAATATATTGATGAAGAGATTGGAACTACACTACTTGGTTGGGTCAGTAGTTCTCTGAATGAAAATAAGAAATAATGGAGCAAATTGCCAAAATAAATTATATTTTTGATGACCAGTTTGCCACCTTTCAAGATGAAAACAATAAAAGGGAGAGTAAAATATGGAAAATTGAAAAAGTAAGGATGTAGGGTTAAAACGTTATTGATATAATAGGGAAAAATCTTCATATGTATGGAATTGTAGCCATTGATGTTTTCCCATTGCATGAAGCTACAAGGAATGTACTTCTAGTGTTTACTAAGGCATAGGAAGAAAAGCACCTAGTATTGAAAGCAACAATAGAAATGTTGGAAAATTCTTTAAGGTTGGGTCCTTTGTTAATGACTCCAATCAAAATACAGACTCAACAATTTTCAATTCCCACTACTAGCACATATCATGGATCTATTGCATCTCTACAACTGATCAATGTAGTCAAATGTCGTGTTATTGGTAATATATGCTAGAGACTAGAAATCATTAAACATGTATGGCAGCTGATTTCTGTTTTGCTATGGTTAGCACAGGAAATCAACTCATTTATCGATTTGGTGAGAAGTAGTATTAACGAAGACAAAAATTTAATTAACAATGACTTGATTTTAGTCAAAGGCTTGAAATGATGTTTGATATGGATAGGAAAAACATAAAACTGTCAAATTCTAATCAATGAGGAAAATGAAGTTGGATGGCCAGAAGGATTAGTACATTAAAAAACATTATTTATGAATGTCAGGGCATAGAGAATAGGAGAAGTGATGTGTTTCTAAAGTCGATGAAAATTTCTCAAGAAATAGACGTTCCATGCATTATATGAAATTATAAACTGATTATAAAAATACTCTAACATTTGAATTGTATAAGAGAAAATAGTCAATGGAAAAATAATTTGATGTTGTAACTGATTTTATTCCAAAACAAATTGACAAATGACTAGGTGAATTTTTCAGTATTAATAACAATTACTTTGTGTTAAGTATTTAGTTACAATAAGAGGCGATGGAGATCAAAAACCAATTATTCAATCAGCATGCGAGGCTAGATATACAATGGGACCAGTGAAATGATTCATTAAATATAAGTTGAAGACATTGGTTCAAGAGGCCATGCATTCGAAAGGAAGTTGATAGTCAAATAATTAGCCTATATGATTTCACAAATTGTAATTGTCCTTAAATGTTTGCATATTTGTTTTCTATTTACTAGTATTAAATCATCATGATTTGCTACTTTTACTAATGTCACATAGTCTTCTTGTTGAATGTAGTTACTTGTTTTCTGCAGTTCTCTCTTTTCATATTATGGTTCATGCATTTACTTTTGTTGGATGCAAAAGCAACTACTTAAAGAGAAGATGTGAGAATAACATAGTGAATGAGATAATGAACTGAGCCATTGAGCATTTTCATCACTGATACAAGCGAATCCCTTCTTAGAATCATATTTCTTAATGCTTAGCATATGATCTTCTATGCATTTGTATTTTATTTATTTATTTATTTCAATCATAGCTATGATGATTGAAATTTTAAATTTTATTTTTCTTGTTACTGTAATTGTATTGCTTAATGTTACATACTTATGCTTTGAGTGTTTTTATTATTCCATCGATATATATATACTAATAACATGAAACATGAGAATAGTTTATTTTGCTATGATATATGAATAATGTTCATTGTCATCACATCTTTAAATTTGTGCAGAGTACGATACTCTGGGAAGGGCTTTCATCACGTTGTTTTTGTATCTATCTATTGTGCATAATGAAAGTTTTTTGTTGTATTTCGAAATGAAAGTGATATATCAATTTTACACTATTTCGATTTTGATTGGTCTTGTGTTGCATTACATAACCTTTAATGAATTAAGTAGCGATGGAGCTTTCTATGAAAGTTTTTTCTTGTACATGAAGGTTTCATTATTCAGAGTACGAAGGTTGCATGTTGAAAGCTTGAAATCTTCCTCCACGCAATGTACTCCACCTGCAGTTCGACGCATATGCCTATTTACACATTGATAACCATAAAAATGTTTCACAGTGTGAAGAGCACAACCTTTAATCAATTGATTAGAAAAGTTTTCTGTGTAGAAGAGTTGATTTTCCTGGAGTGCGGAAAGCGTACAAAGTTTGAAAAAGGTGTTAGTTGACATTTGTGCCTATGCTTGAACATTGTCATGTTGCATAATTCAAGCCTCTACATTTTCACATAAAATCTATATGTGGAGGTAATAAAAGTCACAAGGATGATTTGTACAATAAAACTTTGGACTCTACTTCCGCACTCACTAGAATTGTATTGACATTAGTCTATTAGTAAACAAATATGAACATTAGACTATTGACAAGCATCAACATTAGACGTGTTATGACTTTGAATTTGAATGGACATTCCCATTATTTCAATTAACTCAATTAACAATTTATATTTTAATACTAATATTTTAATGCTTTAGAATAATGGCAAGTCAGATAACACTACAAAGCGGTAACCATGTTTTTCGTATATATTGAATTGAGTTCCCAATGAAACCTTGTTCACAGTGTGAATGAAATTGTTCAGTTCTGAATAAAAAAAATAAAAATTAAGTACCTTTACCATAATTATCAATTTTTCTTAAGAGAAATAAGAAATTTACGAAGCATTTCTTGTGCGAACAGGCAATTTGCGGAGCTACATGCAAAGTGAAAGTTCCGCTCAAGAAAATCTTCGCACAAGGTTTATTAAAATAATAAATAAACAAACCTATTTTTTAATTACTATTTAGTAACGTATTTCACCCCTCAACGAAGTCACTATAAGACATACTCTTATTATGCAGTATTAAATAAAGCGCATTTTCAAATTATGCGAGAATTTATGGGTTACAAATTTTTTTTTCATAGGTGGGTGGGGGAGCGCTAAAAAAATCTCCAATTGATATTATTAACGAGTATGTGCGGGAGAACTAGGGTTCTTTTGCATACACGAGGGTGCTAAATAAACTGTGTTTTCAATTTGTATGGAGAAGATGTGTTGTGAGGTAAAAGAAATGTGTGGAAGACTTTTTGCAATGCTTATTAAAATAATACATATACAAGTTGCTTTTTCAATTATTATTTAGGAACCTTTCTCGCAAGTACGAAAGTAGCTATTCGGAACGAGTTGTGAAAAGGTGGTTATACTAAGCTTGATGTTCAGAGGTAGAGTATGTAGAGTTTCAAATGTCAATAACTAATCGAAGGGCGTTACTGAGTGCGAGATTAGTTGTATGGATGAAGTTGTGTAGAGGTGGTTGTGCGTGTGCAGATGTTACGCAGAAGTTTTGTGAAACGTTTATTAAAATGATTAATATACAAATCTCTTTTTTAATTCTTATTTAGGGAAGTATCTCACAACATATGATCATTAATTAATATCAATTGAATGTCAATGACTAAGGGAATTATTCAGTGCAGAAGTAGTTTTTCAGACGAAGTTGTGTGGATGTGGTTGTGTGTGTGTGGAGTTTATGCATAGAACAAAGGCATGTGTGGAATTGGTGCAGAAGGAGGGAGGTGCAAAGGGATAATAGATGCTTAGAGGTAGCGCATGCAAAGAAAAAATACTTTGTGCGACATTTATTAAAATATTAAATATACAAATCTCTTCTTTGGTTCTTATTTAGGAACGTATTTTGCAATGAATGATTCCTACCCATGATATCTAGGACCTACATTTATTAATATCAATTTCAAATTTCAATGACTAACACAAGGGAATTATTGAGTATGGAAGTAGTTGTTCAGAGGTGGTTGTGTGTGTGCAGAGGCTATGCAGAGAACACATCCACATAGAAGCATAAACAAAGAAATGCTCGTAAATACAAAGATAAGCATTATTTACACAAAAACATCTACCACGACGACAAATCCTGAAACAAAGAAAACTTGTTTCCTAAAGTAACATATATATTAAAGAAAAATGTAAAAAATAAAGAGAAACTTTTGCATAGGTATCTTATGATTAAATTAACTTATGGTGGTGCATAGATTCCAATAGAACTCACAACTTAAATGAAGTAAGTGTGTGCAGAGAAAACTATGAAGAGGAAGCATGTGTGGAAGACTGTGCAAGGAAAGTGTGTATGAAGAAAGTTGTGCGGAGGACAATGTGGGGAGATGACTTTCGTTGTGCAGAGTACGAATATGCAAAGGCAAGAATAACGAGAGATTGTGGAGATGATTGTAAGAATGAAGCATTTCAAAAAATGACAAAACGCGAACCCTCGCTGCCTTAATCAATTAATTAAGGTTTATTTCCTAACGTTAGCTATGGATCTAAGTAACATATGACTGTTACTTTTACAAATTTCCACAGTGGTAATGAAATTATTAAAACTATGGTTTTAATGTTTCATTTAATTGATGAAATTAATAATATTTACCAATCAATCATTTGTTTCAAACCATGTAAAAAAATTAAGCATTTAGGAGCACGTGGCGTTGACTCTTTTCTTTGTTTTTTAAAGGAGGACATTAAAATTAAACATTGCTAGTCAAAATTTGTTGACTTTCAATTAGTTATTATTATTATTATTATTATCATACAATTTTTTCTATCTACCAGTTCTACTCTATTAAGTATCTAATGCATATGTTCAATATTTATATACTAATGTTCAATATTTATATACTAATGTCACAATACTAGCCACTAATTTTGGTTGTGTTGTCCGTAGAATCATTCTCCAGTTGTTCATCACGCAATCTTTTTAGCATACACATTACGAATTCATATCAAATTAGTTTTTGAAGACGTTGTTTATAGATAAAATCTTCATCTAGGCTATACGGTATTGTTCTAGTAGTTGCACACAGTTAGTGACTATCATTTAGAATGAAATTGGACAACATGTAGCATTATAGATAGGTTAATGATGTACTATTAATTCTATATGCAAGTACTAAGAACGCTTATAGAATATATGGTACAGTTTTATGGCAATGATATACAAAGTTCAAAATACTATTTAATATGATATTTTTGAAGTACTTTTGTGCTATGGAATTAGAAACTCTTGTTTTTCTTATTTTTGTATATTTGAACTGACTCATATCCTCATAGTAGCGGAAATGAATACAAGCATAACATATACTTTTAAGGACAATGATAACTCTTCTAAGAGGTACGTTTCCATTTTATTTATTTTACTATGATTATATTTGTATGACATAGCGCAACTGTGTTTTTTTTGCCCCGATTGTTTTTTGACCATATTTTTTAATGTACTACAACTAAAATATGTATTTTTTAAATTTCTAGGAAACATATGACACTTAGATATTTAGATACATGAAAAAAATTACAAGGAAAAAAGTACTTTGAAAATTTCTATAAAAAAATTATATTTGTTAAAACTAAAATCTATCTAGAAATTTTGTATACTCGTAATGGATTTGCTTTATCTTATTTTGTTTTCATTAAATAATTCTTAGTTTCAATTATAATTTTACTTTTAAGCAATGATTCTAGTGTTATATTTTTGAACAAGAAAAGTTATATGGCATAATAGAGATCGACGACATTGTAGAGATAACAATGAGCAGTACCACATAAATAGATATTGCAATAGACAAAATAAAAGTAATAGAAACTAGTAAAGAAGTGAATGCAAATAGGTTCTTTTGCACACATTGAATTAACTCTCTATCAAATTTATTCTTTATTCCTTTTTCTATTTTTTTCTTCCCTTGTCTTTCTATTGTTTTCTCTCCTTTTTTCTATGAAAAAACAAAAAACTTATTTCAATTAAGTGCTCATGACTAGGCAAAAAGAGGTTTGAGTCTACGCCATTGTTGATTGAAAATATTAGTAACAATATAAATGGAAATATTTTTCATGGCGTTGTCTTGGCAACATATCGAACATTTTTGGACAAAGCAAGTAAGACAAAACAAATATTTCGTGCATAACCAACACATAATAAAGTGAAAATGACAATAGAATTTCTTGTGCCAACATCATTAATCAAACAACATGAGTCAAAACATGTTGCAAATGCGAGTGTTTCTATTAAATATTTCTAAATTATTTGAGTTAAATAATAAATACAAGAGTGGTGATTATGAGAAAACTATATGTCTAAATAGTTTTAGTAGTGTAGAAAACGTTTTTCATGGTTGTGTGGAGTACTTCCATTTTCTCAATCATGATAATTGCAAATTTTTCACATAATGGTGATGCATTTCCAATAGGCACAATCACAACTATTGCAATTTCGATAATGCAAACATCAATGCAATATGTACTGGAAATAAAAGATGGCAATGAATAATAAGACAAGGCTACAGTAAGATTTGTTTTATTTCAAAGTTTTATTGTTACAAAGTTATTGACCCTCTGTTTGTTTTTCCCCACCAGAAAACCCAATTTTCATTGAAATAAAAAACAAGTTACATATGCATAGGTCTGTATATCCCAATGTTCGAGGAAAAAATAAATCTTCATCTATTTTATAGTTTTCATGTATTGTTTTACAAGTGTTTGATATGTATCAAGTTCAAGTACATGATAAACTTCTTCCAGCAAGTGTTTCAATTCAAAGAGATTTACAACAAAATGTTTTTTCGCTGATCTTGCTAAAACTATATAGTTAAAAAATAAGAAAGAGTTTTTCATACTTCCCAATCAACGTTCATATGTGCGTTGAACGCGAGAAATAAATATGATAGTCTAATAAACCTACTTTCCTCGCCAGCAGAATATGCACAATAAGATATATGATATTGTTTGAATAGACATGGATAAAGAACAAGAAATAAAAGAGACATTTGATTTCATGTTACTAAATGTATTTGTTCTATATGAATTTTACAACATTTTCAAGGATACCAGAGGGTCTTAGCGTATACACAAACCCATTCAAAGCTATATGCACGAGATTCATTACTCCAATTAAAACTAATATAACTATGAACAAAAGTAGGCTTTATTAAAGTGCTTTAAAGAAGGATTCTCGTTTTCTTTATTTTCATCGCTTAAACTGCATAATCCATGCAAGTCACATGACTGAAAAATAATGTATTCTGAGGAGCGTTGAACTAGAAAGTGTATTACCTGCACTATGACAAATTTCCTACGACCAATAGAAAGCAGAAAAAATAAATGTTATTGAAATCTTTACCAACTTCGAGACACATGGTACATTTACGATAGACCATCAAAACATAGGTGTACATATATAATGACATGTTTCTCTGTTTACGTTGTTAAGAGATTCGGTAATAGCACGGTGCTCGTTCCTTGCATTGTGAGGCATCCTAAAATTGCCTCAATGTTTTTGATTCAAGAAATGATTTTATTTTTATTTTTGAATGGTTGTTTCATTTTACTCGATATTTTGGACCTAGTTTCACATTATCAATCAATATACTATACTCATGGGAACACGATTAGCAATGTAATCATCAGAGAAAACAAGATGAATTTTTTTACCAATGAAAATGTTAGAATGAAATTGTACATAAACGTAATCCAATGAACTATTTTTCTCCCGACTCTATGTTTTGTACCATGCTATGTCATTTTTTTTTTTCTTTTTTGCAGTATCATTTCTTACATTTGCTTTTTTTATTTATCAAATTTGCAAGCTCTATAACTACTCATGAAATATTATAAGTTGGTTACATTGCAATATTTGGTGACATTACTTTATAATCACGGTTTACTTTGTTTACATTGTTGACCAGTCCATTATTTTTTTTATATTTAAACATCTATTCCATAAAAGATTTAAACAAATATCTATATAAGTCATTGTCATACAAAAATTAAATGAGTTTCTAGATCAAAAAACCAAGATTATGATATAAATTATATAACATTTTTCATTTATACATAGATCTGTAATCCAAAGTAATCTAATATGTTTTTTTGCTTTAACTATGTTGAGAATGTTACAATACATCAACAAATAACAATTGGTAGAAATTTCTTTAATAATTAACCATTGTTTCTACATATTAACTAATTCATTTGTTCATGTTTTGCAATATCTCTTCTGACAACATTCTTATGGTATGTATTTCATCTTCCAAACACCTAAGCATTTTCTAAAGTTCTAGTATTTTATCCATTGGCATTAAAATATATTTGTTAAGAATTAAGATATCTTGGATGATCATTAAGATATCTTTGTTGCATGCATGTGACTCTTCCTTTGTGCCCCTGCCATTGTTTATTTGGGCCATTTATTCGGTGTTAGTAACAAGTGCAAAAAACAATAGACAAATTATAAAGTAAAACCATAAAACACTTAATAGTTTCAGAACAACAAAACAAGTCGATTTCCAATACCCTACTAGCTAGTTTAGAACAAAATGAACATTGACAAATTGCCTTAGAGGCATCATATGTATATATAACGTGTCAGAGGAAATAAGTCATTTAAATCATGAATTGACATCTAAGTTTTGAAGCGACATTTACCTACTGTCGATTTTAATGGTATTCACTAACAAGTGATTGCTATCAATGTGGATAACACTGATTTGCATGATATTTAATAAAAAAAGACTATTGTAAAATTTGTTACTTTAAATCATATACGTTTTACTTAAATTCCAATTTGACATAGTCCAATTAACATAAGTATGTTTCATGATTAATCTATATTGCACACTTTAGAAATCCATATCGATATACTATTTTATTAATATAATAAACCACATTATATTTTCATTAACTAAATCTCTTTTTACAATAAATAAAAGTATTTTCCATAATTATGCACTGAACTAATAAGTATCCAACGCATTTGCTATGTAGACTTGCCTTGCTATTGGCCAACTTTTACTTTAAAAAAGTAATTTTAGATGTTAGATGTCAATTCGCCACTTGAATACCTTTTGTACTCGCTCTCATCCTCCATCACAGAATCGATCCTCCTCCAGGTAAAAACCCTCGTTCCTCTTCGAGTTGGCTATTCGTTGTTGTTTTGGTTTTGTGGCCGTAACTAACCGTTGCTTTGCTCTGTGGTGGTGTGCAAGCACTTCCAGGGGAACGCTGATCCACAGCTTCATCCTTGGGATTGTTCACGGTCTTAGGGAGAACCCGGGTAGGGTCTTTCTGTGGCTGTAGTTGTTTCTTTCTTGCTTTGTCGCTTGTTCTATTTGCAATTTTTCTGTCGCTTACTCTTGTCTGTAATTGATTATGCCCTTTGGGTTTTGGTGCTTTCATGTCTGTATGTGGTCTCTGAGGTGTTCATTCCCTCGTTGTTTGATTGGGGTCTAACCTGTGGACTGTAATGTTTTTGGTTTGCATGGGTTTGGAACCCTCCATAATTTCCAGGTTATAGAGTTTGTACAATGAATTTTGTTGAATGAAAAATGAAAATGAAATGTATAGGAAATGCTTTAAAATGCTGAATAAAATAGTACCTGGGTTTTGTTTTTGTTGAGGAAAAATAAATAAATATATATGCTGGTGTACCTCTGTTTGGTTTTTGGTTTTGAAATGCTTCCTATTACAAAATGCTTGTGGATGCTTATTTAGATCTTTTGAATAATTGGTTTCGCTGTTTTGCTTTCATTTTGATGCTTGAAACATCTATGCACAGAGAATATAATAAGAATTAATCTACTTCCTTAATGAAAGATTTTGAATTTTTCACTACTATAGAGATTCAAATAATTGTAAATTACAACTTCTGGGCTCTCTCTCCTCTCTGGATGGCAGCCCCTCCATCCTCTCTGGTTTTTCCTTTTCGATGCATTATTAGCAGTTTCTTTATAGTTTAGGAATTGTTCCTCAGTTACTTTTCAGTTGTTTAACAGTTTCTTCAAACAAGTCCCTAAATAATCCTATCTTGATCTGCTTGTCTAATTTTAAAAACTAACAATGGTTGAGTAAGCCTTAATTTTAAATGAAACAAAATGAAGTAGAAACTCAAAGTGTTTTCCTCTTTGTCCAACAAAATAAAAAAAAAATAAAAACATTTCCCAGTTGTCACATCTTCACTCTGATGCTCCTGCATCAAAATTGATCCATTATTTCATTACCAAAATCCTATCCTTCGCATTCTCTATACATTTTTATGGGACAGAAAAAATGGCATAGGGAAAACATATTATGCTGGTGAAAAGTTGTGGGCTAGTCTAGTAGGTTCTGGTTGGTATGCAATAAACTTGCATTTGTGGGATGCAATTATCTTGTTATTTTCATTTAGTCTGGTCATTTGTGGCATTTATTGTGAGAGCTGGCAACATTTAGTGTGGCAAGGACTTGAATTTATGGATCTAAAATAGAATCATTGCTTTGGGAGTTCTCCAAGCTTGAGATATTTAAATATTTAAGAGCTTGAATTCAACTTGATATTCCCAAGATGAGTTTTGATTTGTGGGCCCTACATGGCATAGTCCTTTGCACGCACATTTCCATTGTGTGGAAGTTCAATGGAAATTTAACTCATTGTGTCAACTTTTTCACATCACCTTTTTGAATAATGATTAATTTTTTATAATGTTCCAGATTAATGAAATAAAGCTAATTAAAAGGTGTAGTAATGTGTAGTTGAGCGTCAATCATAAGTAATAACATTAAGTTATTAATTAATATGTTTGAATTGAATTAGAATTTGAAGCGTTAGGCTTCTCTTTTAGAACAATTATAGTCTCAATACTTAGAGTAAGAGCACCCTTGTTTTAGCCTATTCGAACAATGTTATGTATCATAGCTACTCGTACTGAGAAGTCTCTTATTTTCCACTGCCACATTATCCATGCCCCATTTTGAACCCCAAACCAAATACCTCATGCTAATTATATGTGTTTTGCAGAGAGTTTTTCACCGAGAAAGTGTATGTGGAAGAGGTTGTGCGGGAAGGGTTGTGCAGAGGTGACTTTGTGGATGAAGCTATTTGAAGGATGCATGTGTGGAGGAAGCATGTTGGAAGGTGGTTGTGAATTAATATTTTACTGTGTGAAGAGAATTATTCAGAGAGTGATTCATAAATTGTCGTGGATATTCCACTGGACAATTCATCACAACAGATCTGGTAATATAATATTAAAAATATGAGATTCTATACTATTACAATTTTATTAAACTTTAATATCTATAGATTGAACTATAATTAGTGCATGCATGTGAATGAAAATTAAGTGAAAAGTAGAGAATTAAAAAATAAGATCACACGCACACATAAGACACAAGATATTCTCTTTGGGAAACCCTTTCGGGAGAAAACCCAGCTGGAAGGTGAGGTCGCTTCGCTCTATTTCTCTATCTGGAAATATGGTTGTAGGTACAAAGTGGTAATGATTGTGGCATGTGGGATACTACAATGCAAAAATCCTCTCTATTTTCTCTACCTCATACATATCCTAGATATCTTTATTAAACTATGGAACAAAATTCTCTCGAAAGAATGAAATGCCCCTTTCTCCTAGTGGTCTGGCTATAACACAACTCGATAGCCTACTAGTGGTTAATTTTGACTACATCAACTCTTAACTAGAGTTACAATATAGAATCTTCTAGAGTATTTTACACCACAATCATGTGGCTAGTTCGTTTCCATGAATAATGGGGGCCAACCTGGCATCCTGCCGAACTATAGGTGTGAAAACAGGAAGGTCAACTTCTGAGTGGCATAACTTTTGCATACAAACTATGATTTGTGCACTTATTGCACCATTGGAAAGATATATGTGTGTAGAATAACATGAAATGGTGCAACCTAAAGTGGCAAATTTTAACCCCAAAAACATCATTTTATGCCTCAAAATACTTATAGAAGGTTTCAGACCTTGTTTTTCCAAACTGGTTCCTGCTGGTAAAAACGGTCCCGTGAGCTAAATCCTCCACTTTTTCCACTCCAAATTCATCGAGATGGATGAAAAAAATATAATTTTTCAATCTATATTAGAGAATTTTGTGCGAAGAGAATTTTTCTTCTTTCTCCAAACTTCGCACAACCTTTAGCCAATTAAATCGACCTGCCTACGTAAAGGACCTGCAACCATAACGAATTTAAAATTTAGAATTATTTCCAACAAATAAAAGAGGATGTCATAAAAATTTTCTTTAAATTTCATAATTCGACTACAATAAATTTTTATTTAACCAAATAATTTGCTAAAATCAAAAGTATTTAACACAAAAAAATAAGGATGTCATAAACTTTTTTTGAAAAGGTCCTACTTCGACTGAAATAAATTTAAATTTAAATTGTGATAATGTGTAGAATTTTAATTTGTGGAGGTTCATACAATGAGTTGAACTTCCGCATAATGATCTTCTTCTCAGTAATCTTCCTTCCGTATAATAATTCTAGTAAATAGCATAATACGCAGAAATCTTTGTGCAGAGAGGAGACCCTAAATGCGTACCCCACGCTAACGATGAAACTCACAAAAACGTTGCCTTGATCAATTAAATAGTGGTAGAGGCAGGGAATATGCTGGATCACAACTATTCATCTTTTTTATGAAATACTCTACAGTGGAATTTAGAAGCGACTTTTATTAAGTTCGAGTAAAAAAAATATATATGTATGTAATAAAAAAATATGTATTTTATTTAACAAGAGGCATAGGCATATTAATTTTATTAATCCACCAAATAATGAGAACAAATACATGCAACCAAAATGATCAAGTTTTAAAAATTTGAAGATATTTTCCAAACAGAAAAAATAAATGCAACCACCAAGCTTTCATTTGACATCCAATAGAGGAGAATTGAAACCCATCATTTACCTATCTTAGGATATCTATAAAATTAATCAACCTAATAAGAACAAGAGGGATTTCCTCCTTTTCATACTGTTGAAGCCCTGAAAATCGGGTGGACAACAAGGGGGATACCCGCCCGGTCCGGACCTTGGTTGGCAGCTCCTTATCCGTTTGGTATAGCGGGTCCGACTGGGGATAATGGGACCAGTTTCCCAATCTATGGGTGTGTGTGTGTGTAGAATTGGATGTCGCTGATCTAACAGTTCCTATCTAAGCTATTCTAATTCAAACTTTTAATCTAATTCTATGCTATTGTAATATAATAAACAACACATCTAAATCTATGCTAACCCGGGATGTAATTCTTCTATTATTATGTGATCTAAAGAGATTTCAAATAAAAACTGGTAATAAAGATCATTCAACGATTATAAGAAAGGAAATCAATTAAGATGAACCACTTCGCATAAAAAGTTAGGCGAAACAATTGTGAACAACATATCGCATAATTAGCTATTCATACATTAAACATAAATAAATAGCTATCACCGTACAAAAGTGCCAAATGATAACTCAAGCATTCATGCAATAATACATAAATAACTAAAAACTGTATATCACTTTAACATATAAGCAGAAATGGTCAAGAGATAAAAGTACCATTTATGACTGGTCCTACTCATAAGCTTCAAGCAATAATGATTTATCTCTCCTTACTCTAACATCTACTAAGAGTACAAAAGTGCAACATCAGTAGCAGATATCAAATGCAAACATCAAAAAATCTTGATCCATTCATTCACCAAAACCTCCTCTGAGGGTGCAAAAGTGCATGTTCTGAGGACAAGTTTTTGATAAATTTCTGGACCCTTCTCTAAATGCATGAGAAGGGTTTAAATACTACTTCCTAAATCTAATAATAGTTTATTTACAAAAATTCAGGATGTGGTTTTAAAATGACCACCCTTTTTCTAAGCAAAATTTAAAGTGAAAATTAAATTCAGAACTAAACTACTTTTGTATCTGGTCTTTAAAACTACATGTATTCAGCATTGGTTTAAGGAGAGTCGGTTGCCTGACTTCTGCTTTGAGCTGGGCTGAGAAAACGGAATCGATGAGAGCTGGTACCATATTTTCGGCCGCATTTATGATACACTTCACAGTCATCCACTGATTATGCAGCTTTACCAAGTATGTCCAGTAACATTCCCAATTTAACCTGTTCAGTGCTTGGATTGCTTTTCCCTTTTCTTGCGCTCTCTACTTCCATTCTACCTCTAGTTGTAGTTTGTTTGGTAAATATCCCGGGGTGGTTTCTGCGATCAAATTTGCTCTGTGAAAATTCTCATTTACACAGTCAATAAGAATGCTTGCTGTCGTGGCTGCTGTTTCTGCCGCTTGTTCTGCCTCCCTGATTTGATCATCCCACTTGTTAAAGAGCAACTCTTTATGGTTCTCATTTATCCTGGGTGCACATGCTCTTTTTCCCTCATCCTCATGCTGCCAAGCCAAGTACTCAGTCACCCGTTTGTCGATCAGATCATAGTCACTTCGTAAGTCGACCACTTGATTAGTGACCTTATCACTCATTTTGCAATAATAATTCCACTGTGATATCTTTTGGCCCAACACTTCTTGCTGCTGCAGTAATCGTTCATTCAAGGAAATAGATTCTGAAATAAAATCTGTAAGCTTAGGGTCGTCTCTGTGCATCTCTTGTAAATCCTGTAACTATTTTCCCTTTTTTTCCAAACTTCTCTGATAACCTATTCGCATCTGCTGGAAGTCCTCCTGCAACTTTTCAAGCTGTTTGTGTGCCTCATTATTAGTGTTGGCTTGTTGCAATTGCAGTTGCAGTACCTGTATTTGATCTTCTCGCTCTTTCAACAATTGTTGTACTTCTGATGCTTTGTCAATAGACACAGAGGCATACGCTCCTGCGATCTGAGATAGTTTGGTGAGATTTTCAGTCGGATTACTGGTGGGATCTTTCCATAAGACTTATTGCTCTGCATCTTGAGAGAGTGTATTTCCTAATTTCCTTTTCTTTCTCTGTCTTCTTACCACTGCTTTATGTTAGGGACTATAAAATATGTCTAGAGGGTGAATTTCTTCTACATTAAGTAGAAGCTCAGAAGATGGAGCAATAGGAATATGCTTTGTTTCTGAGACATCGCCGACTATGGTTTTGACTACTTCTTGTGCTATCCGTGTATTGCTCACAGGTGTTTTTGGGGCTTGTCCTTCAAGATTGATCAGTTCACTGAAGGTTTCCCATTCCTTATATAATTCTGTCGTGATTGGTGGTACTTCAATGACGAGAGGGGAAGGATCTCTTTGTGGGGAGGTAATAACCTGTTGTTGTGGAAGTTCCATTGACTGAGTAGTGTCCTTAGCTGACTCTTCGCTCCTATCTTGGTTATTTCCGGATCTTTTAGAGTGTTCAGGCATTTCTTGTTCCAACTTGGATTTAGATCCGTTAGTGCTTGAACTCCCACTAAGACTAATGCTGGGAGTTGGTTCTCTTGCAGAGAGTCGTAGCTTTTCTAGAGGAATACTAGCTAGTCTTCTTTCTCTGTATACCATGAACTTTTGAAAGTCTTCTGGAGACAATTGCAATTAGGATTCACGCAAAATCTCTTGAAGTGAGCTTTTATGTTGGAATATATCATCAAATAAATCCTTTTTCCCAACGAACACTTTTATCTTGACTGTAGTTGTGAAATTCTGGGCAACCTCATTCGGGTCAAATGGTCTTCCCGCGAATTTAAATAGTTGTAAACATTTCATATTCCGTACTTCAGTGAACGCGTGACCTACATCAAACAGCGAAAAGGCCCCACAAGCCACAAGAAACTGTGGCCATATAGCCTTCTTTTTGTCCTTTAAGTCTTTAGTTAGGCCACCTTCTAAACAGGTTTGATATCCAATTTCTCGAGCTAGGAGTTTATCAGGGATATACAAAGGTAGAACATGAGGGGGTGCAGTACTTCCAAATACTCTAACAAAAGTGAACAATTCTTCTCCGAACAATCTTGCGATGGGGAGGATATCTATCTGTGCTTTAGGTGAGCACCTCGGGGGTTCTTTATCATACAACATTCTAAACAAGGGCAGCATAAGTCTGTGACAAATCTGGTAGAAATATGGAGTGAACTAAGAGTCCCACAATATCTTATGATAGACATGGATGGGTAAGGGGTCTTGAGTTGTCCACTTCCAACCCATAATAGGGAACTTAGAAACATAACATATTGAATCCATAACATATGCGGCTAGGTAAAAAGGAGGATAAATCCTTTGAGACGTAGATCTTTTGGACCGGTAACTGACAATAGCCGTGATTAGGTTATCAGATAAAATTTTGGCCCAATCTACAATAGTGGCATTTGTGGCAGCATCTAGTAATGGTAACCATTCGGATGAAAATTTGTTGATATCTGGCATTCCAAATAATCTACAGAGCATGGCAGCAGCAAAGCAATATGGGGAGGTAAGGGAACCAATACTATACATACCGTGTTTATCTTTCTTGAGCGGTTCATCTTTCTTGGACCAGTCTTTGGTGGTTTCTGATAGGTTCGGGTTCTCCGTCATGAATTTTCCTATGAATTGCATGTTATAAGTTGCTTGTGGTTCAGGCAGATGATACATGAGATTTAAATCCTGCACAGCGAATGACCCGATGAGCCCTTGACCATGAACCTTGAACTGTCTATTTTTCATTTTTGTGCTATCAAGTATCCACTTGACCATGTCTGTGTATGGGAGAATTTTGGGCCTTGCTGCTATCCAATGTAGGAATGAGCACGCTAGCTCTTCTAGGGATGCTTTAGAAGAACTCTGTGAGCCCGCGACAGCAATAACTTTCATTACTCTGGGATTCTCTTCTTCGAGAAATCTATACATGCCTTCCCACGTGGCTATTCCTGCGTCTCTGTTACAAGCTGTGTCTATATACAAAGGTGCCATTTCCTTTTCTTCGGAGCTCGGGGCTTTGTTTTTCTTCCCCATTTCAACCCGCATATTGCTTTGTATCGTCCTCCGTTCTCCATTCCTACAATTCACAAGTGAAATGGAAACGAATGACCCGGACGGGTGATGAGTGAGTTTTAAATGCCGCAGACATACCAAATACACCACCTTACGTGAAGTGATTCTTTGAGAAGCACGCGTCCATATTTTATTAATAACTGGCAACTAACTCCTGTATTAGCATTTAAAGCGCATAATCATGTGTCAGCTTATGGCAAGTAGTTTTTCTTGAATATGTGCCCGAAAGATCTACGATGGAGCGATTTTGCGATTTGCTTCGCAACATCGCAGATCGCAACATCACAGATCGCACCATCGCAGATCGCACCATCGCAGATCGCAACATTGCAATAACGTAAAATCGCACAAATATAACATCGTAGTGTTGGTCTAGCTTAACATCGCAACCATCGCTATATCAAGATATCGCAATATCGCAGATTGCAGAAGTTTATGTATGACAAATTTTGTTAACCTGTTTCCCGCGATATGCGATCTTGCGATCGGCGTCATCGCAAATCGGTAAATCTTGAAGTTTTTCTTATAAGTTTTTCTTATTACGACACGATAATTGTTTAATACCACAATCTCGCACATGCCGGGATTGTAGTTGAATGGTGGCGTTCTACTACCGTTTTACGATATGATTTTAAAGATTTCTTCCTTATCATAAACTTAGGTTTTAAGTATTCGAAGGAGTTTCCTAAGCTTACGATGGTAACTTTATTTTGCGGAAAAGAAATTTAAGCCCTACTCTTGCTTTTCCTAAATTTTAACTAAGGGTCCCCACACATTTAGTATTTTGGATAACACTTAAACGAGAAGGGGGGGGGGGTTGTTGCTGGTCACAACAATTGGTGATTCACTTGGGAGAACCAGTTATCTCTGTTTTTCTATTGAATTTTTCAAACTTCCAAAACAGAAAATTTTTCAGAAAATTAAACTTTATTATGGAAAGATAAAGTACATTATGCTGTAAACTATCAATGATATTTTGTTTCAACCTTTTTCTACTTCGACTATTGGCTTCCTCAGGCTAGTCCTTGTATTTACATCAGCCGTTACTTGGTTTTGTAAAGATAAAACAAAGTCTCCTCTGTATACCAGTTTTAAATATGCTCATTTGTCGTATGTAGAGCCTCTGCTGTTAGCAGGCGTTTATAGCCTCGATAGGGTTACTTGTTACCCAACAATGATCCTGTATCCTACTTAAGGTAGCCCACAACTTTTCAAAGAAAAATCCATATCCACACTTATTGCTTTGATTTTTTTCTTTTTTTCTTAAAGAACAATGTCTTGGTTTGGTAGCCAAATTATGACACAGTCATTCACTTGATTTATAACTTTGCTGAACAAGCTGGCTCGTGATGAGACCCCTTGTCTTTTGATTGCAACAATCTTGAGTCATTGCCCTGTTGTGGTGTACATTATTGGCAAAGTCAACAAGTTATAATATCTGTGATAATGATAAGTCGGCTCGTGATGTGACCTCTTATTCTTCAAGATAAAGTGTATGCTTGGGTTACTCCTCTGAAAGTTGCGACTTCCTTAGCAGGGAGGACGTCATTGTTTCCTTAAGATAACTCTGGATGACAATAATAGAGTTTTTTGGAAACAGTTGTTCTACAGAGAATCTTTATTTTGTTATTGATACCTTTCATTGTACTGAGATAAAACAATTTCTTCACTAAAGGTTGCTTTCATCGACTTTATGAAGTTGAAACTAGTATTATATCTAGGCTAGAGTCTTTAACTGTATCTATCAATAATAAAGATCAGTTTTCCAAAAGATTTTCTATTTATACAAGCGAAGAGTTCAAAATCTGAAAGAGAGTTGGCGTCTTTTAGTAAATGTCAAATGCTGTCAACGACAACAGATTTTATTATGGAAAAACATATTTAAGGAAATGAGAGGTAACTATTCCCTTGGATTATTTACATGATAGGGATAATTACTTCTCTTATTTTGCCTGCCAACTGTTAAAAATAAACTATCCACCTAACAACCTAGCTAAATTAATTCTACTCCTATTTTAACTATACACAGAAAACCAACTAGGTATAATGATATTTCTAGTGTAACCATCTTTCCATTTTTATTCCTACATGTGTATACATTTCAAATATCAGTATTAGGAATAAATTTTTTCCTGGATTGAAAACGTTGAATGTGGCATTAGAAAGTGTAACTGTGGTCAGGACTCTGCCTGAAATCTCCTTCTTATGAAATTTTCTTTCCAATTGGATACCTATTGGATCATAAAAATCAGGATGAGTTTCCATTATGGATTGGTAATCGTGCAATAGGAAAGATGACAGGCTGGGTTGTGAATATGAGTTTTTGGTTTTAATAGCCTGTATTCTATTATGTGTGAAAGTTAGGCCTTCGACATTTTCTAATGAAAGGAAAGTTTCCAAATATATCTCTCTGAATGAATCAATGAAGAATGGATGGAAATTTCTCAAAAGACAATTATCAATTAACCTGAATTGTTGGAAATTCTCCAAAAATACCTTCTTTTGTTGATGTTGTTTTGGATAAGATAGAAGTTTTTTAAGAAAAGCTGATATTGATTGGAATTGAAATTGAAAAAATTCTACATTCCTTTGACAAAATTCAATTTTCCAAAATGGTAAAACATCACTCAAATGCTTATCAGTAAGGTGCTCAGTATGCCATAGTAATCTATCAAGAATCTGAAAATTAAAATTTAAAGAAAAATCCGGTTTTATACAAAATGAGTGCAAGCAAAAAAGAATGCAATGACTATCTGTACAACTAGTGTTATAGCACAACTGGGATTGTTTTAAAATATTTTCTCTTTCACAAGGATTGGCTAGAATTATGGGATTCGAGTAAATTCGAATTCCATCTTGTGAATTAGAAAACAAATTGTGATTGGGAACAAGCATGAAAGTTGTTCATGATATGAATCATAGATTGGAATACTCTCTTGGGTAGTGAAATCATGCAAATGATCTGCTACTCTGGAATGAGGATCGGCTGAAAAAATACTTGAATTAGAATAGCTCTCATTCTTAGATTTCTGATGATTCACTTGAGATAAATAAACATCTTCAACATCAAAGTAGCTATCATAAATGACTTCACAGGATTCCCTTGCTCGTTTTCATCCAGTATATTCAAACAAGGAGGGTCAAGACGTTCATGTTTGTAAATAACAAAAGGGTGTTCTATATCTGCTTCTTTATCTTGAAAACCTAATGGTGATTCATTTGGATGGTCTTTTGTACTTTCTGAGATATCGTTAATACTGAGGGGGGGAGATTATCATCATTAAAAACATCAGGATAAAGAGAAAAATGTGACTCTGAAATAATGCATTTAAAAATATCTCCCTGTGAAAACTCTTGTTCATCACATTCATCGTAGGCTTCGGGTTTTAGATCATACCTTTGTGTGCTCATGTCTTTTGAAAGATGATTACACTGCTGTTCTAACCTTGGGATTTTCATTTGTCGACTTACGATCATATTATCTGACTTTGTCTCAAAGTTGCTTTCTGATTCCAAGGCAGGCTTTCTTCCAACATTGCCGCTTTTGTATTCTTGTATTGGATCAGACATGTCCCCTAAGCTTTGGGAAGTTTCTTCATCCTAATCGTAATCATAACAATTAAATTTACAAATGAAAGCCATGACAAATTGGTCCCAGCTGTGAATTGAGGCAACTGGGAGGGTTCTTCACTAGTTTCTAGCTTCCGCTACAAATGTGAGAGTAAAAATTCTGCATAAAATGCCTTCATCAATTCCTTGAAAATTTGAATTTGAAACATTTTGAATAAATTGAAGGGCGTGATTAAAAGCAGAAGAATTTCTCTTACCATTGAATTTTACCTAAGACAAGAGTCTTACCACTTCAGGTGGAGTGTTGGAAGAGGCACGAACATGGATACAACTCGAAATGGGAAGTTTAAGAGAAGCCATCCAAATTCGAATGTTACAATTGAAAACAAACCCCAACAGATAACATGTTCAGGCCCTCCTTCTAGTGCCAAATATGTTGAAGCCCATAAAATCAGGTCGAAAACAAGGGGGATACCTGCCCGGTCCGGACCTTGGTTGGTAGCTCCTTATCCGTTTGGTATAGCGGGTTCGACTGGGGATAATGGGACCAGTTTCCCAATCTATGGGCGTGTGTGTGTAGAAATAGATGTTGCTGATCTAACAGATCCTATCTAAGCTATTCTAATTCAAACTTTTAATCTAATTCTATGCTATTATAATCTAATAAACAACACATCTAAATCTATGCTAACCCGGGATGTAATTCTTCTATTATTATGCAATCTAAGGAGATTTCAAATAACAACTGGTAATAAAGATCATTCAGCGATTATAAGAAAGGAAATCAATTAAGATGAACCACTTCACATAAAAAGTTAGGCGAAACAATTGTGAACAGCATATCACATAATGAGCTATTCATACATTAAACATAAATCAATAGCTATCACCGTACAAAAGTGCCAAATGATAACTCAAGCATTCATGCAATATTACATAAATAACTAAAAACTGTATATCACTTTAACACATAAGCAGAAATGGTCAAGAGATAAAAGTACCATTTATGATTGGTCCTACTCATAAGCTTCAAGCAATAATGATTTATCTCTGCTTGCTCTAACATCTACTAAGAGTACAGAAGTGCAACATCAGTAGCAGATATCAAATGCAAACATCAACAAATCTTGATCCATTCATTCACCAAAACCTCCTCTGAGGGTGCAAAAGTGCATGTTCTTAGGACAAGTTTTTGATAAATTTCTGGACCCTTCTCTAAATGCATGAGAATGGTTTAAATACTACTTCCTAAATCTAATAATAGTTTATTTACAAAAATTCAGGACGCAGCTTTAAAATGATCGCCCTTTTTATAAGAAAAATTTAAAGTGAAAATTAAATTCAGAACTAAACTACTTTTGTATATGCTCTTTAAAACTGCATGTATTCAGCATTGGTTTAAGGAGAGTCAGCTGGCTGACTTCTGCTTTTAGCTGGGCTGAGAAAATGGAATCGATGAGAGCTAGTACCATCTTTTTGGCCACATTTATGATACACTTCACAGTAATCCACTGACTATGTGGCTTTACCAAGTATGTCCAGTAACATTCCCAATTTAACCTGTTCAGTGCTTGGATTGCTTTTCCCTTTTCTTGCGCTCTCTACTTCCATTCCGCCTCTAGTTGTAGTTTGTTTGGTAAATATCCCAGGGTGGTTTCTGCGATCAAATTTGATCTGTGCAAATTCTCATTTACACAGTCAATAAGAATGCTCGCTGTCGTGGCTGATGTTTCTTCCACTTGTTCTGCCTCCCTGATTTGATCGTCCCACTTGTTAAAGAGCAGCTCTTTATGGTTCTCATTTATCCTGGGTGCGCCTGCTCTTTTTCCCTCGTCTTCATCCTGCCAAGCCAAGTACTAAGTCACTCATTTGTCGATCAGATCATAGTCACTTCGTAAGTCGACCACTTGATTAGTGATCTTATCACTCATTTCGCAATAATAATTCCACTATGATATCTTTTGGCCCAACACTTCTTGCTGCTGCAGTAATTGTTCATTCAAGGAAATAGATTCTGAAATCAACTTTGTAAGCTTAGGGTCGTCTCTGTGCATCTCTTGTAAATCCTGTAACTGTTTTCCCTTCCCGTCCAAACTTCTCTGATAACCTATCTGCATTTTCTAGAAGTCCTCCTGCAACTTTTCAAGATGTTTGTGTGCCTCATTATTAGTGTTGGCTTGTTGCAATTGTAGTTGCAATACCTGTATTTGATCTTCTCGCTCTTTCAACAATTGCTATACTTCTGATGCTTTGTCAATAGTCGCAGAGGCATACGCTCCTGCCATCTGAGATAGTTTGGTGAGATTTTCAGTCAGATTACTGGTGGGATCTTTCCATAAGACGTCTAATTGCTCTGCATCTTGAGAGAGCGTATTTTATAATTTCCTTTTCTTTCTCTATCTTCTTACCACTGCTTTATGTTGGGGACTATAAAATATGTCCAGAGGGGGAATTTCTTCTACATTAAGTAGAAGCTCAAAACATGGAGCAATAGGAATATGCTCTGTTTCTGAGACATCGCCAACTATGGTTGTGACTACTTCCTATGCTATCTGTGTATTGCTCACAGGTGTTTTTGGGGCTTGTCCTTCAAGATTGATCAATTCGTTGAAGGTTTCCCATTCCTTATCTAATTCTGTCATGACTGGTGGTACTGCAATGACGAGAGGGGGAGGATCTCTTTGTGGGGAGGTAATAACCTGTTGTTGTGGAAGTTCCATTGACTGAGTGGTGTCCATAGATGACTCTTCGCTCCTATGTTGGTTATTTCCGGATCTTTTAGTGTTCAGGCATTTCTTGTTCCGACTTGGATTTAGATCCGTTAGTGCTTGAACTCCCACTGAGACTAACGCTGGGAGTTGGTTCTCTTGCAAAGAGTCGTCGCTTTTCTACAGGAATACTGGCTAGTCTTCTTTCTCTGTATACCATGAACTTTTGAGAGTCTTTTGGAGACAATTGCAATTGGGCTTCACGCAAAATCTCTTGAAGTGAGCTTTTATGTTGGAATATATCATCAAATAAATCATTTTTCCCAACGAACACTTTTATCTTGACTGTAGTTGTGAAATTTTGGGCAACCTCATTCGGGTCAAATGGTCTTCCCAGGAATTTAAATAGTTGTAAACATGTCATATTCTGTACTTCAGTGAATGTGTGACCTACATCAAACAGCGAAAATGCCCCACAAGCCACAGGAAACTGTGGCCATATAGCCTTCTTTTTGTCCTTTAAGTCTTTAGTTAGGCCGCCTTCTGAACAGGTTTGATATGCAATTTCTCGAGCTAGGAGTTTATCAGGGATATACAAAGGTAGAAAATGAGGGAGTGCAGTACTTCCAAATACTCTAACATAAGTGAACAATTCTTCTTCGAACCATCTTGCGATGGGGAGGATATCTATCTGTGCTTCAGGTGAGCACCTCGGGGGTTCTTTATCATACAACATTCTATACAAGGGCAGCATAAGTCCGTGACAAATCTGGTAGAAATATGGAGTGAACTGAGAGTCCCACAATATCTTATGATAGACATGGATGGGTAAGGGGTCTTGAGTTGTCCACTTCCAACCCATAACAGGGAACTTAGAAACATAACATATTGAATCCATAACATATGCGGCTAGGTAAAAAGGAGGATAAATCCTTTGAGATGTAGATATTTTGGATCAGTAACTGACAATAGCCGTGATTAGGTTATCAAATAAAATTTTGGCCCAATCTACAATAGTGGCATTTGTGGCAGCATCTAGTAATGGTAACCATTCGGATGAAAATTTGTTGATATCTAGCATTCCAAATAATCTATAGAGCATGGCAGCAGCAAAGCAATATGGGGAGGTAAGGGAACCAGTACTGTACATACCGTGTTTATCTTTCTTGAGCAGTTCATCTTTCCTGGACCAGCCTTTGGTGGTTTCTGACAGGTTCGGGTTCTCCGTCATGAATTTTTCTATGAATTGCGTGTTATAAGTTGCCTGTGGTTCAGGCAGATGATACATGAGCTTTAAATCCTGCACAGCGAATGACCCGATGAGCCCTTGACCATGAACCTTGAACTGTCTATTTTTCATTTTTGCGCTATCAAGTATCCACTTGACCATGTCTATGTATGGGAGAATTTTGGGCCTTGCTACAATACGATGTAGGAATGAGCACACTAGCTCTTCTAGGGATGC
This sequence comes from Pinus tabuliformis, assembly GCA_031772625.1. Taxonomy (NCBI): domain Eukaryota; kingdom Viridiplantae; phylum Streptophyta; class Pinopsida; order Pinales; family Pinaceae; genus Pinus; species Pinus tabuliformis. The sequence goes on along the minus strand of CM062805.1, from coordinate 851,638,683 downwards.
TGCAGAAGAACTCTGTGAGCCCGCGACAACAATAACTTTCATTACTCTGGGATTCTCTTCTTCGAGCAGTCTGTACATGCCTTCCCACGTAGCTATTCCTGCGTCTCTGTTACAAGCTGTGTCTGTATACAAAGGTGTCATTTCCTTTTCTTCGGAGCTCGGGGCTTTGTTTTTCTTCCCCATTTCAACCTGCGTATTGCTTTGTATCGTCCTCCGTTCCTGCAATTCACAAGTGAAATGGAAATGAATGACTCGGACGGGTGATGGGAGAGTTTTAAATGCCGCAGACATACTGAATACACCACCTTACGTGAAGTGATTCTTTGGAAAGCACGCGTCCATATTTTATTAATAACTAGCAACTAACTCCTGTATTAGCATTTAAAGCGCAAAATCATGTGTCAGCTTATGGAAAGTAGCTTTTCTTGAATATTGTGCCCGAAAGATCTGCGATGGAGTGATTTTGCGATTTTCTTCGCAACATCGCAGATCGCAACATCACAGATCGCACCATCGCAGATCGCACCATCGCAGATCGCACCATCGCAGATCGTAACATTGCAATAACGTATAATCGCACAAATATAACATCGCAGCGTTGGTCTGGCTTAACATCGCAACCATCACTATATCACGATGTCGCAATATCGCAAAAGTTTATGTATGACAAATTTCGTTAACCTGTTTCCCGCGATATGCGATCTTGCGATCGACGTCATTGCAAATCGGTAAATCTTGATGTGTTTCTTATAAGTTTTTCTTATTGCGACGTGATATTTGTTTAATACCACAATCTCGCACATGTCGGGATTGTACTTGAATGGTGGCGTTCTACTACCTTTTTACGATGCGTTTTTAAAGATTTCTTCCTTATCTTAAACTTAGGTTTTAAGTATTCGAAGGAGTTTCCTAAGCTTACGATGGTAACTTTATTTTGCGGAAAAGAAATTTAAGCCCTACTCTTGCTTTTCCTAAATTTTAACTAAGGGTCCCCACACGTTTAGTATTTTGGATAACACTTAAATGAGAAGGGGGGGGGGGGGGGGGGGGGGTTGTTGCTGGTCACAACACATACCCAAATGTTGCCCATTTTGTGAGTGAGGGCATGACTAGTTAGTGAGGTTTTCTTGTTTTATTTCCAGTTCTTTCTTCATGCATTGAATCTGTACTTCTATGATGCCATCGTTGGTTTGTAGGTGGCTCTTTCAAGTGTCTCCTAGAGCATGAATGCATATTTCTATTGATTAACAACCATGCAAAGGTAAAGATATTTATTTTGTATTCTCTTCCACTGTTTTTATCATTAAAGTTGGTATTAACTATGTGACTATTTTGCAGGATATGATCTTCTTGTCCCCCATTAATCAATTTAATTATGGCTATGTATCACCTTCTCATTCTCATGCATATTCCATGCCGTCAGAGATGTACTTAGATGTTGAACATGCAATAAAAAGTATTTCCTTTGTTGGTCATATCCCGCCTCAATGATTTATCTAGAATTTGGGCCTATGTACTTTTAATGATGTTTACATTTAATTTTTTATTTTATCTATTAAAATGCCTTGTTTTTTTTCTTTAACAATTGTAAGTTCTATAGTATTTGGGAATCATTTGAGATTTTATGTAAATTGAATGCTTCTTTTTTACTTTGTTTTACTTTTTTTTATTTATATAAACCCTAATTCTTGTAAATAATGAGTTAACTAATACCTTAACTTTTAGTTTTGGTTAGACATTTGTTTCTAATTTATTTTAAAATTTGTACATAGTCATACTTTTCATTTAGTTCCATTTTTTTGTACATCTTTTATTTCAGTTTAGTTCTAATAATTTTTTGTTGGCCACAATATCTTAATGTTTAATGGTTGTTAAAAGAATCTTATTGACTAACTACTTAAGCACATATCTCACATAGTTCATTAAGATTTTGATTACATAATATAAACATACATAAGTAACAATTAAACTATATAATAAAAAATCAATTAATATTTGGAATATGCCTCCACCTATTTTACCAATCTTTTAAGCATTCAAGTATTTGTCTTTATATAAGAGGAGGTATAATGCTTTTAGTCGTCCTTGCATAAAGAATATTGTGGTCAATTTATTTTCTTTAAATTGTAAGTTAAATCTAGCTGAGGCTCTATAATACTCTAAGGTAAAAATATTAAAGTATTGATTAATTTGTTTGTCTTTAAATAATTTGGTTTTTAGGGTTAGCATTATTAGTTAGTATTTTGTTTCTTTTATTAGGGTTTCTAGTTGTAGGACTCTTCCTAGTCAATTGTGACTCCTTTGATATGCGAGAGGGTTGAGTTGCACCACACTTGGCATGGATTTAACCCCCTACTTTTGTGCTTATAAACTCAGGGATAGCATTCCCATTACTTCTCATCAGACACCAAGAAGTTATTGATGTTGATGTAGTGCGGAATATACACTTTCATTTCAAAAACATCAACATATTATTGTGACCATATTAGAGAGTGATTAAGTTCTCTCTCCATGGTTTTCACTTCGTAAAGAATGCGTAATTATTTCCAAGTCTGGGTCACATGTTTGCATTGGCATATTTTCCCTATGTTTTTTGACCTTCCATCTCAGTCTTCCCATGATCATGTTAAAAAATTCCTTGATTTCTATCAATCAATAGGAGTTTCTAACCTTCATACTACCTCCCACTTGTTTCACCCTACGGCCTTCGGAGAAGCAGAAGATTGGAGACCTAATTTTGTTGGACCTACTCCTTTTGAGAAATTCCTCAATGACTTCCCTCACTTTTTGCATTTTGAATTATGGTGTAGTTTCTATGAGAGTACCCATGATCCTTTAATTCTCCAAATTCTCTCCAAGGACAAGTGGTAGTACAAGATAGAGAAGGAAAACTAGGTCCCTTCCTATGGATGGGAGTATATAGGTTTTGAACTTATGACTCTTGATCCATGTGAAGAGGTTGGATGGGAGTATACAGGCTTTGAACTTGTGACTTCTTATCCATGTGAAGAGGTTGTTCCTAATCCCTTCATAACTAAATAAAAAACCCTATGTCATGTCTATCCATTCGATGACATACTCTTTCAAGAAAATCCTAATCCTCACATATGCGATGATGATGATGAACCTAAATTTAGTTTCAACTTTCTTTATCCTAGTGATAATGTTATTTACGATGAGTATGATGAATATTGGTTAAAATTTGATTGTAAAGAATGCTTTCATGACATAGAAGATGATTCGTCCTTTAATGAACTCCTTCAGAAATTTCTTGCTTGTGAAGAACCGATTCTTGATAATGAAACCCTTTTCATGACATGGAGGAAAATAAATAATTCTTCAATGAACATGAAGGAGAATCTTCCTCTCTAAATCTTGGAAATTATTCCTACTCTTATGATATTTATGATGAGACATTCTTCAATGAAGTTGAGAAAGAATATTTTATTTTTGATTCTAAGGATGCTTATTTAGTTCGATAGGTTGAATGTGAAGCATTCAAGTCTAAATCATGTCATTCCTTAAACCCCCTTTTGGTTTGTGAGGAAAATTATGACCAAGAATGCATTGTTACATCTCTTGATATGAGCCTTGAGCTCATTGCGCATAAACTTTTATGTGTTACTAGTATAGTATGTGAAAGTAAATGCTCATTGGTTGGTTGGCACATCATGTGTTATGGATAATAGTACTCTTTTGGTTAATCCATTATCTTAGCCACTCACATTGGTTGGTTGGCATGCAGATATTCTTCTATAATTTCTGTTTGACAAATCATTATGATCGCAAAGAATTATTGAGTCCTTAACCTTGTACATAAATAAACCTCCTTAAAATAAAAAAAATAGAAATATAATACATGAAAAACACATTCTTTTCATTTTGTTACTTTTTTTTCATTTTCTATCAACATCATTTTGAGTTTCGATTTTGATTTGAAATTATGAGCTTTATTTTCTTCATTTTTTTCATCACATCTTGGTTTTATTTATCTATGATTCTTTTATTGTCACTTTTATTTCCTTTCAGTTCGCTTCTACCTTGTTCCACTAATCATTAATCAACATTCGCTTCCATCATGTTCAAACCTTGTTGTTTTGAAGAAAGGTGAACTTTGGTTGAATTTGAATATGTCAATGGTGATAAATAAGATATATTTGTGCATTACTTGTCACTAACATACCCATTGTTTGATGGGAACATGGAACACAACAAAACATTAAATACCACTTCTACTTGTCTTTACAGACCTTGCTGGAATTGAATCTGATCCGCTCATGTAAAGGCCCCTTCTCAAAATAAATTCTAGTCACAATAGTGGAATTTATTTTCCTCCCCCTTCTTTCTTTTTGAGTGAATTAGCTTGGCCTGTGTGACCCCGTGAAGTCATGTTGTCTGCTGCACTAACAACTTCTTTTCTCATCCCTTTTTCCTACTTTCATTCCCTTTACATTCGTGGCTCTACCCTTCTCAATTTCTTGGTATCACCGAAGTTCCTCTAAGCTCTTGTTCACATGGTGTAGACCACTCTATGGAGTTGATGTTGATGCATATTAATGATTGAAAATTTCTACAAGACATTGTGGGTGTCTTCCTATTCTAAACTCTATCTATACCAGTATTTCATGACTTATGCATCATGGAACTTTTCAAAATAAAAAAAAAGAAGAGAAAGGCTCCCTTCCTACCTCCAAAACAAAAAGGAAATAATTCATCTCTATTTTAAAGGTATCAAAACATATTTCTCTCTTCCCATGATGAGAAAGGATATTTTTGGTTGCAATGAGAAATATTTAAAGTCCTTATGCTTTTTAATGAAAATTTATATAGGGGGTTCTCACACCTTAGAAGTGAATTATTATTATTTATTTATTTTATGATTTTAAGTCCTTACACTTTTTAATGAAAATTTATATAGGGGGTTCTCACGCCTTAGAAGCCCGTTATTATATGTTTAAAAGTCTCACTATTGTCTAAGAAGTGACTTGGAGGGACATTATCATGTAAAGGTCCAATGGTCCTATATTTCAAAAAATAGGACCTATATGTATTTCAACGTTTGATCCTATCATGATCAAATGCAATCTATATGTTAAGATCAAACCAACAATGATGGACAACTATACGATACTATATCACCGAAATATATGTGCATCACAATACTTTTTATATGATATATTTCATTTATCCAACACCCATGTCGGATATCTCACATCAATTCTTTAAAAAAATTCGAATCTCGGTGTATGGTCGGTGCATGCTCCCAACCGAAGGGGGTCAATGCCACAAGTTCCAAGGCCCACCACCACCAAAGGCCTTCTTATTGCATTTGCCCAAAACCCATGTGGGACATATGCCTTTTGTTCAAATAAAGAAAATATAAGCATATATAATCATCAAGCTCTTTAGAAGAATGGGAGTGAGGACAAAAAAGGGACAACATAATCTATAAAACAAAATAATTCCATTGATATTCATTTATGTAAAATCCATGGTTACACCTTCCCTAATGGTTTCTTTCTATAATGGTCACTTGCTCTTCGAATTTGGGAGGACAATGTTGTGATTCTAGAGGTTTGATCTTCCAAAAGCTGTTTTGATGATACCATCGACATGGAGAGACAAACTTCAAACATCGATGCATGCAAATTACAGAAAATTTGGTGACATTTATTTTCTACACTGTAGTTTATTTATGGGTGTCGATTGCATTTTTCATTCGCCAATATCATGTCATTTTTAGAAAGTCCTCCTTATGCATTAATTAAAGCGTGCATCTCAACAATGAAAAGCACCTTTGTGAAGAACTTCTCAATTGGTTGGAAAATAATTGCAAATGCTAAAAAAAATCAAACCATGTGGATGCCTGCAATATATGGACATGCTTTCTAATGATGAATATGAAGATAAGTTTCCGCTTTGCAAAATACACCATCTACATAATCTATTATTAATACTCTCAATATAAACAAAAGGCTTTCTAATAGGAGATAGTAGAGTCATGGTTAAATATACAGAGTGATCAGTATGCAAGAATCACAATAAGCAAGACAATGTTGCTTCATTCAAGTCCAGATAAATTCATCTCCAATAGAAACTCCTTGCTCGAAGCAAGGTAGAGAGTTCCCACGTGAACAATATCAGACATCTGCATGGATGGATACATGTTTTTTTGAAAAGGATTTCAATCCCAACATTAGAACATTGAACAAATTATTATGCTTCACACAATTGGCTTTGACAAGGAAATAGAATCTAGAATGACCCTTCATTTAAAACACCAAAATACATATTACTCTTATATGGAAATGGAAATTCAACGTGGTGTAGGAGATGCCTGGAAATTTTAGTCTTCATAAGTGAGAAGATTCAAGTGCAGTGGCACACAAGAACCTCACATGAAGGAAATCACTACCGATCTTGTAGAATCTAATCACTATAGTCAATATTTTTCTACGTATTCAACTAAACCTTATAGTGTAAAATGATTTGATGACATCAAGCTTGTTCTAAATGGTTTGGAAGATAGTAACCATACATGTTTGACATCTGGAAAGTGTTTTTTAACTCAAGGATATTAATCCTCCTAAGAGTGAGAACAGATACATGCAACCCGAATGAAAAAGTTTAAAAAAAATTGATGACATTTGCCAAATGGTCAAAACGAATGCAACTACCAACATTTAATCCAATGGTCGATCGAGGAGGATTGAAACCATAGATTTACCTATCTCAGGGGTTCTATAAAAGCAAGCATCTTTCTCAAGAAGGATTGAAACCATTGATTTACCTATCTCAGGAGATCTATAAAAGGAAGCATCTTTCTCAGAACAAGAGAGATTACATCATTTTCATACCCAGATGCTTCCCATTTTGTGAGTGAGGTCATGAAAAGATAGTGAGAAGTTCTCTTTTTATTTCTAGTTCCTTTTTGATGTATGTGTTCATTTCTAGTTTGCAAGTTGCTCTTAGAACATGAATGTAGATGGTTAGCATCCAGACAAAATGTAAAGATTTTTATTTTGCATTCTCTTCCATTGTTTTTATCATTAAAATTGGTATTAACTATGTAACCGTTTTGTAAGATATAATTTTCTTGTACCTTATTAATCAATTTAAATTTAAATTTGACTATTTATCACCTTTTCATTGTCACACATATTTCATCCTCTCGTAAATGTACTTACATGTTGAAAGCATAATACAAATATTTCTTTTGTTGGTCCTATCCCACCTTAATAATTTATCTGACATTTGGACCTATATCCTTATAATGATGTTTACATTTTATTGTTTATTTTCTCTATGAGAATTCCTTGCTTTTCTTCTTTTATAGTCATAAGTTCTGTGATATATGGGCTTCATTTGAGATGTTATGTAAATTCCAGGTTTTTTTTTTTTAACTTTATTTTACTTTATTTTATATAAACTAATTCTGGTAAATAATGTTTTAACTAATATCTTAAACTTTAGTTTTGGCTAGACCTTTGTTTCTAATTTCTTTTAAAATTTGTACATAGCCATACTTTTCATTTAGTTTCATTTTTTTGGGTACATCTTTTATTTATGTTTAGTTCTAATAACTCTTTATTCATCATGATGTCTTGATGTTTAATGGTCATTAAAAAAATATTATTAACTAACAACTTAAACACATATCTCACATAGTTGATTAAGATTTTGATTCCATAATATAAACATAGATAAGTAACAATTTAAATATCAATTAATATTTGGAATAGCAGAGGAAGCTCCGCAGAAGGTCTTTCTAACAATCCTGGACGAGTCGGAGGAAGAATTTGATATTCGGAATTACATTATAGAAGAAGGGCCAGGACGTGGGATGGCTGGGAAAGAAAGTAAGACGGAGGGGAACCAGGCTAGGACGAGAAGCCGAGAAGACGAGGAAGATGACCAGGAAGAAGGAGAAGGAGAGGAGTGTGGTAGAAGAGTAGGGAGCAGAGTAGCGCGAGGACGGGGAAAACAAATAGGAAGAGGGGGGATCGGAGGACGAGGCGGACGAGGGAGTAGGGGCGGAAGAAGGGGATCAGACGAGGGAGAAGCCAGTGAGGCGAGAGGCAGGAAAAGAGGTAAGAAGGATATTAGAAAGAAGCTACAGGAAGCAGAGGAGGCCTATTACCATGATACTAACCAGAATATCAGAAGGATAATTGATCACTTAGAGGAGGAAGCCATGCAGGAGCCTTCAGATCCAGAGATGGAAGATTGGGAGAGGTTACTCCCGGATCCGGGGCATACGAGGGGAAGAATGTCCCTTTACAAAAAATCTCTACATGTTTACTGGGGAATGAAACAGTTACTGGCCAAAGCAATGGAGCAGGTGGCCATGGAAATGGTCGAACTGTCCCAAGGAATCCCTACCCTGAAAAAAGAACTGAAGAATATTCAGGTCACCCTACTCATGCAGGACAGGAAAATGGATGAGATTCAGCATATGCTTCAAGCGGGCGGAGTGGGAGTCAAGCTAGAGAAGGAGCCAGAGCCTGGCACAATGAACTAGTAGAAGAAGGGATCGTTGTAAGGAGGTTTTTATAAAAATCTCCATTCTGATTTTTGTATGTTTAGATGTTATTTCTGCAGAGGAAAAACAGTTTGAATAGAGGTAGAATAGAGGTGTATTTAGCTTGGGTAGACAGACTGATATTATACTTTTTTTGGTTGGCTTTTAAAAACTTCAGATGGTCAAGAGACCCGGTTTCCCTTAAGGGCGGGTTGAGACCCGCATATCTATGTATTGTTTTTAAATTTTGATAATGGAAAAAAAAAGAGTACCGCCTCAGCTTACAAAAAAAAAAAAAATTGGAATATTCCTCCACTTATTTTACCAATCTTTTAAACATTCAAATATTTGACTTTATATAAGAGGAGGTATATTTTTTTTTAATTTTTCTTGCATAAAGAATATTGTGGTCAATTTAATTTCTTTAAATTGTAATTTAAATGCACTTGAGGCTCTACAATACTCTAAGGTCAAAACCTTAGAGCAATGATTAGTTTGTTGCTTCTATAAATAATTTGGTGTTTATGGTTAGCAATTTTTATTAATTAATTAATTTAATAATTTATTTTTTTTATATCACGTGGTGAATCGATAACTGCCAGACCTAATCTAAGGGAGACCTAGGATCAATCCTCGTAGCTACCACTATAACACCAAGAGTACATCCAACAACGTTCAAGCCGAATATACTAATTTTTTATGATTTTGGCAAGAGCCGAGACTCGCTAGGGGGGATTATACTCCTTGACTTGCACACCTGTTGTGGCTAGCAACAACCCCCCTTCTTATTTGGTGTTATTACTAATAACAAATAAGTGGGGACCCTTAGTCAAAATTTTAAAAAATCAACTAGTGCTTATATTTCCTTTTTCAATAAAACTTACCATCTTAAACTTAGGAGAAAACCCTTAAAAAATAAAAAAAGCCTAAGTTTTATGATAAAGTAGCATTATTCCTTGGGAAATATCGCATCGCAAAAGGATCATGAATACCCCCTTGCAAGCCAAATTCTAAAAATGTGAAACTGCGATATGGGACTACGGACATATATCGCATCGCATGCGTCAAACACCACTTCCATTGAAAAACTTTAAAATGCCGATATGCGATAGCACATATCGCAAATCACAGGAGACAGATAAACGAAAATTTTCATATGCCATGCTCCCACGATATCGCGATATTGCGATATTGCAATAGAGAAATTCTGCGATATTGCGATAAAAGCAACAATGCAATAGCACGATTATGCGATAATGCGATATAGCAAGAAAGCGATGCCATGATTCTACGATGTCGTGATTTTGCGATGTTGCGATCTGCGATATTGCGAAGCAAATCGCAAAATCGCTTCGTCCCAAATCTTGTGTGCTCGTGGTTCAAAAAAATAGTTCCATAAACCGAGACCTAGTTATGCGCTTTAATGCCAATTAATGAATTAGTTTCCAGTAATTAGTGGAATAGGTTTTCGTGCTTATCAAAAAATCATTTCACGTAAGGTGGTGTATTTTATATGTCTTCGGCATTTAAAGCTTTCCTGTCACCTTTCCTTATCATTATTCTCACTTCACTTGTAAACTACAGGAACGAAGAACAGAGAACGATACAAAGCAGTACGCAGGATACTATGGGAAAGAAAGGCAAAGCCCCAAGCTCTGAAGAGAAGGAAATGGTGCCCTTGTATACAGACACCGCCTGCAACCGAGATGCTGGTATTGCTACCTGGGAAGGCATGTAAAATCTACTTGAGGAAGAGAATCCCAGAGTAATGGAGGTCGAGGCTATTGCAGGTTCACATAGTTCCTCCAAAGCATCCCTTACAGAGCTAGCTTGTTCATTCTTACACCGAATAGCGGTGAGGCCCAAAATTCTTCCATACACAAACATGGTTAAATGGATATTGGACAGCGTGGATATCAGAAACAGACAGTTTAAGACTCAGAGTCAAGAGCTTACGAAATCATTATTTTAACAAATTTTGAGCTTTATATCCGCGGAAATAAAAAGCGCAAAAGGCGAAAAATGCACCAAGGAAGCCCGGATCAAGAAACGGAGGCAGTTTCCGATGTGCGATTATCGCGCATCGCTGAGCAAAACTTCTTGGAAAGGAAAGCTCCTAATTTCTCAGTCACCTGTAAAGCCCAAAAATTTGTAAGAAAGCAACGATAGAGGTAAAAAAACTAAAACTTGAATCCTTAACTAGTGGTATTTGACAGAAACCACTCCAGGGTATCTACCAAAGCCGCAGCAACTACAGGAATATTGGAAACAGAAGGCTCAAGAAAAGGCGGAATCAATCCAAAGATTAACCAAGTTGAATTCGGATTCTTACTCGATTTACTTGGTAAAACCACACAGCCAGGTGGATGACTCTCAAGTGTATCATCAATTCTGCTGAGAAGATGGTGCCAGCTCTCACCAATTTTGTTTTCTTAGAACAGCTGAAATTAGAAGTTTGCCAGCTGACTCTTCTCAAACAGATGCTGAACGCGTGCAATTTCAAGGATCAGATCCACAGTTAGTTAGTAATTTTAGTAATTTTAGTTTTAATTTAGCTTTATTTTTGCCCAAAGTGAGGACGGTCATTTAAACCGCATTCTACATTTTTGTAATAATTTATTTTTAGATTTATTTAAGTAGTATTTAAACCCTTCTCATGCATTTAGAGAAGGGTCTTGAAATTTGTCAAAAAATTATCCCCTAAACATGCACTTCTGGACCCTCTGAGGAGGTTTTGATGAATGAATGGAACAAGGTTTATTGATATCTGCATTTAATATCTGCTACTGATTTTGCACTTCTGTACTCTTAGTGGATGTTGGATAAAGAAGAGATAAATCATTATCACTTGAAGCTCATGAGTAGGACTAGTTATAAATGGTACTTCTATCTCTTAACTATTTTTGCCTTTTGTGTTAAAAGGGATATTCAAGTTCAGTTGTTTATATATTAATTGGTGAATGCCTGAGTTATCATTTGGCACTTTTGTACGGTGATAGCTATTTATTTATGCTTAATGTATGAATAGCTTATTATGCGATATGTTTTTCACAATTGTTTCGTCTAACTTTTTATACGAAGTGGTTCATCTTTATTGAATTCTTTTCTCATAACAGTTGAATGATCTTTATTACCAATTTTTATTTGAAATCATTTTAGATCACATAACAGAAGGATTACACCCCGGGTTAGTGTAGAATTAGATGTTTATGTTTATTAGAATAAAATTTGCATGTTATTATATTAGAGTTAGAATTAGAGCATCTCACTTAGGAACTTTTAGAAGGGAAATATCAATTCTTCACACACACACACATAAATTGGGAAACTGGTCACATATCCCCAGTCGGACCCACTATACCAAACAGAAAAGGAGCTGCTAACCAAGGTCCGGACTGGGTGGGTATCCCCCTTGTTGTAGACCCAATTTTCAGGGCTTCAACATATTTGGCGCTAGAAATAGGGCCTCGAACTACGAATAGGAAGTAAATCCAAATCTAAATACCATGCTAAGAGTAAATCGCCCTCACCGTCTCCCCCGACTTCTCCATTGCATTTAGAATCTGTAAATCCAGAGCCAGAAGTTGCTGGAGAAACAACTGTTCCTACAAACCCTAACATTTCAGAACAATCTACTATTGAACCTCCTGAAGTTGAATCTTTGATTCACAAACTTCAGCGATTTTCTTTATCTCCTCAGAAATCTGATAAATCTCAAGGTAGCGTGACTTTGCAATATAACCCTGCTCATCCTCTTACCAGATTAAAGAGTGAAAAGTTTGGTGTCCAGCTAACTGAGTTACCTCTACCTATAAGGAAGAGAGCAATGAAATATCCTAAAGGGTCAGATAGCGAGACTCTTTCATCATCATCATCCATCTCAACCTCTTCACCATGAATTCAATCATCCACCCCTCCACTTCAGATCATTGTCCATCAGTCCATCGGCACTACCACATCTTCTTCTCAATCATCTGGAGTCATAATATCCTCATCTTCTCAACCGCAGGGATTATCTTCTACAATTTTCTTTATTATCAGTTCAGCAATGGCTTAATCTCCATGGAATGACCCAGGGGCAGTCTTAATGCTTGCACCCTTGAGTCAGCTACCAGCCCATCTTGAAAAATGGCTTCCTAAGTTTAACCCTGAGGCAGGCATGCCAGCAGAAGAACATATAAATAACTTTATGCTATCCATAAATATTAATGGGGTTACCAATGAAGATGCTACTGTTGGACTTTTTCCTTATACTCTGCAAGGAACAGCTGGATCATGGTATTTCTCATTACAGTCTAGATCTATTACTAGTTGGGAGATTTTCCAAGAATAATTCTTGATTAAATTTGGTGATGATAGGTTTACGGTGACACTGATCAACGACCTGTCTAACCTTAGGCTGAGTCAAAAGAACCTATCAAGATTTCAATTTATGTTTCAATAAAATCTTAAATAAAATCCCTACTACTTCCCAACCTAGCGAGGAAGTGTGAAGTGAATGGTACATTACTACTTTACCATCAAACATAGCAATCTTTGTTGATAGGGCTAACAAAACAACTTTAGTTGAAAATATGAAAGAAGAAATAGCAGTAGAGAAATGTATTATAGCCCTAGAAAAGAAAAACGCTATAGAAGAACAAAAATCCAAGAAGGTTACTTTCAAGGAAGACCCCAAGAAAAAACAATTGAAAGATCCATTTGATTTAGAAGGATTGCAAAAAGTTTTGAAGACCATGTCTAACGAGGTGGTCGACATTAAGAAACAAGTGGCAGAAACTTCTTCTAAAAATACATACAGACCTTTTAAAAGAAACCCTACGACCGATTCCAAACCCCATAACGCTATTACAAGTGCTAAATCCAAAGAACAAGAAGAGGAAATCACTACTGAAGAACATACCGATGAAGAAGAAGTTGTAGAATTACAAGGTATGTGGGATTTCATCCTCCCAGACGAAGAGGATCAAGAGGCATCCCCGGTTAGTACTCGCATAAAAAATTGTTGAAAAGTGTGCAACAAGAAATGCTTGTCGAGATTGCAACAAGATGATGGAGCTTAGTGAAAAGAGTCGCCTTCACTAAGTGGGCCCGCAGGCTATTTTTGGCGCAAGTCTATTTTTAGACATATGGATCATGTCTATGGATTGCAGGTTGTTGTTTATGGATGATTGATCAAGTTGGGAAAAAAATAGATGGACTTCTATTTTTGATGAAAGTGTGAGTGATCACAGTGTGAGTGATCAAAGTCTATTTTTAGACTGGCTGTCAAAAATAGAAAAGTCAAATATTATTGTCTCATAATAATATTTGGACTATAAACTTGATCTTATTCTCTTGGAGCACTTCAGGATGAGCTACGGATGTAGTACATGCAGATCCCAGAGGGAAATACGTGGTCACCTATGGGATGACTAATATTTGCATGCAGGACTTCAGTTAGAACTCAAGTGAGTTGAGTTTAGTGGACTGGAGGTGCAGTTGATGGAGTTGTGTTCAGTTTAGCTTTGTTAAACTAGTTGTATTTAGTCTAACTGATCAATAGACTAGAGATGAGTTGGGTGAATTAGTTATTAATTAATTCACAAGTTATTAACTCATAATACAACTATAGAATACATCAGTTAACTCAGTTGCATGTCAGTGCATGTTTAGTTCAACAGGGACAGGTGGTAGAGAATCAGATTGCTATCCGTTGTGACTATAGTTGTGCACTAGATCTTGCACAATCAAGGGCTTGAGTATGCAAATGAGTTTGCTCACGTATTTGCCCAGTATTGTAGCCTTTTATCACGTCCAACAAAGTTTGAGTGATTATTTTGAGGTGAAATACGAGTTTGGGAAGTCATTCTCATCAGTTCTTGAGCAGGTATTGAGCCGTGGAGGCAGGCAAGCAGCGGGGGAGATTTGGAGATCAGATCTGAGCTGTATTGTGTGTAATAGGTGGAGCTGGTACTGGATTACTTGTGATAAGCATTGTACTTTGTAATGCTATATGATTCAATCAATATAATATACAGATAGTTGGGGTTTTTAGCGAGATGCTTTCCCCGAGATACATACTGTGTTAATGAGTTTGATTGATGCTTCTATGTGCGCCTGTGAATGTTTCTGCTTTTGTAAATTGATGATCAACGTAGAGGAGATTATGTATTATGCATGTTCCGCTTATAATTGTATGATCAGGATAATCTCTGTGAATATGTGTCATATTATTCAAAATTTCTACATGGTATCAGAGCTAGATTTGTAGAGAATTTGCAGGAAAATTTCTACATGGTATCAGAGCTAGATAATTTGAAGAAAAAGTTTCTACATGGTATCCGAGCTGCTTGATTTTTAGAAGATATTTTTACAGGATATCAAGCGAGGATTGATCATCAGATCTACTATTCAGGAAGTGTTTACATTTTATTTCTTCAGGCAGAGTCTGTAATCAGGCCAGGTAGCCTCTGGGTTCATCCTTCTTTTGGAAGGTGAGATATCTGGTGAATGCCCATACAGTCGATCTCTGTACAAGAAATACTTTGTTCTCACAAATTCTAGATCAGAAGCGGTTGAGTTTTGTGCTGGTGGAATTTGAATTTAATTCCAAAGCAAGAGATAAAACTCAAAAACATTTAGTGTGAGAATGGAGACAATATGCCCCAGTATCTCATGAAGTTCACCCAATGTCGGGATGAGTTGGGAAGTGTGGGGGTGACTGTCGGATGAGGATGGTGAGTCTAGCACTCCTTGACCTTCCTAAGAGTTGGCATAGCTACCAGGACTCGATGAATGGAAGGGAGAAACTGCCAGGATGGGAGAGACTTTGGTCGGATCTTGTGCAGGAGGAGATTAGACGAAGCACCAGAGACAGTTCTTCATCCATGCAGGATGAGGAGAACTGTGCCTTACCGAGTAAGGCGAAGAAGGGGAAGGGGAAGGTTTCTCTTTCTGAATCTTGTTCTTCCAATGATGGGAAGAAGATTGACAAATCGAAAGTGCGATGCTTTCGTTGTCATGAAGGAGACTTGGTGGTTGAGAGGGAGCATACATTACCTTTCAACATGCAGAGCCAGAAGAAGTCTCAGACGATTGTGGAGGAGCCACGATTGGTGCAGCAGCTTCAGGAGATTGTGGAGGAGCCACAACAGGGGAAGCTGAGAGGAGATAGAGTAGAGACATCTACTCATCCAAAGACCTCCAGTAGGGGGAAACTTCGAGCCAGATGGGCTGAAGGATCGCATGCAGGCATACCTCCAGGTAGGAGGTGGGGTGATGTGGATTGATTGTCCCAAGGAGGAGGGGCAGGATCCTTGAGGTACCCAACCTCTTGGATGAGACCTTGCTATGGGAGCCCCGATGTGTAGTAGCAGGAACTGACCAATTGGGTAGAGACAGATGCGGATGGAGCGGCGGAGAGAGCGATAGTGCAGGGAATCCCAGGACAGCGCATAACTAGCAGGCTGTAGCAATGCGAGAGGCACAAGTGTTTTGCACAGTGCTAGGTGGCACAGAGAGGTGTGCAATGGTGCGAGATGCATGGAGATGTTGCAGTAGCGCAGATGTCAGAGAGGGAGAACTTGTCAGGAGCAGGTAGAGCTTCAGCATCAGAGGGTGTTTCTATCCCAACGGGGAGGTCAGTTGGGAGATGCAGTGCGGATGCAATGCTGGGAGATAGAACCAGCAGCAGCACAGAGGCAGTCAGAGATCAAAGTGACAGAGGCTAGAGCAGTTAGATATTGAAGAGCACAAAGATGCAGAGTTTCAGTCAACAGAGGCAATAGTAGTCAGAGACTTTGATGACAGAGCAAGTGGAGCGGCCAGATGTGTTGCATGGAGAACATTCCAGAGTTACAGGATCGGGTTTGAGAGGAAGCCTTTCTTGTTGAGAGGGAGTGTTGAAAAGTGTGCAACAAGAAATGCTTGTTGAGATTGCAACAAGATGATGGAGCTTAGTGAAAAGAGTCACCTTCACTAAGTGGGCCCGTAGGCTATTTTTGGTGCAAGTCTATTTTTAGACTATGTCTATTTTTAGACATATGGATCATGTCTATGGATTGCAGGTTGCTGTTTATGGATGATTGATCAAGTTGGGAAAAAAATAGATGGACTTCTATTTTTGATGAAAGTGTGAGTGATCACAGTGTGAGTGATCAAAGTCTATTTTTAGACTGGTTGTCAAAAATGGAAAAGTCAAATATTATTGTCTCATAATAATATTTGGACTATAACATTGATCTTATTCTCTTGGAGCACTTCAGGATGAGCTACGGATGTGGTACATGCAGATCCCAGAGCGAAATATGTGGTCACCTATGGGATGACTAATATTTGCATGCAGGACTTCAGTTAGAACTCAAGTGAGTTGAGTTTAGTGGACTGGAGGTGCAGTTGATGGAGTTGTGTTCAGTTTAGCTTTGTTAAACTAGTTGTATTTAGTCTAACTGATCAATAGACTAGAGATGAGTTGGGTGAATTAGTTATTAATTAATTCACAAGTTATTAACTCATAATACAACTATAGAATACATCAGTTAACTCAGTTGCATGTCAGTGCATGTTTAGTTCAACAGGGACAGGTGGTAGAGAATCAGATTGCTATCAGTTGTGACTATAGTTGTGCACCAGATCTTGCACAATCAAGGGATTGAGTATGCCAATGAGTTTGCTCATGTATTTTCCCAGTATTGTAGCCTTTTCTCACGTCCAACAAAGCGTGAGTGATTATTTTGAGGTGAAATACGAGTTTGGGAAGTCATTCTCATCAGTTCTTGAGCAGGTATTGAGCTGTGGAGGCAGGCAAGCAGCGGGGGAGATTTGGAGATCAGATCTGAGTTGTATTGTGTGTAACAGGTGGAGCTGGTACTGGATTGCTTGTGATAAGCATTGTACTTTGTAATGTTACATGATTCAATCAATATAATATACAGATAGTTGGGGTTTTTAGCGAGATGCTTTCCCCGAGATACATACTGTGTTAATGAGTTTGATTGATGCTTCTATGTGCGCCTGTGAATGTTTCTGCTTTTGTAAATTGATGATCAACATAGAGGAGATTATGTATTATACATGTTCCGCTTATAATTGTATGATCAAGATAATCTCTGTGAATATGTGTCATATTATTCAAAATTTATACAAGGTATCAGAGCTAGATTTGTAGAGAATTTGCAGGAAAATTTCTACATGGTATCAGAGCTAGATAATTTGAAGAAAAAGTTTCTACAAAAATCAACTTGATCCTCCTCAACCTACACCTAAGCCAAAGAGCGCAAGCTCAATGACTAAGGATAAAGTTGCGACCAAGAAAACGACACCTAGAGTGACTCAAACCAGCCCAGTCCAAATAGACCCGTCAACTCCATCTAAAACGCTGATCGTTTTGGATGAAATGGAGTATAATATCATAGAAGACATGAAAAAGACTAGGGAAAATATTACTTTTTTTGAATTGAGCAAGTTAAAACACCAGCAAAAGTACTTTTGAAAGAATTGCATGCTGTACAAGTTGCGCCTTTACCAGCCGCTGTAATCTCTTAAGCTTCCCATAACATGGGAAGACCTCCAACTAATGCGATGAATAAAGTTGATTCAAATGATATCGCCTTAATTGGAGGAAGATCGAGATCTCATACTCCCCCATTTCTCCTTACTTATGAAATTTTCAATAAAAATGTGCATAATTGCTTAGTTCGAATATTTTACCAAGATCAATATGTGAAAAATTGGACGTTCAACCACAGAAATCCGCTATACGCATAGTTCAATTAGATCGATCGCAAGTCAAAGTGATTGGCGAATTAAATCAGGTCACCATAAGGCTGTCATCCAACCCAAAGGTATGTCAAGTAATCGATATTTTAGTTGCTGATATTCCAGAATTTTATGGCTTACTTCTTAGCAGAGATTGGTCAGAAAAACTTCATGGATACTTTGCAACTGACTAGTCACACATGTGGCTCCCTTACAATGGTAAACCAAATCAGATAAAAGTTGAATGGGAAAGACATCAGAAATACATAGTAACAGGACTCGAGGGAGAAAATGAACGAGTAGCATATAATTCTAACATCATTAGCAACTACTCAGTAGATTCTTTCCTAGGAAATTTTAATGCTCATACTTCACCTTACTTAGAACATTATGTTTTATCTCAAGTAGAAAATTTCTCTCAAACAGATAGTTCTAGAAGTATCAATTTTATAGACAGTCTTTTAAATAAATATTTATTTTGGAAATTATTTTTTGATGGTTCTAAGTCTAATGAAGGGGCATGAGTAGGATGCATGTTAATAAGTCCAGAGGGATATAAGACTATGCTAACTTGCATACTCGAATTTGATTGCATGAACAACACAGCAGAATACGAGGCTTTAGTCCAAGGGTTGTACAAAGCAATCGGATTAGACGTCAAATATCTTCAAGTTTTTGGAGATTCTGAAATTGTAATCAGACAGGTACGTAATACTATACATTGTTTATCAGGTCATTTAAAACATTACCAATCTTTAATCCAAGATCTGACTAAACACTTTATAGCATTTAATATTTCATCAATTCCTAGACTCCAGAATGCTAGTGCAGACCTCTTAGCCAACGTAGCTTCCAAACTCATTGCTTCAGAAGATTTTAGCCCTGATCGATTTTCAATTGAATTAATCTTTAGACCATCTATTCCTGATAACATTACCAATTCGAGGATTTTCAATGACGATCCTGATATTGTGAGTTTCCTCACATCTGAAGGATCCTACACCAATCAAATAATTGATAAAGACCAACATGACCGACAATTGCAACAAGATAGCACTAACAATGTTATACCAAAGTCAGTAGTCAAGTTAGAAGATCTTTATGATTTGAAAGATCGGTTTAAAAGATCTACCAATTCAAAACTCCAAAGCTCAACTTTGAATTATGAATTAGTAAATCTAGGAATTGATACCAAACCACAGAATATCAATCTAGGCCTTGGTCTAACTCCTGAAGAAAAATTAACGTATATTCGTCTCTTGAGACAATGCAAAAGTATCTTTGCTTGGAATTACGATGAACTCAAAACGTATGACACATCCATCATCCAACATACTATTCCAATGATAAACAATGAAAAACCTGTCCAACAAAAGTTGAGAAAGATCCATCCCAATTTAGAAAACCAGATCAAATATGAACTCAATAAGTTATTGAAAGCCAAAATAATTTTTCCCGTTCGACATTCCAAGTGGGTTTCCAATATGGTCCTTGTTAGAAAGAAAAACGGACACATTAGAATCTGTACTGACTTTCGAAATCTTAACAAAGCCTACCAAAAGGACAATTTTCCTTTACCTCCCAAGGAACAAATACTGCAGGTGGTTGTGGGCTCAGAATTGATGTCCTTCCTGGATGGATTCTCAGGATACAATCAAGTGTTGGTACATCCCAATGATCAGTTAAAAACCACGTTCAGAACTGAATGGGGCACATATGCATATCAAAAGATGCCATTTGGTCTAATTAATGTTGGTGCCACATTTTAGAGAGCTATGCACATCGCATTCAAAGGGTTAGTTAATAAATCTGTGGTAGTCTATTTAGATGATATAACTGTATATTCGAAGAAACGAAACAACCATCTTATATATTTAAAACAAATCTTCCAACATTGTCAAAAGTATGGGGTTTCACTTAACTCGAAAAATCCTTTTTCGCATTAAGTGAAGGAAAACTTCTTGGATTCATAGTGTCAAAATCTAGAATTCACATTGATCCTAATAGAATCAAGGAGATTTCTGGAGTACCCCTACCTCACAAAAAGAAGCCATGCAATCTTTTCTTGGCCAGATTAATTTTGTAAAGAGATTTGTTCCAGATTTTTCAAGAATTGTGTCTCCTTTACAAAAAATGATTAAAAAGAACTCAAACTTTAAATGGGGCCAAGATGAACAAGAGGCATTCAATCTAATCAATCAAGCAATCATTAATGCTCCATCTTTAGCGACTCCAAATTTTTCCGATCCTTTTATTTTATATACATTTGCCTCTGATAGATCATATGCTACGATACTCACTCAAGTAAATCAAGAAAAGGCAGAAGCCCCAATTGCCTTTTTCAGTTCCAATTTACAAGGGGTTGAGTTGAAGTATTCAGATGTGGAGAAACAATCTTATGCTGTTTTCAAAGCAATTAAAGATTTCAAACCTTTTCTACTCAAAACACATACAAAAATCATAGTACCGTTTCCAGCGGTAAGAAATCTTCTAGTACAAAAGGATGTGGGAGAGAAAAGAGCCAATTGGGTTACTGCCTTACAGGAATATGACGTAGAAATCAAACCAACAAATATTGTAAAAGGTCAAGGCTTTTGCAAAATGCTGGCAAGAGCATCGCTGATGTCCGAAATTCCATCTGCAGAGATACAAATGTACGAGGTAAGCCTAAACGATGTTGAGTCATTATACGCTGATATCATTTATTATCTAAAGAATGGATATGCTCCTTCAAACCTCGATCATACCAAGAAAAGAGCTCTAAGGTTGAAAGCTAAACAATATCATCTCATGAATGATGTTCTTTTTATAATAAATTATGATTCTGTTCTCCTTAGATGTCTTGAGAAATCTGAAGCTGAAAAAGTCTTGCAGGAACTCCACGATGGGCCAGCAGGCGGACACTATGCTGGAGATGCAACTGCTCATAAAATCTTATGCGCAGGCTATTACTGGCCCACATTGTTCAAAGACTCACATAACTACGTGAGGAAATGTCAAGTCTGTCAAACCGCTGCTGGGAGACAAAAGAAACCATCCTTGCCACTGCAACCAGTTAACATTGAGCAGCCTTTCGATCAGTGGGGATTGGACATAATAGGTGAGATCGTTCCTCACTCTTCTAAGTAGCATAGATATATCCTTACAGCAACAAATTACTTTACTAAATGGGTAGAAGCAGTTCCACTCAAGACGGATAATGCTGAAAATATCATCAAGTTCATAGATCAGTTCATAATCACCAGGTTTGGGTTGCCTTCTGCTTTAATGCTTGATAATGCATCATATTTTTCTGGTAATGCAATGACCGAATTTTCACTCAAAAGAGGTTTCAAACTCAAATACTCTGCCAATTAGCTGCCATACATACAATCTTTGTTGCCCTAACCCGACCCGGGAACGGACCGGAGGGAACCGCAGCATGGGTAATGTCCGCGTCTCGCTTTCAAATGCACGCACGTTTGAGAAATTCAAGATGGGTTTTTTGTGGTAGTAGTCTGAAGGCTATTCCTATTAATTTGAAGCGATTCGGGCACCCAGGTCCGAATCCTGCCCCCCCTGCCTGATTAGAAGGAATAACCTTAACTGCTTTCGAACTCTCGACCTATGGGAGAGGTAACGAACGCTCGACTAAAAGGCCGCCATCTCTCGACCAACCTTTAGTTACTTATTTGAGAGGGGCCACCCAATAAGAATCAAGGAAGTACGCCAATAAGAAAGCGTAATTACCTATCTCATTCAGGCAGGATACCCACAAGGGAATGGGTTAGCTGAATCTACAAATAAGAATTTAATCAGAATCATTAAGTGAACCATTGACCAAAATCATAAAAATTAGCATAAGTCTTTGATGTACGCTTTATGGGAAGATAGAATAACACAGAATCCTCAATCAACACTTCTCCCTTTAATTTATTTTATGGGAAAGAAGTGGTTCTTCCAACTCATTTGGCAATTCCCTCTTTAGCCTTGGTTCAATATATTGATGAAGCACCAACTTCTTCCTTACAACTAAGGCAACAGGAAATAATCAAGTTAGAAGAACAACGAGAACAGGCCAAGATAACTCACGCTCATCATCAAGCCTTAGTAAAAGGCTCTTTTGATTCCAATATCATATCCAGAAAGGATTTTTAGAAGGGAGATCTAGTCTTAAAATGGGACAAGGCTCATGGGGAAAAAGGGAAACATACAAAATTTCAACGAATGTGGCTTGGCCCTTTCCAAATCATAGAAGTCATACGTTCGTCTACATTTATGTTACAGGATTTAACAGGAAAAAGAGATTGTTTACCCATTAACGGTCAAGTTCTCAAAAAATATTTTCCATAGGAGATCATTCTTCTATTTTGTAGAATAGTTGTTCTAGTTTCATAATAAAACCGGTTGTAAATGGTTACATTTGGGATTCATGAAAAAGACATAAATTCTCTTTTAGATTTTGTTTTTCACTTGTATAAATAGAATTATTTTTAGAAAATTGATCATTATTATTGAAAGATACAGTTAAAAGTTCTAGGCCTAGAAATGATACTAGTTTCAACTGTATAAATTTTGATAAAAAATGACTTTTAGTAAAGAAATTGTTTTGCATCAGTCCAATGAAAGGTATCAATAATAAAACGAAGATTCTCTGTAGAAAAGCTCTTTCCAAAAAACTCTATTATTGTCGTCCAGAGCCATCTTAAGGAAACAATGACTTCCTCCCCACCTAGGAAGCTACAACGTTCAGGGAATGATCCAATGATACACTTTAACTTAAAGAATAAGAGGTCTCATCACGAGCCGACTTATCATGATCATAGATATTATAGCTTGCTGACTTTGCCAATACTGCATACCACAATAGGGCAATGACTCAAGATTGTTGCAATCAAAAGATAAGGGGTCTCATCACGAGCCAGTTTGTTCAACAAAGTTATAAATCAGTGAATGAATGTGTCCTAAATTGGCTACCAAACCAAGACATTTTTCTTTAAGGATAAAAAGGACAACGAAAGCGATAAGTGTGGACATGGATTTCTCTTTGAAAATTGTAAATTTCTCTAAGTAGGATACAAGATCATTGCTGGGTAATAGGTAACCCTGTCGAGGCTATAAATGCCTGCTGGCAGCAGAGGCTCTACCTACGGCAAATGAGCATATTCAAAACTGATTTACAGAGAAGGATTTGTTTTTACCTTTATAAACTAAGTAATAACTGATGTATATTCAAGGACTAGCTTGAGGGAGTAAATAATCAAAGTTGAAAATAGAAGAAACAAAATATCATTGATAGGTAAAAGCATAATGCACTTTGTCTTTCTATAATAAAGTTTAATTTCCTGGAAAATTTTATGTTTTGGAAGTTTAGAAAATTCAAAAGAAAAACAGAGATAACTGGTTCTTCCAAGTGAATCGCCAATTGTTGTGGCCAGCAACAACCCCCCTTCTTATTTGGTGTTATTACTAATAACAAATAAGTGGGGACCCTTAGTCAAAATTTTAAAAAATCAACTAGAGCTTATATTTCCTTTTTCAATAAAACTTACCATCTTAAACTTAGGAGGAAACCCTTAAAAAATCAAAAAAGCCTAAGTTTTATGATAAAGTAGCATTATTCCTTGGGAAATATCACATCGCAAAAGGATCATGAATACCCCCTTGCAAGCCAAATTCTAAAAATGTGAAACCGCGATATGGGACTACGGACATATATCACATCGCATGCGTCAAACATTGCTTCCATTGAAAAACTTTAAACTGCCGATATGCGATGGTGCATATCACAAATCACAGGAGATAGACTAACGGAAATTGTCATATGCCACGCTCTCGCGATATCACGATATTGCGATATTGCAATAGAGAAATTCTGTGATATTGCAATAAAAGCGGCAATGCGATAGCACTATTATGCCATAATGCAACATTGTAAGTTTGCGATATAACAAGAAAGCGATGTCCTGATTCTGCGATGTTACGATTTGCGATATTGCGAAGAAAACTGCAAAATCGCTTCATCGCAGATCTTGTGTGCTCGTGGTTCAAAAAAGTAGTTTCCATAAACCGAGACCTGGTTATGTGCTTTGATGCCAATTAATGAATTAGTTGCCAGTAATTAATGGAATAGGGTTTCGTTCTTATCAAAAAATCATTTCACGTAAGGTGGTGTATTTTATATGTCTTTGGCATTTAAAATTTTCCCGTCACCTTTCCTTATCATTATTCTCACTTCACTTGTAAATTACAGGAACAAAGAATAGAGAACGATACAAAGCAGTACGCAGGATACTATGGGAAAGAAAGGCAAAGCCCTGAGATCTGAAGAGAAGGAAATGGAGCCCTTGTATACAGACACCACCTGCAACCGAGATGCTGGTATTGCTACCTGGGAAGGCATGTACAATCTACTTGAGGAAGAGAATCCCAAAGTAATGGAGGTTGAGGCTATTGCAGGTTCACATAGTTCCTCCAAAGCATCCCTTACAGAGCTAGCTTGTTCGTTCTTACACTGAATAGCGGCGAGGCCCAAAATTCTTCAATACATAAACATGGTTAAATGGATACTGGACAACGTGAATATTAGAAACAGACAGTTTAAGACTCAGAGTCAAGAGCTTACAAAATCATTATTTTAACAAATTTTCAGCTTTATATCCGCAAAAAGAAAAAGTGAAAAAGGCAAAAAACGCACCAAGGAAGCCCAAATCAAGAAACAGAGGCAGTTTCTGATGCGTGATTATCGCGCATCGCTAAGCAAAACTTCTTGAAAAGGAAATATCCTAATTGCTCAATCTGGTAAAGCCCAAAAATTTGTAAGAAAGCAACGATAGAGGTAAAAAACTAAAACTTGAATCCTAAACCAGTGGTATTTGACAGAAACTACTCCAGGGTATCTACCAAAGGTGCAGCAACTACAGGAATACTGGAAACAGAAGGCTCAAGAAAAGGTAGAATCAATCCAAAGGTTAACCAAGTTGAATTGGGATTCTTATTGGATGTACTTGGTAAAACCACACAGCCAGTGGATGACTCTCAAGTGTATCATCAATTCTGCCGAGAAGATGGTGCCAGCTCTCACCGATTCTATGTTCTCAGCATAGTTGAAATCGGAAGTCGGCCAGCCGAATCTTTCTCAAACAGATTCTGAACACGTGTGATTTCAAGGATTAGATACACAGTTAGTTAGTAATTTTAGTATTTTTAGTTTTAATTTAGCTTTATTTTTTCCCAAAGTGAGGATGGTCATTTAAACCGCATCCTACATTTTTGTAATAATTTATTTTTATTTAGTTAAGTAGTATTTAAACCCTTCTCATGCATTTATAGAAGGGTCCTGAAATTTGTCAAAAACTTATCCCCAGAACATGCACTTCAGTACCCTCTGAGGAGGTTTTGATGAATGAATGGAGCAAGATTTATTGATATTTGCATTTAACATCTGCTACTGATGTTGCACTTCTGTACTCTTAGTGGATGTTGGATAAAGAAGAGATAAATCATTATCACTCGAAGCTCATGAGTAGGACTAGTTATAAATGGTACTTCTATCTCTTAACTATTTCTGCCTTTTGTGTTAAAAGTGATATTCAAGTTCAGTTGTTTATATATTAATGTGTGAATGCCTGAGTTATCATTTGGCACTTTTGTACAGTGATAGCTATTTATTTATGCTTAATGTATGAATAGCTTATTATGCGATATGTTTTTCACAACTGTTTCGTCTAACTTTTTATACGAAGTGGTTCATCTTTATTGAATTCTTTTCTCATAGCAGTTGAATGATCTTTATTACCAATTGTTATTTGAAATCATTTTAGATCGCATAACAGAAGGATTACACCCCGGGTTAGTGTAGAATTAGATGTTTTTGTTTATTAGAATAAAATTTGCATGTTATTAGATTAGAGTTAGAATTAGAGCATCTCACTTAGGAACTTTTAGAAGGGAAATATCAATTCTTCACACACACACACACACATAAATTGGGAAATTGGTCCCATATCCCCAGTCGGACCCACTATACCAAACAGAAAAGGAGTTACTAACCAAGGTCCAGACCGGGTGGGTATCCCCCTTGTTGTAGACCCGATTTTTGGGGCTTCAACAACACCATAGCAGGGTACTGTACTCTGTGTGATTTGAAAACTGGTCTCACGGGTTTCACCCTACAGACCTGACCATCAAGCCACAGGTCAATGTTAGCTAGTATTTTATTTATTTTATTTATTTTATCAAGGTTGCTAGGTGTAGGACTCTTCCTAGTCAGTTGTGACTCTTTTGACAGGCGAGAGGGTTGAGTTGCACCACCCTTGACATGGACTTAATCCCTCTCGTGTGGTTATAAACTTGGAGATAACGTTCTTGCTACTTCTCGTTAGCCGCCATGAAATTCGAGATGTTGATGTAGTGTCAGAGCGACAATTTCCATTTGAAAATATTAACACATTGTTTAAAGTTACCTTCAGTAATAAAAGGTGTTTTCTATGGAAATGATCCTAAATAAGTTTTATCATAAGCTTGGCTTAAATTTATTTTCATAAGAAATGAAATAGGATTATGATCTACTCATAAAAGAGTATCAAAGATCTGATCTATTGTCATCCTTAAGGAATCCATTGAAAACAAAAAATATTGTAACATGATAGTCACCTTTATAAGGTAATGACAATATTGCAATTTGATTGGTGGTAATACAAATTCACAGAAGAGAAATATGCAATATATATATTTGTGTTGAACATCTCAAATATAACATGACAAATCTATGTTTCTCCTTGATAGATGTCATCATTGTATCTCTAAAAGTTCTCTAAAGTAAGACATTGTTTTGAAGCTACAAAGTATTGACACATTGTAGTGTTAATTAAAAGACTTGAATGTTGCAATTGCGTATGCTTCATTGGACATGAAAAGATTACAATAAAATGCCAAGTCCTCCTTCAAGTTTTGAAGACAAAACTATTCTCAAGAAAGATGAGTGATCTACAAAACTTAAGCCCATGGTTTGGAAAAGGTAAAAACTTATGCTTAAGAATATCATTGCTAGAAATATTGAATCATGTATGATGTTAATTTGTCTTAAAGACATACTCGATTGAAGTTCTTACTGAATCTATTGTTGCAAATTTCTAAGTTTCTAAATGAAATGGTATATTGTAGTACTACTATGGGTATTTGAGTGTTGAGAGCTATTTTGTAAATACAATACTCGGCCTAGAATGATGAAGTCTACTCCTTGAAACAAATACCATGTCTCCAAGGTCAAGTTATTGCTTCTACATTGATTTTGAGAAATCAAATCTATTCAGTTTGAAGAGACCAAGGATAATCATTTATCGAGTTAGTTCATCTCATATGGAAAGAGCATATCAACTCTAGGTTTTTGAGATTTAGACATTGATATAGGGTTTGAAACCCCTAGATGGATAAAAGGGCTTGGAGAAGAAATTCGTAGGGTTTATAGATATATCCCTAGTACTAAATATAGATTATCATTTCTGTTGAAAGAAGAAACCCTAGCCTATGGAAAATAGAATGACATCATGCCAAAATGTAATATCAAGAGGGAGTTGAGATTTCCTATGATATTCAAAAGATAATTTATATCTCTCTTCCTTGATTATTGTTGTTTTACGATTAGCTAGACTATTTTCTATGTTTCTCTTTGCTCGGTTATATTTTTTCTTCCATGGCCTCCTAGTGAGGATTACAGGTACATAGTGAAGGCTGCCAAGGATTTGGCAGTAGATGGAAGAAATGGAAGAACAAATAAAAGTGTATCACAAGAGGACTCCCCCTGAATTGTGAGGTGAGATGAGAGATATTGTGCTAGATGTAACATGATCTCAGAGTGAGCTAGTAGATCAACAAGTTTGAAGTATGTGTGTAGCACATGGCTGCATAGACAAGTACAAAGTGATTATTGAATAGAAGGTTCTACTAGAAAGAGGGAGAGGATCATGATAAGACATTTTCTCCAAGACTAAGTTGCCTTTGAGGTGCATCATAATAAGTATTATGATTGAAGAAGGCATTGTACAATCACAAGAAGACATGTTGAGCTTGGGCTTGGATTGATGGAGCAAGATTGATCATATATTATTTGTCTCTAACGAAAGTAGAAGGACTCATGTGATAGAGGGAGTTGTGAAAAGGCCTTACTTTAGATTTAGAGGGAGTAGACCTTTGAGATTGAGATGATGGATTATCATTGGAATTTTCAGGGTAGACAGTTGAAAGGCAGCAATGGTAGAGGGAGAAACCAAAATACCACTGCTGGATATGTCTCAGTGTGAGTGGGAGCACACAGTTAGGGTGACAAGAAAGTAGTTCCGGTGATGGACCCAATAAAAGGAGGTTTATAAAATTTATGAGCCAAGGCATGTTTCTCAAGATGGGTTGGAGTACTGACATGGTACAATTGGTCACGGTAAAGGTGATTATGACTTGAGATTTGTCTCAAATAGTGAAGTACAATGCTAGGGCCCTAATTTCATACTATGTTGTGCTATGGTGTAGAGCTTGAGGACATCTAAGTGTGATATTATTTTGTTTTTAAGATTATGATTTCCATCAAAGATCTATATATGGACTCATCTATTGTCATTCCAAAACTTGTTTAATGTATTTCTGCATGTTATCAGTCAAGTGTTCTAGCTTATTCATTCTGAGTTTCAGACTTCAATGAGAAAAGAAAAGATAACAATAATTGTAGCAAATACTATCATAAATTAATGTTTATTTGTGTGAATATTCTTTGTGAAAATGGTTGTATAGTTTTGCCTTAAATCATGTTGATGTTTAATGTGTTGAATTCAACGTTAAGTATCATGCACTTTATTTCCCCCATAGAGTTGTCATAAGAAAGTAAAGGAACATGAAGAACTACTTTGATCCATTTCAATTGGTCTCTAGATCTATGTTCATGTATGTGTTTTTCTGTGTTAAATGTAGTGAATTATTCCTAATATGATTTATATTTACAGTGCATTTGAAAATATGAACATCATGTACATTCAACATTCATCATGGGTTTCATTTCATGAAAATACAAATTACCAAAGATAGAATCTCATTCAAATATATTTCAATTTCTGTTTTAAATCCAAGTTTCTTTTAAGAATCCTGGTAAGGGAAAAAACCATCAGCCATTAAAATACATTTTCTGATGGGCAGAATTTTCACTAGTCTTAGTTGGAGCATTCATGAGCCTTGTGTTTGATGTAAAGAACCAATTTTTTTGGAGAAAGTGAAAAATGCAGAACAAAACCTCTCAAATTTAAAAGAGCAATTAATAATTCCTTTAAACATGATAGAATTAGATGGATAGCTGAGCATTTAAGAATTTAGCCACAAGAAAACATGGTATTTTGAATTCTGTCATTTCATTAAAAAACTTTCAAAATCCATCAAAGAAGACAAGATACTCTTCAACAGATTTCATAAATATTTCAAAAATTAAAGAAAACAATCATATTGATTACATAATTCACTTCAAATTAGCAAATCCCGTTTTAGTCCCATAATAAATCATGTTCACAACACAATTTTCCATGAAAATATTTGAAATTGTATTAATATGTGGAAAACTTCAAAATGTAAGGTGGGTTGATAGAATTACATGTAGAAGATTTAGAAATAGCCCAAGGCTCACTTTAAAATTCCTTAACAACTTCAAAACTCCCAACAATTTCTGATTTTTTTTTATAGAGTTTCCCCTACAGCTCTAGATTTTTCTCCCCATGAAAATACAAAATGAGGCCTATATATAGGCACTCAAGGACTAAGACACTATCCCAAAACCACTTGTGGTATTTGGAAAACAACCAAGAATTCTTACAAAATTCCAGTTGTATTGTATCAAAATTCTTCTATAAGTTTCTTTTGCCAACTATAGGATGGGTCCCATTCTATTTGGTTGTAGTGACCTGTCTATCTCTCTCTTTCTTATACGCTGAGTTTTCTCTTTCTTTTCATGGGCATTGCATGAACTGGGTGCTACTTTGGCTAAGTTGTCAATGGTGTCAGCAGTGCCAATGCCAATTCTGACTATTGAGGTCATCCCTACTATTACGCTTGTTATTGTAGTGAAGGCCTTAAGCTAGAACCATCTTCTATCGATGCCCCTTGTGACATTGGCACAAATCCACTTCAGATGGCCCATTCATAGAAGTCCATGAGAGTCCTCCATTCCTTTCCATATGGAAAATCACATGGCCAAGAATTTATTATAGTTATTTCCAAATTTCTAATGGCCTCATAATCATGTTTGCCTCGCTCCTTGAAAACATTCTTGAGTAAGAACAAAATTTCATAATGATCATTATACAATTTCAAAATATCATTTCTGTGAAAAGTGTGGTCCTTTTCTTCGAAATCCTTGTGATCTTCTTTAATTGTAACCAACCCTTTCATGAAAGTTTCCTTAGGGTACAATTTCTCATCTTATCAAAGAAGGTTAGGAATTTCTTCTGGTAGAGCCTCTCACATTTCCCTTTAAATCCTTCCACTTCTTCTATTAATGCTTCAATATCTTCCCCAGCCATCTTTACCAATTCATGATTTCATATTATTTGGTTATCCCTCACCACCCATTCAGACTTGTTGATGTTTTCCTTCACCACTTCTTCCTTGGGCACTTGAATAAGAAATTCTATAATCACTTCTATCTTAGAGGGAGAATCGGTAATAGTAATCTCAATAGATTCCATTTATCTATGTGCTTTTCTAATGATTTCGATAATTTCTTGGATGAATTCCAAATGATTTCAGTCTCGAGCTACTATCTTGTTGATTCATCACCATATTATTTTCTTGATTTCCTTAAAGTAAGGTTTGTTGTATTTTTCCTTCCTTAGAAACTCCATCTCAACTTCCATTCTCATGATGTGTTCCCTTTCATGGAGGAGTTATGTCTTGGTAATTTCTAGCTCTTGTCTTTGATTTGGAAGTAAAATTTGTGCTCCTCGATGATTTATGATACTGCCATTGAGTCTACCTTCTAATCCAGAATACAGATGGCCTTTCTCATGTTAAGCACTTCAATGAGTGGGTCCCTGGTGTTGATATCAACATCAAAACAACTTTATTCCTTGTTCTTTCCCTTCATCTAAATGTCAAATGGACTCCTAGTGGACAAGGATGCCATTTGTGATGGGAAATTTGCTTTAATGCTTAGTTGAGTTAGGGGAGAGAAAATAACAAAAGGGATATTCTAATAATCAAAGAGATGAGTGAGGAGGTTCCACATTTCATGGCTTAATGGTAACAGGCTAGCTAGAGGAACTTTTAAAACATTGAGTTGTGGAAATGACAATGTCCATGTGTGAGGGGTGTCACCCACAATTTTGTGGGTGATATCCCTAGGAGAAATTATTGTCCAAGATGGCCCTTAGCTGGTAGCCAACAACCCCTTGCAGCCACAAAATAGCTCATTGTTCCACTTCTCCACCACCTAAGCTAGCCATGTGGTCCCTCACCCATCTTCCATGATGATATGTTTGAAGATGGGCATCCTGAACCTAAAGGTATGCCTTGTCATTTAATATTTGAGTATTCCAGTTTGCTTATCATGGAAAATTCTAGGCATGAATCAATGGGAGGAATTTGGCGAAAAGAATGGGATAGGTTTGTGCTCTTGTCCCTTAGACCCCTTTTGATGTTAACCTTGGATTTTGGTCCCATGGGATCTCTTATGATATGATCATTTGGATTTAGGGATGGTACTTCATGGGAAACCATGATTTTGGTTGTGTGGTCCCACTACTATCCCATTTCCACTCATTATAACCCTATTCATCATTTCTCCCACCTGGGTCTACATTTATCCACTAGGTCCACATAGAGTTAGACTTCCCCCTCCCCTTGCCTACACTTTGGGTCGGTGTTATAGACATTTTTGTGCCTTACATCTTTGAGCATGAAATGTCCATAATCCAAGGGATCCAAAGTCCCTAAAAGTGTTGTTCCTGCCCCTAAAGGAACAAGGTCAACCAATGACAGCTTCTCCCAGAATCTCTCCACCAGAAACTGCTCAAAACTAGTCAAATCAGGATCAATTCAGAAGCTCCACTAGCTGCCTGCGTTGCAAAGCACCCAAATGCACTGGCTAGGTGCGTTGCAACACACTTGAATGCACTACTAGGGTGCGCTGAGCGAGAAATGCCAAATGGCAGTGTCATTCCGCGAGGTGTACAGACAATGGAAGCTTCTAGAATCTTCCTCAATGACACTTGCCTCACTGAGTTCGACCAAAGATGAGTAAGAGGCTCTCAGTCTCCAAGTGGAAGCAAGAACTGATAGAGAGAGGCCACAAGTCAAAAAATAAGCTGACTCATCCTCTCTGCTTACATCTATATATGGATCCCTCATCCCAGAGATCCAGAGGCAGGAATTTTGTACTTTGCAGAGAATTGCTGTTGGTTTGAGATTGAGATTAGTACATTGAGTGATTTATGCTTTGTTGGAGGTGAGGAAGGGATTCCTTTGCTGGGAGGTAGATGCTGGATCGGGACTCACTTGGTTGTATCTCCTCTTGGACTTTCTTATCATATCAATAAAACTATTTGAGTTTCTCCTACATGCTGTGTATCAATGATGTTTTGTTATATTTGCATGTTTAGCTTAATCTGATCCTAAGCTTTTTATGAATGTAAATCTATATCTTCGTGTAGTTTTCTCTCTTCTGTGATCTTGCAGGAATTTGGTGAAGCTGGACCAGTAAGGGAGCAGGGAGCTGGGAGCTATTGAAGAGAGGAGCGATTGGATCAACAAACTAGTGCAAGACACAGGTTAGTTTATCCTTCCTCTTCGTTTACATTTCATAAAGAAGAATACTCAAGTAGTTGTCCTTGTTTGTTGCTAAGGCACTGTCACACCTTAGAGTGGGATAGGGGCGTTCCGAATAGATACTTTTCCCAACAACAAATTGGCGACTCCGCCGGGGATCGTATCTAGTTAGTTTATTTGTGTTTCTATTGTTGTTCTTCTCATAAACTTAGGAGTGGTGAATCGAACTGCATTTTCCATTTACAAATGCAAAGTAGAGATCTGCTACTCTAGTCCATTCACTGGGCCTGTTTATGATTTGAACAGCTGATCCACAAATGCTCTAATTTCCCTTTGTGATAGCTCTTAGTCCTCCGTTAAATCATCCCTCTAATTGTACCTTACTGATAGCTTTTATCGGGCCAAAAACCATAGATTAAACTGCAAACCGTGACCTAGAACCCAGAGAAAATTCTCGTTTCTGCTTCAGCGCAGGCTCTGTGAAGAGGTTCTACATTTCAACGCAGGTCCTGAGAGGGCTACTTGCGCTGCAATTCAGTTTCTCTGTGCAACAGGTGCACTGATCAGCCTTTGCCCTGTGCAGCTGTGGTTCTTTGCTTCATTTTGTTCAGTTTTATCTCTGATTTTTGCAGCCTATTATTAGTGTGTGTACCTATCTGAAAACCCCTTTTCTTTGCCTTAATTCCACCTCAGTTGTATAAAAGAAACTGTATTTGTTTTTGTGTATTTGTTACATCATTTGCAGTTTCCCATTACAAAAGCAAACTAGTCATACTGTCGCCCTTAGATCTAGACCTGTCGTAAGTGTCGTTTTGATCTTAGGAGTAAGTTTGTTTGTTGTTGACAGTTGATTGCGCGTTTACTTTTGTCTTTTGGTTTGAATTTGTGAATTTCTAGTGTCGAAACAAGTGTTTACTTCAAAATCATAAAGTTTCGTAATCGTCTTTTTGATTTCGAAAAGAAGCTTGTTTGTGTTTTTCACTTGAAATCGAATTCAAGTTTGTACAACAACTTTCTTTTTAGGCATCAATATTAAGAAAGTGAAAACAAATACATGCACAGGTGCATTTGCATTTTGACAGTTTGTATGGTTTGATTTAGGGAAAGTGCATTTACAGTGTGCTCTTTGCTCTTTGAGAAAAGATTGTGTCTTTCTTTTCCCCTTGTAGCCAGGATTTTCATTGTTGAAAAGAGATAGAAGCTTGCTTATCATCTTTAGACTGCATTTAGGAATTATATCTACATCTCGTGGTGATCCAAAAAGGAAAACTTCTAAGAAAGATCAACCTAAAATAAATTGAATGAACTTAACAACGCTTTGTAACTTAACACACAACATATAGGTCTAGGCTAGAGACGTGTTCCGGCGTCGTAAAACCTAGTGACTGTCAGCCTCACTGATGGTTGGGTGATTCCTCCTGAGAGACGATAAGTGCCAGTACGGATTATGCTCCCACGTACCGTCGAGTATATATTGGGAGACCCCTATAGGCATAAAACCTTTATCCATAGGAAGTCGTGTCGGCTGCCCTACTGATTGCAATGCACTGAACACAGCATTCGGGAAGATTGACCGCCCGTACCCTAAAAAGTATTGTGCGATTTTGCGATTGGTTTGGCACACCCTCTACCTAGATCTCCAGAGCAGTCCCTTTCGTTCCTTTTCAGACTCCTTAACGGAAAAGGTCCATCTGAGCACTTGTCACTTCAGGCTCATTAAAAATCGAAGGAGACTAGAGTCATCTTTTGTTTTTTCTCGACTCTTAAAAACCGAAAAAACAAGTTGTGTCTAAAGCGTCTAAAATTCATTTAATTTGGAAACATATTTCCCCTTTTGTATTTTAGTTGATTGAGTAATCCGCAATCGTGGAAGAAAGTCAATTGAAACCCCGTAATTCGCGGAGGCTTACGAGTCAACCGTCTTTGTCTCCGGAATCGAAAACAGTACGGACAAAGCGAACTCGTTTAACCGGCTCGAAATGTCCTATTAAAGTTAGAACAAGTGTTCCAACAACATCCGAGATTCTGGTTACTCCAAACATTTCTGGAAACCCTGCCTCTACAAAAGATGTTCAACAGCCACATAGGGATAGTGATACTGATCCTAGTCTGAGAGCAAACACTTGTGTTACTGAACCAATTCCATCTGCAACCGGTTTGGAGAGTCTTGCTCCTCAAATATCTGTCGCTGTCGATTCAACCCCTTCTTCAGCACCAGAAATATTTTACGGACCTGACGGTCTTTCCCTTCCACCTGGTTTGATTGCGATAGAGGAAATTGTAGAAGATCCGCAAGCAAGTACTCCAACACATTTTGGAGTCGGGGTCACTCTATTTCCTTCGACATCAGAAGTTAGTATACCACCAGTGGAAGTTCCTGTAGAATTGCTAGGTAATCTTTTGGATAGACTCAAAATGTCTGAACAACCGTCAACATCTAGGACTGTGTCGACTGACACAGCGACAGCAGAACTCCCTGCCGTCACTCCGACAATGTTTGCTGGCATACCATCTGTCCCGACTAGCTCACAACCGCTAGAAGGAGTCCATCCAAGGGCTATTTCGACAGTATGGTCCGTTCCTGTTTGTTCCTCCGGAATAATATCCGGCAACTCTTATGTTGAGACTCGCCAAATTGATCCATTTGGAGGTCAATTTGGGCAATCCAGTCCCCAAGGGCAGACAATCCCCTTGAGTTCCGGATTACCACCGTATGGGGGGCAGTATGCCCTTTCATTACCCCCTCCGGGAGGATATCCATACGGGAGTTCACAACAATATTCAGGCTATACTAGAATAACCTCAAGTGGTTGGGTACCTATGCTACCTCAACAACCAAGAGTTGTATATTCAATGCAACAATGTGTACCTATGTCGAACATCCCGACTACACCAGCTATTGTGACGGTGTCACAAGTTCAAACGCTGCCTGTTGTATGCCAACCTCAGATTTCTTAGGTTGTAATGCAACAGACCCTTGACCCTGTGACTCAACCACAATCGCCAACTAGTGGGGCAACACAGGTCCAGACGGGTACAATTACCCCACACCTTGGTCCAACGGTTAGTATAGCACAACAAAACATGGCTTCACAACCGTGGCTAGTGCAATACCAACAACCACAATTCCAACAAGTATACCAAGGTTCTGAGCAGCAGATCTTTGCGAACAGTGGACAACCGTACATTCAAAACGGTCAAAATCAACCATTTTACAATGGTCATGCCCACCAACCGCATCAGTCATACCAGCAACAACTGCATTATGCTGGTATGCAAAGGCCGACTGCTCAGGCGATTCCATCGTATCCTGGGTATGCTTCACCTAACCTGAATCAACAGTTACCATTCATGACAACCTTAGAGTTACCTGATTTACAATGGTTAACAAACGATCCAATTGCTTACGCCCCTTGGTGGCCAGCGATTCCACACAAACTTCCATCAGATATTACTAAATTTAATGGAAATCCGGGTGAAGATCCATCGAATCACGTGATGACATTTCATCTATGGTGTTCATCAAACACACTGAATGATGATTCGATAAGGCTTCGCCTCTTTCAGAGGACGTTAACGGGTCTAGCGGGAAAATGGTATATTGAATTGCCTAGAGCTTCGTTCGACAACTTCAATACCTTAGCCACAACCTTTTTAACCCATTTTCAATTACCGATAAGGTATGAAACAGGAACAGAACTCCTTACCAACTTCAAACAGACAACGGTCACTCACATATCTGATCATATACATGATGTTGGCATTTTGGCACAGGTGTGGCGCTACGGTACAGGTGTTGTCCTTGATGGCAACTCTCTTTGCTGACAGATCTCAGTCCAGACTACAAGAATGAAGAGAAATTTCATATACGCAGGTTCATTAAGCCCAAGATGCGTATACACGCTGGTACGCTATATACTAAGTCGCGGATACGCAGGATTGCTATATACGAAGTCGCGTATACACGCAGTTTCATGAACAGAAAAAAAGCGTACATGTCGAGAAGGTTCCCTTTGGTCCGTGGTAGTTAGTCCTTGGTACTTGAGCCTATGTTTTTTGGACCAAGGTATCTCGACAGTCGTGTTGATCCCGAGTTTTGAAGTTGATGGTATTGTATTACTATGGTTTTGGCCCGTGGTATTGAGGAGGGCCTAATGCTATGTAAGGAGAAGAAGATCATTAGGCTTGTGTATTGAAAAAGTCTTGAATATCTAATGAAGAAAGAGATCTAGTATGCAGGTTCTGGGTTGATGATACATTGCTTGATCTGAGCTAAGGAGAGATCACTTCGGTTGATGGAAGGATAGATCGGGATCAAATTGTTTGAAATGAACTATCGGTATATGGTTGATTACGCATATTTTTAGATCTGCATACTGACGCAATGTTATGTTCTGAGTATGACTGATGATTGGTACAGCTGCAAGTTATGAGAAATTATTTTTAGATCTGTACGCAGGTTGACTTCAGTAAAAGCGCGTCTATACGCAGGTTTGTTTCATTGAAGTAGCGTATATCTTTTGAAGATAAATTTTTGGGCTCTAGTTGGGTCTGTCTGTTATTGCAGGGTTTTGTAGTCTGCTCTGTGTTCTGGTGACTGGGTGTTGACAGGGTTTCAGTGGTTCAGTGATTCAAAGTTTGATGATGCTAGTATTGGTTGTTTTGTGCTTCTATGATTTGCTATGAAAAGTGAATGAATTGTGGTCTTCAGATTGAAATGTTGTGCTTCAGGAGTATCCAGTCTGAAAATTGATGAAAAGTGGTACCTGCAGGAAAGAATATTGTAGGCCAGCACCTACGTACTAGTATCTTAGCTAGTACAAGAGCAAAGGGGGTTGGAGCTCCCTTCCAGGAGAGTTTGGAAAACGAGAGAAGGTTGTAGCCTTCTGCAAGTTGTAGCCTGCGTACTGGTATAAGGCTTCACCAGTACAAAATATTGTAAACTGAAGTTTCTTATTAAAGAAAGATAGAGACGACTTGTAGCAGGTGGTTTTCACCCACATTGGGTTTCCACCTTATATCATGGTGTTCATGTGTGTGGCTTTTGTGTGATGATCTGTTCTGTTACACTGCACCTTTTTACTTTTAATATGGTTAATAATGTCATGATGCATTTACTGAAGATAAACTAACTGAATCATAAGATTTCTGGTTATACGCTGGTTGCTTTAGACACAGTAGCGTGTACACGTTGGTTCACTTAACTGAAGTAGCGTATATGTTTCTGAGTATTGAAAAGTTTTATTCATCTGATAATACTGATTCACCCCCCCTCTCAGTATTATTTCCAACAATTGGTATCAGAGCAGGTCCTTGAGAGAAGCTTGATCGCTTGAAGGTAGATTGTTCATCATGAGAAACTACGAGAGAGAAGCATCAATCAGGCCACTGGTTTTTGATGGGACAAACTTCAATTATTGGAAGGTAAGAGTTACTGCCTATCTTCAATCTCTTGGTACAGAAGTTTGGGACATCGTAGAGACAGGCTACGCTTTTCCTTCAGCTACTCCTACAGATGCAGCCGAGAAAAAGAAGTATGAAACAAATGCAAAAGCAGTCAGTACCCTATTAGGATGTATATCCCAATCGGAACTCATGAAGGTAATGCACTATAAATCCGCAAAAGAAATATGGGACAAAATTGTCACGAGCTATGAAGGAGACGAACAGGTAAAGCGTGCTAAACTTCAAACTCTCAGGATTAAGTATGAGACTCTCAGAATGTATAATGATGAAAGTGTGGCTAACTATTTCCTTAGGGTAGATGAGATTGTTAATTGCATGAAAAACTTGGGTGAAGAAATAAAAGAGGCTATTGTGGTTGAAAAGGTTCTAAGATCATTGTCCCCCAAATTTGAATCTAAAGTGTCTGCAATAGAAGAAAAAGAAAATCTACGAATCCTTACTATGTCTCAGCTTCACGGAATTCTAATTGCTTATGAAATGAGAAAAGGAGGTCCATCGCCTTCAAGGCTTCGGGCAAAGAAGATTATTATGAAGCAAGTCACGTGCCAGAAGATGAAGAAGAAGAATCAAATTTTATCAGAAATCTTCAAAGGGGTTCTGGAAGGTT
Organism: Pinus tabuliformis; assembly: GCA_031772625.1. NCBI lineage: Eukaryota > Viridiplantae > Streptophyta > Pinopsida > Pinales > Pinaceae > Pinus > Pinus tabuliformis. Next base: position 851,599,579 of record CM062805.1, on the reverse strand, counting down.
CGGAGGTAAGTTACCTTTTAAATGATTTGCTTGTGGAAGAGTAGGTCATTATGCTGCCAAATGTCCTCACAAAGATAAGAATGACAAGGGAAAGGAACCTGTTAAATGGAACAAGAAACAGAATGAAAAGAAGAAAAGCTATTACACTCATGAAGATAGTGATGGTCTTTCAAATAGTGACGAAGATGAACAGGGTTATAGATATAAACTTTTAATGGCTTTTGAAGATGATGACTACATGGATGCTATAGATGTAGAAGGCTTTTATGAAGAAATGAATAATCTCAAAGTTTGCTTAGAAGAGAAAAGTGCTATTATTGATTCTCTACAATGTCAACTGGCAGAAAAGGAAAAACATCTTGAAAAATTGGAATGTGAGATTGTTTGTCTTAGAAAGGAGATTGAGAAAACAAAAGCAATTAATCTTAAATTTGTTAAAGGATCTGAAACCTTGAATGAGATTATCAATGTGCAGCGTTCTCCTCTGATCAAGACAGGTCTGGGATATAATGGAGAAACATCTCAAGCTTCTACCTCTAAAAGTTATCTTGATGCAGCAAGGAGGAGCGAACAAAGACCAAATAAAAGTCATCAGGTGAATCAGGGACAGTTTACCTCAAGAACAAATAAAGACTATCAAGAAGCTCGGGGACAAGCGGCCTTAAGGACAAACAGAAGCTACAATTAGCCACAGGTAAAATCTTCCCAATTTTCCCCAAGAATGGATGTCAATAGAAGTTACAATCGGTTGGATGATAGATCTGATTATCGGAGAAATTTTTTTAATGGCCAATGCTTTTCTTGCCATAACTTCGGTCACAAAGCAGCTCAATGTGTTGCCTATAAGACAATCATGACTAGAGAATCTCAAAAGCAAAGAAGTATGACTGGAACCATGAAAAGGACTTATAACAACTTTTCGGTTCTTGAAAATGAAGTTGAATGCTCTATTTGTAATAACTTTGGTCATGAAGACTCTGAATGCAGGAGCAGGTTCTGGAAGACAACTCAGAAGGAACAAACCTCAAATGTCAGAACATGGAGAATAAAGGAACCGCAACCAGAAAGATGTGGGATAGCCTTTTATGCAGAAGGTCAAGAAAGTCTATGGTACATTGACAGTGGATGTTCGAAGCATATGACAGGGGACAAAGAAAAACTTGAATCATATACCGCATTAGAAAAGGGAAAGAAAGTTTCTTTTGGAAATGATATCTCTGCAGCCATAAAAGGAAAATGCGTTGCTCCGTTGAAAGAAAAGGTCAAAGCAGGAAATGTTCTGTATGTTGATGGATTGAAGCATAATCTTCTGAGTGTCAGTCAGATGTGCGATCAAGGAACATAGGTGATATTTAGATCAAATGGATGTTGTGTTCGTGATCTTGATACAGGTGAAACAATGATTAAAGGAAGAAGGACTCCAAATAATCTATACATATTTGAAGAAAGACAACAACAATGTTATTTGACCAAGAATGATGAACACTGGCTATGGCATCAGAGGTTGGGGCATCTAAGCTTTCCACAAATAAGGAAAGCATGCAAATATCAGGCAGTTCGTGATCTTCCAGATATCAAAATTCCAGACAACACCATATGCAAATCATGTCAGTTTGGAAAGCAAACCAGAACTAATTTTCCTGAGAAGGAAGGATCAGTTAGCATGCCTCTTGAGCTAGTACATACAGATACATGTGGTCCTTTCAGAAAAAGAACACCTCGAGGAGAAGAATATTTGATATTATTCATTGACGATTTCTCCAGGTTTGTCTGGTTAGGACTTATGAAGCACAAAGATGAAGCATTCGAAAAATTCAAATCCTTCAAAGCCTTGGCTGAAAATGAATCAGGACACAAGATTAAGTGCCTCAGATCTGACAGAGGTGGGGAGTTTACCTCAAATGAATTTTTCGATTTCTGTGAAGAACATTGGATAAGAAGAGAATTCTCTACAGCTAGAACTCCTCAGCAAAATGGAGTTGTGGAAAGAATGAACAGAACAATCCAACAAATGGCTCGTGCTATGCTTGATGAATCAGGTACTCCCGCAACTTTCTGGGGTGAAGCTGCACATGCTGCGGTTATTATTCTCAACAAAACAAATGTCCGAGTAAACAGCACTCAAACTCCTCATGAGCTCTGGTGTGGTAAGACTCCTTCGGTGAAGCACTTCAAAATCTTTGGGAGCAAATGTTATATTAAGAATACTGATGAGCAACTTGGCAAACTTGAACCAAGAGCAGACGAAGGCATTCTTCTTGGTTATTCTCCACATAGCAAAGCATACAAGTGCTACAATAAAAGACTTGGCAGAATTGTTGACAACATTGATGTTGTGGTTGATGAGAAGGGATACATTCCTAGGCAAGTTCATCATGAAGACATCGAAGAAGATGAAGGCTACCCCCAAAGACAGAATGATGAAGAAGAACCTCAAGAAGAACCAGAGGAGCAGACAAGAATAGAAGAGAAGTCTCCATCTAGATATGTCCAGAAGAATCATCCAGAATCTCATATTGTGGGGCAGAAAGAAGCAGGAGTACAAACAAGAAGAACAATTGCAGAAGCTTCAAGCTATTTGGCATTACTTTCTTCCACTGAACCACAAAATGTGAAAGAGGCATGCAAAGATGAATGTTGGGTCAAAGCAATGGATGAAGAACTTGAGCAGATCGAAAAGAACAACACTTGGGAATTGGTTCGTAGACCAAAAGATAAGAATGTCATAGGGACAAAATGGGTCTTCAAAAATAAATTGAATGAAAATGGAGAAGTAATTAGAAACAAGGCCAGACTTGTTTGTAAAGGGTATGCACAACAAGAAGGAATAGATTTTGAAGAGACCTTTGCTCCTGTTGCAAGACTTGAGGCCATTCGAATGTTCCTTGCTCTCTCAAGTTTCCAAAACTTCAAGGTATTTCAAATGGACGTGAAATCAGCCTTTCTGAATGGAGACTTAGAAGAAGAAGTATACATTGAGCAGCCAGATGGTTTCATTCTTGGGAATGATCCAAACCTTGTATGCAGATTGAAAAAGGCTCTCTATGGTCTCAAACAAGCTCCAAGGGCTTGGTACTATCGGTTTGACAAATATCTTCACCAACAAGGCTTTTCAAAAGGATCAGCAGATAGCAATCTCTATATGAAAGTTGAAAATAACAAATTGCTAATACTTGTTGTGTATGTAGATGATATTATCTTTGGCAGCAATGAAGAGGCTATGAGTCAAAACTTTGCCTTGGTTATTGTTGTGGGGAAAAATGCCTATGCAGGACGATCCTATCCACCTAAGGTGTGACAGTGCCTTAGCAACAAACAGAGAGCTATTCTGGTTTCTTCCTTTATGAAATGTGAAAGAAGAGAGATCAATAGACTTACCAGTGTCTTCCGTTTGTCCCTCGATCCGGTCTCTCTTCTCTTTGGGAGTTCACAGCTACTTGCCTTCTTGCTTATCCAGCTTCAACTTCCTGCAAGATCACAAGAGAACATCTACTTGGACAAGAGAACAACTACTTGCGACAAGAGAAGAACACTACACAAAGACAGATATTCACATTCATAACTAGTTTAGGATTAGAAATAAACTAAACATACTAATGCATTCATACATCAGAAATACATCAGCATATAGGAGAAACCAAGATAGCTTTATTGATGAATAACAAGGTTCAGGAAGAGATACAACCCAGAGGGCTCCAATCCAGCATCTCCTTCCCAGCAAATGGAATTCCTATCTTCACCCCCTTCAAAGCATTAAGCACCCAATGATTCCAATCTCAAACCAACAACAATTCTTTGCAATAACAAAATTCCAGCCCCTAGATCTCATGGAGGAGAGATCCATATATAGATGTTTGGAGAGAGGATGAGTCAGCTTGAGATCTGACTAGTGTCCTCTCCCTCTGTCAGTTCTTGAGTCCACTTGGAGGTTCTTGCTTCCACTTGGAGATTTGGAACCTCTTACTCATCACCAGTCGAATTCCCTGAGGCAAGTGTCATTTTGGAAGCTTCCTGGGTTTTGACACCTTGAGAAATGAGCCTGCCACATGTCCACTCTCGTTCAGCGCAGGTAGCCAGTGTTCCATTTGACATTCAACGCAGGTAGCCAGTGTTGGCTTTGACATTCAACGCAAACAGCTAGTGTAGCCACTAAAATGATCCTGATTTGACTTGTTTTGAGCAGTTTTTGGTGGAGAACTTCTGTGAATTGCTGTGGTTTGTTAGCCTTGTTCCTCTAGGGGTAGGAACAACATGTTTAGGGACTTTGGATCCCTTATATTATGGACATTTCATGCTCAATGCTGTAAGGCACAAAAATGTCTATAACAGTTGCCCCCTAAAGTATGAGGCTATTTATCGGGTGAAATGCTTTATCAGGGGGATCCGAAGTTCATCCAATGCTGGGAGGAGACCTGTAATAAGATACAATACAATACATTATTTTTCATACTGCTTTCATGATCTAGCTGAGGCGGGCATTCCCATGCTCAGCTTTATAAATTCATTTTTCTGTACATAGAACAGACAATCGTCTGATGGTAGACTGATAATTTTGATGAAATTATCATCCTTTTGAGTAGGATGATTATCTGCTGTAATGATGTACATGTCAATGTCTTTATCTTTCCTGAATATATATCGCAGCCCGGATGGATGAAACTAGATCCGGGGTCTTCAAACTCGTTCGATCTTCACTCTAAGTACAAGTCGATCCATGTGAGAATTGTTCTGAAGTCGAACATGGAAAGACATCGCTTGATTACCGGTCAATGATGTAAACCGTTAACAAGCGCGAGAGGAATCACCGATGATGATAATGATCCTCAAGGTACTGCAGTACAATTCACGTGGTGTGAATAAAGGACTTGGCGTCGAACACCACGCAAAATCTTTCGGTCGAAGGTCATTGATGTATACCTGTCGCCGGAAGTGAGAAACTTGCCATTGAGGCATGCAAGCTTCAAAGTACATAAGGGGGTGTTCCTAGATCAACTTCTTGGATAATGAGCTGATGTCGACAAGAAGCGATTCGTCAAAGGAGGGCCTTAATGAATCCCACATCAGTGACACGGAATGGAGCTAATGATTTTAATGGAGGTGAAAACGATCTGTGACATATGATTCAGGGTGGCGGTCATGAAAGGATGAAGGATAATGTATGGCAGTGGATGGGACACGGTTGACTTTTCTGAACGACTTCTCTTGAACATATCGCGACACTGATGCGATGGATCGGTAGCATTACCCCAAATATGGATGGTATGGTGAGACCATGGATGTGACCGGTGAATGAAAACAACCCAACCCGATTGTGGTACGGAGGAAAAGTGTCATGTTCAAGAGCGACTTGCTACCATCAAAGTTTTCTTTAGTTTCTCCCAATTTTTCCCCAGTCATCGCTGACCAGTACCTCTTTATTTTTGTCAAGCTTGAGGAGGATAACATATGCTTGTTCTATAACTGCCCTTCGGGCAAGCCCATCGCTATGTTTTAACGAGCCTAGCGATAGTGAAACTCGTTCTCGTCTAAAGACAAGTTTGTCGCTATTTAATGATTTTAACGAGTCTAACGACAAGGATAACTCGGTCCTTTTCATTTTTAGAGAGTCTGAAAAGGTACATAAAGTTAACTCCAAAAGTCCTTTTTCGTCATCTAATCCCTTAAGTCCGAAAAAGTATAAAACAATACAGAAGGGATGAGTTTTCGATAGTTTTAACGAGCCGAATAAAACAAGCGCTCGATCTTTTTGTGCAATAATCCCTCAGGTCCAAAAAGATTAAAATCTAGAGGAGGGATAGCACTTCCTGTCCCTTTAACGAGCTGGAAGGCCAAGGACTCGACAATCTTTTCATATTTTACGAGTCAGATGAAAAGAGCTTAAAGAAGACTCGTCTTTTGAGGAACAAGTGATAAACAGGGTTAGCAGCTGATTCCAGGTACAGGTTGGAATTTTCCAATCACGGCAGTGTCACAAGGATGGCTAGGTGAAATCACTCTTCGCAGCTGTTCCTCAAAATGGGTAAACAATCATATGGAGGTGAATGATCGGCCAAATGAAAAGTGGAGGTGACGGTGCAAACACGACCAAGGCTTTAATGGCTGATAAAGTTACATTCACTGTGGTTATTTACCGGGTAGGTTCATTTTTTATTTTAAAATGAGCTTAAACACTGGTGGAAACACTTGCTCATTGCTTATGTTTAATTTTTAACGAGCATGAAGTCCGCGTTAAAACTGCTCGGATCTTGCGTTTATTTTTTAACGAGCATGAACTTTGTGCTAAAACTGCTCGAAATACCAGTCATATGATAAGAGTGTCTCATTGAGATTCTATTTTTTATGGAGCTTCATCTCACGAAGCTTTGCCCCGGATCCTTTCGTTATGCAAGTTCGGAAACGACTAATCCTACGAGTTTAAAGGGTTAGACCTACAAGTTTAAAGGGAGGACCTAAAAATTTAAAAAATAAATAGCCGCCCCTTGCTTGCACTCCAAAAGGTTTGCATGCCCCCAGGTATAAAACAGAGTTTCAAGGTTACCTCTACTTCACTTCCGCCAAAACATTTGTTTTAACGAGAGAGGCTTACCTCTTTCAGGTTACCCCAAGATTGTCTCGTTAATCTTTCAAACAAAACACTTCCTCGGCAACGTCTACCGAAATAGACAAAGGTGAGCGACGTAGCCCGCCAACTCACATAACTTTGACAAAAGAATCTTATTCTAGAATAACCCTCTTCCTAGACGGACGGGGTACAGACTAGCCATATTCTCCCGCGGAAACCTACTCTATACCCAAAGTTTTCCTGCCGAAGCAGACCAGGACGCATGCCCCCTGGGTTTCAGTCATATCCTCCCGGATTACTCGCGCTCATCAGGAGGACGGACCGTGGGTTGAGACACTTCTTGCGTGAATAGACCATTTAGGGATGGTACATGACTATTTGCGATGTGTGATCCGGGAAATGAAAGTTGGTCCACGAGCTTGACCATTCTTCCTTCGTGCAGAAAACACATTACTCTAAAGAGTGAGGAGACGAGGGCCCCCATGCAATATATATAGTCTCGTCCAAGGAGTAGGTTATAATCCAAGGGTCCTTGAATGACCATCACGTTCATTTGAACGGTCTTCCCTTTCAATGTTATGGGCACATTGGGGAGGATCCCTAAAGGTCGACTGGTTCCTTTATCAAAGCCTGATAGATTTCTCATTTCAGGAAAAAGCGCTGGCGAACCAAGCGCTTTCCAAGAAATAGAGGAAAGGATACTCACAGATGCCCCCTCATCAATGATAGTGCCAGCCATCACCATTCTGTATATTTGAACGATAATTCTGAACGGTATGCTTGCTGGCAACCGGGGTCTGCCTAGTTGGTTCCAGTCGAACGAGACAACTAGGTTGCTTGGTGGTGGGACCGAATAGACGGCCGGGTATGACTCTGATGAAGTTCCTTCCTGCGATAAAGGAATGGGCAAATTTCCCCCTTGTTCATCGGAGTCTGTGTTGATGAAGAGAATTTGGACGGTGTCGTCTTTATTCTCCTCTGTGATGGTATCATTCGAAGATAGAGCCTCTGAAGGCAAAACCGGGTCAACTGCCGTCTCAACCTTTTGACTTTCGTCAGGCATGGATCCAGACGGTTCATCTTCAATGATAGGTGCTTCGGTTGACCACCTGGGCGGGACAGCCGGGTTCTCAACTAGTGAAGGACTTGGCAGGAGTTTTTGATATCCAGGAGGAAGTTGCGCTCGTAGAATCGGGCGATCTTCCAGAACTCTTTTAGCCTCGTCTAAGAAGGGACAATGGTGGATGGCATGGTCGCCTTCACACAACTTGCAGGGAAATCTAGCTTTCCCTCTCTGTCCTGGGACTTCACTTTCACTAGTCGACGGTGAGCTGTCAACATGGCTATCAGAGGTCGACGCTACCGAATTGTGCAAACGGGGAGACCAGTCCCTTAGTATCCGAGGGATGCAGGGACAATCTCTGTGGAAGTGGTCTCCCTTGCATATGACACATGGCGATTTAGGCCTGGTCAGTGCTGTGTGTGGATTTTTGTCAGACGACACTTGTTTGCCCCCAGTCGCTTTTGGCTCCTTCTTCTTCTTCTCTTTCTTCTTCTCCTTAGGAACTTGGTTTTTCGTTTTACCAGTTCCGTCAAGCGAAGAGGAAGGAGGAGAGGAAGAGTTAGATGAAGTAGAAGGCTGGTTGTCAACTCTGGTCTGGTCTAACTGTTGACTCGACTGTTCAGGAATGGTGGTGTTCTGAACGACATTGGTTGAAAAGAGCCAGACTGGCAGGCCAATTGTCAGTCCTGGAAGCGACAATGTGGCCATATGAGGCGCACCAACATCTCCCCAAGAGGAGAAGGGACTAGGATTTCCACCAAGGGGAATTCCTTGGTTGGTGTGCTCCATTTTTTCAACCTAAAGATCAACGCAGGAATAAGGGGTGATTGTTCCGTTTAAAATAAATTTTTAACGACGCTTAGACACAACTTGCTTTTTCACTTTTAAAGAGTCGAGAAAAAGCTAAAGATGACTCTAGTCTCCTTCGATGTTTTAACGAACCCGAAGTGACAAATGCTCGGATGGACTTTTTCTGTTATAGAGTCTGAAAAAGGCCAAAAGGAACTGCTCTGGAGTTCTAGGCAGAGGGTGTGCCAAACTTTTCGCAAAACCGCAGAATACTTTTTAGGGTACGGGCGGTCGATCTTCCTGAATGTTGTGTTCAGTGCATTGCGATCAGTAGGGCGGCCGACACGGCTTCCTAAGGATAAAGGTTTTATGCCTATAGGGGTCTCCCAATATATACGTGACGGTACGTGGGAGCACAATCCGTACTGGCGCTATCATCCCTCAGGAGGAATCACCCACCATCCACGAGATCGACAGTCACCAGGCTTAACGACGCCGGAACACATCTCTAGCCTAGACCTCTATGTTGTGCGTTATGTTGCAAAGCGTTGTTAAGTTCATTCAGTTTATTTGAGGTTGATCTTTTTAGAAGTTTGCCTTTCAAGGTTCACCACGAGATGTATGATACAATTCCTAAATGCAATCTAAAGATGATAAGCAAGCTTTATATCTTTTTCAACTTTGAAAATCCTAACTACTAAGGGAAAAGAAAGACACCATCTTTTCTCAAAGAGCAATCAGCACACTCTAATGCACTTTTCCTAAATCCAACATGCAAACTATCAAATGCAAATGCACAATGCAGGTGTTTGTTTTCCGCTTTCTTATTATTGATGCCTACAAAGAAAGCTTTTTGTACAACTTTGAATTTGCTTTTAAATGATCAATACAAACAAGTTTACTTTTTCGAAATCAGAGAGGGTAGAAGAGATTACAACACTTAATGATTTTCGAAATGAAGACTTGTTTCGACACTTAAAAGAGACAAATTCAAACCAATAAGCAAAAGTTAATGTATAATCAATCTGCAAACAGCCAATGAACTCTCTTCTAAGATCACAATCAACAGATCTGAATCAAGGGCTACAGGATGACTATTTCACTCATGCAAAGGAAAACTGTAAATGACGCCACAAACACATAAAAACACTCACAGTCTTTTTGTACAAAAGGAGGCGGAATGTAAGCAGAGAAAAGGACTTATCAGACTGGTACCTATGTTGGTTACAGGCTGCAAAAATCAGAGATCAAAACAAGGCAAAACAGAGCAGAGAACCCCAGCTGCACAAGAGCAAACTGGTTCAGTGCAACCTCAACACAGGGGTTTTGACATTCAGCGCAGGTAGCCTTCACGGGACCTGCGTTGAAATGCAGAATCCCTTCACTGGGTCTGCGCTGAAGGAGAAACTCTCTTTTCCCACAGGTTCTGGGTCACAAACTGCTATTTAATTCACTGTTTTAGGCCAAATAAAAGCAACAAGCAAGGTACAATCAAAGGGATGCTTTGAGGGGTACTAAGATCTATCACAAGGATCATCAAATCATTTGTGAGTCCATTGTTCAGATCATAGACAAGTCCAGTGATTGGATCAAAGCAGCAACTGTCTACTTTGCATCCGGGAATAGCAGATGCAGTTCGATTGTTGCTGTCGAGTCTATGAAACAAACAATGATAGAAACACAAATAAAATGACGAAACAAATCTCCCCAGTGGAGTCGCCAATTTGTTGTGGGGAAAAATGCCTATGCAGGACGATCCTATCCACCTAAGGTGTGACAGTGCCTTAGCAACAAACAGAGACAGCTATTCTGGTTTCTTCCTTTATGAAATGTGAAAGAAGAGAGATCAATAGACTTACCGGTGTCTTCCGTTTGTCCCTCGATCCGGTCTCTCTTCTCTTTGGGAGTTCACAGCTACTTGCCTTCTTGCTTATCCAGCTTCAACTTCCTGCAAGATCACAAGAGAACAGCTACTTGCGACAAGAGAACAGCTACTTGCGACAAGAGAAGAACACTACACAAAGACAGATATTCACATTCATAACTAGTTTAGGATTAGAAATAAACTAAACATACTAATGCATTCATACATCAGAAATACATCAGCATATAGGAGAAACCAAGATAGCTTTATTGATGAATAACAAGGTTCAGGAAGAGATACAACCCAGAGGGCTCCAATCCAGCATCTCCTTCCCAGCAAATGGAATTCCTATCTTCACCCCCTTCAAAGTATTAAGCACCCAATGATTCCAATCTCAAACCAACAACAATTCTTTGCAATAACAAAATTCCAGCCCCTAGATCTCATGGAGGAGAGATCCATATATAGATGTTTGGAGAGAGGATGAGTCAGCTTGAGATCTGACTAGTGTCCTCTCCCTCTGTCAGTTCTTGAGTCCACTTGGAGGTTCTTGCTTCCACTTGGAGATTTGGAACCTCTTACTCATCACCAGTCGAATTCCCTGAGGCAAGTGTCATTTTGGAAGCTTCCTGGGTTTTGACACCTTGAGAAATGAGCCTGCCACATGTCCACTCTCGTTCAGCGCAGGTAGCCATTGTTCCATTTGACATTCAACGCAGGTAGCCAGTGTTGGCTTTGACATTCAGCGCAAACAGCTAGTGTAGCCACTGAAATGATCCTGATTTGACTTGTTTTGAGCAGTTTTGGTGGAGAACTTCTGTGAATTGCTGTGGTTTGTTAGCCTTGTTCCTCTGGGGTAGGAACAACATGTTTAGGGACTTTGGATCCCTTAGATTATGGAAATTTCATGCTCAATGCTGTAAGGCACAAAAATGTCTATAACAGTTATGCAGAAAGAATTTGAAATGTCATTACTTGGAGAATTGACATACTTTCTTGGATTGCAAATCCAACAAAATGAAGGAGGTATTTTCTTGTCTCAAACCAAGTACCTCAAGAAGATCTTGAAGAAGTATGGCATGGAAGATTCAAAGCCAGTATGTACTCCCATGGTTACAGGATGCAGCCTCAGTACAAATGATGAATCAGCAGCAGTTCATCAACCAACTTATAGATCCATGATTTGGAGTTTGCTTTATTTGACAAGTACCCAACCAGACATTATGCATGCAGTAGGAATTGTTGGAAGATTTCAAGCCAACCCAAAGGAAACTCATCTTCAGGCAGTCAAAAGAATCTTCATGTATCTTCAAGGGACTCAAAACTATGGCCTATGGTATCCTAGAGATACAGATCTCACTCTTCATGCTTACACAGATGCAGATTGGGCCGGAAGTGTGGATGACAGGAAAAGCACAAGTGGTGGTGCATTCTTCATGGGTTCCAGATTAGTATCTTGGTTCAGCAAGAAAAAGAGTTCGATTGCTTTATCTACAGCTGAAGTAGAATATGTGGCTGCGGCATCTTGTTGCACACAACTTCTTTGGATGATGCAGACCTTGCAGGATTTTCAAATCATTTGCACTCCACCTGTCTCTATCTTATGTGATAATACAAGTGCAATCAGCATTTCAAAGAATCCAGTCATGCATGAAAAGACCAAGCACATACCAATCAAGTATCACTTCCTCTGGGAACAAGTGCTTGAACAAAAGGTCAAGTTGGAGTATGTTCCTTCTAAAGAACAAGTTGCTGATATTCTCACAAAACCACTGCCCAAGGAGACTTTTGAATATCTCAGACAGAAGCTGGGAGTAGTTGATGCTTCATCCTGCTGTTAAAGCTTGTATGTTCTAAAGAAAAGTTGGTATACGCATGTTGTATAAGGGATATCCACGTACATATGCTGATTTATGCAAGTGAAGTCACGTATATGGAGTTCTGAACAGCAAGGGCAGATTCTGATTGGAGAAGGTCTGAGATGGGTATGACAGAGTCCTTCAGGCACAATTTCAGGGGGAGCAGCTGGTACAGTTTTAGGGGGAGCAGCTTAAAGTCTAATAAAGCATTGTTGGCATTTAGATGCTTTTGGTCCTAGTTCACAACTATTGTTGAAGAAGGAGCACAGAAGGAAATTTTGGTTGCTGATCTAAAAAGATGATTATCAGATGCTGCTGGTGACTTTCATAAGTCTTGGTCTAGTTCTTTCGTCTCTATGTCATGTATCTTTTTTTTGTGATATCTCTTCTATGGTTTCAAGGTCATGTAACGGCCTATGTTGATTTCCCCAATATGCCTGGGATGAATGATGTAATGTAATTGGTTGTTATATGTAAATTTCTGATGTATCCCCTCTTGGTTGGGAGTATGGATGTATGTATTGAGTCTTTTGGTGATAGGAAGGTCCTTTATGATGTATAAGTCTTAGTTGTTTTTGAAGAACATCTTTTGCAGATCTTGCCTACAGTCAGGGGGAGCATCTTCAGCAGAGCAGAGATATCAGCACATTCACAGGGGGAGCACAGCCCTTTGCCCTTGATGACAAAGGGGGAGAATGATTCTAAGGATCTTGGGGTTGCCATCAAGTCCAAAGGGGGAGATTGTTGGCATTTTGGCACAGGTGTGGCGCTACGGTACAGGTGTTGTCCTTGATGGCAACTCTCTTTGATGACAGATCTCAGTCCAGACTACAAGAATGAAGAGAAATTTCATATACGCAGGTTCATTAAGCCCAAGATGCGTATACACGCTGGTATGCTATATACTAAGTCGCGGATACGCAGGATTGCTATATACGAAGTCGCGTATACACGCAGTTTCATGAACAGAAAAAAAGCGTACATGTCGAGAAGGTTCCCTTTGGTCCGTGGTAGTTAGTCCTCGATACTTGAGCCTATGTTTTTTGGACCAAGGTATCTCGACAATCATGTTGATCCTGAGTTTTGAAGTTGATGGTATTGTATTACTATGGTTTTGGCCCGTGGTATTGAGGAGGGCCTAATGCTATATAAGGAGAAGAAGATCATTAAGCTTGTGTATTGAAAAAGTCTTGAATATCTAATGAAGAAAGAGATCTAGTATGCAGGTTCTGGGTTGATGATACATTGCTTGATCTGAGCTAAGGAGAGATCACTTTGGTTGATGGAAGGATAGATCGGGATCAAATTGTTTGAAATGAACTATCGGTATATGGTTGATTACGCATATTTTTAGATCTGCATACTGACGAAATGTTATGTTCTGAGTATCACTGATGATTGGTACAGCTACAAGTTATGAGAAATTATTTTTAGATCTGTACGCAGGTTGACTTCGGTAAAAGTGCGTGTATACGCGGGTTTGTTTCATTGAAGTAGCGTATATCTTTTGAAGCTAAATTTTTGGGTTGCAGTTGGGTCTGTCTATTATTGCAGGGTTCTGTAGTCTGCTCTGTGTTCTGGTGACTGGGTGTTGACAGGGTTTCAGTGGTTCAGTGATTCAAAGTTTGATGATGCTAGTATTGGTTGTTTTGTGCTTCTATGATTTGCTATGAAAAGTGAATGAATCGTGGTCTTCAGATTGAAATGTTGTGCTTCAGGAGTATCCAGTCTGAAAATTGATGAAAAGTGGTACCTGAAGGAAAGAAGATTGTAGGCCAGCACCTACGTACTAGTATCTTAGCTAGTACAAGAGCAAAGGGGGTTGGAGCTCCCTTCCAGGAGAGTTTGGAAAATGAGAGAAGGTTGTAGCTTGCGTACTGGTATAAGGCTGCACCAGTACAAAAGATTGTAAACTGAAGTTTCTTATTAAAGAAAGATAGAGACGACTTGCAGCAGGTGGTTTTCACCCACATTGGGTTTCCACCTTATATCATGGTGTTCATGTGTGTGGCTTTTGTGTGATGATCTATTCTGTTATACTGCACCTGTTTACTTTTAATATGGTTAATAATGTCATGATGCATTTACTGAAGATAAACTAACTGAATCATAAGATTTCTGGTTATACGCTGGTTGCTTTAGACACAGTAGCATGTACACGCTGGTTCACTTAACTGAAGTAGCGTATATGTTTATGAGTATTGAAAAGTTTCATTGATATGATAATACTGATTCACCCTCCCTCTCAGTATTATTTCCAACACATGAGTGGCGACGTCGTCGCAGGATGGTAAAAACGTACATTCCTGATCAGCTATTAGCTGAATGGTTTATCAAGTCTTTACTTCCTACAATCACGGAAGATGTGGCAAAGGGGGGAGTCGTAATGGAAGAGCAAGTTATCGCTCATGCGCAATATCTGGACTTGGTCTATACTCAGTCCGGCATGCTCTACGACAAAATACCTGATGCCCCTAGACCAGAATTCTCAGTTCCTCCTCCTCCTAAATCGAACAATGACTCTCACGCCGGCGATGGCGTGATTGGAAAAACAGACACGAAATCGACAAAGGCTACATCTAAGAAGGCCCGTAAGATTTCAGATCAAAATGCAAAAGACGAACTTCTTGCTTCGGAAGTAAATGCCGTATCGACAGATAAGGGCAAAGAAACCAAACAACCAGGAAGCAAGAAGAAACAAGGCAAAGGGAAGAAGAAGAAACAGGATGAGTCATCTCCTGAAAAACCTTCTTCAAAACCTCCTGGAAATAGGAAACCCCCTTCAGGGTGTCAAATATGTGATGAGGATCACTGGACAAAAGAATGTCCATACAAAGTTGAGATTAAGAAATTCTTTAAAAGTTCGAAAACCTCAGCAGTGTTAACTGATCCATTTCCAAATCCAGGAACAAATCTGGTTGATAGTGTAAATGCTTCCCCGTCTCAAGTACTAATGTTGTCAGTTTCAAAACAGCAAAATGATGCTTTGATTTCGACAAGGAACAAAGATTACGGGAATCCGCAGCTGTCGAACGGCAAGGATAAAAATCAACCAAGTAGTTCGACAACAACTTCGACAGAAGTTGTACCACCCATCATTCCTGAATTAACAATAAAACCGCCAAAGGGAGTAGTACACAAATCGACGTTTAATCCTCGCGCTAGAGTGGCGCAGCATTATAACATAGTGGAAGATTTGGCCCAATCGCCATCCGCTATGTCGACTCTTGAGGTGCTACAAAATTGCCCATCCCAAAGGCAGGCTTTGTTATCAGCCATTGGTGGGGTTGATCCTAAGGATTCCAATCTTGTATCCTTCGACCACAAAGGATACGATCCTCAGTTTCCAGCCCAACTAGCTTTCCTTATTCAAGTGAAAGCCCTCAACAAAACTGTTCATCGAACAATTATTGATGAGGGGGCATCTACATGTATTATGTCGATGAGTTGCTGGAAAACTTTAGGATCTCCAACCTTGTCGCGATCTTCGACGACGTTAAAAGCATTTGATGGAAGGACATACACCCCATATGGTATCCTAAATAACTTGAAAGTTGAACTGAGTAGAAATTGATGTTGAAGTCATAGATGGGAATCTTGATTACAACATCCTACAAGGAAGACCATGGATATATGCCATGACAGCTGTTGTGTCAACCTATTTCAGAAAGATTGCATTTCCCTTTCAAGCAGGGATTACAATCGTCGATCAACAAAACTTCCTCCCCAATGGTTCTCAAGTTACTGGAAGCATTCCAATGATCCATGGAAGCAATCATTCGCTCCAAAATATCGGAGTAGGTCTCCTAAAAGACCCTGCCTTAATGGGTACTTTTGCCCTACCACCTCCGAGTAATCTGGTGGAAGTGGCCACAGTGGAATATGAAACCTTCTATATCTAATGGACTTGGACTCCGAGGACGGTTCTTATCTCGTGTCAACCTCATTAAAAAATGAAACAAGGAGTCATGAGGATAGTTCTTTTACTTTGTCAACCTCATTAAAAAATGAAACCAATCCCCTTTCCAAATCTCAAAGGTAAACCTTCATTCCAACCACCAAGTTGAATGCAATGAAGCTTGGGGGCCATGCACCTCGATTTGCGTTATTATGATGGGGGCATACAAACTTATTACGAGCAGTGTTACTGCAGGGTTCAAGCTTGTTAAAAAATAAACCCGCATCGAGCAGTGTTACCGCGAGGTTCAAGCTCGTTAAAAAATAAACTCGGACCGAGCAAATGTTTCCACCCACGTTTAAGCTCGTTAAAAAATGAACTATCCCCCGGTAAATAACCACCGTGAATGTAGTACTTCAGCCATTAAATCCTTGGTCGTGTTTGCACCGTCACCTCCACTTTTCCATTGGCCGATCATTCACCTCCATTTGATTGTTTACCCATTTTCAGGAATAGCTGCGAAGAGCGATTTCACTAGCCATCCTTGTGACACTGCCGTGATTGGAAAATTCCAAACCTTACCTGGAATCAGCTGCTACCCATTTTATCACTCGTTCCTCAAAAGACGAGTCTTCTTTAAGCTCTTTTCAACTGACTCGTAAAATATGAAAAGATTGCCGAGTTTTGGCCTTCTAGCTCGTTAAAGCGACCGGAAGTGCTATCCCTCCTCTAGATTTTAATCTTTTTGGACCTGAGGGATTATTGCACAAAAATATCGAGCGCTTGTTTTGTTCGGCTCGTTAAAACTATCGAAATTTCATCCCTTCTGTATTGTTTTATACTTTTTCGGACTTAAGGGATTAGATGACGAAAAAGGAATTCCGGAGTTACCTTTACGTTCCTTTTTAGACTCCCTAAAAAAGAAAAGGACCGAGTTATCTTTGTCGTTAAACTCGTTAAAAAACATTAATAGCGACAAACTTGTCTTTAGACGAGAACGAGTTTCACTATCGCTAGGCTCGTTAAAACATAGCGATGGGTTTGCCCGAAGGGAAAATTATAGAACAAGCATATTTTATCCTCCTCAAGCTTGAAAAAAATAAAGAGGTACTGGTCAGCAATGACTGGGGAAAAATTGGGAAGAAACTCAAAGAACCTTTATTGGTAGCAAGTCACTCTTGAACATGACACTTCCACTCCGTGCCTGAGTCGGGTTGGGTTGTTTCATTCACCAGTCACATCACCATGGTCTCACCATACCATCCACCTTTGGGGTAAATGCTACCAATCCATCACATAAGTGTCGCCGACATGTTCAAGAGAAGTCATCCAGAGAAGTCACCCGTGTCCCATCCACTACCATACATTATACTTCATTCTTTCATGACCGCCACCCTGAACCATATATCATCAGATCGTTTTCACCTCCATCAAAATCATTTACTCCGTTCCGTGTCATTGATGTGGGATACATCAAGGCCCTCCTTTGACGGATCGCTTCTTGTTGACATCAGCTCATTATCCAAGAAGTTGATCTAGGAACACCCCCTTCAGTACTTTGAAGCTTGCATGCCTCAATGGCAAGTTTATCACTTCCGGCGACAAGTATACCTCAATGACCTTCGACTGAAAGATTTTGCGTGGTGTTCGACGCCAAGTCCTTTATTCACACCACATGAATTGTACTGCAGTACCTTGACGGTCATTATCATTATCGGTGATTCCTCTTGCGCTTGTTAACAGTTTACATCATTGACTGGTAATCAAGCGATGTCTTTCCATGTTCGACTTCAAAACATTTCTCACATGGATCGACTTGTACTCAGAGTGAAGATCGGACGAGATTGAAGACCCCGGATCTAGTTTCATCCATCCGGGCTGCGATATATATTCAGGAAAAATAAAGACATTGACATGTACAACATTATAGAACAAATAATCATCCTACTGAAAGGATGATGATGTCATCAGAATCATCAGTCTACCATCAGACGATTGTCTGTCCTATGTACATAAAAAATAATTTATAAAGCTGAGCATGGGAATGCCCGCCTCAGCTAGATCATGAAAACAGTATGAAAATAATGTATTGTATTGTATCTTATTATAGGTCTCCTCCCAACATTGAAAGAACTTCGGATCCTCCTAATAAAGCATTTCACCCGATAAACGGCCTCATACTTTAGGGGCAACTGTTATAGACATTTTTGTGCCTTACAACTTTGAGCATGAAATTTCCATAGTACAAGGGATCCAAAGTCCCTAAAAGTGTTGTTCCTGCCCCTAAAGGAACAAGGTCAACCAATGACAGCTTCTCCCAGAAGTTCTCCACCAGAAACTGCTCAAAACTAGTCAAATTAGGATCAATTCAGAAGCTCCACTAGCTGCCTGCGTTGCAAAGCACCCAAATGCACTGGCTAGGTGCATTGCAATGCACTTGAATGCACTACTAGGGTGCGCTGAGCGAGAAATTCCAAATGGCAGTGTCATTCCGCGAGGTGTACAGACAATGGAAGCTTCCAGAATCTTCCTCAATGACACTTGCCTCACTGAGTTCGACCAAAGATGAGTAAGAGGCTCTCAGTCTCCAAGTGGAAGCAAGAACTGACAGAGAGAGGCCACAAGTCAAAACATAAGCTGAGTCATCCTCTCTGCTTACATCTATATATGGATCCCTCATCCCAGAGATCCAGAGGTTGGAATTTTGTACTTTGCAGAGAAATGTTGTTGGTTTGAGATTGAGATTAGTACATTGGGTGATTTATGCTTTTTTGGAGGTGAGGAAGGGATTCCTTTGCTGGGAGGTAGATGTTGGATCGGGACTCACTTGGTTGTATCTCCTCTTGGACTTTCTTATCATATCAATAAAACTATTTGAGTTTCTCCTACATGCTGTGTATCAATGA
Organism: Pinus tabuliformis; assembly: GCA_031772625.1. Classification (NCBI taxonomy): domain Eukaryota; kingdom Viridiplantae; phylum Streptophyta; class Pinopsida; order Pinales; family Pinaceae; genus Pinus; species Pinus tabuliformis. Next base: position 851,580,638 of record CM062805.1, on the reverse strand, counting down.
TGTTTTGTTATATTTGCATGTTTAGCTTAATCTGATCCTAAGCTTTTTATGAATGTAAATCTATATCTTCGTGTAGTTTTCTCTCTTCTGTGATCTTGCAGGAATTTGGTGAAGCTGGACCGGTAAGGGAGCAGGGAGCTGGGAGCTATTGAAGAGAGGAGCGATTGGATCAACAAACTAGCGCAAGACACAGGTTAGTTTATCCTTCCTCTTCGTTTACATTTTATAAAGAAGAATACTCAAGTAGTTGTCCTTGTTTGTTGCTAAGGCACTGTCACACCTTAGAGTGGGATAGGGGCGTTCTGAATAGATACTTTTCCCAACAACAGTCGGGCCTAGAATGATGCCTCAGAGATTGATGCAACTAAAAAGAAAAGTAAAAGCATAATTGGCCATATTCAATAGGAAGATGTACCACAAAATGAAAAATATGGTTGGTACAAACACATTCAGTACGTAGGAAAAATCCAATACATGAGCTCTACCCCATCATCATGGCCATCACCCAGGTTCCTATACACCCAATATGAGCCTCCTTTATCATTTAGTAACCTATGATTGTCCCAACCCCTGGTGGGAAATGAACCACCCTACCTTAAACGGGGTATCCACTGTTGTATCTCACACATCATGCTCTTACCCCTTAAGCCTCGAGCAATTAATTAAAGAAAACTCATAAAAGGAAAAAGGAATACAAAGAAGGGTGAAAAAATTAAGGCCAGGGCACCTCATGCACCATGATTTCTCCCTCCTATACATTATATACCTAAGTGTGGGCTTCACTTTTAATAGATACCCTTGTACCCCAACATGTGGCCCAGGGCTGCCCCTTTTCATTCCCTACTCCACTGATCCCTTTACCACGTGCTACCACCATTTAAAGGATGTACCTTGGACATATTATCCCCTTTATAAGTATAAACCACATATTATCATTCTCATATCTTGATGATGGATCCCATTTGGGATTTGAAACGTTGGTATAAAAATGTTCAAACTGTGGATTCTCCGGTCAATGATTCAAAAGATACAAGCCACAGATCTCTTAAATCCAAAACCTAGTAATATAGTTTGTTAACCTCATTTGGAGCTTGGAGACACTAGAAAATGAAAAATCCCATTACGGAAGGGCATACCATTTGAAGTCTACACTTGTTCTCCATGGTTTGTAAGTTCTTTTACTCTATTTTCTTGATTACTTGTTGTGCTGGAGGGCTAGGGGATGCATTAGATCTTATCCATGATTGCATGTGGTCTCCATCTTAGGTTTGGTCTCGCTATATGGGGTCCTGACCATACAAAGGGCTACATTGGCACATGTATGGTGTGTGTTGAGATCCATGGACCTCCAAAGTAGTATATGACACTCCATGGATCCTGAGAGATGTCCATAGATTGCTCAAGATTGACCTATTGGATGAGAAAGATGCACCTGGTTCACCCTTGCCCATCCAACTGGTGAGCTCCAGTATTGTAGCAATAATGCTACAACTCCTGGGGCTTCCTGTCTCTTAATTATATCAACCCGGTAGTTCGTACAAACTTGGAAGCGACGGTGCTGTATGCACAAGTACTAGCTCTTGTCGCAGCTGTCACTTGGTCAGCTGGCACAAGTCCGCTAGGGCTCAAGCCAACTTCTATAGGCTCACAAAAGAAGCTTTATCAATGATGGACGAAAGCTAGCTCAAAGAAGACTACTCTACTTGGCAAGAATGAACTGAAAGCAAATCAAAATATGGAAACCCTAGGAAACCCTAATTTAACTAGTCTAACCTCTATGATGCAAAGAATGTGAAGGAAACTTCTACCAATGATGCCATTACCTCTAATAAGTGAAAATGCATGAATCTAATCTACTTGCATCTTAAAAGACATGTTTTTGTATTTTTTTCTTTAAGTGGATGGAGTGATTGTGATTTTGTGCTTATTAGGGTTTGGTTGTGCAGATGTGATGCGGAAGGAAGGAAAGCTTGGGAAAGGTTGGGGAGGCTAGGAGAGGTTCCCAAAGATCCTTAGCATCAGTCCACAGAGGTTCCTCACGTTCAGAAGCTCAGCAACCGAGTGAGTGGCCTCCTACAGGATGTATGCAGGGGATTCTAGAGGATACGCAGGGGTTTCTACAGGATGTCTACAAATTGCTACAGGATGGCCTACCGTGGGTGTTTGAAGTGATGGTGGAGTGATGGAATGGTAGGGGGAGATGTGTAAGGTAGGAATAAGGCTGGTGATGGCTCAGGAGTGGAGAAGTGGGATGGAGAACGAGTGTGTGATGTGGGTTGATGGATGAAGGGTTATAACAACGAAATGTCTAAAGGATGGAGTTACGTGAGGAGTGGAGGAGTTTAGGAGATAACAGGGCGGAGCAGAGGTCGAGGATGTGGTTGTATGCGTGATCAAAACGAAGAAGGAGGTAAGAAAATGATGAAAAGCAGTGTAAATGGAACAAATGCTTATGACTGTCACCAAGATGAAAATTCATTAACCTAAACTACCTGAACTCAATGAACAGCAAGATAAAGCGTGTAAAGGAATGTGCATGAAGTGGTGATGAAGGTGTATGGTGCAAGAGTGAAGTGCATGGAAAGATCTATCATAAACGAGACTATGTTGCAGCATGTATAAAGTGAAGAACTGCGTATTTTTGTGGCTGGTATAGGCTGCACTCCAATCTCCAAATAGAGATGGCAGTGGAGACTTTCTCAACCCTTTTTGCTGGAGCTCCAATGTATTATCAACCTGCTAATCTAACTAAACAACCGAAAGCAATTCAACCATAAACTAGTCCTATCTATGCTCATGAAAACGACTAAATTACCAAACTGTGAATTCGAATTGCATGTGAAAATAACCAAACTCAAAGTGCTGGAACGAAATGCAAACACATTACAACACTGAGGAGATCTATTGCTCTCAGGTTGGGCCCTAACCTGAGAGCTATAGCTCCTTGAGAAAACTCAGAACTAGATCAAAATCTGCCTTCTTTATTCATAATCTGATGTCATGCCAAATTGGCTTACAAAAAGGAACAAAGACCGAGCTGTGCTCAAAAATTACAATAGTAATGCGAGAGTTTCAACAACCTAACAAAGGCTACGGCCTCCATACTTATGCAAAACGATTATCCAACAGGTGTCCTTGATTTTAGGAGCTCGGCTGTCCAACTGAAGTTTAAACTGCTGATCCTGTAGGTCAGTCATAATTGTTGTTCTTGTAGAACAGTTATAACTGTTGTTCCTGTAGAACAGCTGGCTGCTTCTAAGCTCGGTGGGGAGATGGATTGGAGCTTGGAGCTATGGTGGGAATCACGAGGAGGGTCCCAAGACTGTGGACATCCTCTCCTAAAAACCAACAGTGCCACCTCCTTGTCTCCTTGTCTCCTTTTCACGTGGTCTTTTCTCCCTTTTAATGCAAAAACCTGAAATCATAATGCATTAGTCACGTAGATAAAGTGTCTACCCTTCTTCCTACAAACAACACGAATAATCTAAGAAATGCATGCATAAGCAGTAAAAAGTGAATGGTTTGAGCAAAACAAGTAGGCCAAATGAGCCCAAATTATACCAAAAATTGGGGCTCATTATCACCCCCCAGCTAAACTATTTGCTCATCCTTGAGCAACTTAGTCCAAGTCCTCATCTTTCATTACTTTCACTGCTTCTCTTGCATCCCAAGGTTCTGTGGTAGGGTCCTCTCTGTAGATGTGAAACCCTGCTTTCCTGTTTACCTCTTCCCATTGTTGACTGTCATCTTCCTTTGTACTTCCTTCAGTCAATCCTAGCAATAGTGGTGGGCTGAGTTTAAGGCCAATCCAGCTGGCCTGGAGGCTTTGCATGGACTTCTTGTAAAGGTCAACCCTTGCCAAAGCTTCTCTCATCCGGATGGGGGTATGGTACTCCCGGATTTTCAAGCTGTGGGCCATGGTATTCCATCTGCGTGCACAAGCCTGGGCAGCACTTTCTCCCAACAACCTTTCCATGTCTTCAAAGTGAGCTATGGCCTGGGCTTGTTGGTCCATAAACTTCAAGGAAGTTGTGGGATCCGTAGCCAACTGTTGGTGGGTTGAGATGAGTTCCACCGGGTCCTCTAGTTCCGGCCTAATGAACAGTGGTTCGATCACTTCTCGGTTCATGACCGATTTTGCTTCAGCTACTCTTTGATCTTCATGGTTTAACCATGAGGCGAGGGCCATCAATTGCGTATCACCCAAGGCAATGTTGGGATCCCATGAGACTTCATTAGGCAAAGCCAGGTTGTGGAGGTAAAACTCTGCCAATTTGGCTTTGTCTTCTGCCGAACTAGTAGTGCATAATTCAGAAAATTGTTGTGGGTTTTCGATGTGTGCAATACCTCTTTGGGCCAAGGTGTTTATTTGGAACTGAAGCCATTGATCTTTTAAAAAAGATCCATAAGATTTTGCGGGCGTTCTGCACTGAATTGCTTCCATGGCCCAACTGGCCATGCAGGCCAATTGTGCTTCCTTTTGTTGCAGCTGTTCCTTTAAGGCTTGCACTTCAATTCTTGTCTGCTGTTCTGCCTCCTGTATAAGTGTCATTGGCTCTTCAAGACTGGTGGTCAGCTCCTTTTTGCCTTCTTGTTCATTTGTGATGTCCTTGGAGGAGGTTCCTGCCCCTGCCTTTAATTCTTGTAGCTGCAACTGTAACTTCTGATTTTCTTCCTGTAGAAGTGCCTGCTGGCAACTAGCCACATGTTTAGCCATGGTGAATTCACTCCTGACCTCCCTGAGTTGATCCTGTAGAGGGCCTATGTCTGCCACACCCTTTGATTTGGCGATCTGCATCCATGTGTGGGAACGGACTCTTTCTTTCTCTAGTTCAAAAAAATAGAGGCACGGTGAATTTCTGCGGTATGATTTTGCCCGCCTCTAAAAAGGTGTAATATGAATTCAGATTGGGCGAAGGGCTAGGTTCTGGTATGTGTTCTCTTGCTATCTCTTCAGGCAATTCTGCCTCACCCTCCCTTGGTGATGAAGGTCCTTCTCCTTCCCTCTTTTCTGTTTCCTGTAGCCAGGCCAGAGTATCCTGTAGAACGTTTTCGGCTTCCTCTAGCTGAGTTTTTTCTAACTTTTCCTGCCATGTATTTTTCTTTGGACTCCCTTTCTCGTAGGTGACTGTGACCTTGGAGGGTGACTTTTCTTTGGGAGAAGTAGGTGTATCTTCGATGACGATCGGGCTGCTGGATTGGGCCTATGGCTTGCCCGTCTTTATCCTAACACTTCTCTGAGCCTTAAAGTACAGAGGAGTCTCCCTCTTCCTCTTGTCTTTTGGCTTAGGTGGCGTATTGAGGCCAGCTAATACAGCTGCTGCCTCCCGTGCCAGAATATCCACCTCCTTTTCTTTGGTTTTTATCTTTTTGGGGCTTCCTGTAGAAGCCTGTTTCTGCAATTTCGGGCTTCCTGTAGAAGACCCTTTCTTGACCGGTTTTGGGCTTCCTGTAGGAGCCTTTTCCTTTAGCAGCTTTGGGCTTCCTGTAGGAGCCTTTTCTTGAGTCTTTGGGCTTCCTGTAGAAGCCTGTGTCTTTGTTTCCGGACTTCCTGTAGAAGTCTGTTCCTTAGTGATTTTCGGGCTTCCTGTAGAAGCCTGCTTCTGTTTTCCTGTAGGTACAGGTGTCTCCGTCTTTGCTTGCTTGCCTGCCTGAATTTTGCTTTTTACTTTGGTTGCAGGTGCTGTTGAGGTACTTGGGCTGACATGGACTACCTCAGCTTTGTCCATTCTTCCTTTCATCCTCTTTTCCCTTGCTGACAGGATAGGTGTGCCACCTTTTTCTTGGTCCTTCTTTTCGTCAGCCACTGCTTCCTTGTCTTCGCTGCTGGAAGAGCCACTATCTTCGATCAACATTTTAATGTCCCCATCTCGTGTTAGATTCCTAAATGACTCCCAGGAGAGGGGAACTTTATATGAGTGCAGTGCATCCTCCACAAGCAATTTTATTAACCCATGGTGGGCTATCTGATCAGGTATGCCCTCTCGTAGCTTTGTAGCACACTCCATTAGGGACTGCAGGAGATAATAAGGGATGCTCAGTTTTTGCTCTACAGGAAGGTCAATTCGGTGCCTCAACTCAGTGAGTAGCCGAAAGTGATATGCATACACGATGCTAAACCGGCCTTCACAAGTAATATATTTCATGATTTGCAAACTGACTTCATTCCAAGGTGGTGATAAACTCGTTCTTCTCACCCCGTTTTTATCCTCCAAGAATTCTTCCTCAAGTGGAAAGAATTCTTTCTTTGCTTGCTGGCTCTGCTTCCGCTCTTCTTTATCCCACGGCAGACCCATGGGCAGCTCTGTGATCCGACTTATATGTTCTGGGGTGAGTTGGAGGCTTAGACCTCTGAAGCTTACTGTGGCCAGTGTCTGGGATTTAGGCTTCAAAGCCTGCAAGAATTCCTCGGCTACTTCATCATCGTAGCCCTGCAGCTTATCACAAAAAGGCATCCATTGTGCTCTGGTGAAGAGCTCTACCACTGCGGGATTTCTCCTTAATTTGGTGGAATCTGTGGGTTCCCGCCTGATAAACCCACCCGGCATGATGAACACGGGGGTTTTGACTAAAGGTGACAAATGCAAAGGAGATTCAGCCTATTTCAGGCAGAGCATGCATACAATTCACAAAACACAGTCTAATTATACTGCTATCCTGTAGAAGCGATAATATAGGCACAACAATCCGATATTTTTATGACCAGACTGTGAATAATGATCTTGCCACGTTTGAAAGCCAATTGCGGAAGGAGTTTCAGGGTTACCTTTTTTCTGCCACCTTTTCTTACGTGAGGAATTCACCTTCTTGTAGAACCGCGTTCCTGTAGAGACTGCTTCCTGTAGGACTGCGTTCCTGTAGAAACTGTTCCTGTAGGAGCAGTGTGCAAACTTCGGGGAGGACTGTAGTTGGCCAGCGGTCGAGAGGTGCTTCACCGGTGTTCTGGTAGCCGAAAGCTCGGCGTATCAATGTTTAGAGGAAATCAGAAGAGCCACTCAAGTTTTGAAGTGGAGGTTGATGAATACATGCGCATAATCTAGCCGATTAGATTTTGAATCGGTGCAGCTCGTGGCGCGGGGGGTGAGCTGTCCCCGCCGGACCGTTGGGCGACGTCACCCATCATTCACCTGCATATTCAGTCACTGCCGCATTCATTCCCACACATCTGCCGCTGCCCTTTTCGGTTAAGCTCGTTTCTTGGTTGACGGGACTATCTTCACGTGCGTGCTGCGTATTTTCTTTGTCGTGGCTGCCACCCAAGCATCCGACTATACCATAACTAGCCGACGTGGCCAGTCAACTGGCCATACGGCTGCTCAACCATTCATTTCTACGCCATGCAAAACAAATCAAAGTAATACTCATGCGATTTGGTGGAAGGAATGGTTGAGACACTTACCTGCGTGCGGCTGCACACGATTTTTCGGTTTTTGGACGACGGGGAGCGGATCTACCTGCTGCATGCGGCTTACACAGTCCCGAAGGCTCATGGTTACAGGATGTTGGCGATGGAGTGGATGCTCTGGTTGCCTGCGCCCGTGTTTTGCTTGTAGAGGGCGGTGCTGTGAATGGTGTCCACTCATGCAGGTTTGACTGTCACAGGATTCCTGCAGGGTGCCTTGTAACAGTCTCGCCTCCTTGGGTGCATGCTGCACGACGATGGATAGAATCTTCTGATCGCGCTCCCGGAGCTTCTGATGCTCGACATGGATGTGGTATGAGCCCTCGATGCTTGTTTTTCTTTGACAAATGGCTTTACCACGAGAACTTATTGATCTGGTTTGCTGGTGCAGGGATCTTGGTTGCATGGTGACGAGGATGGTGGAGCAAGGTAACAACAATGTTCAGGAGTGCCCACAGTGGCATGCATGCATCCTACCCATTCCTCAGCCGCTAGATCTCCGTTTGAAACAAATTTTTGGCCGTCCCAAACTTCTATAGGAAGTTTCCTGTAGAACACAGAGCTTCCTGTAGAAATTTTGCACTTTCCTGTAGAAAATCCGCGCCTTCCTGTAGAAAGACTGCGCCCTCCTGTAGAAAGACTGCGCCTTCCTGTAGAAAGGCAGCAGCTTCCTGTAGAAGATTCAAACCATGATAAAATTGCACATACCTTGAAAAACATGGGTGCTCTTGGAGGAGGTACTGATGAGGTTCCTTGACAGCATGATAAGGACCCTTGGCTGTGATTGAAGAGGCTTCTTCTCCTCCATAGAACATCTGCAACCTGCATGCAATTTTCATATTGTGCTTATTATCTTTTTTTTTTTTTTGAAAGATAACAGGGGCGCCCCCAAAGAGGTTTTCACCCTTGCTACTTGCCCTGAGCGCCTCCGAGAGGTTTTCACTCAAGGATCTTTTCAACCTTTTCTCTTTTTTTTTGAAAAAGCAATAGGAGCGCCTCAATGAGGTTTTCACCCCTACTACCTGCCTTGGGCGCCTCAGAGAGGTTTTCACCCAAGGATCTTTATTTATTTATTTTTTTTTTTTTTAGATCTTCTTTCAGAGGGTGCCAGAGGCAGAGGTAGAACCCTTCTCTATGACCAATACAGATTTCTCCATAGTTTTGATAAACTCTTGTCTTGAGAGAGGTCTCCTGTAGATCTTCAATCGATGCCCATTGACAAGCAAGGGAATGGCTTCCTCATCAATAGTTCGAATGATGACAGATCCATTGTCATGGCATTTCTCCACTGTATATGGTCCTAGCCATCTGGTTCTCAGCTTCCCCTTGAAATCTTTGTATCTGGAATCATACAACAAAGCCCAATCTCCCGGCTGAAATTGCTTGTCATGGAGATGTTGGTCATGCCACACCTTCCTCTGAAGTTGAACCACTTCTGAGTGAAGGAGGGCCTGCATGCGGTGCTCGTCCAGGCCATTCAGCTGCAGCAGCCTTTCTTGTTGTGCATGGCTGAGATCTAGGTCCAGCTGAGCTGCCATCCTCAAAGTGTTATACTCAAACTCAATGGACAACAAAGCTTTCTTCCCATAGACCAGCTCATAAGGTGTGAAGCCGGTGGTGGTCTTCCAAGTGGTGTTGTAAGCCCATGTGGCCTCAACCAGGCGATCTGCCCAATCTTTTCTGCTACTGCTCACCGCTTTGGTCAAGATCCCTTCTAATGCTCTATTGGTGACTTCCACCTGCCCATTTGCTTGAGGATGATAGGGAGTGGAAGTCCTATGCTTGATCTTGTGATGAGCTAGGAGATCTTCAACCAGGTTGGAGGTGAACTGGCTCCCTTGATCGGTGACCAGCTCTCTTGGATAGCCAAACTTATAGAAGATGTTCTCTCTTAGGAACTCGACCACCTTCTCTTCTGTTGCTGCTTTGATTGCTTTAGTCTCTGCCCACTTTGTCAAGTAGTCAGTACACATAATGATGTAGGATCTTTGCCTCGAAGAGGGATTGATTGGACCCACAAAGTCCATGCCCCACTTCTCAAATGGCTCAAGAGTCACTTGAGGTTGGAGAGGCATCTCATCCCTTTGGGTCGGTTTCCCCATTCTTTGGCATTGGTCACACTGACTGACATATCTTCTGACATCTTGATGAAGTGTGGGCCAATAGTAGCCTGCCTGCAGGATCTTGAAGGCCGTTCTCTTTGCTGCAAAATGCCCTCCACAAGGCCCATCATGACAAGTGAGGAGGATATCAAAGACTTCCTCCTCCCTTACACAACGCCTTAGGATCTGATCGGGGCCAAGCTTGAACAGGTTGCCCCCGATCCAAGTAAATGAGGCACTTTTTCTGATGATTCTGCTCTTCTCTTTTGAAGAGAGATGTGGAGGGAACTGAGACGAAACAAGGTAGTTTGCTATATCAGCAAACCATGGAGAGAGTACTGAGATAGCAAACAGATGCTCATCAGGCATCTGGTCATCCACCGTCCCATCTTCATCTGCAGACAAATCCAATCTAGATAAAAAGTCAGCAACAACATTTTCTCTACCTGGTTTATCAACAATGGTTAGATCAAACTGCTGCAATAAAAGTAACCATCTAATAATACGAGCATTCACATCTGGTTTATTCATTAAATATCTAATAGCTGCATGGTCAGTATGTACAAAGGTCTGGTAACCAGTAATATAATGTCGGAACTTGTTCAATGCATGGACCACAGCCAAGAATTCCTTCTCGGTTACAGTATAATTCAGCTCAGCTTTGGACAAGTTTTTGCTAACAAAGTAAATGGCATATGGAAGTTTCTGCTCAACTTGTCCTAAAGCTACACCTATGGCTTTGTTAGAGGCATCAGTGTGGATGTGGAAAGGTAGGGCCCAGTTTGGACCTCTCAAGATCGGTGCTGACACCAACTTGTCCTTTAACTCATTTAAAGCCCTCTGACAATCGTCAGTCCATTTAAACTCCACATCTTTTGCCAACAAAACAAACAATGGCGAGGCTAGCTTGCTGAAATCTTTAATGAATCTCCGATAGTATCCTGCTAATCCCAAGAAACTACGGACATCCCTTACCTTTTGAGGAGGTGGAACCCTCTTGATGAGAGCAATTTTGTTAGGATCCACCTGCAATCCTTGGGAAGAAATGGTATGGCCTAGCATGGTCCGTTCAGTCATCAGGAATTCACATTTTTCAGGACTGAGGGACAGGTTCATCTCGGTGCATTTGGTTAGGACTTTCCCCAGGTTGGACAATGCTTCCTGGAAGTTGGCCCCATATGGAGTAAAGTCATCCATGTATATTTCCACTGCATCATGGACCAGCTCCGAGAAGATGCTTAAGACAGCTCTCTGAAAGGTAGCAGGAGCATTGCATAGCCCAAAGGGAAGGACTCGATAGGCAAAGGTATCCCAAGGACAAGTGAAGGTGGTCTTATCTTGGTCTTCCGGGCTGATTTGGATTTGATTGTACCCACTAAACCCATCCAGGAAAGAGAAGAACTTCTTTCTTGCCAGTCCATCCAACACTTGATCTATGAAAGGTAGAGGGAAATGGTCTTTCTTGGTAGCTTTGTTCAGCTCACGGTAATCCACACAGATTCTCCACTTCCCATTCTTCTTGGGAACCAACACTAGAGGGGACACCCATTCACTATCTGAGATGGGGTAGATGAATCCGGCATCCAACAGTTTTTGCAATTCTTCCTTGACAATGTCCTTAAGGGCAGGATTCATTCTCCTCTGCGGTTGCCTAACCGGTTTACAGTCCTCTTTGATATATATGTGATGAGTACAGACCGAAGGATGGACTCCTTTCATCTCCTTATAGCTCCAAGCAAAAACATCTAGGTGGTTGGCCAACAGACTACACAGCTCCTTTTCCTGGGAAGGAGATAAGGAGGAGCTGATTTTCAATGCTCTCTCAGGGCCGAACTCCACATTCTTAACTCTGGGAGTGACAGGGTTGGTTGTACAAAGATCCACTAAGGTGATAGCTTGGGCATCCTCCACCAATTTTTCTAAGGGTAGTGCACTGGTAGGTGGGGTTTGGATCAAGTTCTCGATCAAGTCATCCTCGGTTGGGGGGTTTCTTCTAGTGGTATCTAGGGTACACAGAGGTGCTGAATACACCTCGTCTTCTTCTCCTTCCTCCAACCAGAGTGGTAAGTCATGCTCTAAAGAGGGTTGGGCAGGAGGGTATAGGACTAGCTGCTTGGACATGGGACCATTTTTGATGGTCATGTTTCCTGCCCGACAACTTATGTAAGCATCTGCAGTAGCTAACCAAGGCCTTCCCAAAATGAGAAGATATCTAGTAAGCTTGGCCTTTGGTTGCAGAACCAGGAAGTCTGCAGGGTATTCCCAAGAATCAATGGAGACCATGACATCCTCCACAATCCCTTCGGGAGTCACGGTGGAGCGATCTGCTAATTGCAGTGCTGTCGAGGTCTTCCTCAAGGAACCCTGAAGATTGAGTTTCAGCATGGTATCTCTGGTCATCATATTGATGGCCGCCCCCAGATCAATCAAGGTGTGGGGGATAATAGTGCCATTTATGTGAACATCTACTACAGGACTTCCAGGATCTAGGTACTTTGGGCAGATGACTTGTCCTAGCATAAGGTCAGACAGTTGTCCTATGACATTGATAGTTGAGGCATCTTTCTTCCGTCTGCCTGGGTGTTTAAAACACTTCTCCTTAACCAGCTTGTTATATATGGGCACATCCTTGATGGCTTGGAGAAGTGGTATTTTTACACACAACTGCTTGAGCTCACCCAAAAGCTCATCTTCTTCTAGGTTAGGTTGTGTGGTGGCTGTTAGTCTCTCAGGAAAGGGTGGAATAGGCTTTGGTTCACTCTCCTGATGGTCTTCCTCATCCTCTGGGGGAGGAGGCTGGCGATCTGGAAGAGTCTTTCCAGATCTAAGGTTGATCTCCTGGATCTCCACAGCATAGGTAGGGCATGAGGTTTCCCCAATGTATACTTGCTCGGCCTATCTATTGTTGGGGTTCGAGTTCGGTTGAGCAGGCATTTGAGGTTGCCTGGGAGGAGCAGGAGGTAATGGTTGAGGTTGAACTAGTGGTGGAGGAAAAATGGTAGGAGGAGTGTTGTATTGGGGCCTCCACCCCGACTGAGGTGCATTCCACTGAGGCTGTGGCTGGGTATGTGAGTGATATGGATGAGAAGTAGGTTGAGTGGGGTACTGAGGTGGATAAGACCATGGAGGAGGCATGGACCATGAAGGATGAACAGGGGGACCCCAGGAAGGCATAGGAGTTGACTGGTTGGGGTTGTAATAAGCTTGAGATGCCCCTTGCATCCCCTGCTAATAAGGTCTAGATCCTTGTGGCCTCCTTTGGTTTAGGTAATAGAGAGGCTCTGTGGGAGCTTCGGTCCCTTGGTACATGGCTTTAAACCCAGGTAAGGTGGGACACTGATTTGTGGGATGGTCCTCCTCACAAACGAAACACACTTCAACCGAATGCAATGGACATTCGTTCTTAGGGTGCCTCCTTGTGCACCTAGGACAGAAGACAGCCAAGGCTCTCTCAGCCTCTTCTTTCTTTTGCTGAATCCTGAAAGTATCAAGCTGCATGGCAATGGTTTGTCTCACCTCACTCTTAAGATCTTCTAATTGGTTCGCAAGCTCATGTTTGGATAAAGGGACACTAGTGGAGAGGTGGTTTCCTCTACCTCGTTTCCGAGCTGCCCTGGAGTGGTTTCTAAATACAGTCTTGATGTCCTCATAAGGCAGTTGGTAAATGTCCCCCCCAGCTAACATGTGAAGGGTATCTAAGAGGTCTTCAGGGACTCCTCGGAGTAGGACCAACTTTAGGGATTCAGGGTCAAGTGTGCACCTGGCCTGCTTATAGCTTAGTTGGAACCTCTCCTCATAATCCTCTAAGGACTCATCATTTCCCATGGACATCCGAAAGATTTCCCCCTTTGTCTCCTTGGACCTACAGTAATCCCGGTACTTGGTGTTGAAAGCTTGCTGCATCTGAGCCCAAGTAGCGATACTATTCCCAGGTAAACCCATGAACCAGCGTAGTGCTGCATCCTTGAGAGTGGAAGGGAAAAGTTTCAACTTTTGCTCGTCTTCAGTAGAGTCATAGGTTCTACAAAGGATAGCAAACTCAAACAGGAAGGTATCTGGATCTTCAGTGGTCAACCCATGGAAGTGAGGTAAGGCGGAGGGGCTAATGTTTTTCATTTTCATCTCTCCATTGGTCTCTCGGATGGGGAAGGCACCTTCTATTCTCTCGTCTTCTCTTCTATTGTCAGCCATAGCTTCAGATGGATTGGTCTCTAACTCTTCTACTATAGGGTCTTTGGATATCTCAGGTTGTTCACCTATAGATTCCTTTGGGTCACTGTCACCAAAGAAGAGAGAAGGGTGACTCAGTGATGTGGTGGGGGTGTTTGGTAGGAATTTTCCTGATCTATCTCGGTTCCTACGAGGCATGAAATGGAAAAGACTTTCGTTTTCTTTTTGCTTGCTTTTGCTTTGCTTTTCTTTTGGTACCTGCAAAACTGAGACAGATTGATCTACAACTAACTATGAAAGATGAAATATTAACTGAAAGCAGGAAAGAACTAATCTACTTTGCTCAAATGAAATTGCAGAAAGGAAATGCTAGTCTATGAAAGCAGGAAATGCTAATCTATGAAAGCAGGAAATGCTAATCTATGAAAGCAGGAAATGCTATGCTACTTTTGCAGAATGGAAATGAAGTAAACTACTTAGCAGAAGGTAAGAGTAAGAAAGTAGAAGAAAAGCAACAATTACTAATACTCTGACGCTTCCCCGACAACGGCGCCAAAAAGATGGTGAGCTCCAGTATTGTAGCAATAATGCTACAACTCCTTGGGCTTCCTGTCTCTTAATTATATCAACCCGGTAGTTCGTACAAACTTGGAAGTGACGGTGCTGTATGCACAAGTACTAGCTCTTGTCGCAGCTGTCACTTGGTCAGCTGGCACAAGTCCGCTAGGGCTCAAGCCAACTTCTATAGGCTCACAGAAGAAGCTTTATCAATGATGGATGAAAGCTAGCTCAAAGAAGACTACTCTACTTGGCAAGAATGAACTGAAAGCAAATCAAAACATGGAAACCCTAGGAAACCCTAATTTAACTAGTCTAACCTCTATGATGCAAAGAATGTGAAGGAAACTTCTACCAATGATGCCATTACCTCTAATAAGTGAAAATGCATGAATCTAATCTACTTGCATCTTAAAAGACATGTTTTTGTATTTTTTTCTTTAAGTGGATGGAGTGATTGTGATTTTGTGCTTATTAGGGTTTGGTTGTGCAGATGTGATGCGGAAGGAAGGAAAGCTTGGGAAAGGTTGGGGAGGCTAGGAGAGGTTCCCAGAGATCCTTAGCATCAGTCCACAGAGGTTCCTCACGTTCAGAAGCTCAGCAACCGAGTGAGTGGCCTCCTACAGGATGTATGCAGGGGATTCTAGAGGATACGCAGGGGTTTCTATAGGATGTCTACAAATTGCTACAGGATGGCCTACCGTGGGTGTTTGAAGTGATGGTGGAGTGATGGAATGGTAGGGGGAGATGTGTAAGGTAGGAATAAGGCTGGTGATGGCTCAGGAGTGGAGAAGTGGGATGGAGAACGAGTGTGTGACGTGGGTTGATGGATGAAGGGTTATAACAACGAAATGTCTAAAGGATGGAGTTACGTGAGGAGTGGAGGAGTTTAGGAGATAACAGGGCGGAGCAGAGGTCGAGGATGTGGTTGTATGCGTGATCAAAACGAAGAAGGAGGTAAGAAAATGATGAAAAGCAGTGTAAATGGAACAAATGCTTATGACTATCACCAAGATGAAAATTCATTAACCTAAACTACCTGAACTCAATGAACAGCAAGATAAAGCGTGTAAAGGAATGTGCATGAAGTGGTGATGAAGGTGTATGGTGCAAGAGTGAAGTGCATGGAAAGATCTATCATAAACGAGACTATGTTGCAGCATGTATAAAGTGAAGAACTGCGTATTTTTGCGGCTGGTATAGGCTGCACTCCAATCTCCAAATAGAGATGGCAGTGGAGACTTTCTCAACCCTTTTTACTGGAGCTCCAATGTATTATCAACCTGCTAATCTAACTAAACAACCAAAAGCAATTCAACCATAAACTAGTCCTATCTATGCTCATGAAAATGACTAAATTACCAAACTGTGAATTCGAATTGCATGTGAAAATAACCAAACTCAAAGTGCTGGAATGAAATGCAAACACATTACAACACTGAGGAGATCTATTGCTCTCAGGTTGGGCCCTAACCTGAGAGCTATAGCTCCTTGAGAAAAAATCATAACTAGATCAAAATCTGCCTTCTTTATTCATAATCTGATGTCATGCCAAATTGGCTTACAAAAAGGAACAAAGACCGAGCTGTGCTCAAAAATTACAATAGTAATGCGAGAGTTTCAACAACCTAACAAAGGCTACGGCCTCCATATTTATGCAAAACGATCATCCAACAGGTGTCCTTGATTTTAGGAGCTCGGCTGTCCAACTGAAGTTTAAACTGCTGATCCTGTAGGACAGTCATAATTGCTGTTCCTGTAGAACAGTTATAACTGCTATTCCTGTAGAACAGCTGGCTGCTTCTAAGCTCGGTGGGGAGATGGATTGGAGCTCGGAGCTATGGTGGGAATCACGAGGAGGGTCCCAAGACTGTGGACATCCTCTCCTAAAAACCAGCAGTGCCACCTCCTTGTCTCCTTGTCTCCTTTTCACGTGGTCTTTTCTCCCTTTTAATGCAAAAACCTGAAATCATAATGAATTAGTCACGTAGATAAAGTGTCTACCCTTCTTCCTACAAACAACACGAATAATCTAAGAAATGCATGCATAAGCAGTAAAAAGTGAATGGTTTGAGCAAAACAAGTAAGCCAAATGAGCCCAAATTATACCAAAAATTGGGGTTCATCACCAACCGCACAGTTGTACCATGTACTTGCCAGATGACCCATGACTTGTATGTTGATGTGGCATCACTTACACCATCATTTTAGGCCTTGCAGATGGTCTACATGCATCTTCGACTTACTTGGAAACACATGAGGTCACTTGTGTGCCCTGATAGCCATTAAGAGCACCACATGTTTATTATGTGGAGAATAAGGGGACAATCCCTTGTCCATTACTTTAGGAAGTCCAACTCATCATTTTGGAACTTATGGACTTCATCGGGATTCTTACAGATCCCAATGACATGCATTATTGATTATTCGACCTCTTGGGAGGCTTATTATTTTGTGTATGAGCTAGTTTGGTGGGCTTGTCACTAATAGATAGTTATTTGCACATTATTTTTTTTTATGGGCTAATGTAGGCTCAAATTAGTTAAATTGAAATCCTAATGAGTGTATAAGTTGGAGAGACATGAATTCATTTTGTATCATCACTTGGATTGGATCATTCTCTCTTTTGATAATTTCACACTTCTTTCTTGGAGGATGAATTGGAGCATGGATTAATTTTGATGTTTGGATTGTATTTTATTATCTTTTAGCTTCTTTATTGGAAAACGTATTTATGGTTGTATATATTCTCCTACATGTAACTATGGTATTGATGTTGTTTTCTTTTACTTTGTCACATACACTGATCATGGGATTTTCGCTATTTTAGGGTTAATTGATGAATGCATTTACCGCTTCATTGTGGAATTATGTTTCTATATAACATATCTCTATTTATGGGCCATGTTTGTTGAATGACTTTTCCTAGAGATCGAATTTATCTTGATAAGCCATTTTCATTTGCATGCGAAGTATAAATGAATTTTTCCCTAACATTGGAGGAAGTTTCCCTTAGAGCCTCCTGGAGGTAGTGACAAGATCCTTCTTCCTAATTCCTCTAGACTCCATATCCCCAAAAGGAATTAGAAATTTATCCACCATAAGGTGATCACCTTAAAACCTTTTTCTTCACCTTTTTTCCTTATTTTCTAGGTCTAGCCACATTGGGCCACCTAGGGCATCACTTTCCCGACAATGTATCCATAAACAAAGTTTGATATCCTAGCCTCTATTGCATTGGTGTGTCCTCAAGGTCTCATCCAAATTTGAAGAAATTCCAACGGTGGGATTATGAGATATCCCAAGCCATAGCTCTCAGATCAAACTTTTCCTTGGTGTTCCCTAGGTTAGTACCTCATAAAATCAATTTGAAACCTTTAAGAGAAAACTCGTGTTTTGATTATTTATCCTACCTTTTCTAGGTTAATATCATCATTGGTTGCTAAAATCCCTCCCCCTAACCTAGGTTGGGTCCACTTGGTCTCGTGTGGTCCCATACCTTTGAAAAGTTATTTCTTTAAGAACCACTTGGGAAACCATGTTCTACAAGGATTTTAGGGATTGGGAAACTCCTTTACAAGACATATTCCTTAAACCTACCCCTTAAATATTCACCTCCTTCTCCTAGAAATATTTGTACCTTGCTTGAAGAAAAAGCAAGCTCCATTCTTAACCTCCTTCTAGGAAAAGGGTCATTTGGGTCACCTCTCATCCATTTGTTGATTCATCCTTCACAAGTGACTTTCTATATATTGGGTCTCCTCCCATTGGTGAAAGTCTGTAAAGAGTAGGGAATCTTAGTTGAGGTGACAATGGGCTAAGTCTCCATTGTCTCCCTTGGCGTAGTAGTTGTCCCTTTAAGAGCCTCTTTTATGTCCCCTGCTAGTTTGAGCAGTAACATATTAGTGTCATTATCGAGGATACAAAACATGTGTTTTGTTTGCCATATGACATATTGTCATATTATTTTTGGTGACTCCATTGGAATAACGAAGCCCTGGTTCTTCATTCAACTTCAAATTTAATGCTTGTAGGGTGAAGCAAGCATCTATTAGGGCATCTACATTCACCCTGATGACTCGATTTTCAATTCTACTGTGCAAAAATCTTGAGAAATGGACCATTTCGAGCAACATGGTCCCCCTCCTTCTCCATATGATGACCTTAGTATTGAACAAGTTCTAGAGCACCCTGAGATCAAGGCACGGATGAGAAGTGGGATGTCTAAATTCAAAGGAAGTCCTAATCAAGATTCCAATGTCCATCTTGATGAATTATTTTGGGCTTTAGCCCCGAAAGGGATTGAAAATGAGGACACAATTATGAGATTGTTGGCCTTATCATTTGTAGGGCAAGGTAAATATTGTTATGATAGCCTCTCTCATGAGATTGCCATTGAATATGAATATTTTGAAGATATATTTTTAGAAATATGGGGTGGCACCCCTCATGAAGAATGGATAGCTCGTAGATACCCCTTTGAGTCAAAGCTACATGATGAACATAATAATGTTGAAAATATTCTTGGTAAAGGTGTGGAAGTTGCTTCAGGTTCCCCTTTAATGTATAAAGAGAACCCTCCTCTCGTGACATGTGACAGTACCTTGGAAAGGGGGGTTGGTGATAGCTTTGGTAATCTAGGTGATATCAGGAATATGAGTCCTCATCAGGTCCACTTGATGAACCGAATGGCTTTGAGAACATGTGTGTTGGGAAAAATTAGTCTATGGAAAGTGAAGTTGAGACTAAGCTTACCTTTCTCAAGGATAGTACTCCTGATGATTCTCCTTTTGAGAACCTTGAGGAAGGTGATCCCATTAGCCCCTTAGAGGATGACATTGAAGATTATTTCCATATTGAAAAAGAGAAATGGGAACTTGTTGGTCATCAATTTGAATGTGCTTCGTTTATGACACCGACAAGGAGGATGAGGTTGAGAGCGGTCCTCCCTTTCTCCCAGAAATTATTTGTGAGGACATATTCATTGATACATTTGGGAAGGATAATTATCATTTTCCGTTGCACGAAAAGGAGAAATTGGAGATGATTGATTCTCCTTTTTGGGAAGACCCTATCATTGATACAAATAATGATAGGATTGATAAGGCCCTTGTTCATACATACCTCCTTTATGATTCTGAGGGTATATTCAAATCACTTGATCCTCTTGAGTTGGATTTTCAGGAAAAGGGTCTCCTTCATATTCCCCTTTCCTCCTTTCTATTATTTATGATATTGATTCTTCAACAAGTTATTCCCTCACCCATTGTGATGTGATCTAAAGTACCATGAGCCCTTTTCCCCTTCCAAGTATAGTGTTGAGGAATAGCCCCTCTTGATTATACTTTACCTCCTTGGAAAAACCCTCAGGGTTTTGATCACTCTATGATATTCCCTCTCCAATGTAGCCACCACCATGGGCAACCTATTTATTGGACTCCTCCCTTCCCTCACCCTTCATTCCCCTCTCATCATGAACTTGTGGCATCTGCAAAGCATACTATTATAAATAATCATTGTGATAGGGAGTTATTGATAGTGATGTTTCATTCCTCCATTGTTCACTTAAAGGGAACACCCAACAATTTTAGATTGGTTTATTTTCCTTCTCCTAAGGCTTCTTTTTACCTCGAATGGAGATCATATTTTCCTACCTCCCACCCACTTCATCCTTCATGTAATTGTATCTGCATTCACTTTAGGATTGGCTACATGAGTAATCATACCAACAAGAATATGTATATTGGTATGATGATATGTTGGTTTAATTAGCTTTATGATTACACTCATTATTACCACTAATATATGCATGGTAGGGTAGGATGCAATGCATGTTTATTTTTCATTAGAACTAATGTCATATGATATTTATTATTGTAGATTAGCTACATTTGGATTAAAATTTTCATATTTTATCCTTCGGTTGATTTTATGACCTAACATTAAGCATGGGTGATCATAAGAAAATGTGGAAAACATGTTTCCCTGTGAGTTCAGTCATTGATATTTGAAGGCAATAGGTCTACGGTAACCAATAGATTATTGGAGTTCTCGAGACCTCCCGTCTGAGTAGCCTCATCCACTTCGAGAGAGATCACATCCCAGTTGGAGCCAGACGTTACCCACCATATTGTGGGTGATATCCTTAGGATAAATGTTTTCTCCAAGATGGTCCTCAGTCAATCGCTAGCAACCCCTTGCAGTCACCAACTAGCTCATTGTGCCAATTCTCAGCCACTTAATCTAGCCATGTGGTCCCTCACCCATCTGCCATGATCATATGTTTGAAGGTGGTTCTCCTAAACCTAAAGGTATACCTCGTCATTTGATAATTGTGTATTACATTTTTCTTATCATGGACACTTATGGGCATGGATAAATGCGGGGAATTTGGTAGAAATAATGGGATCGGTATGTGCTCTTGTCCCTTAGACCCCTTTTGATGTTAACCTTGGATTTTGGTCATCTGGGATTTCTTTTACTGGTCATTTGGTTTTGTGGATGGTACTTCATGGGAAACCCTAATTTTGGTTCTGTGGTCCCGCTCCCTCATCCACATGTATTTCCCCCTTTCCACTTATTATAACCCCATTCATCATTTCTCCCACTTGGGTTCACATTCCTCCATTGGGTCCACATAGGGTTAGCCTTCCTCCTCCTCTTGCCTACACCTTGGGTCAGGCCTCAAATGACACCTTGGAGGTTGATGCAACTGAAAATAAAAGTAAAATGATAATTGGCCACATTCAATAGGAATATGTACCACAAAATGCAAAAGATGGTTGCGACAAACACATTCAACACGTGGGAAAGATCAAATACATGATCTATACCCCATCATCATGGCCATCAACCTGGTTCCTATAGGTCGTAGATGAGCCTTCTTTATAATTTAGGAACCCATGATTGTCCCAACCCCTAGAGGGAAATGAAACACCCTATCTTAAAAGGGGTATCCATTGTTGTATATCACACATAATTGTCCTACCCCTTGAGCCTCAAGCAGTTAATTAAATAAAAATCATAAAAGAAAAAAGGAATATAAAGAAAAGTTGAAAATTTAAGGCCAGGTCACCTCATGTACCATGATTTCTCCCTCTTATACATTATATAACCAAGTGTGGGCTTACCTTTTACTAGCTACCCTTGTACCCAAACATGTAGCCTAAGGCTACCCCTTTTCATTCCCTACTCCATTCATCCATTTACCACATTCCACCACCATTTAAAGGATGTACCTTGGACATATTATCCCCTTTAGAAGTATAAACCACCTAGTAGGATACTTGGTTAACCCCATTTGGATCTTGGAGACATTAGCACATGCCAAAGCCCATTATGGAAGGGCATGCCATTATGAAGTCCCCACTTTTTTTCCATGGTTTGTAAGTTCTTTTAATTTATTATCTTGGTGACTTGGTGTGCTGGAAGGCTATGGGATGCATATGATCTTATGCAGGATTTCATGAGGTATCCATCCTTGGTTTGGTCTCCCTATATAGGGTTGTAACCATCCAAAGGGCTACATTGGCACATGTAGGGTGTGTTTTTAGAGCCACAAGCCTCCACAATAGTAGAAATAACTCCATGGATCCCCAGATAAGTTGAGAGATTGCTCAAGATTCACCTGTTGGATGAGAAAGATGCACCTAGTTCACCTTTGCCCAGTCGACCCTACAGTTATACCATGAATTTGGAAGATGGCTCATGACTTTTATGTTGTTGTGGAATCACTTACACCATCATTTGAGCCCTTACAAATGGTCTATAGGCATCTTTGACTTACTTGGAGACCCATGAGGTCACTTGTGTTCCCTCATAACCATTGAGAGCACCACAGGTTTATTATGTGGAGAAAGAGGGTCCAACCCCTTGTTTTTTAATTTAAGAAGCCCGATTCATAATTTTGGCACTTATGGACTTCATCAGGCCTCTTAGAGAGCCCAATGAGATGCATTATTGATTATTCGACCCCTTGGGAGGCTTATTATTTTGTTTATGAGCTAGTTTTGTGGGTTTGTCACCAATATATAGTTATTTGCACATTATTTTAGTTGATGGCCTAATGTAGGCTCAAATTAGGTAATTCAAACTCATAATGAGTGTATAAATAGGAGAGACATGAATTCATTTTGTATCATCACTTGGATTGGATCATTCTCTCTATTGGGAATTTCACACTTCTTTCTTCGAGGACGAATTGGAGCATGGATGAATTTTGATGTTTAGATTGGATTTTCTTGTCTTGGAGATTATTTATTGGAAAATGTATTGATGGTTGGATATATTCTCTTACATGCAAGTACAATATTTATGCTATTTTGTTTTCCATTTTCACATACATTGATCATGGGATTTTCACTATTTTAGGGCTAATTGTTGCATGCATTTAGTGCATCATTGTGGAATTATGTTTCTATATAGCATATCTCTATGTATGGGCCATGTTTGTTGAACAATTTTTCCTATAGATTGAAGTTATCTTGATAATCCATATTCATTTGTAAGAGAAGTATAAACTCTTTAAGGTCACTTTATTTTTTCCCCTAACATTCAAGAAAGTTGCCCTTAGAGCCTCCTTAAGCTAGAAACGAGATCCTTCTTCATAATTCTTCCTGAATCCATATCCCAAAAGGAATTAGGAAATTTTTCACCATAAGGTGATCACCTTAAAACCTTGTTCTTCACCTTTTCCCCCTCTTTTCTAGGTCTAGCCACGTTGGGCCACCTAGGACATCACTTTCCAAACAACATAGCCATAGAAGAAGTTTGATCTCCTAACATCTACTTCACTGGTGTGTCCTCAAGGTCTTGTTCAACTTTGAGGAAATTACGATGGTGGGATTATGAGATATCTCAAGCCCTAGCTCTCAGATCAAACTTTTCCCTGATGTTCACTAGGTTAGTACCTCATAGGATCAATTTTACACCTCTAAGAGAAAAGCCTTGTTTTGATCCTTTCTCCTTCCTTTTCTGGGTTAAGATCATCATTGGTTTCTAAACCCCCTCCCCTTAACCTAGGTTGGGTCCACTTGGTTTTGTATGGTCCCATACCTTTGAAAAAGTAATTCTTCAAGAACCACTTGGGAAACCAAATTCAATAAGGATTTTAGGGATTGGGAAACTCCTTTACAAGGCATATTCCTTAAACCTACCCCTATAATATTCACCTCCTTCTCCTAGAAAAATTTGCACCTTTCTTGAAGTGAAAGCAAGCTCCATTCTTAACCTCCTTCTAGGAAAAGGGTCATTAGGGTCACTTCACATCCATTTGTTGATTCATCCTTCACAAGTGAATTTCTATATATCAGGTCTCCTCCCATCGGTGAAAATCCGTAAAGAGTAGGGAGTCTTAGTTGAGGTGACAATTAGCTAAGTCTCCATTGTTTCCCTTGGCCTAACAGTTGTCCCTTTAAGAGACCCTTTTAGGTCCCTGCTAGTTTGAGCGGTAACAAGGGGAATTAGAGTTTTCCTACTAAATAAGATTGAATTGAGCAAGTACATGGGTTATTTTTGCTTAATAATTCACTTATGAGGCTATTTTAACCAATCAAGGATTTTTATTTACTCAAATGAGGGATTTTTCTTATGGGAGCACATTTTTCTTTGTAAGGTGTAGCTAGGTTCTAAATTTGACTCAAATTTTTGCTAAGTATTAGAGAATGAGGGCTTAACAAGTAGAATCCATAGTAGGAAATACTTTATTGGCTTAAATTGCAAGATTTGGACTTAAAATTTACCGAATTTGGAAATTTAGTGCTATAGATGAGTAGGGGTTGAGCTAGATGGCAACAATGAAAAATGACAAAAATAGGCCCCTCGTATGCATTTATACTAGCTAGGGTGTGACACATGTTAGGAATGGATTTGGTGGAAAGGTTTTGGATGATGTCATGCTTACATCAGCAGGATGTGGGGCCAATCACATGGAGGGTTGAATGGGCATATCAAGGTCACAAGGTAGATGGCATAGCAAGTTGGATGGAGATGTTAGGTGTCATGCATGGGTAGCCTATTTTGGGGCCATGTGGTGCCACTTCATTTCACTTAAGGTATGTCATTAAAAAGTTGAGGAGTGGTGCAGAGGGCATAATAACGTGACATGTAGTCATCTCCACATCGCTCCCGTCCATTATCATCCGAGCAGTTTCACAATGTGGAATGACCTGACTAGTTGGATGGTCAAGCATTCCCATCATTTGATCTTAACTGGCATTCAAGTTCTGGGGCTGACGCCTGACACTTATTAGTCTTGGGCCATGGGTCATGGAATTATACCAGAATTCACTAGGTGATGCTTGCTCATCAACCTCTTTTCCTTTAAAAATGAAAAAACATTGGAAGCCTTTGAACCTTTCCTTGTGTAATATTCTACTTAGAGAGACATTTTAGCCTTTTGAGGGCCATTGAAAGAAATTCAAAAGGTGACATGATCTAGTGCTAGCACCAGCTCCAAGGGGGACAACAAGTCTCTGTGTCCTATTAAGAACTTGCAGTTCCAATGCCTTCTTTCATTAAGCTGTGGAGTCTTCTTGAAAAGGTGTCTATCCCTTCCTTGTACTTGAAATTTGAGAAACTATAAGACTCAAGAGAAACTTTTGGGAAATAAAATTCTTGAAAACACATCCTTTTTTTAAACATGGTTGAAAAATGTTCATGTGAAGAATTTTTTTAGAAACCTGCCATTGATAATGTTCCTGTGGAAATCCCCATCGAAGGTCTCCACTGAAAAGTATTATTATCCAAAACTTCTTGTACCTGAAATGGACCAATCTAGAGATTGTCAAAATTTCCATGCCTTCCTTTCTCATCTTATATTGAGTCCCACTTCAATACTAAATCTCTAGCTTGCAGGTCTCTCTCTTTTATTCTCTTATAAAAAAAACTTTCATCTTCTATAGGTAGGCCTCATCTTTTCTCATAGCCTCTTCTCTCTGATGCTAAAATTTTATCATTTGGTAAATTCTCTTATGCATTTGTCTAGTATTTTGCTCCTCTTCCTGTCATAATTTCATCACTAGTCGGACAAGATTAAAGGTAAAGATGAAGTTTGTATCGTATACCAATTGATAATGGGAGGTGTCTATATATCTTTTAGTAATGATTATATTTTCCCATAGTGCATACTTAAGGTTGGAATCCCAAATCTTCTTATTCCTATATGGTATCCTCTTAATGATTCCCATCACATTTTTATTTCATGATTCTGCCTATCCATTCCCTTGAGGATAATGTGGTGTAGAATGCACCAATTCTATGCTATAACCTTGGTATAACTACATCATCTTGAAATACTTGAAATCTTGAGTTTTATCTATGAATAACCTTCTAGGACATTCAAGTATGGAGAGAGTGTTCTCTTCTAAGAAAGTGATGATGACCTTCTCATCATCCCTACGAGTTAAAAGGACTTCTCCCCACTTAGTAAAATAATCAGTGGTTATCAAAATGTATTTTTTTTTTCACTTGAGTTTGTATGTATCTCTCCATTGAAATCTAATCCTCACTACTAGAATGGAGCTTGAAATTCGATAGGCTTCAATGGTAGAGGTTTGAGATTTTGTTTATTTAGGAAATTCTTGATAGTTGCATATGTTTCCTTAAAATGAGAAGGCCGATAATATCCTTCTCTCAAAATTTTATGTATTGTGACCTTCCATACCTAATTCCCTCTGCATACTCCTAAGTGAAACTCTATAATGATCTCATGTGCTTGATATTCAATGATGCAAGTCAGTAGGATACTAGCAGGGTCTTTCCAATATAATCCTTCATCCAAAATGTAGTACTAGATTTCTCTTAACTTCAGAGATCTGCATTTTGCCTTAGGCAACTCAAGCGTACATTGTAAATTCTATAATAAAAATATGATGTCATGATACCACAAAAAGTTTTGGAACTTTGAGAGGTCCTTCTATAAAGGTTCTTGTGGGTTCCTTCCATCCAGTGGGAAGGGTTCTTATGGATTCCTTCCTATTGGAATGAAAGTTTCATGTGGATTCTCTCTTCCAGGATGAAGAGGTTCTTGTGGATTCTCTTTGTCCAAAGAAGGAGGTTCTTATGGATTCTCCTCTTCATGGATGTTACAAAGATATTCATTAGTGCACATCTCAATCGCAGTGTGGTTGGAATCTGTGAGCAATTTAACCAAACCTTGACCCTTTACAAGATTTGTGGGCTTGATTTCCATATCATATTCTTGGGGATTTTCGATCCACTTTCCTTGGCTTTCACTGCTACAGGGTTGCGTGAAAATTTATTTCACTGCTATTGATGACATTTATGTTATCACTTTAGAATGAAGAACATATTCCAAAAATTCATTGAATGCTTTCACCATAGCATACACATGTTTTTCTAGAATAATATATTTCATCTCTGCATCTCTAAGAGCATGATTTAATAATGTTACAGGTTTATCATACCATTCTTCATTATTTTTCAAAAGCATTGCAATGATGGTGTGCTCTAAAGAAAAAGAGAACATTTGGAAATTCTTTGAAAAAATTGTGCTAGTGAGGATGTGTACTTCCATGATGGATTTCTTGGTTTTTTCGAAGGATACTCAAGCCTTAGGTGTCCATTTCACATCACTATTATTTTTTAGAATACTTGTCATGAACTTTAGGAGTTCTGTAAAGTTGGTTATGAATCTACGTAGAAAGTTGATATTTCCCAAGAAAAACTAGAATTCCTTGTTATTTAAGGGAAAATGATATTCAATATAGATTCCACTATTTGTAGATCAATTCTAATAGCTTCCTTGAAAACTATATGTCCCAAAAACTTTCCCTCATGTAAGGCAAAGAACAAATTCTTGGGGTTCAACAAGAGACCAACTTTTATGAATTTTAGGAAATTTTGCCTCACATGTTCTAAATGCTCTTCATCTGATCTAGAGAATACAATCATGTCATCTAGATAAATTACTATGAACTTGTCCTTTTCACCCACAAATGCAATATCCGTGGCTCTTTAAAAAAATTCTCCTGCATTCATCAATCCAAAAGGCATTTTTCATACATTAATGTGCCCCATGGTGTTTTTAGTTCTATCATAACCTTGTCATCTAGGTGCATCTCAATTTGATTATAGCCTAAGAAGCCATCCATCATTGATATTATGCTCCTATCACTTGTTGCAACAGGTGATCCATCTTAGGGAGTAGATAATTTTCCTTCAAGGAACATTTGTTCAGAATTATGAAATCCACATATAACATGACATAACCATTATTTTTTATGACCCATACCAAGTTTTTCACCCATTGTGAATATCTTAGTGGTATAATAATATTTTTGTCTAACAACTTCCTGATTTCTTTCTCTATCGTAAACAACAAGATTGGATTAAACCTTATGATTTTTTGCCCAAAAGGCTTAAAGTTTTTTTTTTTTAAAGGTATCCTATGATGAATAATGGAAGTATCTTAAGTTTTTAAGTCTTTGTAACTCCATGTAAATCCATCTTTAAATTTCTTAAAAGAAAATGAAATACCTCTTTTTGCAAGAAACTTGCAAAGACTTGGAAAGTTTGACCTTTTGTGGGTTTTCCTCCTTACCCAAATTGCTTTGTTCGACATTTTCGACTACTAGTTGGAAAACAAGTTTGTGGGAATGTTGTTATGGTTGAATATGTGTTCCATCAGGACCAACCCTTATGGGATGACATTATTCTTGAGTTGGATCACCTTGTCACCTCCAATTTGGTTCAAAAATTCAATACTACCTTCTTGTGATTATTATTTTTCTTGATCTATCTTAGGGGCTTGGTCTTCGTAGTCTATGTTAATGGCTAATCTCTCATCCACTAGATCTATAATTTTTCTTAGCTTTTGGTCATATTAAAAAACCTACCAATGTTTAATGTTGTCTAGAACAAAAGGCCTATATTGCAACTCCACCTCGTATTTCAATTTTGGCTCAGGAGGTGGTTTGAAAGTGACTAGCTACTATTTCTAATGTATCTTCATGTTGATTCTCATTCCTGCACACAATTGTGATGTTAAAAGCATCTAAATAATTCTCAAAAATATCCCATACCACATTTATATATGATCTCATCCAAGTATGTTTAGTTATATAAATGTTTCTTATTTGAAAAAGTACTAGTTCAAAGTCACCAAAAGTTGTAATGTTTTACACTCCTATTTTCCTGACTATTTCTAATCTGAGAATAAATGCCTCATACTCAGTGACATTGTTTATGGCATCAAATTCTTGTTTAAATGATAAGGAAATGTTCTAACTTAAGGGAGGTACTAGAAGCACCGATGCCCCCATTCCTTCCGAGTATGCCCCATCAAATGAAAATTTACACATTGAATGCAACTCGTGTGGTTCAATTTCAGCAAGCCATGAATCATCTTCTTTCATGGCCTCTAGATTTATGGATAGGATATAGTAGCCCTTCGAATGTTCTAAGACATACATAAGTAGGTTTATATATTTCTTAGTGTCACTTATGATATACAATAGTTTGGATTCCCTGTATAATCTTCACTCTTGACCCCTAGAGACAAGTATTGTTGCATATGATAAATTTCTATTTGCAGGGTTCCACATAATTTCTTAACCCGGGACCTAGAATGTTAGGTCCCTATAATACTAGTGTATTCCCCTCATTTTTATTGTTAATTTATTCCCCATGTTGTTATTTTTGTGCCCCATAGAAGCCCACTATCGTTATTGTTGTTCCCTTACATTATTCTTGTTATGAAGTCTCTGATTATATTGTGACCCCTTAGATTCCTATATATACCAAGTCGGTCTTATCATTCGTATCAGCCAAGAATTGTTCATTTATTTAATGTAAAGTAGGTTTACCCCTAGAAGATGATAATTTATAATTTTTTGATCTATCTTTTCTTCTATTTTGTGAGTTGGTTGCATAACATTTTGTAACAGATCTTTGGATTCTAGGGATTCGTTCCTTCAAACAGGTCATCTTGGAATTTTCACTATAACATTTTTTATACGAGGCTCCAGAAGCTCAAATTACAAACACGTGGAGATGAAATATTTTTGAACTTTTTGTACGAATTTCAGATCTTGGTTCTCTATATTTTTGGAGATATGATCTGAGGAAGTTAGGCTTTTGCAAGCTCAAGAATTCCATCTGAAACAGAAGACCTAGGAAAAATCAGCATAACTTTATCTCCAAGCATCGGATTTGAATTTAATCAAAATTGGTTTGAAGTGCACAAACTTTAGTTTTTATATATAATTTTCAGGGCTGAAGGCCAAAATAGTGACACGTGGAACTATATACAAGTTTTCTCTATTGAACTAGTCTATAATCAAGTCATCATGGTAGATTGGGCGTAAATCTTTCCTAAAGAATCTAATATCAGTCTGACTTGTGGTGTTGGAAAGCAGACTCAAAGTGATACCATAGGACGAAGTTTAATACCTTGGATATTTAAAATTATAGAGGTACAATAGTTTCAATATCAAGCTCCTAAACAACAAGAAAAAGTTGTGTATTTTTTTAAAATGTTGCATAATGTTTTTTGAAAAATCAATTTGAAGTGATTCAAAGGGCATAGTGAAGCATAGATATCATTGTTTTATTCCAAAATTCCTTAAACCAAAAAAATGGACAAACCTAGTAAGAAACCAAAAATCTCTTCCATGACGCATGAAGAAGAGGAAGAAATGAAGCATGATATATCAAAATTACGAGACAAAGTGCAACAAATTTTGCTCTAGCAAAAAGTAATAAAAAATGAATTGGAAGCCATGATGAATGTTAATATAGATGGTATAAAAAGGGACATGGGATTTTTGAATGATGGTTTAAAAGCATACATGGAAGCAATGATGAATGTCAATGTAACAACCTTTTGTGCCCTACAACAACGCCCCATTTCATATCATGTTTATTTACAAAATTATTATATGAGATGGGTCCCTTTAGAAGTTAATTGGTATCAATATTGCATTATTTGAAAAATGTCCACAAACTAAATGAAGACATTATATAAAACCTTTTGAAGAACCCATTTTTGATCAAATAAAATAATCTTTTATCATTGCGATAAAGCAATCGCAAGATCGCATATCGCAATGACATAGAAAACACAAATAAGTGACATATGGTTTCCCGCCGATGTGATATCGCTATCGGCTATCGGCAATACTTCATGCACATTTTAAAGCGCCCCCATGCCATTAGCCCTGATGCGATGCGCCATCGGCAATCGGTGATCGGCGATATATAATACATATCTTATGTGATGCCAATACCTCGATGCGATGCGATATCGCAATCGGCAATCAGCAGTATTTCATCCACATTGTTAAGGCGCCCGGGTAATGTATTCCGATGCGATGCGATATCGCAATCGGAAAATCGGCGGCAGGCTGTCAATATTATATATAATCCTCATTCTCCCGACACGATGCGATATCGCTATCGACAATCGGAGGTTTTGAATACTGTCAATACAAAAGGTTTAAGGTTACCCCGATGACCGATTGCGATAAAGCACAGTTTTCGAAAAAGCCGTTAAATGAAGGGATATCATGATTTGTTTCATATTAAAGGCTTGATCCGTCCAACAATGATTTGCCTGCGCACAACCGCCAAAATTCCCACAGCACGCTTAAATGAATCATTCGGTCAATCAACGATATAATGGGCATTTAAGATTGGCAGGTTTTAAACGGCCATTTAATGTGATCGTAAGTCCTAAAATCCTCCCATGGATTGTGTCTGCGCCCATTTTAAAAGCTAATCCCTTATTATGCATCTGTCAATATTTCTCATCACTTACAAGTTTTCATTGCTATTTCTCTGTATTACGTATATTTGCGCCCCTGTGCAGAATTCATCCAAAGGAGAAAGCTCAAGCAAAATGGGGAAGAAATCCAAGAAGACCACAGGCGCTTCCACTACGCCAGCTGCAGGACAGGTTCTCACTGACAAGAAGAAAGGATTAATTTCGACTACAACATGTTCAGGTCTCGGCAGAACTACTTGGCAGGGTACCTACAACTTAATCGAAATTGAAGAACCTACGGTGACAATAGTAGAAGCCACTGCTGATTCCACTCGGAAATCTGAGTGCACTCTTAAGGATTTAGCTGACTCCTTTGTTGTTGGGAAAAGTATCCAATACAGAATGACCCTATCCCACTCTAAGGGTGATAGTACCTCATCAACAACTGAATGCAAAGCTATTCAAGATTACTTCTTTATGAGATGTAAGAGAGAGGAGAAAGAGATCCACTAACCGTTATCTTCCGCTAATGATTGATCCAATCTTCCCTCTTTGCTGCTTGCTCCCAGCTCCTTGCTCTTTCACTGGCCCCAGCTACACAAAGATCCTGCAAAAGCACAAGAAAGGGAAACTACAAGAAGCATACATCCATAACTGATTCAAGGATTAGAATAAATCAAATATACAAGCATCAATACGCCATTGAAACACATGCATATGGAAGAACCTCAAATGCTTTATTAATGGAAGAAGTAAAGTTCTGAGAGTGTTACAACCATAAGAGGCCCAATCCAGCAACACCTCCCAGCAGAAATAAATCTCCTCTTCACTTCCTTCAAGCAAATCACCCAATAGTTCTATACTCAAACCAACAGCACTTCCTTACATTCACAAGATTCCAGCCTCCCTAGACCTCATGAGAGAGCTCTATATATAGGAGTTTTGGAGAAAGGATGAGTCAGCTTGAGGCTGGCATGAAGCTGACTAGTGTCCTCTCCCACTTCAGTTATACTTTAGTTCTTGAGTCCACTTGGAGTTTCTTGCTTCCACTTGGAGATCTATATCCTCTTACTCATCACAAGGCGAATTCCCTAATCCAAGTGTCATTTTGGAAGCTTCCTGGGCACTTGACACCTTGCAGAATGACTGTACCACTTGGCCAATCTCGCCCAGCGCAGGTAGCCTTCATTAGAGTTGACATTCAGCGCAGGTACAGAGTGGAGCAGTTGACATTCAGCGTAGATGCTCAGTGGAGCAGCTGACATGATCCAGAATTAGCTTGTTTTTGAGTGTTTTCAGGTGGAGAACTGATATTTAGTGCTGTGGTTTGCTGACCTTGTTCCTCTAGGGGTAGGAACAACATGTTTAGGGACTTTGGATCCCTTAGATTATTGACATTTCATGCTTCATGCTGTAAGGCACAAAAATGTCTATAACATCCTTCCTTCACAGGATAGCAGCCAGGGAGCAAATTCTCCCATACACAGATGTAGTACGTTGGGCAATTGAAGAAATCCCAATCATGGACAGAACCTTCAACACCAGGGATGGGAGGATTTTCGGGTCGTTAAAAGCTGAGGACTTGAGGCAAATGTACCATTTGCCTAAGCCAGAGAAGATATACAATAAGGCGTTCCTGGAGAAATTCGCAAATGAAAATGAAGTTGAATCCGAACCCATCCGGGATTGGAGACAAAATCCGACCAAGCACAAACACGAATCTTCCAGTAAGTACTCAGTTGATTCCCTGGCTTCCCCTTATTGCTACGCTGGAATAATGATGTGTAGATTATGGGGATTGCATGACTCCTCTAACTTCACCATAGAGATGGTTCCTTTAATGGAAGCTGCAGTGAACAGTCAAATAATGGATTGAGCCACTATTCTCTCAGATAAACTAGCCAAAGCTGTTCTTGATTTTAGAAATCAGACTATCATCTCTGAAAGGAAAATTCCCCCATTATATTACAGTGCATATATTTTAGATACATTATGTTTCAATTCTGAATTTCCCGTGCTCGACTGGAGGTGGACGCCACAAGATCCCACGGCTATCCACATATACCATCAAAAATTATGGAAGTCCTCTTACAAACACCATCTGTACCAAATCTGCAATGGCTTTATGTTGCCTATTTATTATTCTAGTTTTGATAAACCCATTCCCAAGATTTCCTATCAAGCTTCGTTTGATTTAACAGCGGTAGGGAGTTGGTTTGGAGAGGAGAGATTTACCTACATAAGAGTTTTCGGCAGCCAAGCCAACCCACATGTTCTCCCTTTGTACATACCAGATAAACTTCTAGCAAGAGAAATCGCTTACCAGATTACGGCTAAGAGTGTTACACAGACTCTCAAGAAAGAAAAGAAGAGGGGCTGGCCCTCTTTTCCCTTGAGGTGTGGTGTCTATACTCTGCATGATCTCAAACATACAGAAAAGGAAGCCACAAAGATTCAATCCTTAACTCTCGCAACTATCCCAAATAGGCACTTTGATCCAAAGAAAGTTGCCTATAATGCACTAGAACAGGCCAAATTGACAAAATTTGAGCATAAAGAAGATATGTTTGACGACCTGTTCGTTTCAGCCGAATCAATAGGTCAGGCTAGAGAGTTCGCTAGAATGAAATATAATGATGAAGGGTTGACTGAGTTTAATAAACTTAGAGAACAGAGGTTGCAAACTCTGCCTCTAGATTTACTAGCAACAACCCCGGCGACATCATCAAGCGAGCCTGGTCGGCAACAGTCAAAGGAACCTCTGGTTATAACAAAGGATCATAAGAAGGAACAAGAGGAAAGACAAAAGAAGGAACAAGAGGAGCAACAGAAGAAAGAGCAGGAAGAAGTGCGGAAGGAATCCCAAGCCGAAAAGCAAAAACAAACCACCATTGATGTCAATATAGATACTCGTATTGACCTTAAATTGCTCCAGGAATGGAAGCAATTTGACTCTATCATCAGTGGGTTGGAATGTTCCAAGGATACAGACACTTCCAAGACAAACGATACACATGACATCACTTCACCTCAGGTTCTAGGTGGAACCAGCGGCCCACCCATTTCTAAGGATGTTGAGGTAATACCAAAAGACCCCTCCGACCAAATCATTCTCCAGGTAGAAGATATTCCTCCCCTGGATGTCTTCTACAGCACAAGGCATAAAGAAATGGTTAAACAACAAAGGAAAAGAAGGAGGATTGACCAACCTTCCCTTTTCCCAGAGCAAACTGTTATGGGCAGCGTGGTTTGGAAGGAGGAATTCGACCCCTCCGATGACCTGAAAAAACTGTCACAGTATGCGGGAGCCTATTCGGCAGCGACAATCGATAAGGCATCGGAGGTAAGTCTTCTACTGAAAACCAAGGATCAAGAAATTTTCGCATTACAGGCAGAATTGGCTGAGACAAAGCGGAAGGCAGAGCAGCAATTGTTGACACAACAGCAAGTGAACAGTCAATTAACTTAGCAATTTCAGGCAGAAAAGAAAAGGATCGACCAAAGCGCGATCCAGAAATAGAGGGAATTATCAGAGGCATTGGCACAATTAAG
Organism: Pinus tabuliformis; assembly: GCA_031772625.1. Classification (NCBI taxonomy): domain Eukaryota; kingdom Viridiplantae; phylum Streptophyta; class Pinopsida; order Pinales; family Pinaceae; genus Pinus; species Pinus tabuliformis. The sequence continues at coordinate 851,546,131 of CM062805.1, read as the reverse complement.
GGCAGCAAACGAGCAAATGATGAAAACAAAGGATGAGCAAATCGCTCAATTGTCATCGCAGCTCGAAATAATAAAGGGCGCTCCACAAGTGGTTGAATTTAGAGCAGAAGCATTACAAATAAACACTGCATTAATATCTCAAATTAGGCTTCTGTGTCAACAAATCGCTCAGGCAGAGCCACTCTATGAATTAACGACATCCATAAATCAGCAGGTAGAGAAGGCCAGGAATGAATCAGATCAAGCCGAAGAAATCATAACTGCATTTCTTGACTGGCAAGACTCTGAACAAGGAAGAGCAGCAAATTTGCCCAGAATCTTAGAAACACATAAAGATATACTTTTCATAGAATGGCAGTCTCAGATGATGAAAGAAGAGAGGGCAGCTTCAAGATGTAAATCAACTTCCAGCAATCTGGTTGAACTAGTTAACAACACTCTCTACTTATCAAATATGATTTCCCAATGTACACCAGGAAAGTTGACAACAACAAACACATTGGAGCAATCATGTTATCCTGATTTAGAGGAAAAGGGGAGATTAATCGCTGGGATTAACAGTTTAACTATGGAAGCATATTGGCTATTCCTGGTAAAGCCGCATACATAGAGAGCCGCCCTTAAGTGCCTAACAGATGCGATTGGGTATATAATTCCCGATATTCAGGATGCCACCTATGCCGCCCAGCTCAGTTCGCGCCTCAACAAACCTCCTGAAGTAGAGCCAATGCTTGCGATAAGTCAGCTCAGATTTAAAGGCAAGCAGCCTACTTGATGAATCATGTCGTCGATTTCCAAATCGCTGAGGAAAATAGGATCAAGATTTGTTGATACCGATTTAGTAGGATTTCAGTTTAGTAGATATTTAGATTAATTTAGTATTTATAGACCCTTTCATTGTTTTGGAAAGGGTCGTAAAGTTTTGTACCAGACTTAAAGACTGAAGTTTGCACTATTGTGCTTCAGTCAATATTCTTTTATGAAACTGGACCAGTTGTTCTTAATTCGGCAAGGAGGCTTTTTATGCAATTATGCACTATTGTCTTTGTTGAGAATGTTTCTGCGTTGAAGGAAGAATTACAAGTAGCGATTGATATCAGGAGTGTCAAAGGAGATCATATGGTATTTCTATCTATGTCTAAATTCATTCCTGTTATGTGAATTGTTATTTGATTATCCTTGCTATTGTTGATTATATGCATGCGCTTTAACAGCAATTCTACATTCTTTCCACTATTGGATGTTTTATGATATGCTCTCCTTTTAATCATGTATATGTCGATAATATAAATGACGAGTGTGGTAATATCGCTTTAATCGCTTTGCTTAACTATTTAGGCACATTAATCTTGAATGAATTAATATCTATGTCTGTTAGATGGAGTCATCTATATGCCTGTCTCTAGACACAGACCATCAAACGCTACACTTTAAAGCTCAATAGATTCCCAAGATAGTTCATAGCTTTTTGTATTCTTGTCAATAGATTTAGTTATTCGCCCATCGCTAGCTCAGTTTATACATCACCCATTCATCCCGTTTATCCACTTTTGGGAAACTGGTCCCATTATCCCCAGTCGGAGCCACTATTCCAAACAGAAAAGGAGTTGTACTAAGGTCCGGACCGGGTGGTTATCCCCGATGTTGTTGCAGCGATTTTCGAGGCTTCAACATTTTTGGCGCTAGAAGGAGGGCTAACTGTGAATGGCAAACAAACCCAAATCTGCAAGCCATTCTAAGAGTAAATCTCCCTCTGAATCCCCTCGAACTTCTCATTCGCATGCTGGCTCTCCAGTATCCAAACAAGAAGAAGAGGAATCAACTACCACTGCTCAAATCCATCATACTCCAGAACAATTAAGTCTTGAATCACCTGAAGTCCAGTCTCTTATCCACAAAATTCAGAGCTTCTCGATTTCACCACAGAAATCTAAGGTATCACAAAGCAGTGCAACTTCGCAGTTCAATTTACCTCACCCTCTCACCAGACTTCAGAGCGAAAATCTCGGTATTGAACCCACTGAGTTCCCTTTACCCAAAAGGAAAAAGGCGAAGAAAAATACTGAAGGATCTGACAGTGAAGAGCTTTCATCCATATCCTCCATTGCATCTTCCCCTCTGCAAAGTCAACCATCCACTCCCCTATTACATATTGTTGTTCACCAGGGATTAGAAGCTTCAACATCCCAGCTTGCCCACTCCTCAACATTATTTCCTTCCCAGACATCTGGAATTCCAGCGGTAGTATCAACCACTACTGCTATTGTAATGGCAGATCCATGGACCAGACCTGGTGCAGTCAATATGCCGGCGCCATTGCATCCATTACCAGATTATCCTGAAAAATGGCTACCCAAGTTTAATCCAGATGATGGAACCCAGGCTGAGGAACACATCAATAATTTCATGTTAGCAATCAACTTGAAAGGAGTAACAGAACAAGATGTTGTTGTTAGACTTTTCCCTTACACCTTGCAAGGATCAGCAGGATCCTGGTGTTATAGACAATTTTGTGCCTTGCAGCATTAGGCATGAATTGTCAATAATCCAAGGGATCCAAAGTCCCTAAACATGATGTTCCTACCCCTAGAGGAACAAGGTCAGCAAACCAACAGCTCTCAGATCAGTTCTCCACCTGAAAACACTCAAAAACAAGCAATCCTGAAATCAAAGCAGGTGCTCCACTAGGCTTCTGCGCTGAAACTCAACTCCTCCATGGTGTACCTGCGTTGCAAAGCAGGTAGAACAAAGGCCACCTGCGCTGAGCGAGATGGGACAAGTGGCACACTAAGTCATTGCTTTGGAATCTTCCAAAAATGACACTTGGATCAGGGATTTCGCCTTGTGATGAGTCAGAGGCTCTATTTCTCCAAGTGGAAGCAAGGTTCTCCAAGTGGACTCAAGAACTGGAGATCAACTGAAGAGAGAGAGGACACAAGGCAGCTACACATCAGTTGCAAGCTGACTCATCCTTTCTCAATTCATCTATATATTGAGCTCTCTCCTATGAGCTCAGGAGGCTGGAATTTTGTGCAAAGTAATGATATGCTGTTGGTTTCACTATAGAGCTATTGGGTGATTGCTTGAAGGAGGTGAAGAGGAGAAATTCTTTCTGCTGGGAGGTGTTGCTGGATTGGGGCCTTCAATGGTTGTAACACTCTCAGAACTTTACTTCTTCCATTAATAAAAGCTATTGAGGTTCTTCTATATGCACTTGTTTCAATGATGTATTGTGATAATTGTATATTTGATTTATGCTAATCCTTGAATCAGTTATGATTGCATGCTTCTTGTAGTTTCCTTCTTTGTTATTTTGCAGGATCTCATTGTAGCTGGGCCAGCAAAAGAGCAAGGAGCTGGGAGCAAGCAAGCAAAGAGAAGAGTTTGGATTCGACATTAAGCGCAAGACAACGGTTAGTGCATCTCTTCATTCTCTCTTGCTTTCATAAAGAAGTAAACCTTAAGTAGTTTTCTTTACAGTTGTTGCTGAGGTACTATCACCCTTAGAGTGGGATAGGGTCATCCGAATCGGATACTTTTCCCTACAACACCTGGTATTTCTCTTTACCCTCTGGTTCCATTACCAGTTGGAACACTTGCCAAGAGCAGTTTCTTACCAAATATGGAGATGATAGGTCTTTGGCTACCCTAATAAACGATCTCTCCAATCTTAGAATAGAGCATAAGGAACCAATCAAGGAATTTAATGCTCGCTTCAATAAACTCCTCAATAAAATCCCTACAGCTTCCAAACCAAGTGAACAAATTCGAAGCGAATGGTATATCACCACCCTACCTGCCAATATAGCCATTTTTGTAGATAGGGCCAGGAAACCTACCTTAGCTGAAAATATGAGAGAAGCACTTGCTGTGGAAAAACGCATCAATGCTCTAGAGAAGAAAGCTGCTCTGGAAGACAGAAAAGCCAAGAAAGTCTCTTTTAAAGATGACTCAAGGAAGAAGACCCCAAAAGACCCATATGACATGGAAGGTTTGCAAAAAGTCCTAAAAACTTTATCAAACGAAATGGTTGAGATAATGAAACAGGTAGCCGAAACCTCAACTAAAAGACCCTTTAGGACTTATAAGAGAAATGAATCAAAGCCACCAAATGTCATATCCAATGAAAATTCAGAACAAGAAGAAGAAGAGGAAGAGGAAGCGATCTTACCAACTGACGATGAGGAAGAAGTAGTGGAATGTCATGGAATGTGGGATTTTACACTCCCCAACTCTGATATCGATAATGAAGAAGAAGTGTTCCCAGTCACTACTAGGAGAAAAAGTACTTCTGAACCTGTTCAGGCAACATCAAAGAAAAGGAGTGTTGGTGCCGCTACAACCAAGGAAAAGGTACCTGCAAAGAAATCGCCTGCAGCAGTTCCCCAAAACCAGCCTTCAACTTCTAATACTCCTTCAACATCTAAAACATTAGTGGTATCCGATTCAATGAAATATAACATTGTTGATGACATGAAGAAAACTAAAGCAAACATTACTATGTTTGAGCTTAGTAAATTAAAGCATCAGCAGAAATTACTTCTTAAGGAATTGAATGTTGTTCCTTCTACACCTCTTCCCAGTGCAAAAGCTGCTAATGATTCAGGCCAACCTCCTCCCGGTATGGTTGAAGCTACCGATTCAGTTCTAATTGGCGATAGATCAAATTCTCATACTCCACCTTTCCTTCTAACCTATGATATTTACAATAGAAACCTGCACAACTGTTTAATTGACTCAGGGGCATCATCTAACATAATTCCAGCTTTAGTTTGTTCTAAACTGAACATTGAACCCCAGAAGTCTGCTATTCATATTGTACAGTTGGACAGGACCAAGGTACAGGTTGTTGGAGAGATTAATTCCGTAACCATCAGGTTATCTGCTGATCCCAGAGTAGTACAAAGGATTGATATCCTAATAGCTGATATTCCTGAATTTTACGGTCTAATTTTGAGTAGGGATTGGTCTGAAAAACTGCATGGGTATATTTCTACTGATTGGTCACATATGTGGCTTCCCTATAAGGGTAAGCCAAATCAAATTAGGATTGATCGGGAAAAACATATGGCCCATACAGTTACTGAATTTGAGCAAGAAAACCAGCCGGTAGCATTCAACAACAACATTTTGGGGAATTATTCATCAGAGTCATTTTTTGGTAACTTTACTGCCCAGTCATCCCCTTTCTCAGTCAATCATTTTACATCTCAGATTGAGAATTTTTCACAAACAGATAGGTCTAGATGTTTCAATGATACTGAGAAAACTGTAAATACAATTGTTAATACTTCTTTATTTTGGTCTTTATATTTTGATGGCTCTAAGTCCAGCGAGGGCTCAGGAGCAGGTTGTATTTTGGTTAGTCCACAAGGAGAAAAGACAATGCTGTCCTGTAGGCTGGAATTTGAATGCACTAACAATACAGCCAAATATGAAGCCTTAGTCCAGGGAATGTATAAAGCGATCGGTCTTAAAGTGCAATATTTGAAAGTATTCGGCGATTCTGAAATTATTGTTAAACAGGTGAGGAATGCAATCCATTGTCTTTCAAATCACCTCAAGCATTATCAATCACTAGTACAAGAACTTACTTCGCACTTTTTCGCATTCAACATTTCCTCCATCCCCAGGTCTCAAAACTCGGCAGCCGATCTCTTAGCCAATGTAGCTTCCAAGCTTCTACCTTCTGAAGACTACAGCCTAGATAGATTTTCCGTAGAATTGCTTTTTAGGCCCTCAATTCCTGACAATGTCACTAAATTGAGAGTATTCAACCATGATGAGGATATTTTACAATTTCTAACTTCTGAAAAGTCCTATGACGATCAAATTATTGAGGAAAATGACCATGATCTACAAATGAAAGAAACACCTCAGGAAAATTCAATTCCTAAGCCAGTGGTAAAGCTCGAAGATCTTTATGATATCAAAGACAGGTTTAAACCTGTAACTAATGCAAAGCTCCAAAGTTCTACCCTTAGGTTTGAATTGATAAATCTAGGTACTGAGCATGCTCCTCAAAATATTAATTTAGGATTAGGAATTTCCTTGGAAGAGAAGGAGGCATTCATAAGACTGTTAAGAAAAAATAAACAGGCCTTGGCTTGGAGATACGATGATTTGAAGACATATGATACATCCATTATCCAGCATACCATTCTTATGCTTCCCGATCAGAAACCGATTCAGCAGAAGTTAAGAAAAATACATCCAAACTTAGAGAGCCAAATAAAATCGGAACTTAACAAACTCTTGAAAGCCAAGATTATTTTTCCTGTCCGATACTCAAACTGGGTCTCTAATATGGTGCCAGTCAGAAAGAAAAATGGCGACATCCGAATTTGTATTGATTTCAGAAATTTGAACAAAGCGAGCTTGAAAGACAATTTCCCATTACCTACTATGGAGCAAATACTCCAATCAGTAGCAGGCTCTGAATTGATGTCCTTTCTTGATGGTTTCTCAGGATATAACCAAGTTCTGGTTCATCCTGATGACCAGCTTAAAACCACATTCAGAACAAAATGGGGAACATATGCATATCAGAAAATGCCTTTCGGACTTATAAATGCAGGGGCAACATTTCAAAGAGCGATGGATACAACTTTTAGAGGGTTGATTAATAGAACAGTAGTCGTCTATCTAGACGATATTACTGTATTCTCTAAGGAGAGGTATAATCATTTGCATGATCTAAATCAAATCTTTCAACGTTGCAAAAGATATGGTATTTCTCTTAACCCTAAAAAGTCTTTCTTTGCTCTTGATCAAGGGAAGCTCTTGGGTTTTATTGTGTCCAAAAATGGCATTTATATTGATCCTGATCGGATCAAAGAAATCTCTGAAATCCCTTTTCCACACAATAAAAAATCGATGCAGTCATTTTTAGGCCAGATCAATTTTGTTAAAAGATTTGTCCCAGATTTTTCTCAAATTATTTTGCCACTTCAAACAATGATTAAGAAAAATTCAGTCTTTAAGTGGGGATCAGCAGAAAAAGAAGCTTTTGATCTAATCAAGCAATCAATAATCAATGCCCCAGCCTTAAATACTCCAAATTTTTCTAATCATTTTACATTGTATACCATCGCATCCAACTTGTCTTATGCTGCAGTACTCACGCAACTAAATGATCACAATCTTGAAGCGCCCATTTCATTCTTTAGTTCAAATCTTCAGGGTGCCGAATTGAATTACTCCGAAGTAGAAAAACAAGCCTTTGCTGTATTTAAAGCAGTCAAACATTATAGACCCTTCCTTTTGAAAACTCACACAAAAGTTATAGTTCCTTTCCCAGCAGTTAGGCAACTATTAATCCAAAAAGAACTAGGTGAGAAAAGGGAAAATTGGGTCACAGCGCTTCAAGAATATGACTTAGAAATTAGGCCAGCAAAGATTGTTAGGGGCCAAGGTTTTTGCAGGTTACTGGCAGGAGCATCCAATATTCCAGAATCAAGTGATATAGGTCAAATTGAAGAAATCAATCAGATAAGTGTTACTGATTCTGAATCTCAATATGCAGATTTAATATTTTATTTAAAGAATGGTTATGCACCTCCAAACCTATCTTACAAGAACAAAAGGGCCATTAGGTTGAAAGCAAAGAATTTTACAATTATTGATGATGTGTTTTTTAAGCAGAATTATGATTCCATCTTATTGAGATGCCTTGAGAAAACTGAAGCACAAAAGGTTTTGCAGGAGTTACATGATGGACCAGCGGGAGGACATTTTGGAGCTGATACAATAGCTCACAAAATTATTCATTCTGGTTACTATTGGCCCACTTTGTTTAAAGATGCACACGAGTATTTAAGGAAATGACTCAATTGTCAAACTTCGAGTGGAAGACAACGTAAACCAGCTTTCCCTCTGCAACCAGTCAACATTGAACAACCATTTGAGCAATGGGGATTGGATATCATTGGGGAAATTACTCCACCGTCTTCCAAATAGCATAAGTATATCCTTACCGCTACCCATTATTTTACTAAGTGGGTTGAGGCAATCCCTTTAAAGACAGCAAATTCTGAAGCAATCATTGAATTCATAGATCAATTCATCATTACCAGGTTTGGTGTCCCAAATGCTCTTGTTTTTGATAATGCATCTTACTTTTCAGGCAATCCTATGTTTGATTTCGCTATTAAAAGAGGATTTAAATTAAAATATTCTGCTAATTACAATCCCCAGGGTAATGGTTTAGAAGAGTCTACTAATAAAAATCTGATCAAGATCATTAAGCGAACTATCGAACAGAATCATAAAAACTGGCACAAATCCTTAATGTTTGCATTATGGGCTGATAGGATAACACAGAAAGCTTCTATAGGATCTTCTCCGTTCAATCTTATGTATGGAAAAGAAGCAGTGCTGCCCACAAATCTTGTTCTTCCTTCACTAACCCTAGTTCAGTTCATTGAGGAATGTCCTTCCTCTTCTATTCAGCTTAGACATGACCAAATTCTAAAATTAGAAGAGGAAAGAGAAAAAGCCAGGGTTATTCATGCAAAACATCAGCAAATCATCAAGGCATCTTTTGATTCAGTCTCATCCAGTTCAAAAAAATTCCAAGTCGGTGGTTTAGTTCTGAAATGGGACAAAGCCCATGAGGACAAGGGTAAACACACCAAGTTCCAGAAGATGTGGCTTGGACCATTTCAGATATGTGAAAAGATAAGCCATTCGACCTTTATATTGCAATATTTATCAGGTTCGAGAGATTCTCTCCCTGTTAATGGCCTGATCTTGAAAAAATTCTTCAATTAAGGAGGTAACCCCTTCTCCTTTTATTTTAATAGGATTTTGTAGTTTGTAGAATTTTTAGGAAATAAAGTTGTAAGGTCACTTCCATTGACCTTTTGCTGTGTTCGAAAAGTTGTCCCACAGAAGTAGTATGGATATTTACTTTTAAAATAATAGAACTCTTAACCAAAAGGGATAATTTCTAGGAAATTAGGTATCATGGTATTTTGAAACCACAGTTCAAGTTTTGTGAACTCCTCTCAAAGTTTAGAAGTATTGTACATCATTTTCTATTTTCAAATTGGTCTCAAAAGGTTATCAATATCAAGATAGAAGCCAATCCAATTTCAGCATCTTCAACTCTTACCCTGTCATCCATTTACTCTTAAGGAGAAGATTGTTCATCCCATTCACTAAAGTTTATGATTACTCAGAGTGTAATTCTAAAATATCTGATATTAAAGATAAGAGGTCTTATTACAAGCCTACTTACCATGTTCATAGGGAAATAGTTTAACCGACATTACCAATACTGCATACCAAAACAGGGTAATGGCTTGAAATTATAAGACAAGGGGTCTCATCACGAGCCAGCTTGTTCAGTTAGATTACTACCAGTGAATGGCATTGTCAATAGCTGGCCACCAAACCAGGACAATGGCTTTTTATCTTATCAATAACAGAAAAAGGAAATGAAATACAAAATATGAAAACATGTTTTGAATTCATTCTGTTAATCACACTCTTAATTGGATGGAACAATGGACAATAACATGGTTAAAAGGTATCCCTGTCGAAACTATAAACGTTTGTTGGCAACAGAGGCTCTACCTATGACAGAGGAGTTCACTTTAAAAGCTGATTTGGAAAAGTTTTCTGTTTTATCATTATAAACCCATAGAGGCCTATTTAAAACTTAGAATGTATCTATTTTCTTTAAAAAGAGAGGAAGTTAGCAAAATAGTTTCATTTTACTCGGAATACATATATACCTAGTTATATTAGAATTTTCCCCTTTGATTAGAACTCTATTGTGAAAAAGTTTAAGTATTTCTGTGCTTTTCAGAGATAACTGGTTCTTCCAGCGAATCGCCAATTGTTGTGCCCTACAACAACCCCCCATTTCATATCATGTTTATTTACAAAATTATTATATGAGATGGGTCCCTTTAGAAGTTAATTGGTATCAATATTGCATTATTTGAAAAAGGTCCGCAAACTAAATGAAGACATTATATAAAACCTTTTGAAGAACCCATTTTTGATCAAATAAAATAATCTTTTATCATTGCGATAAAGCGATCGCAAGATCGCATATCGCAATGACATAGAAAACACAAATAAGTGACATATGGGTTCCCGCCGATGCGATATCACTATCGGCTATCGGAAATACTTCATGTACATTTTAAAGCGCCCCCATGCCATTAGCCCCGATGCGATGCGCCATCGGCGATCGGTGATCGGCGATATATAATACATATCTTATGTGATGCCAATACCCCGATGCGATGCGATATCGCAATCGGCAATCAGCAGTATTTCATCCACATTGTTAAGGCGCCCGGGTAATGTATTCTGATGCGATGCGATATCGCAATCGGCAAATCAGCGGCAGGCTGTCAATATTATATATAATCCTCATTCTCCCGACACGATGCGATATCGCTATCGGCAATAGGAGTTTTTGAATACTGTCAATACAAAAGATTTAAGGTTGCCCCGATGACCGATTGAGATAAAGCACAGTTTCCGAAAAAGCCGTTAAATGAAGGGATATCATGATTTGTTTCATATTAAAGGCTTGATCCGTCCAACAATGATTCGCCTGCGCACAACCGCCAAAATGCCCACAGCACGCTTAAATGAATCATTCGATCGATTAACGATATAATGGGCATTTAAGATTGGCAGGTTTTAAATGGCCATTTAATGTGATCGTAAGTCCTAAAATCCTCCCATGGATTGTGTCTGCGCCCATTTTAAAAGCTAATCCCTTCTTATGCATCTGTCAATATTTCTCATCACTTGCAAGTTTTCATTGCTATTTCTCTGTATTACGTATATTTGCACCCCTGTGCAGAATTCATCCAAAGGAGAAAGCTCAAGCAAAATGGGGAAGAAATCCAAGAAGACCACAGGCGCTTCCACTACGCCAGCTGCAGGACAGGTTCTCACTGACAAGAAGAAAGGATTAATTTCGACTACAACATGTTCAGGTCTCGGCAGAACTACTTGGCAAGGTACCTACAACTTAATCGAAATTGAAGAACCTACGGTGACAATAGTAGAAGCCACTGCTGATTCCACTCGGAAATCTGAGTGCACTCTTAAGGATTTAGCTGACTCCTTCCTTCACAGGATAGCAGCCAGGGAGCAAATTCTCCCATACACAGATGTAGTACGTTGGGCAATTGAAGAAATCCCAATCATGGACAGAACCTTCAACACCAGGGATGGGAGGATTTTTGGGTCTTTCAAAGCTGAGGACTTGAGGCAAATGTACCATTTGCCTAAGCCAGAGAAGATATACAATAAGGCGTCCCTGGAGAAATTCGCAAATGAAAATGAAGTTGAATCTGAACCCATCCGGGATTGGAGACAAAATCCGACCAAGCACAAACACGAATCTTCCGGTAAGTACTCAGTTGATTCCCTGGCTTCTCCTTATTGCTACGCTGGAATAATGATGTGTAGATTGTGGGGATTGCATGACTCCTCTAACTTCACCATAGAGATGGTTCCTTTAATGGAAGCTGCAGTGAACAGTCAAATAATGGATTGGGCCACTATTCTCTCAGATAAACTAGCCAAAGCTGTTCTTGATTTTAGAAATCAAACTGTCATCTCTGAAAGGAAAATTCCCCCATTCTATTACAGTGCATATATTTTAGATACATTATGTTTCAATTCTGAATTTCCCGTGCTCGGCTGGAGGTGGACGCCACAAGATCCCACGGCTATCCACATATACCATCAGAAATTATGGAAGTCCTCTTACAAACACCATCTGTACCAAATCTGCAATGGCTTTATGTTGCCTATTTATTATTCTATTTTTGATAAACCCATTCCCAAGATTTCCTATCAAGCTTCGTTTGATTTAACAGCGGTAGGGAGTTTGTTTGGAGAAGAGAGATTTACCTACATAAGAGTTTTCGACACCCAAGCCAACCCACATGTTCTCCCTTTGTACATACCAGATAAACTGCTAGCAAGAGAAATCGCTTACCAGATTACGGCTGAGAGTGTTACACAGACTCTCAAGAAAGAAAAGAAGAGGGGCTGGCCCTCTTTTCCCTTGAGGTGTGGTGTCTATACTCTGCATGATCTCAAACATGCAGAAAAGGAAGCCACAAAGATTCAATCCTTAACTCTAGCGACTATCCCAAATAGGCACTTTGATCCAAAGAAAGTTTCCTATAATGCACTAGAACAGGCCAAATTGACAAAATTTGAGCATAAAGAAGATATGTTTGACGACCTGTTCGTTTCAGCCGAATCAATAGGTCAGGCTAGAGAGTTCGCTAGAATGAAATATAATGATGAAGGGCTGACTGAGTTTAATAAACTTAGAGAACAGAGGTTGCAAACTCTGCCTCTAGATTTATTAGCAACAACCCCGGCGACATCATCAAGCGAGCCTGGTCGGCAACAGTCAAAGGAACCTCCGGTTATAACAAAGGATCATAAGAAGGAACAGGAGGAAAGACAAAAGAAGGAACAAGAGGAGCAACAGAAGAAAGAGCAGGAAGAAGTGCGGAAGGAGTCCCAAGCCGAAAAGCAAAAACAAACCACCATTGATGTCAATATAGATACTCGTATTGACCCTAAATTGCTCCAGGAATGGAAGAAATTTGACTCTATCATCAGTGGGTTGGAATGTTCCAAGGATACAGACACTTCCAAGACAAACGATACACAGGACATCACTTCACCTCAGGTTCTAGGTGGAACCAGCGGCCCACCCATTTCTAAGGATGTTGAGGTAATACCAAAAGACCCCTCCGACCAAATCATTCTCCAGGTAGAAGATATTCCTCCCCTGGATGTCTTCTACAGCCCAAGGCATAAAGCAGTGGTTAAACAACAAAGGAGAAGAAGGAGGATTGATCAACCTTCCCTTTTCCCAGAGCAAACTGTTACGGGCAGCGTGGTTTGGAAGGAGGAATTCGACCCCTCCAATGACCTGACAAAACTGTCACAGTATGAGGGAGCCTATTCGGTAGCGACAATCGATAAGGCATCGGAGGTAAGTCTTCTACTGAAAACCAAGGATCAAGAAATTTTCGCATTACAGGCAGAATTGGCTGAGACAAAGCGTAAGGCAGAGCAGGCAGAGCAGCAATTGTTGACACAACAGTAAGTGAACAGTCAATTAACTCAGCAATTGCAGGTAGAAAAGCAAAGGATCGACCAAAGCGCGATCCAGAAACAGAAGGAATTATCAGAGGCATTGGCACAATTAAGGGCAGCAAACGAGCAAATGATGAAAACAAAGGATGAGCAAATCGCTCAATTGTCATCGCAGCTCGAAATAATAAAGGGCGCTCCACAAGTGGCTGAATTTAGAGCAGAAGCATTACAAATAAACACTACATTAATATCTCAAATTAGGCTTCTGTGTCAACAAATCACTCAGGCAGAGCCACTCTGTGAATTAACGACATCCATAAATCAGCAGGTAGAGAAGGCCAGGAATGAATTGGATCAAGCCGAAGAAATCATAACTGCATTTCTTGACTGGCAAGACTCTGAACAAGGAAGAGAAGCAAATTTGCCCAGAATCTTAGAAACACATAATGATATGCTTTTCACAGAATGGCAGTCTCAGATGATGAAAGCAGAGAGGGCAGCTTCAAGATGTAAATCAACTTCCAGCAATCTGGTTGAACTAGTTAACAACACTCTCTACTTATCAAATATGATTTCCCAATGTACACCAGGAAAGTTGACAACAACAAACACATTGGAGCAATCATGTTATCCTGATTTAGAGGAAAAGGGGAGATTAATCGCTGGGATTAACATTTTAACTATGGAAGCATGTTGGCTCTTCCTGGTAAAGCCGCATACACAGAGAGCCGCCCTTAAGTGCCTAACTGATGCGATCGGGTATATAATTCCCGATATTTAGGATGCCACCTATGCCGCCCAGCTCAGTTTGCGCCTCAACAAACCTCCTGAAGTAGAGCCAATGCTTGCAATAAGTCAGCTCAGATTTAAAGGCAAGCAGCCTACTTGATGAATCATGTCGCCGATTTCCAGATCGCTGAGGAAAATAGGATCAAGATTTATTGATACCGATTTAGTAGGATTTCAGTTTAGTAGATATTTAGATTAATTTAGTATTTATAGACCCTTTCATTGTTTTGGAAAGGGTCGTAAAGTTTTGTACCAAACTTAAAGACTGAAGTTTGCACTATTGTGCTTCAGTCAATATTCTTTTATGAAACTGGATCAGTTGTTCTTAATTCAGCAAGGAGGCTTTTTATGCAATTGTGCACTATTGTCTTTGTTGAGAATGTTTCTGCGTTGAAGGAAGAATTACAAGTAGTGATTGATATCGGGAGTGTCAAAGCAGCTCATATGGTATTTCTATCTATGTCTGAATTCATTCCTGTTATGTGAATTGTTATTTGATTATCCTTGCTATTGTTGATTATATGCATGCGCTTTAACAACAATTCTACATTCTTTCCACTATTGGATGTTTTTTGATATGCTCTCCTTTTAATCATGTATATGTCGATAATATAAATGACGAGTGTGGTAATATCGCTTTAATCACTTTGCTTAACTATTTAGGCACATTAATCTTGAATGAATTAATATCTATGTCTGTTAGATGGAGTCATCTATATGCCTGTCTCTAGACACAGACCATCAAACGCTACACTTTAAAGCTCAATAGATTCCCGGGATAGTTCATAGTTTTTTGTATTCTTGTCAATAGATTTAGTTATTCGCCCATCGCTAGCTCAGTTTATACATCACCCATTCATCCCGTTTATACACTTTTGGGAAACTAGTCCCATTATCCCCAGTCGGAGCCACTATTCCAAACGGAAAAGGAGTTGTACTAAGGTCCGGACTGGGTGGTTATCCCCGATGTTGTTGCAGCGATTTTCGAGGCTTCAACACAACCCTAATGAAAATTCCATGTAATAAAAATAATAAAGGAAAAGTAATAACCATGGTTGATGGGACACATATTCCAAGCTTAATGTTGGGCAAGATATCCTAGTGTGGGTGTTCATTTGGTTATTAATGGCCAAGGAAATTGGCACAGGAAATGGATAAGGCTTTGGAAAGGAAGAATGACATTTTTTGCACAATTATTTATGAAAATAATGGAAATTAGGAGAAAAGTAAGGTGAAAGGTCACATGTTGAATGTGAGAAGGAAATTGAAGGAAAATAATAGGAAATGAAGAAAAAAGAGGCCTCATTGATAAAAAGGATTATGAGGATGAGTACACAGACTTTTGTCAGTTCAGTTTTGGAGCTCTCTCATTATTCTCTCTCTCTCATACTCTTGTATACTTAAAATTTTCTTAGAGCACTCTTGGAGAGTGTGGCACACTTGGAGTTTTGGAGCAAGAATGAAAAGGAAGAGTAGGAAAGCACAAGAGGACGTCGAGATCAATAGCTACAACAGATTTGTCTTGTAGGTACCAAGTTACATGTATGCTTTCCTCACTACTATTGGGATGCATGGAATATGGATGTCGATTATTGGTCATGATTTGTCATTGACATGGAGGATTTCCTGGATTGACAGTGGACTGCCTCGCCTTGCCATTTCCTAGATAGTCATGGATATTATGGGTTGATCTCCCTATTTTATTTTGGTTCGTTCTCATGTTTCCTTTAGATTGGGTTGAGTTATTAGTTATTGGAAGCCCTGGTTTGACAAATGCTCTGGAAGCCCTATAAAAACTTGGTTTGAGTTACTAGTCTTGGAAGCCTTGGTCGGGAAAATGCTCTGGAAGCCCTTGGTGGGTTGAGCTAGTAGTCCTAGAAGCCCTGGTTGGACAAATGATCTATAATCTCGATGAAAGTACTGGGTTGAGTTACTAGTCCTGTAAGCCTTAGTTGTAATAAATTCTCTGGAGCCCTGGAAGGCTTGGGTAGATACCAATATGATGATGGTTTTGTGATGTTTGACTGTGAGGTGAAATCACTATTTGATGGGCTGAGGTGGATGGCCTCTAGAAGCCATGGATGGTTTTGGATTGATGTGTTCTATGAGATCCTACATTCATGCTTGGACTATGGAACAAGGGTGAATGGATGAAGAAAGATACAGCTCAACCATTCTATGGTGGAGTGGAACGTGGAAGTCCCATCCTATGTTTGGATTTTGCATCATCAATATGAGGTTATTTCTCCTTGTATTTCTATGAGTGTTATATTGGTTTATATGTGGATTATATGGTTGTGATATCCTTGGTATTTTTTTTCTATTATGTTGGTTATGTATATGTTTATGATAGTCACTATGTATGGTTCTCATCATGTTTTTACTTCTAAATGGATGAACAATGTATTAATAAGCTAATAGATGAAATGGTAGCTAATGTGTTGAGGCATCAATGCTTCTTAGTGATTCTCAACTAAGTATGATACCCCTATGCTTAGATCCATTATTTACACCTGTATATTGCATATTTGTGATATGTTTGACGAAATGCTTGTCATGGCTAGTTGGGGTCTAGTCAAGGGCTTGTTTAAATATTTTCATTTGCCTCATTGATTCCTTGTTATCTTTATGTTTTGAAGGTGTCATTCAATTCTCAGTAGTGACCTAGGTGTTGGGCTTGAAAAAGTGGCTCAAATCTCAGGGACACTAGCACAACACTAAGAAAAATAGTCCCAGGATGTTGGCATGCCTTGTCATGAGAGAGTCTAGAGCCTCCTGGACGCTGTCAGGCCCATAGCATGGGAGCCTCTGCAGATCAAGTGGTCTAAAACCTTAATGGGACCCAGGGGCTGATTACCATAAATGTTGGGATGGTTCTTAGGGGTCCTGTAGCTGATGTTGAAGTTCTGTATGGTGCATTTTTGTTGGTTCCACTTCCTTAACATGACTTAGGAGGTTGAATCATATCATAGTAACTTCTCGTCACATGTTTACCCTGGTTGGATGGTTACATGGGTAGATGTGGGAGGATGATGTTACAGAGTGGTATCAAAGTATGGTTCACCCCTCAAACTAGATGGGTTGTGTGTTGGTCATGCATGCATGTTGGTTGCGTGTGTGTGTCTTTTGTTGTGAGACCATGTGCTTTTTTCATCTACATGGTGTTGATCATGTTTGTGGTGATGTCACCATCTGGAAGTTGATGTTGTTATTGTGGAATGCATTGTCATAAGTGTATGAATGGTTAAATGTTGTTAAATGTCTCTTACATGTACATTCATGTATGATTGGTTATGTGTTGCTACGTGTTGTTACAAATATTTCTCATTTATGCTTGATTATATGTGTTTATGCGTGTGTGGGGTCCATGTTTAAGCTTGGGTGTTGTCCACATGTATGCTGGTGTATCATCTACGTTTATGGTTATGCATTGTCCATGTACATTGGTACGGTTGAGGTCATCATGCATGAGGTCATGGTATGTGTGGTTAAAATGGTCATGCATCAGTGACTGGACTCTAGCTAGAATGATGGTTGCATGGTTATATGCTTATGTGTTATGTTTCTATATGCTGTCATGATTATGTTATACATGTATCGCACTATTTTTTTGATCTTGTAGATGAGGTATCCTCCCCAAAAAATACTAACGAATAATACCAAAGACGACTAGCAAGATGGTAGATTACAATTCTCGAAACTCTCCCTATGGATCAGATGAGAAACATGGTGTTGGAAATTCTTCTAATCTAACAGACACATTGAGAATCTTAAAGGAAGAAATAAGGAGTTGTAAGGCAGACAATGACAGAATCATGCAGGAACAAGAGAAAAAAGTAGAGGTAAATGCAGTGATACTTCAGAGTTTGTCAAATTTGCAGCGACAAGGACCACATCGGATTAGCCATGAGTAAGAGGATAGAACTAATGGGGCATATTGTAGTAGGTATCATGGTGGTCACAAATTGGATAGAGACGACACAGTGAGAGATGGCATATTGTTGGACACTTCAGATAGAAGAGGGTATAGACACAGGTACTATTATAGTTTTGGTTCATATATGCACTATGATCGTTGTCGTTATCATCCTTACAAGAGGAGTGATATGGGATACTTGTCATATGATTTTAAGAAAGAAAATACACCTAATTTTGATGGAGAGATGAAGAAGTCACGGGATGCAGAGGAATGGTTGCTTAGCATGAGGAAGTTCTTCAGGTTGCATGATTATTCAGAGAACATGAAAGCCATAGTAGCTACATTCAGTCTCAAAGGTAAAGCATATATTTGGTGGGAATATGTGAAGAATGTCAGATGTATTCATGAGGAATTGACTTGGAGTGAGTTCAAGACGCTATTCAAGAAGGAGTATATGTCGGAGAGATATCTTGATGACAGGGAAAAATAATTCTA
Source organism: Pinus tabuliformis (assembly GCA_031772625.1). NCBI lineage: Eukaryota > Viridiplantae > Streptophyta > Pinopsida > Pinales > Pinaceae > Pinus > Pinus tabuliformis. The sequence goes on along the minus strand of CM062805.1, from coordinate 851,527,824 downwards.
TGAGCTAAAGATGGGATCCATGACAGATGAGGAGTACACTAATAGGTTCTTGGAGCTAATGAGGTATGTGCCTTACCTCATGGAGGATAAGGCCAAGATTTAGAGGCTCATTAGTGGATTACCAGTTGCATTCAAATACAAGATTGAGTTCGATGAGCCTAAATCATTAGAGGAGACCATCTAAAAGCTGAGGAATTGTTATGAGAAATCGAAGCCAGATTAGAAAGGTAATGTAAAGAACAAATTAAAATGGGATAGAAAGTGAGAAAGACCTTAGGTTATAGGTAATAAAGAGAATGTAGTGTCATTTACAAAGTTCAATGCATCAGAATAACAATAGGGATTTTGATGAGGAGCAGAATAGGGATGCAAGCTGGAATCCTATAGAGTGTTGGACTTGCAGAAAAAATCATCGCATGAGATATTTCCCATAGAATCAGTGTGGTAGGCCTTAGATATATAGTGCATAGGATGCACATACTATTGGAGATGTTGGTCAGAGCATTCCTCGTATTTATGCAACATTGGATAAAAAACAAGCATACCATCAGGTATCTATCATTGAGATGGATAGTGAAATTTGTCATCAAGTTATTTGTATTTTGATTGACCCTAGATCTAATTATAGCTATGTTAGTCTTGACTTGGTGGATAAGTGTGGTTTGAGTAATGAATTGCATGTAGAATCTTGTGTAGTGTAGCTGGCTATAGGTACAAAGAAGTGAGTTCACCATTAGGTATGAGCTTATGCATTTGATTTGAATGGTGTTCCTACCACAACACATTTGAACATATTACCATTGAGATCATACAACTGTTGTTGGGCATGGATTATATGTACCTTCATAGAACAAAGGTGGATTGTTATGACAAGGCCATTGAGTGCTTGGATGACAATGGGGAACCAAGAGTATTACAGGGTAAGAAGAAAGCCACATCAGTTAGGATGGTAACAACTATGCAGGCTAACTGGAGTCATAGGAAAGGGTGTGTGTTATTTACAGTGCACATTTCTAGTGAAAAAGGTAAGGAAGAGTAGGATGCAGATGTTTTGAGAAGGTACCTACTTCTATAGTTGCTCTAGGATGTATTTCTTGAGGATATTTCAAAGTTTCCACCTCACAAGGAGGTAGACATTTCTATTGAGTTGGTGCCAGGGGAAGCTATGAAATCAAAAGCACCTTACAGGATGAGTGCATCTAAGTTGGTAGAGTTGAAGTTGCAGTTGAAGAAAATGTTGGATAAGGGATACATTAGGTAGAAAGTACCTCCATGGGGCGCACTAGTATTATTTGTGAAGAAGAAATATGGTACTCTCAAATTGTGCATTGATTATAGTTAGTTGAATAAAGTGACCATCAAGAACATGTATTCGTTACCAAGGATTGATGACTTTTTTGATTAGTTGAAGGGAGCACAGTGTTCTTGAAGATTGATGTGAGATCCGGATATCACTAGGTACACATCAAAGAAGAGTATATTTACAAGAAAAATTTCCAGACCAAGTATGGGCATTATGAATTTGTTGTAGTTCCATTCGGTTGAACTAATGCTCCAACTACATTTATGTGTTTGATGAATAGTGTGTTGCATCCATATTTTGATAATTTTGTTATTGTGTTCATTGATGACATATTGGTATATTGTAAAAATGAGGAAGAGCATGCCTATCATTTAGCAGCAGTGTTGAGATTTTTGAGAAAGCATCAGTTGTATGCTAAGCTTGACAAGTGCAGTTTCTTTCAGACAGGTACATTTCCTGGGACATGTTGTCTCCAAGGAGGGCATTGTAGTAGATCTAGAAAAGATAAGGGTCATCATGGAGTGGGTAGCTCCTAGGAATATGGATGCGGTGAGATCTTTTAGGGGGTTAGCAGGCTATTATAGGAGGTTCATTAGGAACTTCTCATAGATTTCTTATCCTATCACATCATTGTAGAGAAAGGGAAAGAATTTTGAATGGACAGAGGAGTCTGAGGCTAGTTTTGAGCAGCTCAAGCAGTTGTTGACACATGCACCAGTGTTAAATATTGTAGATTCAAACAAATAGTTTGTATTATGCATACAAGCATGCAAGAAAGGACTTGGAGGAGTCCTTATGCATGATCGACATGTGGTATTCTATGAGTCATGAAAACTAAATGAGCACGAGAAGAACTACCTCATACATGACTTTCAGTTGGCAATGATTATACATGCATTGAAGATGTGGAGTTTGTGTTGATGAGTGATTACAGTGGTTTGCGGTATCTATTTGACCAACTGCAACTGAATGGTAGGCAGGATTGGTTGTTGGCCACGATCAGTGAGTTCGATTTTGAGATCAAGTATATCAAAAGTAAAGAGATAAGGGTGGAATATGCCCTTAGCACGTGGATACAGGTAAATCAATTAACAGCTATGAGCTCCTATGGGACAAAATTATAGGATAGAATCTTACATGCAGGTCAGCAGGATGTCAGGTATATGGAGAATATGTATAGGTTGTAGTAGAGTATTGGTACAAGTACATGTGGTAGTATTGGTATAGGTACAGGTGGTAGTACTGGTACTGGTATAGGTGGTAGTACATGTATGGTTATAGGTGGTAGTAAAGGTATAGGTAGTAGCATAGGTACATGTATAGGTACAAGTGTGGGTGCACCGGTTGTGGATTATTTCCTTACAACAGATTTATTGGTTAGATTTAGAGATAGGATATATGTGCTAGACAATAGTGAGCTCAAGAAGGTGATATTGAGGGAGTTTCATGTGGAACCTTATTCAGGTCACCCAGGATATCATAAGACATTGACCGTAGTGAAGATATTTTATTTTTAGCCGAACTTGAAGAGGGATGTAGCGAAGTTTGTGGCTAGGTGTTTTGATTGTGAGCATGTGAAGGTAGAGTGTAGACATCTAGGTGCATTTCTATAGCTGATTGCGAATCCAGAATGGAAATGGGAGGTCATTTCCATGGACTTTATCTCAGGTTTTCTAAGGAAAGTGAGACAACATGATTCCATCATGGTTTTTGTGGGCAAGTTGACAAAGGTTGCACACTTCAATCTAGTGAAGTCTACATTCTTAGCTGGCGATGTAGCAAATGTATTCATCAGAGATGTGGTCATATTGCATGGTGTTCCGAAGAAGATTGTGTCATACAGGGATGCGAATTTCACTTCCATGTTTTGGAAGGAGTTATTTGCATCTTTGGGCACAAAGTTGGCCTTCAGTAAAACTTATCATCCACAAACAGATGGACAAACATAGAGGGTTAACATTATATTAGAGGATATGTTGAGGATGTGTGTGATGCATTAGCAGTGAAGGTGGGAAGAGTATCTTCCATGAGTATAGTTCACTTACAACAATGGGTGTCAGGAATCTTTGAAGATGATTCCATTTGAGGTATTGTATGGGTGTAGTTGCAATACTCCCATCAGTTTGAGTGATCTAGTTAACAGGGTGTTGATTGGATTGAACATGTTGGTGGACATGGAATAAGAAGTGCAGGTAATCAAGAAAAATAAAGATAAAATAAGATAGGTAGAAGAGCTATGCAAATCAGAACATGTTGTTCAAGGAGTTCAAGGTTGGGGAACAAATGTACTTGCACAACAAACAAAGGAAGATCTCCTTACGGATTGGATCATGTGCCAAGCTAGCACCACAGTTTTGTGGACCCTTCAATATTATTGAGAAGATTGGGCCAATAGCCTATCGAATTGCACTGTCTCTGACAGTGAAAGTCCACAATTTTTTCCATGTGTCATTTCTTAAGAAGTATGTTAAAGATGTTGATCCCATGATTGACTGGTTTATATTGTAGGTGGAACTAGATGGAGAATTCCAGCCGAAGCCTCTATGTATATTGCAGAAAATGGTGTTCATGCTCCGGAATTGAGCAATAAAGAAGGTTAAGGTGCAATGGAATCACTTTGGGCCTGATGAAGCTACATGGGAGATGGAGGATCAAATGCGGGCTATTTATCCTTCATTATTTTATAGTTAAGGCAAAGAAGTTTTGGTATGGTTTCTTGGTATATATCTTGGTATATGTTTTGGTACATGTTTTAGTGATGTTTGGTAAATGTACATATGCATATGGATGTAAATATTGTTATGAGATATGTTATAAATCTCCAATAAGATGTATGGGTGTCATGCCATTATGATGTTATGTTTGTTATTCTTTCATTTTGGTTTTCTTCTCAACAGGTTGATCATTGTAAATATTGCAACGAGCTAAGTTATAGCTCCATTGGCAGTATGTTTTGCTTACAATAGTTTTGTGGTTATAGGTGTTATTGAACAACGAGGATAGTGTTCGCCTAAGGGAGAGGGTACTGTAACAATCATGGTTAAAATTCCATGTAATAAAAATGATAAAGGAAAAATAATAACCATCGTTGATGGGACAATTATTCCAAGCTAAATGTTGGGCAAGGAAACCTAGTGTGGGTGTTCATTTGGTTATTAATGGCTAAGGAAATTGGAAAAGGAAATGGATAAGGATTTGGAAAGGAAAAATGGCATTTTTGGTACAATTATTTATGAAAATAATGGAAATTAGGAGAAAATGAAGGTGAAAGGTCACAAATTGCATATGAGGATGAAACTGAAGGAAAATAATGGAAAATGAAAAAAATAGAGTCCCCATTCATAAAAAGGCTTTTGAGGATCAGTACACTCACTTTTGTCAGTTCAGTTTTGGAGCTCTCTCATTATTCTCTCTCTCTCATACTCTTGGAGACTTACAGATTTCTGGGAGCACTCTTGGAGAGTGTGGCATACTTGGATTTTTAGAGAAAGAAGGAAAAGAAAGGGAAGTAAAGTACATGAGGACATCAGGATCAACTACTACAATGGATTTGGCTTGCAGGTATTGAGTTGCATCTATGTTTTCCTCACTAGTATTGCCATGCATGGAATATGCATGTCAATTATTGGTCATAATCTATGACTAGCATGGAATATTTCCTAGATTTACAGTGGATTTCCTAGCCTTGCTATTTCTTGGATAGACATAGAGATTGTGGGTTCATGTCCTAGTTTTGTTTTGGTTGGTTGTCATGTTTCCTTTAGCTTGGGTTGATTTATTATTTCCTAGAAGCCCTGGTTAGGCAAACACTCTAGAAACCCTGCAATAGTTTGGGTTGAGTTACTAGTCTTGGAAGCCTTGGTTGGAAAAACACTCGAAAAGCCCATGGTAGGTTGAGTTACTAGTCCTGGAAGCCTTGGTTGGACAAACACTCTAGAATCTCAACAACAATTGTGGGTTGAGTTACTACTTCTGGAATCCTTGGTTGGAACAAACACTCCGGAGCATTGGAAAGCTTGGGTAGAGACCAATTTGATGATGGTTTTGTTGTAGCTCTGATACCACTTGTTGTAGATCTAACCCAAGAAATAACAAGATCAAATATAGATAGAAAAGCTTCTTTATTAATCTCAAGACCCTTAAGGTAGGGCAACACCATACATTCACTCCTTAAGGAAGGAGAGCACTCCACAAGCCATATGCCTGTTCATACAATAAGACTTCTCTTCCTCTTCCTCGTGGAGTCTCTAGCCTTTATATAGGCCTCATACATACAATACCATGTACCATTACCATGGTTTCCTTATACCATCAACTAATACCATGGGCCCCTTACATTATTATTAACTACTTGTGGTCCCTTACATGACATGGGTTAACCACCTTATTTATTACTATGGCCCATCCCATTATTACATTATTACCTTGGGTACCACCCTTGGTACCCCATATTATCCCCCTAGGTACATAACATTCCACCCCCCTTAAACATGTTTCGTCCCCGAAACATGGGAAGAACATAAATAATAAGATCTACTCAAAAGAGTAGTCCACTGATACCATGCACGTGCATCTAGCCATCCAAGAGATAGGTGAACCCTCGATCTCGCTGGTGCCTTGCTCGCTTGAGATGGAAGTTGACCGTGGCAGCTCTTCTGTGTTGATGTGTAGTGGGTGGATCTTCTCTCCTTGTTATCCGTCATGTAACTACTTGGTTTCCATCTTGATGGTTGTCTTGCGGGGTGATGTGGGTGATGATATGTTGAAGTTTTAACCCACGATGGCTTTTTCTTGACTTCACCCTGCTGTGGTGCCTGTTGTGGTGTCTTCTTTTTCAATATGACTTCAACCACTGAATCGTCCTCAGATGTATCAGCACCTGTAACCTTTTCTGCTTCAGCCTCTGTTTGTGTTTGATTGTCGACCATCAACTGCTCATCATCTGATATGTCAGTCCCTGTAACATCTTGTGCGTCAACCTCCGTGGACTCTACCTGTTTATGGATGGAAATATCTTGTAATGTAATTTTCTTCTTTTTATACCATAGCTTCAGGAATTGTTTCTGCACATTAATATTGATAGTACCCACAGATTCCATCCAAGGATATCCCAAAACAACATCGATATTATCCATCTCTGAAGCATAAAAATCACCATGAAACACGTACTTATCCATAGAAAGCTTCAAATCCTTATAGATTTGAACATCCTTATCATCATCCTGTGTATGTGCAATTTTTTTTGCTGGGACTTGCAATTTTTTTGCCAAATTGACATTTATGAGATTTTGCTTGCAACTCGGATTTATAGACACAATGATTTTCTCCTTCTGAATCAATCCATGAACCTGCAATAAGGAGACACCCGTAGCAATTAAACCCTTATGTGTCTCATTCTCCTTTTTTCTGGCCCGAGACCATTTGTCCAAAAAGACTTTTTCAAATTTTGCATCTGAAATGTTGGTCAACTGCTGGTGGTCAAGTGATAACCACCAATTTTCAGCCTCATCTCTCATATTAAGCACCATTGGAATCCTCCAACATGTCCCATATGTGGACTTGTATCTTTGTATGAATTCTTCAATAGTAGGACCATTATCTTTCCCTGTAAAATATAGCTTCTCCATGAAGAGAGTTTGAGAAAAATTCACTTATTGGCGAAAAATTGAAATTGTCACAGTTTCGTCAATATTGCTCAGAATCCTTATTATGACCTGTTTTTAGAAATGGAACCATCATTCTGCATCTGCCCATGTGATAGAAATTTTGATCTAGGCACTAGAATTCCAGATCTGCGCTGCAACTTTCCCGCCGTCACCCAAAATTTCTGAAAAAATAGCTGATTTTAAATCAGCGATATCTCCCTCATCGGGACTCCGATTCGACTGATTTTTTTTTTGAAATTTGGTATTTTTCCCCAAAGAATCCAGATCTGCAATTAGATTTTGCAGATCTTGTACCAGGACGTCAAGATCTGCGCCGCAATGTCGCTGCCCTGAAAATTGTCTACAACCCCACTGATTTTTAGATCAGCGATATCTCCTTCATCCGGACTCCGATTCGACCAATTTTTTTTTTGAAATCGGGTGTTTTTTCCCAAAGAATACATATATGCAATTAGATTCTACAGATTTGGCATCAAAACGTGGAGATATGATCTGCAAAGTCACCGCCCCAGAAACCCTGCAAAAATGAAAAAAAAATAAAAATTCTCCACGGTTTGCCCAAGAAAGAGCTCTGATACCACTTGTTGTATATCTAACCCAAGAAATAACAAGATCAAATATAGATAGAAAATCTTCTTTATTAATCTCAAGACCCTTAAGGTAGGGCAACACCATACATTCACTCCTTAAGGAAGGAGAGCACTCCACAAGCCATATGCCTGTTCATACAATAAGACTTCTCTTCCTCTTCCTCATGGAGTCTCTAGCCTTTATATAGGCCTCATACATACAATACCGTGTACCATTACCATGGTTTCCTTATACCATCAACTAATACCATGGGCCCCTTACATTATTATTAACTACTTGTGGTCCCTTACATGACATGGGTTAACCACCTTATTTATTACTATGGCCCATCCCATTATTACATTATTACCATGGGTACCACCCTTGGTACCCCATATTATCCCCCCTAGGTACATAACAGGTTTTGTGATGTTCGATCGTGAGGTGGAATCACTATTTGATGGGTTAAGGTGGATGACCTCTGGAAGCCATGGATGATTTTGGATTGATGTGTTCTATGAGATCCCACATTCATGCTTGGAATATGGCATGGGAGTGAATGGCTGAAGAGATATTTGGCTCAGCCACTCTACGATCAAGTGGAATGTGGAAGTCGCATCCTATGTTTGGATTTTTCATCATCAATATGAGGTTATTTCTCCTTGTATTTCTATGAGTGTTATATTGGTTTATATGGTTATGATATCCTTGGTATTTATATTACTATTATATTGGTTATGTATATGTTTTATGACAGTAGATATCTATGGCTCTCATCGTGATTTTACTTGTAAATGGACAAACAATGTATATATGACCTAATGGATGAAATGGAAGCTAATTTGTTGAGGCATCAATGCTTCTTAGCGATTCTTAGTGAAGTATGAGACCCGTATGCTTAGATCTATTATTTACATCTGTATATTACATATTCATGATATGTTTGACGAAATGCCTATCATGGCTAGTAGGGGTCCATTCAAGGGTTTGTTTAAATATTTGCATTTGCCTCATTGTTTCCTTCTTATCTTTCTATTCTAAATGTTTAATTCAATTCTCAACAATGACCTAGGCTCTAAGCCTGAAAAAGTGGCTCAAATCCTAGGGATGTTGGTACAACACTGAGCAAAAAAGTCCCTAGACATTGGCATGCCTTGTCATGAGAGTGTCCAGAGCCTCATGGATGTTGTCAGGTCCATAGAATGGGAGCGTTCAGCAGTCAAGTGGTCTAAAACCTCAATCGGACCGAGGGAGTGATTACCTGAAATGTTGGGATGGTTCTTAAGGGTCTTGCAACTGATGTTGAAGGTCTATATGGTGTGTTTCCATCGGTTCCACTTCCTTAACGTGACTTAGTAGGTCGAACCATATGATAGTAACTTCTCGTCACATGTTTACCTCGGTTGGTCAGTTATTTGGATAGATGTCGGAGGAGGGTGTTACAGTCAAGATATAAGGGTTGAAGGAAGGTTTGGAAAAGTTGCTAGAAGAAAGGATTCCATATGGTGACAAGGTAATCCATGAAAGTAATGATGAGGAAAAAAGATATGGATTATGATTTTAGAGACTCTAATGTTGGGTTTAAAAACCTCCACATTCCAAATATCGATATGAGGAAGTTTGATAGCAAGGATCCTGTAACATGGATAATACAGATGAAGAAATATTTTGATCTTCATGATGTGAAACACACACAAATGTTACGTATTTCATCTTTATATTTAAAACACAATAAATTTGTATGGTATCAATGGTTTTGTTCTCGTAAAACACTTGTGACTTGGTCAATTTTTAAATAGGAAATGATAGCACGTTATGAAGATACAAAGAGCAACACCTTGTTTAGCCAATTAATAAATATCAAACAAAAGGGTTCAATGGAGGAGCACATTGAGGACTTCCAAAAATTCAATGTTAGGGTAGTTGATTTTATAGAGAAGCATAGGATTGATGTCTTCATATGGAATTTAAAGGATAACATCCAACATGAGGTTCATCTTTGGGAACCTGACTCATTGGAGAAAGTATTCAAGGTGGTAAGAAAAGTTGAAAGAAAAAGTATCGAAACAAGGAACTCTACCACTCAAAACTATAAAGATGGAACTGTTGTTTATCCTAGCCTTCCACAACCACAAGGTTGACACCACAAGAATTGGAGGAAAAAAGAGAAAAAGGGCTTTGTTACAATTGTGATAACAAATACACTAAAGGTCATAAGTGTGCTAAGAATAAATTATTTGACATAGATTGTGAAGAGGAGGAAGAAAGGGAACAAGAAACATCAAACGAGGATGATATACACTAGGAACCAACCCTAGAGAAAGAAGAAATGAATCTGACCATATCTTTTAATGCATTGGCAGGAATTACCACTCCTCAAACTCTCAAGATAGAAGGATATATCAAGAAGACAAAGGTAATAGTGTTGCTTGATTCAGGTAGTACCCATAATTTTATTCATTGTAATATAGCCAAGGAATTGAATTTCTTCTTATATCTAGCACCAAAGTGTGAAGTGATGGTTGCAAATGGAGGAACTACAAATTTCTCTGGAAAGTGCCATAATATCAAGCTAACCATCGGGGAACATGTATTGAATAGTCCAATTCTTTCCATTCTAATGGGTGGTGTTGATGATGTACTAGGATTCTAATGGTTACAATATTTGGGGACGATAGCTTTTAATTTTTAAGAACTTTTCTTGATTTTTTTGGGAATGAAAGGAATTTGAATTAAGGGGTATCACATGGAATCCAGGAAAGATAATCAAATCTAATGGCATGAAAAATATTTTGAATAAATAACAACGAGGCATAATTGCACAATTATGCTCACTAGAGGTTTAAACATCGAAATCATCTATTTCTCCGGGTCTCCAAAAAGTCTTGAACAAACATTCAAAGGTATTTGAGAATCCCAAATGCCTCCCACCTATTTGTGATCATCATCTTGCTATTCATTTGATTCCAGGAAGTGTTCCTCCAAACATCATACAATACAAATATCCCTATGCCAAAAATAGTAAACGTGAAAATATGGTTGTAGAAATTCTACAGGCTGGTATAATTCAATCTTGTCAAATTTCCTTCTCTACTCTAGTAGTATTGGTGCACAAGAAGGATGGATCATGGCATATGTGTCTAGATTATAGGGAGATCAATAAGCTCAGTATTAAATATAAGTTTCCCATTCCTTCCATTGATGAATTGTTGGATGAATTACATGGAACAATTTACTTCACCAAGTTGGATCTTGATCCAAGATATCATCAAATTAGAATGAAAACTGAAGACATTCCGAAAAAAACATTTAGAACTCACGAGGGTCATTATGAATTTTTGTTCATGCCTTTTGGCCTTACTAATGCACCTTCCACATTTAAAGGTTTGTTGAATTCCATTTGCAAACCCTTAGAAAATTTGTGTTAGTATTTTTTGATGATATACTAAAAAATAGCAAGTCTTGGAAGGATCATTTTCAACATGTTGACAGGGTTCTCAAACTATTGGAGAAGAAAAAATTATATGAGAAAACCTCCAAATTTTTCTTTGGAGTACAGGAGGTGGAATATTTGGGTCATATTATATCTCATGAGGGTGTTAAGATAGACCTTAACAAAATTAAATCCATTAAGGAATGGAAAATACCCACAACCATAAAGTATATTCGAGTATTTCTTGGGTTGACATGGTATTATTGCAAGTTTGTTAAGAATTATGGGAGAATAGTAGCACCTCTAACAATGTTACTGAAGAAAGATGCACGTTCTTTGACTCCATAAGCAATTAAGGCCTTTGAACATGTTCAAGAGGCAATGTTCCAAGCACCTATCTTAGCTTTGTCGGACCTCACAAAAATATTTATTGTGGAATATGATGCCTTAGGAAATGGAATTGGTGTTGTTTTAATGCAAGAAGGAAGACCCATTGATTTTGAAAGTTGTCCAATTAAAGGAAAGTATTTACAAAAACCTATTTATGAGAAGGAAATGTTGGAAATACTACATGAACTAAAACAATGGAGATCTTACCTAATGGAAAGACACTTGACAGTAAAAATAGATAATGATAGCCTTGAATACCTTTTGGAACAAATATTATCTTTAGAAAAGGAGAAAAAATGGTTCAAAAAGATGTGGGATTAAGACTTTGAAATCATCTACAAAAAGGGTAGAAAAATGTTGTTGCAGATGCAGTCACAAGAAAGGATGCAGATGTGAAAGCGTTGTTGTGTTCCATTTATATTATCCAACCTGATTGAATAACTGAAGCAAGGGATGAATGGAAGAATAACAAAGAGGCATGGACACTCATTCAAAAGTTGCAGCAAGATCCTAGTACATCTAATACATTTAGCTGGAAAATTGATTCATTATGGTATAAAGATCGTTTATATCTTTACTAGTATTCCCAACTCAAGAAAAATATTATTTTGGAATTGCCCACCTCCCCTTTAGGAGAGCACTCGAGGTTTTTAAAAACTTACCAAAGGGTCAAGAAGGAATTTTTTGGGATGGACTTAAATATAATATTAATAAGTTTGTGGCTTAAGACCTTGGGTCTGTTACAACCTTTAGCCATTCCAAGTCAATGTTGGGAGGAGGTCTCAATGGATTTTATCGCAAGTTTACCTAAGTCTGAAGGAAAGAGTGACATCATGGTGGTTGTTGATAGACTTCCCAGGTATGCACACTTTTGTGCAATATCTCATCCTTTTAAAGCCAATATAGTTGCTACGAAATTTATGGAAATAATGCAAAAGCTACATGGAAACCCAAAGATTATTATAAGTGGAAGAGATCCCATTTTCACTGGAAATTTGTGGATGGAACTATTTTCTTGTCTTGGTATTCAATTAGCTCATAGCTCATATTATCATCCTCAATATGATGGGAAAACTGAGATAGTGAACAAATGTTTGGAAGGATATCTTCGTTGCTTTGTATCTGATAAACAAACACAATGGGTCAAGTGATTACCACTAGTTGAATGGTGGTACAACACTTCCTTCCATACTACAACAAAAATGACCCCATTTATGGCACTTTATGGATATCATCCACCATCCATCACACCATATTTAAGAGAAAATTCTAAGGTTCAAGCAGTGGAATATCACATCGAGCATCAACAACAAGTTCTCCAACTCTTAAAGGATAAGCTCACTCTGGTGCAGAATCGAATGAAACAACAGGTAGATCAACATTGCACTGAAAGAAATTTTTATGTAGGAATTTGGGTATTTTTACAACTCCAACCATACAAACAAATGTCCCTTAAGTAAGCTAAGAAGGATAATAAATTATCACCCAAGTACTATGGTCCTTATAAGGTGTTGCAAAAGATTGGTACTATGGCATAAAAATTGGAATTGTCTGCATATTTCAAGGTACACCTAGTTTTCCATGTTTCATACTTAAAGAAGTTTATTAGTGACAAGATCCTAGTTCAGACAAAGTTTTTAGAACTTGAAGAAGAAGGAAAAATCAAATTTGAGACTAAAGTAGTCACGGAAACAAGAACCTAACAACTATGAAATCGTTATATTTCAAAGTATGTCATTAAGTGGAAGAACTTACCTGCTGAAGATTCCACATGGGAGGATAATAATTTTATATTGAAGCATTCAAAACTACTCAAGCATTTAGGACAACACATTTTTGAAGGAGAGGATCATGTTAGGTCCCTATACTACTAGTGTAGTCCCCTTATTGTTATTGTTAGTGTATCCCCCATGTTGTTATTGTTATGACCCATAGAAGCCCACTCGACCACCGGGAGAGGACTGGCAGGGTGAGGTACGAACGCTCGAATGTTAAGGCTGCCATCGACTTGACTGATAAGGAGAGGATGCAGAGCACGCTCGACCAACGCCCACCACCAAATAAGCATCAAGGAAGGCAGGGTGAGGGGGAACCGGGAATAACATGATAATAGAAGAAATGCAGGTCCAACTAATAGATAGGCTGTCGGGTTCACCCAAGGCTAGGAGATAGGTTCCCATTAGAATTATTGGCATGCATTTCATTCTTGATGATTATTGTTGCATACTCACACATCGTGTGTTTGCTTTACTAATTTCCATTTCACACTCATATCCCACTCTATTGCTCTCTTCTCCCAGAATTGCTTCAGTTAAAGGAAGCAACTAACCAAGCTAGGGCCCGATAGGGTCAACCTGGTACCCAACCGGCTCCCCCACTTGTAAACCAACCATTACAATTAACGGGTGGCTCAGTGACATTCTATGGGAACAAGCCTCTCAAGTGATCCAATCTTATGGTTCTTCATTATCTGCATATGGTCTTTTATTTTTAGGTGCTCATTTTGTTTGGGCCTTTGTTATTTTTTTTCACTTACATTATCATCCAAGAATTGTTCACTTATTGAATTTAAAGGAGGTTTCACCCTCAAAGAGGTTAATTTATAAGTCGTTGATCTATCTTTCTTCTATTTTGAGAGATGGTTGCATAACATAGAAAGTGACATGCCATACAAGGTAATAATATCGGTTACCACTACGTCTATAACTAAGTCTCTGTTGGGAATTTAGGTAAGGGATACCACTAAATATTTGATGACACCCAGAAATTTCACTCTTCTAGAGTCGAAAGAACAAAGGTTATGGTATGTTTTGTTGATACCTAATCCTAGTTCCACCATGACCGACTTGGGCATGAGATTGTGGACAGTCCTAAATCAAGCATGAAATTGTGATGTAGTTTACTATGAACATTCAGGATAATGTAAAAAGGAGGATTGTCATCATTGTGTTCTTCCATGTGTGGTCCACATTCCACATGAGTTCAGCCTTCTTGGATGCTCAAAGTATCATTATGAGAAATTGGTTTGGAGAGGTTTATGAGCTTCTATATGAATGGTTGATACATTGGGCTTTGGTCTAGTTCTAATAAAGGAACGAGAATTTTAATATTGCTCAACTCCTATTCAAGGTTGAACAATGGAGTTATGTTTCTTTGAATTTCATTGATTAGTTGGATTTTTGGTTGGGAAGGCATGGCTTCTTATGGTTTGTTGGCTTCATGGATCGAGTTCAAATTTGGATCTTGGATATTCTTACCCTTTCTCTGTAAATTCCCATGTGTGTTCTTCGAACTTTCGACATGTGATGGGTTTGTATTGAGGATTGGTTTCGAATTGGGTATGTGTACTAGGGTTTTGGTTTGATGATCGGTACAGTCGATTGGCCTGGTTTAGGTTCTAAATTGTAATTCCTTATGAGTTGTACTAGCACTAAGTCAGTGGTTCTCTAATATTTGGAAGGTGAGATCTCATAATATTCATATGGTTCACAATTTTCTTGTGATGTTAGGGAATTCGTGTAATCTATTTTCATGATATAAAAAGTGGGATTTTGGTCTCCTACCCAATTTATATCTTCATCTTGAATGTATTCATCTGGGAACTTATTACTTTGGATATTCAAATCTCTCATGGTTGGAGGTTGTATCAGTTGTTATTTGGTCCTTCTCTCTCTATTTATTTATTGAGGATTGAACGAACTCCAAATAAATGTGGGATTTATAGGTGGTAGGTTTTGACCCTTGCTTGACCCTTTTGACTCAAGTTTGACGATCTTGTGTAACACCATCCTCCCACATTTACCTAATTTAACTGGTCTGTTGGGGTAAACATGTGATGAGAGGCTACTATGATGTGATTCAACTCCCCATTTGTAGTTAAGGAAGTGGAACTAACAAAACAAACCCACTCTGACCTTCCACACATGCTACAGAACCTTCAGGTGCCAACCAACCCCTCCAGGTGAGAAACTCCTAAGGGAACTTGAAATTTCACTGATTTGGACCCCAAACTGCTCCCATTACAATCCAAGCATGTGATCGAGGCCTTCTAGTCACTCTTATAGAAAGGGAATTCTAGCAACTATGGACTTTTTCAGCTAGTTCTGAGTCTGCAACCCCTGATTTTGTGCCACTTTTCAAGGCTAGGACTCGGGCCACTGCCCAGGATTTCATGAAACTTTCAGGAATGATAAATTACATTGAAACAAAGGTACTAATTCAAACACTTGATCAATGAATTAACTGGATGCTTACTATCCATGAAAGGCATTTCGTCAAACATGTCACAAATATGTAATCTACAGGTCATAACAACATATTTGAGCATAGGGGTCCCATACTTATTTGAAATTCATAAAAAAGAATTGTTGCCTTATCAAAATAGCTACATTATCATTTATTAGCTCATATATTCATTGTACATTCATTCACTAATCAAAAAATTATGGAAGCCATACATCAAGTATATCATAAAACATACTCATAAACAACATATAACCAACAAAATTAACAAGTATATAACAGCCATAAGAATCACATATGAACCAATATATTACACATGAAAAACAAAAGAGAAAGAGCTCTTATTAATGAATGCAAAAGCCAACCAGGTATGGGACTTCCATGAACCACCAGACCATAGATTGGCTGAACCAAATATTTCTTTCAACCAATCACCCCCATGCCATATTCCAAGCATGAAAGTGGGACTCAAAACCAAATCAAACCAGGTTTCCTTAGGCTCTACTACAATCCCCACTAGATCACTAGGCCAGCATGGATGCCATTGGATTTCTCCACCTACACCATGAGGAATCTTCATGTCTCCTAGTCTCTAGGCTTTACCATATATCCTGCTATATAAAAAATCAAGATTCCACCCTCTAGGATTTATATTATATCCCGTTATTCATTGGCCAAGGATTTCTAGGCCTGATCAAGGGAAAACACCTCTAGGATTTACCATATATCCCTCCATTCACTGGTCAAGGATTCCTAAGCCCATCGAGGGACACAAAATCTAGGTTTATCGCAATCCTAGGCTAGTCCAAAGATTCTAAGGCCATGTGTTCCTTCTTTCAGAGACCACCTCACTCAGTTTTGAAACCATCTAGTAATCCAACTAAACCGAAAAAAAGAGAACCCATGACACCATGTCTATCTAGAAAATGTAAAGGAAAGGGTGAAGAAAACTATCACACTTGGCAAAACCCATGCCAATGATAGCAAGAGAACCAAATACACACAAGCATGTACCATGCATGCAAATATAGAAAGAAAATCACAGATGAAAATCGATACCTGGAAATAATCTTGTTGTAGTTTCTTGATCTTGCTCTTCCTTTCTTAATATTTGATTTCATTTTACTTCTTTATCGTTATTTTTCCTTCCTTGATCCAATGCTAGAGTGCTCCATGAAAACTCTGTGTCCAAGAGTGTAAGCGAGAGAGAATAGATAAAGAACTCCAAAACTGAACTAATAAAAGGTACCAACTGATCCTTAAAAGCCTTTTTATTAATGAGGCCTATATTTTCTTCAATTTTCCATTATTTTCCTTCATTTCAAGGATTGTCCATAGAATTGGGGTGGTAGGCCTCAAATTTACAATGAACAGGAAGATCATATAGTTGGGGATGTTGGGTAGAGCATTCCATGGATTTGTTATGCTCTTAACCTGCAAAATGATACCCAAATACAGAATATGCGAAGAAAAGATACCCAGAACACAGAATAGCAATGATTTTATTATTCAGAGAGTAATGTTCACTTGCCTCTTCGAGGGGGCAACCTCCAATAGAGCAGAGCTCGACTACAAAATAAGACACAATGCTCCTCGCAGGGAGTCTCTATCCTTTATATATGACTCATACATGCAATACCACGGGCCAATACCATGGGTTTTATTAATACCATCTATCTAATACTACGACCCATTTGCAACTAACTGTGGTCCCGTCATTAATTGCGGGTTAACCACTTACAGATATTAATATGGGCTTTATTGACTCTTGACTATGACGTGATCCCATGAAATAAATAAGGGGGTTAGGGTGGGACCCTAACATGCCCTCCCCCTTAAGACTAGCCTTGTCCTCAAGGCTGAAGCTGCGGAAACTGCTGAAGAATAGTGGCCGGTTCCCAAGTTGCATCTTCCGGAGAGGTGTCTTTCCATTTGACGAGGACTTCCTTAATCATGCAGCCGCGCAGGTGCTTGTCTTGTGTGTCTAGAACCTGTTCGGGTTGAAGCCAGATTGACCCTTCTTCGTCCAATTCAGGTAGACTGGTTTGAACTCGGCAATTGTTCCCAATCACTTTCTTGAGGCACGATACATGGAAAACTGGATGGATTTTTGCCGTAGGTGGAAAAGCCAACTTGTAAGCCACTTCTCCAATGCGCTGAAGTACTTGGTATGGTCCGTAGAATTTTGGAGAGAGCTTTTGACAACCCTTGTCTTTGAGTGATGTTTGCTTATATGGTTGCAGCCTCAAAAAGACCTGATCCCCTTCTTGAAATTGGCGCTCTGAGCGATGCTGGTCGACCTGTTGCTTCATGCGGTTCTGAGCTTGATGAAGATTCTCTCTAAGATGGGCGAGCATGGTTGCGCGGTGTTGTAGAAGTTGATCCACTGCTTGTAATTTGGAGCACCCCTTGAGATAAGAAGTAGGGGAAGGCGGAAGTTGACCATATACTGCTTCATAGGGAGTCATTTTGGTGGTGGCATGATAGTTGGTGTTATACCACCATTCAGCCAGAGGTAACCACTGTACCCAAAGGTGTTGCTTTTCTGAAGTGAAACACCTAAGGTAGGTTTCTAGACATTTGTTGACGGCTTCGGTTTGACCATCTGTTTGCGGATGATATGAAGTACTGATTTTGAGTTGAGTGCCTTGTATTCTAAAGAGTTCCTGCGAAAAATTACTGGTGAAGATCGGGTCACGGTCGGACACAATAGAAGTGGGCATGCCATGCAATTTGAAGATCTGATCCATGAAAGATTGAGCAACCAAAGTTGGTGTAAACGGGTGGGGTAGGGTGCAGAAATGAGCATACTTCGACAGTCGGTGCACAACCACCATGATGACTGACTTGTTCCCTGACTTTGGAAGACCTGTAATGAAATCCATAGAAACCTCCGTCCAAATTGATGCCGGAATGGGCAATGGTTGTAATGTGCCTGGTGTGTTGAGGGTTTCCCCTTTGTGGCGTTGACAGACATCACATTCTGCTACGAAGGTAAGGATGTCCTTTTTCATGCCTGTCCAAAAAAATGATCTTCTGGTGCGAGCATATGTCTTTTGAAAGCCCGAATGTCCTGCAATGGGAGATGAGTGCAATTCTGCCAAAATGCGACTTTTGAGGGTGGATGTTGGTGAGATTACGACTCTGTCCTTGTAGCGAAGAATATCATTTTGCCACGAGTAGCCCTTGGTGGAATTAGGATCTACCTGCAATTGAGAAATGAGTTGGGAGAGCCCGGGGTGTGAAAACCATTCCCTGCGAGCCTCTTCAATCCAGTTTGGAATGGGGAGGGAAATTGCGAGCAGAGTACTTTCCTCTTCAAATTGGCGAGATAATGCATCTGCTACACTATTGTCTTTCCCTTTCTTGTAAATGATCTCATAATCATATCCCAACATTTTGGCTAACCATTTATTTTGTTGTGGGGAGGATAGGCATTGCTCCAAAAAATATTTAAAACTGTGATGATCTGTGCGGATTTGGAAACGTCGCCCCAATAAGTAAGGTCGCCAGGTCTCGACTGCATGTAAGATGGCCATCATTTCCTTCTCGTAGGTAGATTGGCCCATATTCCTCCCACTAAGTTTTTGGCTTGTGAAGGCCAACGGTCGCCCTTCCTGCATTAAGACCACCCTAATACCTATACTCGAAGCATAACATTCAATGACAAAGGATTTGGTGAAGTCAGGTAGTGCTAAGACTGGAGTGGAACACATGGCATTTTTGAGAGCGGTAAATGCCTGTTGTGCTTCCCCGTTCCAGAAGAAGGAATTTTTCTTTAGGAGTTGAGTGAGGGGCTTCGCTATGCGGCCATAGTTGCAGACAAATTTACGATAATAGCCTGTGAGACCCAAAAATCCTCTCAAGCTCTTCAAGGTCTTAGGTTGAGGCCATTCTTGCATTGCCTGGATCTTTTTGGGGTCCACCTTGACACCTTCACGCCCCACAATGTGGCCCAAATACTCAACTTCTTCCATGCCAAATGAACACTTGGACATCTTGACAAATAATTTATGCTTGCGGAGCAGTTGCAAGAGTAGATCTACATGCTGAAGATGTGCAGCCCAAGTGCCACTATAGATGAGGATGTCATCAAAGAAGACAAGGACAAATTTTCTGAGATATGGTTTGAGAATGTGATTTATAAGGCTCTGAAAAGTAGAGGGGGCATTACAAAGACCAAATGGCATGACCAGGAACTCATGATGGCCTTCATGAGTTCTAAAAGCCGTCTTGGGAATGTCGACTTCCTTCATGCGAATTTGGTGGTAGCCTGAGCGAAGATCCAACTTAGTGAAGAATTGAGACCCATTGAGTTCGTCCAGCAAATCGTCAACCACCGGGATGGGAAATTTATCTTTGACTGTCAACTTATTGAGGGCCCTGAAGTCGGGACACATCCGCCACTCCCCATCTTTCTTGAGCACCATGACCACTGGGGATGAATAAGGACTAATGCTGGGACGAATGACACCTGCTTCCAACAGTTCCTTGATGATTTTTTCTATTTCATTCTTTTGGGTGAACGGATATCTGTATGCCGCACATTTGGGGGTTGGGCCCCTAGAACCAAGGTGATGCTATGATCATGTTCCCCTCACGAGGGTGGAAGCTCATGAGGCTTGTCAAAGACTGTCCGATGGTTATTTAAAATCTGTTGCATCTCATGATGAATTGGCAGAGAAATGGTTTCGACTACCTGGATGGCATTAAATTGAGCTACTACTCCATGATGGCCCTTTTTTAACAATTTTTCCATCCTATGCGAGCTGATGATAGAGGGGGCTCCCGCCTGGAGTCCACGGAGGGTATGTGTGGAGTTGTTCTGCTTAAAAATCATATATAACTCCTGGAAATCCATTGTGATTGGCCCAAGAGTGCGGAGCCATTCAACGCCGAGGACAATGTCGCAACACCCCATGTGTATGGCAAACATGTGGGTTTTCAACTGATAATCCCCCATTTGAAGTTTGACATTTTCACAGTGGCCTTCACATTTCATTGTGCCCCCATCCGCAATTTGGACTTGGAAGTTAGAAACTGCTCGTACAAAACAATACGCTGCTTCTGCGATTTTTTGATGGATGAAATTAGGGGTACTTCCACTATCAATCAAGACTACTACTGGGCGATGTTTAAGGAAACCCCGGATTTTGAGAGTTTGAGGGGAAGAAATCCCTGCCAACGCATGCAGCGAAATAACTGGTTCGTCAGAGACATTCTCCTTTGGGTTGTCTTCTTCTAGCGCCTCATGTTCCTCAAGTGGTGGATCTTCCTCTGTTGAGCTGTAGTCAGTGGCATCTATTTGAAAAAATTTGGGCTCCTTGCATTTATGACCTGGGGAGTATTTTTCATCACAGTAGTAACATAGTCTTTGCTTCCTTCTTTCGGCCATTTCCGTAGGTGACACCTTTTGGACCTTAAGTGTTTGAGTCCTGTTGTGAGCCTGTGGGGGACGACCTTTAGCGGGGAAATTTGGGCGACTGTATTGGGCTGCTAATGCATGTTCCACCTTACGAGCTACCTGGCAAGCCTCCGTCCACGTGGGAGGGTGGTGAAGTAGAACTTGAGCGTTGATGGCTTCTTTAAAACCACTGATAAAACATTCCGTGTAGAACTCATCTGTGAGACCCCTAGTGCGGAAGGCTAAGGCTTCAAAAGCGGTAATATATTCATCCACTGTACCAGTCTGTCGGAGCTTAGTGAGACGACCCAAAAAAGAGTCTTCCTGTTCAAAGTGATATTGAAGAGCTTTGGTAAATTGGGTCCAAGTCCTAAAAGGTCCATTGCAATGCTGATGCCATTCCCACCATTGCCACCGTTCATTGTCCAAGTACATGCTCCACAACATAAGCTTAGTCACATCATCTGGGATATGATTCAATTTGAAATACTGCTTCA
This sequence comes from Pinus tabuliformis, assembly GCA_031772625.1. Taxonomy (NCBI): domain Eukaryota; kingdom Viridiplantae; phylum Streptophyta; class Pinopsida; order Pinales; family Pinaceae; genus Pinus; species Pinus tabuliformis. The sequence continues at coordinate 851,506,319 of CM062805.1, read as the reverse complement.
TTTGTGCTAGCCATGCGGACGGGTGAGAACCGTCAAATTTATGCACATCCAACTTGGGAGGTCGCTGACTGGGTGGTGGATGGGTGTGCCAGACGTGAGGAGAGTGGCTAGAATCACCCTCATTGTATTCATTTCCATTATACGCCTCCTTGTGGGCTTGCTCCTTGCCCTTCGGAAGTAATTGTTGTATCTGGATACTTAGTCGGTGAAGCTCATGTTTGAGGGATTGCGCGGAGTCTTCCAGTTTGTCCATCCTTTCATTTGCCATCGCTTGAGCTCTAGTCTCTACCATACACCAACCTGATGAAAAATTGGGACCGCCGAAAAAATTTGACTAATAAATTAAATGGTACCACCTTGCTCAGCTCGTCGTCCTGATTCTAATGGGCTAGATCACCAATAAGCGCCCCGGAAGATCTCAGACTTTTTTTTTTTTTGAAAACTCCTAACGGAGTTTAACTCCTTCTTGATCAATACTGCAGTCGCCAAATCCTCAAAATGTCAATGCTGCCAAAAGTCCTGTGAAAAGTATACCCCGGTATAGGAACCCTTCACAACAACTTCGATCTGGTGGGTCTGAGAGATCTGAATGGCGGAACAACTGCTGCGGCGGATCTGATGGATCTGCGGGACTGATGTCTGCTGTTGCAGCACCTCTTTGCACACGCGGATCGGGAATAGATGATGTGTGATCCTCCGATAGAAAAGGAAACTATGGTCGTGAGGAGTGTCAGGTGCTACAGATCGCAATATACATAAGGGTCTGGCAGTAGTACTCGGCCCAATGTTTCAGGGCTCTAACTAAGGAGGATCGACCGTACCCTTAGCCGTACAACCCGACTTCCCTATCGTACGGGCGAGTAATCTCTCCGAGTGCTGTTCTCGGTGTACTGTAGCCACAAGACGGCCGACGGTTTATCTATGGCGAGGTTTCAAGGGAGCCTAGGGGGCTTCCGATATACCCAGAGGGTACGTGGAAGACAGTCTGTGCGCGGTTCTGTCTAATGCGCTACTACTCAAAGGGGTACCCACAGGGGTTACAAGGGAGTCCAACAGACGTGACCACCTCTTGTATTTCCTGCGTGCATGCCTCCCCAAATCCACAGGTTTATGCGCTCAACGACAGATCCCGTGGTTTGAAGACGCCGGAACACGTCTCTAGCCGAATTCTTTTTTTTTTTGCTAAGAATTGGAGATCCCACCAGCCCTGGAAAGTGCTCTGATACCACTTGTTATGCTCTTAACCTGCAAAATGATACCCAAATACAGAATATGAGAAGAAAAGATACCCAGAACACAGAATAGCAATGATTTTATTATTCAGAGAGTAATGTTCACTTGCCTCTTCGAGGGGGCAACCTCCAATAGAGCAGAGCTCGACTACAAAATAAGACACAATGCTCCTCGCAGGGAGTCTCTATCCTTTATATATGACTCATACATGCAATACCACGGGCCAATACCATGGGTTTTATTAATACCATCTATCTAATACTACGACCCATTTGCAACTAACTGTGGTCCTGTCATTAATTGCAGGTTAACCACTTACAGATATTAATATGGGCTTTATTGACTCTTGACTATGACGTGATCCCATGAAATAAATAAGGGGGTTAGGGTGGGACCCTAACATGCCCTCCCCCTTAAGACTAGCCTTGTCCTCAAGGCTAAAGCTGCGGAAACTGCTGAAGAATAGTGGCTGGTTCCCAAGTTGCATCTTCCGGAGAGGTGTCTTTCCATTTGACGAGGACTTCCTTAATCATGCAGCCGCGCAGGTGCTTGTCTCGTGTGTCTAGAACCTGTTCGGGTTGAAGCCAGATTGACCCTTCTTCGTCCAATTCAGGTAGACTGGTTTGAACTCGGCAATTGTTCCCAATCACTTTCTTGAGGCACGATACATGGAAAACTGGATGGATTTTTGCCGTAGGTGGAAAAGCCAACTTGTAAGCCACTTCTCCAATGCTCTGAAGTACTTGGTATGGTCCGTAGAATTTTGGAGAGAGCTTTTGACAACCCTTGTCTTTGAGTGATGTTTGCTTATATGGTTGCAGCCTCAAAAAGACCTGATCCCCTTCTTGAAATTGGCGCTCTGAGCGATGCTGGTCGACCTGTTGCTTCATGCGGTTCTGAGCTTGATGAAGATTCTCTCTAAGATGGGCGAGCATGGTTGCGCGGTGTTGTAGAAGTTGATCCACTACTTGTAATTTGGAGCACCCCTTGAGATAAGAAGTAGGGGAAGGCGGAAGTTGACCATATACTGCTTCATAGGGAGTCATTTTGGTGGTGGCATGATAGTTGGTGTTATACCACCATTCAGCCAGAGGTAACCACTGTACCCAAAGGTGTTGCTTTTCTGAAGTGAAACACCTAAGGTAGGTTTCTAGACATTTGTTGACGGCTTCGGTTTGACCATCTGTTTGCGGATGATATGAAGTACTGATTTTGAGTTGAGTGCCTTGTATTCTAAAGAGTTCCTGCCAGTAATTACTGGTGAAGATCGGGTCACGGTCGGACACAATAGAAGTGGGCATGCCATGCAATTTGAAGATCTGATCCATGAAAGATTGAGCAACCAAAGTTGGTGTAAACGGGTGGGGTAGGGTGCAGAAATGAGCATACTTCAACAGTCGGTCCACAACCACCATGATGACTGACTTGTTCCCTGACTTTGGAAGACCTGTAATGAAATCCATAGAAACCTCCGTCCAAATTGATGCCGGAATGGGCAATGGTTGTAATGTGCCTGGTGTGTTGAGGGTTTCCCCTTTGTGGCGTTGACAGACATCACATTCTGCTACGAAGGTAAGGATGTCCTTTTTCATGCCTGTCCAAAAAAATGATCTTCTGGTGCGAGCATACGTCTTTTGAAAGCCCGAATGTCCTGCAATGGGAGATGAGTGCAATTCTGCCAAAATGCGACTTTTGAGGGTGGATGTTGGTGAGATTACGACTCTGTCCTTGTAGCGAAGAATATCATTTTGCCACGAGTAGCCCTTGGTGGAATTAGGATCTACCTGCAATTGAGAAATGAGTTGGGAGAGCCCGGGGTGTGAAAACCATTCCCTGCGAGCCTCTTCAATCCAATCTGGAATGGGGAGGGAAATTACGAGCAGAGTACTTTCCTCTTCAAATTGGCGAGATAATGCATTTTCTACACTATTGTCTTTCCCTTTCTTGTAAATGATCTCATAATCATATCCCAACATTTTGGCTAACCATTTATTTTGTTGGGGGGAGGATAGGCGTTGCTCCAAAAAATATTTAAAACTGTGATGATCTGTGCGGATTTGGAAACGTCGCCCCAATAAGTAAGGTCGCCAGATCTCTACTGCATGTAAGATGGCCATCATTTCCTTCTCGTAGGTAGATTGGCCCATATTCCTCCCACTGAGTTGTTGGCTTGTGAAGGCCAACGGTCGCCCTTCCTGCATTAAGACCACCCTAATACCTGTACCCGAAGCATCACATTCAATGACAAAGGATTTGGTGAAGTCAGGTAGTGCTAAGACTGGAGTGGAACACATGGCATTTTTGAGAGCGGTAAATGCCTGTTGTGCTTCCCCGTTCCAGAAGAAGGAATTTTTCTTTACGAGTTGAGTGAGGGGCTTCACTATGCGGCCATAGTTGCGGACAAATTTACGATAATAGCCTATGAGACCCAAAAATCCTCTCAAGCTCTTCAAGGTCTTAGGTTGAGGCCATTCTTGCATTGCCTGGATCTTTTTGGGGTCCACCTTGACACCTTCACGCCCCACAATGTGGCCCAAATACTCAACTTCTTCCATGCCAAATGAACACTTGGACATCTTGACAAATAATTTATGCTTGCGGAGCAGTTGCAAGAGTAGATCTACATGCTGAAGATGTGCAGCCCAAGTGCCACTATAGATGAGGATGTCATCAAAGAAGACAAGGACAAATTTTCTGAGATATGGTTTGAGAATGTGATTTATAAGGCTATGAAAAGTAGAGGGGGCATTACAAAGACCAAATGGCATGACCAGGAACTCATGATGGCCTTCATGAGTTCTAAAAGCCGTCTTGGGAATGTCGACTTCCTTCATGCGAATTTGGTGGTAGCCTGAGCGAAGATCCAACTTAGTGAAGAATTGAGCCCCATTGAGTTCGTCCAGCAAATCGTGAACCACCGGGATGGGAAATTTATCTTTGACTGTCAACTTATTGAGGGCCCTGAAGTCGGGACACATCCGCCACTCCCCATCTTTCTTGAGCACCATGACCACTGGGGATGAATAAGGACTAATGCTGGGACGAATGACACCTGCTTCCAACAGTTCCTTGATGATTTTTTCTATTTCATTCTTTTGGGTGAACGGATATCTGTATGGCCGCACATTTGGGGGTTGGGCCCCTGGAACCAAGGTGATGCTATGATCATGTTCCCCTCGCGAGGGTGGAAGCTCATGAGGCTTGTCAAAGACTGTCCGATGGTTATTTAAAATCTGTTGCATCTCATGATGAATTGGCAGAGAAATGGTTTCGACTACCTGGATGGCATTAAATTGAGCTACTACTCCATGATGGCCCTTTTTTAACAATTTTTCCATCCTATGTGAGCTGATGATAGAGGGGGCTCCCGCTTGTAGTCCACGGAGGGTATGTGTGGAGTTGTTCTGCTTAAAACTCATATATAACTCCTGGAAATCCATTGTGATTGGCCCAAGAGTGCGGAGCCATTCAGCGCCGAGGACAATGTCGCAACCCCCCATGTGTATGGCAAACATGTGGGTTTTCAACTGATAATCCCCCATTTGAAGTTTGACATTTTCACAGCGGCCTTCACATTTCATTGTGCCCCCATCTGCAATTTGGACTTGGAAGTTAGAAACTGCTCGTACAAAACAATACGCTGCTTCTGCGATTTTTTGATGGATGAAATTATGGGTACTTCTACTATCAATCAAGACTACTACTGGGCGATGTTTAAGGAAACCCCGGATTTTGAGAGTTTGAGGGGAAGAAATCCCTGCCAACGCATGCAGCGAAATAACTGGTTCGTCAGAGACATTCTCCTTTGGGTTGTCTTCTTCTAGCGCCTCATGTTCCTCAAGTGGCGGATCTTCCTCTGTTGAGCTGTAGTCAGTGGCATCTATTTGAAAAAATTTGGGCTCCTTGCATATATGACTTGGGGAGTATTTTTCATCACAGTAGTAACATAGTCTTTGCTTCCTTCTTTCGGCCATTTCTGTAGGTGACACCTTTTGGACCTTAAGTGTTTGAGTCCTGTTGTGAGCCTGTGGGGGACGACCTTTAGCGGGGAAATTTGGGCGACTGTATTGGGCTGCTAATGCATGTTCCACCTTACGAGCTACCTGGCAAGCCTCCGTCCACGTGGGAGGGTGGTGAAGTAGAACTTGAGCTTTGATGGCTTCTTTAAGACCACTGATAAAACATTCCGTGTAGAACTCATCTGTGAGACCCCTAGTGCGGAAGGCTAAGGCTTCAAAAGCGGTAATATATTCATCCACTGTACCAGTCTGTCGGAGCTTAGTGAGACGACCCAAAAAAGAGTCTTCCTGTTCAAAGTGATATTGAAGAGCTTTGGTAAATTGGGTCCAAGTCCTAAAAGGTCCATTGCAATGCTGATGCCATTCCCACCATTGCCACCGTTCATTGTCCAAGTACATGCTCCCCAACATAAGCTTAGTCACATCATCTGGGATATGATTCAATTTGAAATACTGCTTCATTTGTGCTAGCCATGCGGACGGGTGAGAACCGTCAAATTTATGCACATCCAACTTGGGAGGTCGCTGACTGGGTGGTGGATGGGTGTGCCAGATGTGAGGAGAGTGGCTAGAATCACCCTCATTGTATTCATTTCCATTATAAGCCTCCTCGTAGGCTTGCTCCTTGCCCTTCGGAAGTAATTATTGTATCTGGATACTTAGTCCGTGAAGCTCATGTTTGAGGGATTGCGCGGAGTCTTCCAGTTTGTCCATCCTTTAATTTGCCATCGCTTGAGCTCTAGTCTCTACCATACACCAACCTGATGAAAAATTGGGACCGCCGAAAAAATTTGACTAATAAATTGAATGGTACCACCTTGCTCAGCTCGTCGTCCTGATTCTAATGGGCTAGATCACCAATAAGCGCCCCGGAAGATCTCAGACTTTTTTTTTTTTTGAAAACTCCTAACGGAGTTTTACTCCTTCTTGATCAATACTGCAGTCGCCAAATCCTCAAAATGTCAATGCTGCCAAAAGTCCTGTGAAAAGTATACCCCGGTATAGGAACCCTTCACAACAACTTCGATCTGGTGGGTCTGAGAGATCTAAATGGCGGAACAACTGCTGCGGCGGATCTGATGGATCTGCGGGACTGATGTCTGCTGTTGCAGCACCTCTTTGCACACGTGGATCGGGAATAGATGATGTGTGATCCTCCGATAGAAAAGGAAACTATGGTCGTGAGGAGTGTCAGGTGCTACAGATCACAATATACATAAGGGTCTGGCAGTAGTACTCGGCCCAATGTTTCAGGGCTCTAACTAAGGAGGATCGACCGTACCCTTAGCCGTACAACCCGACTTCCCCATTGTACGGGCGAGTAATCTCTCCGAGTGCTGTTCTCGGTGTACTGTAGCCACAAGACGGCCGACGGTTTATCTATGGCGAGGTTTCAAGGGAGCCTAGGGGGCTTCCGATATACCCAGAGGGTACGTGGAAGACAGTCCGTGCGCGGTTCTGTCTAATGCGCTACTACTCAAAGGGGTACCCACAGGGGTTACAAGGGAGTCCAACAGACGTGACCACCTCTTGTATTTCCTGCGTGCATGCCTCCCCAAATCCACAGGTTTATGCGCTCAACGACAGATCCCGTGGTTTGAAGACGCCGGAACACGTCTCTAGCCGATTTTTTTTTTTTTTTGCTAAGAATTGCAGATCCCACCAGCCCTGGAAAGTGCTCTGATACCACTTGTTATGCTCTTAACCTGCAAAATGATACCCAAATACAGAATATGCGAAGAAAATATACCCAGAACACAGAATAGCAATGATTTTATTATTCAGAGAGTAATGTTCACTTGCCTCTTCGAGGGGGCAACCTCCAATAGAGCAGAGCTCGACTACAAAATAAGACACAATGCTCCTCGCAGGGAGTCTCTATCCTTTATATATGACTCATACATGCAATACCATGGGCCAATACCATGGGTTTTATTAATACCATCTATCTAATACTACGACCCATTTGCAACTAACTGTGGTCCCGTCATTAATTGCGGGTTAACCACTTACAGATATTAATATGGGCTTTATTGACTCTTGACTATGACGTGATCCCATGAAATAAATAAGGGGGTTAGGGTGGGACCCTAACATGCCCTCCCCCTTAAGACTAGCCTTGTCCTCAAGGCTGAAGCTGCGGAAACTGCTGAAGAATAGTGGCTGATTCCCAAGTTGCATCTTCCGGAGAGGTGTCTTTCCATTTGACGAGGACTTCCTTAATCATGCAACCGCGCAGGTGCTTGTCTCGTGTGTCTAGAACCTGTTCGGGTTGAAGCCAGATTGACCCTTCTTCGTCCAATTCAGGTAGACTGGTTTGAACTCGGCAATTGTTCCCAATCACTTTCTTGAGGCACGATACATGGAAAACTGGATGGATTTTTGCCGTAGGTGGAAAAGCCAACTTGTAAGCCACTTCTCCAATGCGCTGAAGTACTTGGTATGGTCCGTAGAATTTTGGAGAGAGATTTTGACAACCCTTGTCTTTGAGTGATGTTTGCTTATATGGCTGCAGCCTCAAAAAGACCTGATCCCCTTCTTGAAATTGGCGCTCTGAGCGATGCTGGTCGACCTGTTGCTTCATGCGGTTCTGAGCTTGATGAAGATTCTCTCTAAGATGGGCGAGCATGGTTGCGCGGTGTTGTAGAAGTTGATCCACTGCTTGTAATTTGGAGCACCCCTTGAGATAAGAAGTAGGGGAAGGCGGAAGTTGACCATATACTGCTTCATAGGGAGTCATTTTGGTGGTGGCATGATAGTTGGTGTTATACCACCATTCAGCCAGAGGTAACCACTGTACCCAAAGGTGTTGCTTTTCTGAAGTGAAACACCTAAGGTAGGTTTCTAGACATTTGTTGATGGCTTCGGTTTGACCATCTGTTTGCGGATGATATGAAGTACTGATTTTGAGTTGAGTGCCTTGTATTCTAAAGAGTTCCTGCCAAAAATTACTGGTGAAGATCGGGTCACGGTCGGACACAATAGAAGTGGGCATGCCATGCAATTTGAAGATCTGATCCATGAAAGATTGAGCAACCAAAGTTGGTGTAAACGGGTGGGGTGGGGTGCAGAAATGAGCATACTTCGACAGTCGGTCCACAACCACCATGATGACTGACTTGTTCCCTGACTTTGGAAGACCTGTAATGAAATCCATAGAAACCTCCGTCCAAATTGATGCCGGAATGGGCAATGGTTGTAATGTGCCTGGTGTGTTGAGGGTTTCCCCTTTGTGGCGTTGACAGACATCACATTCTGCTACGAAGGTAAGGATGTCCTTTTTCATGCCTGTCCAAAAAAATGATCTTCTGGTGCGAGCATACGTCTTTTGAAAGCCCGAATGTCCTGCAATGGGAGATGAGTGCAATTCTGCCAAAATGCGACTTTTCAGGGTGGATGTTGGTGAGATTACGACTCTGTCCTTGTAGCGAAGAATATCATTTTGCCACGAGTAGCCCTTGGTGGAATTAGGATCTACCTACAATTGAGAAATGAGTTGGGAGAGCCCGGGGTGTGAAAACCATTCCCTGCGAGCCTCTTCAATCCAGTCTGGAATGGGGAGGGAAATTGCGAGCAGAGTACTTTCCTCTTCAAATTGGCGAGATAATGCATCTGCTACACTATTGTCTTTCCCTTTCTTGTAAATGATCTCATAATCATATCCCAACATTTTGGCTAACCATTTATTTTGTTGTGGGGAGGATAGGCGTTGCTCCAAAAAATATTTAAAACTGTGATGATCTGTGCGGATTTGGAAACGTCGCCCCAATAAGTAAGGTCGCCAGGTCTCGACTGCATGTAAGATGGCCATGATTTCCTTCTCGTAGGTAGATTGGCCCATATTCCTCCCACTGAGTTGTTGGCTTGTGAAGGCCAACGGTCGCCCTTCCTGCATTAAGACCACCCTAATACCTGTACCCGAAGCATCACATTCAATGACAAAGGATTTGGTGAAGTCAGGTAGTGCTAAGACTGGAGTGGAACACATGGCATTTTTGAGAGCGGTAAATGCCTATTGTGCTTCCTCGTTCCAGAAGAAGGAATTTTTCTTTAGGAGTTGAGTGAGGGGCTTCGCTATGCGGCCATAGTTGCGGACAAATTTACGATAATAGCCTATGAGACCCAAAAATCCTCTCAAGCTCTTCAAGGTCTTAGGTTGAGGCCATTCTTGCATTGCCTGGATCTTTTTGGGGTCCACCTTGACACCTTCACGCCCCACAATGTGGCCCAAATACTCAACTTCTTCCATGACAAATGAACACTTGGACATCTTGACAAATAATTTATGCTTGCGGAGCAGTTCCAAGAGTAGATCTACAGGCTGAAGATGTGCAGCCCAAGTGCCACTATAGATGAGGATGTCATCAAAGAAGACAAGGACAAATTTTCTGAGATATGGTTTGAGAATGTGATTTATAAGGCTCTGAAAAGTAGAGGGGGCATTACAAAGACCAAATGGCATGACCAGGAACTCATGATGGCCTTCATGAGTTCTAAAAGCCGTCTTGGGAATGTCGACTTCCTTCATGCGAATTTGGTGGTAGCTTGAGCGAAGATCCAACTTAGTGAAGAATTGAGCCCCATTGAGTTCGTCCAGCAAATCGTCAACCACCGGGATGGGAAATTTATCTTTGACTGTCAACTTATTGAGGGCCCTGAAGTCGGGACACATCCGCCACTCCCCATCTTTCTTGAGAACCATGACCACTGGGGATGAATAAGGACTAATGCTGGGACGAATGACACCTGCTTCCAACAGTTCCTTGATGATTTTTTCTATTTCATTCTTTTGGGTGAACGGATATCTGTATGGCCGCACATTTGGGGGTTGGGCCCCTGGAACCAAGGTGATGCTATGATCATGTTCCCCTCGCGAGGGTGGAAGCTCATGAGGCTTGTCAAAGACTGTCCGATGGTTATTTAAAATCTGTTGCATCTCATGATGAATTGGCAGAGAAATGGTTTCGACTACCTGGATGGCATTAAATTGAGCTACTACTCCATGATGGCCCTTTTTTAACAATTTTTCCATCCTATGCGAGCTGATGATAGAGGGGGCTCCCGCCTGGAGTCCACGGAGGGTATGTGTGGAGTTGTTCTGCTTAAAACTCATATATAACTCCTGGAAATCCATTGTGATTGGCCCAAGAGTGCGGAGCCATTCAGCGCCGAGGACAATGTCGCAACCCCCCATGTGTATGGCAAACATGTGGGTTTTCAACTGATAATCCCCCATTTGAAGTTTGACATTTTCACAGCAGCCTTCACATTTCATTGTGCCCCCATCCGCAATTTGGACTTGGAAGTTAGAAACTGCTCGTACAAAACAATACGCTGCTTCTGCGATTTTTTGATGTATGAAATTATGGGTACTTCCACTATCAATCAAGACTACTACTGGGCGATGTTTAAGGAAACCCCGGATTTTGAGAGTTTGAGGGGAAGAAATCCCTGCCAACGCATGTAGTGAAATAACTGGTTCGTTAGAGACATTCTCCTTTGGGTTGTCTACTTCTAGCGCCTCATGTTCCTCAAGTGGTGGATCTTCCTCTGTTGCGCTGTAGTCAGTGGCATCTATTTGAAAAAATTTGGGCTCCTTGCATTTATGACGTGGGGAGTATTTTTCATCACAGTAGTAACATAGTCTTTTCTTCCTTCTTTCGACCATTTCCGTAGGTGACACCTTTTGGACCTTAAGTGTTTGAGTCCTGTTGTGAGCCTGTGGGGGACGACCTTTAGCGGGGAAATTTGGGCGACTGTATTGGGCTGCTAATGCACGTTCCACCTTACGAGCTACCTGGCAAGCCTCCGTCCACGTGGGAGGGTGGTGAAGTAGAACTTGAGCTTTGATGGCTTCTTTAAGACCACTGATAAAACATTCCGTGTAGAACTCATCTGTGAGACCCCTAGTGCGGAAGGCTAAGGCTTCAAAAGCGGTAATATATTCATCCACTGTACCAGTCTGTCAGAGCTTAGTGAGACGACCCAAAAAAGAGTCTTCCTGTTCAAAGTGATATTGAAGAGCTTTGGTAAATTGGGTCCAAGTCCTAAAAGGTCCATTGCAATGCTGATGCCATTCCCACCACTTCCACCGTTCATTGTCCAAGTACATGCTCCCCAACATAAGCTTAGTCACATCATCTGGAATATGATTCAATTTTAAATACTGCTTCATTTGTGCTAGCCATGCGGACGGGTGAGAACCGTCAAATTTATGCACATCCAACTTGGGAGGTCGCTGACTGGGTGGTGGATGGGTGTGCCAAACGTGAGGAGAGTGGCTAGACTCACCCTCATTGTATTCATTTCCATTATACGCCTCCTCGTGGGCTTGCTCCTTGCCCTTCGGAAGTAATTGTTGTATCTGGATACTTAGTCCGTGAAGCTCATGTTTGAGGGATTGCACGGAGTCTTCCAGTTTGTCCATCCTTTCATTTGCCATCGCTTGAGCTCTAGTCTCTACCATACACCAACCTGATGAAAAATTGGGACCGCCGAAAAAATTTGACTAATAAATTGAATGGTACCACCTTGCTCAGCTCGTCGTCCTGATTCTGATGGGCTAGATCACCAATAAGCGCCCCGGAAGATCTCAGACTTTTTTTTTTTTTTGAAAACTCCTAACAGAGTTTTACTCCTTCTTAATCAATACTGCAGTAGCCAAATCCTCAAAATGTCAATGCTGCCAAAAGTCCTGTGAAAAGTATACCCCGGTATAGGAACCCTTCACAACAACTTCGATCTGGTGGGTCTGAGAGATCTGAATGGCGGAACAACTGCTGCGGTGGATCTGATGGATCTGCGGGACTGATGTCTGCTGTTGCAGCACCTCTTTGCACACGCGGATCGGGAATAGATGATGTGTGATCCTCCGATAGAAAAGGAAACTATGGTCGTGAGGAGTGTCAGGTGCTACAGATCGCAATATACATAAGGGTCTGGCAGTAGTACTCGGCCCAATGTTTCAGGGCTCTAACTAAGGAGGATCGACCATACCCTTAGCCATACAACACGACTTCCCTATCGTACGGGCGAGTAATCTCTCCGAGTGCTGTTCTCGGTGTACTGTAGCCACAAGACGGCCGACGGTTTATCTATGGCGAGGTTTCAAGGGAGCCTAGGGGGCTTCCGATATACCCAGAGGGTACGTGGAAGACAGTCCGTGCGCGGTTCTTTCTAATGCGCTACTACTCAAAGGGGTACCCACAGGGGTTACAAGGGAGTCCAACAGACGTGACCACCTCTTGTATTTCCTGCGTGCATGCCTCCCCAAATCCACAGGTTTATGCGCTCAACGACAGATCCCGTGGTTTGAAGACGCCGGAACACGTCTCTAGCCGAATTTTTTTTTTTTTTGCTAAGAATTGGAGATCCCACCAGCCCTGGAAAGTGCTCTTAACATGCAAAATGATACCCAAATACAGAATATGCGAAGAAAAGATACCCAGAACACAGAATAGCAATGATTTTATTATTCAGAGAGTAATGTTCACTTGCCTCTTCGAGGGGGCAACCTCCAATAGAGCAGAGCTCGACTACAAAATAAGACACAATGCTCCTTGCAGGGAGTCTCTCTCCTTTATATATGACTCATACATGCAATACCACGGGCCAATACCGTGGGTTTTATTAATACCATCTATCTAATACTACGGCCCATTTGCAACTAACTGTGGTCCTGTCATTAATTGCGGGTTAACCACTTACAAATATTAATATGGGCTTTATTGACTCTTGACTATGACGTGATCCAATGACATAAATAAGGGGGTTAGGGTGGGACCCTAACAGATTTATGCAGTGCTGGATAACGAGGAGGAAGATCACCAGGAAACTATTATCAAGATGGATGGTAAGATTTGCGATCAAATTATATCCATTTTGATTGAACCTAGATCTAATTATAGTTATGTTAGTCTTGACCTGGTGGATAAGTGTGGTTTGAAATAAGAAGTGCATGTAGAATCCTTGTTAGTGCAATTGGATACAAGTACAAAGAAGAGAGTGTATCACTGGGTAAGAGCTTGTGCGTTCAAGTTGAATGGTATGCCTACCTTAGCACATTTGAATTTATTTTTGTTGGGATCATACATTGTGTGTTTGGTTATGGACTAGTTGCGCCTTCAAAGGACTAAGGTGGACTGTTATGACAAATCTATTTAGTGTTTGGATGATAATGGAGAACAAAGGATCTTGTACGATAAGAAGAAAGAAACATTAGTTACAATGGTGACATGTATGCAGGCAAAGAATGTTATGAAACCAGCTCACAGAAAGATAGAAAAGAGAGGTCAACGCCTTAGAATTCAGCCTCTTCGAGGGGGAAACCTCCTTTACATTACACAAATGAGAAATTCTTGGATGATTCAAATGAAAAAACCTCCTTTCTATATATAGGAGTCTAAGGAGTCACAATATAACCCAACCAACCTAACAATAATAATATAAAGCCACAAAAATAGCAATAGAGGGACTCTATGGGGCACAGTAATAACAATATGGGGACAATAGGGGCATAACAATATTAATAATGGATACAACTACAATAGTAATGGGGTAATCACTAGTATTATAGGGACCCAACAAGCCCCTCTCCTTCAAAAAAGTGTTGTCCTCAATGCTTCAGTAGTTCTGGATGCTTCTAAATAAAATTCTCATCCTCCCATGTGGAATCTTCAGTGGATAAGTTCTTCCACTTTATAAGATACTCTGAAATTGATCGATTTCATAACTGTCGAGTTCTTGTTTCTGTGACTGCTTCTAGTTCCAATATAATTTTTCCTTCCTCGTCAAGTTCTGGCAATATTGTTTGAACTGGGAGATTGTCACCTATAACATTCTTTAAACATGAAACATGGAAAACTGGGTGCAATCGAGAAGCTGCAGGAAGCTCCAATTTGTATGCCATAGTACCAATCTTTTACAACACCTTGTATGTACCATAATACTTTGGTGATAATTTATTATCCTTCTTAGCTTGCTTAAGGGACAATTGCTTATATGGTTGTAGCTGTAGGAATACCCAATCACCTACATCAAAACTTCTTTCGTTGCGATGTTGATCTGCCTATTGTTTCATTCTATTCTATGCCAACACAAGGTTATCCTTTAAGAGTTGGAGGACATGTTGTTGATGTTCGATGTGATGTTCCATTGCTTGAACCTTAGAATTTTCTCTTAAATATGATGTGATGGATGGTGGCTGGTATCCATAAAGTGCCATAAATGGGGTCATTTTTGTTGTTGTATGGAAGGAAGTGTTATACCACCATTCAGCCAGAGGCAACCATTTGACCCATTGTGTCTGTTTATCAGATACAAAGTAATGAAGATATCCTTCAAAACATTTGTTTACTATCTTAGTTTTCCCATTATATTGAGGATGATATGATGAGCTATGAGCTAATTGAGTACCAAGACAAGAAAATAAGTATGTCCAAAAATTTCCAGTGAAAATGGGATCTCTGTCACTTACAATAATCTTTGGGTTTCCATGTAGCTTTTGAATTGTTTCCATAAATGTAGTAGAAACTGTACTGGCTTTAAATGGACATGATAATGCACAAAAGTGTGCATACTTGGTAAGTCTGTCAACTACCACCATGATGACACTCTTTCCCTCAGACTTGGGTAAACCTGTGATAAAATCCATTGAAACCTCCTCCCAATGTTGGCTTGGAATGGATAAAGGTTGTAATACACCCGGTGTCTTAATTGTTTCAACTTTATTTTGTTGGCAAACCAAACATTCCGCCACAAACTTTTGAATATCTGATTTAAGGCCCTCCCAAAAAAATTCCTTCTTAACCCTGTGGTAAGTTTTTAAAAATCCTGAGTGCCCTCCTAAGGGATAAGTGTGCAATTCCATAAGAATGTTTTGGTTTAGCTGGGAATTCTTACAGAGGTATAAGTGATCTTTGTACCATAATGAATCATTTTTCCAGCTAAATGTATCAGATGTACTAGAGTCTTGTTGTAACTTTCGAATAAGTTCCCACACTTCTTCATCATTCTTCCATTCCTCCCTTGCTTCGTTAATCCAATCTAGTTGGATAATAGAAATGGCGCACAACAATGCTTCCACATCCTCATCCTTTATTGGGAGTGCATCTGCCACCACATTTTGCTTCCCTTTTTTGTAGATGATTTCAAAGTCATAACCCAACATCTTTGTGACCCACTTTTGTTGCTCTTCAGAGGATAATCTTTGTTCTAAAAAGTATTTAAGGTTATCATGATCCATTTTCACCTTGAAGTGTCTTCCCATTAGGTAGGGTCGCCATTTCTTAAGTGCATGGAGTATTTCCAACATTTCCTTCTCATAAATAGCTTTGTGTAAAAACTTTCCCTTGATTGGACAACTTTCGAGAGCAATGGGTGTTTCATCTTGCATTAAAATAGCACCAATTCCATTTCCTGAAGCATCACATTCCACAATAAAGGTTTTTGTGAAGTCTGGTGTAGCTAAGACCGGTGCTTGGCACATTGCCTCTTTATGATGCTCGAAGGCCTTTGTTGCTTCTGGAGTCCACGAAAATGCATCTTTCTTCAATAAAGTTGTTAGAGGTGCTGCTATTCTCCCATAATTCTTAACAAACTTGTGATAATACCCTGTCAACCTGAGAAATCCTCGCAGATGCTTTATGGATGTGGAGATTTTCCATTCCTTAATGGCTTTAATTTTTCTAGGGTCTACCTTAACTCCTTCATGAGATACAATATGACCCAGATATTCCACCTCTTGTACTGCAAAGAAACATTTGGATATTTTTGCATATAATTGTTTCTCCTCCAATAGTTGTAGCACCCTGTCAACATGTTCAACAGGATCCTTCCAAGACTTGCTATAGATTAGTATATCATCAAAAAATACTAACACAAATTTTCTAAGGAATGGTTTGAAAATGGAATTCATCAAACCTTGAAATGTTGAAGGTGCATTGGTAAGGCCAAAAGGCATGACCAAAAATTCATAATGACCCTCATGAGTTCTAAATGTTGTTTTCGGAATGTCTTCAGTCTTCATTCCGATTTGATGATATCCTGAACGAAGATCCAACTTGGTGAAGTAAATTGATCCATGCAATTCATCCAGTAATTCATTAATGATAGGAATGGGAAACTTATCTTTAATATTGAGCTTGTTGATCTCCCTATAATCCGGACACATGCGCCATGATCCATCCTTCTTGTGCACCAATACTACTGGAGCAGAGAAAGAACTTTGACTCGGTTGAATTATACCAGCCTCTAGCATTTCTGCAACCATACGTTCAATTTCACTCTTTTGGGCATAGGGATATCTGTACGGCCTGATGTTTGGAGGAACACTTCCTCGAATCAGATGAATAGCATGATCATGATCACGAATAGGTGGGAGGCCTTTGGGAGTCTCAAATACCTTGGAATGATTGTCCAAGACTTTTTGGAGATCTGGAGAAATAGATGATTCCAATGTGGAAACATCTAGCGAACATAATTGTGCAATTAAACCTCTTTGTTCCTTTTTTAGAAGCTTTGTCATACCGTTAGAGCTGATTATCTTTCTCGATTTTCGTGCAAAACCCCTTAATTAAACTTCCTTTCCTTCCGCAGAAAATTTCATGAAAGTTTCTTGAAAATTAAAAGCTATTGTACCCAAGGATTGTAGCCATTGGACTCCTAGTACAACATTAGCACCTCCCATTGGAATGAAAAGCATTGGGCTAGTTAATACATATTCTCCCATGGATAGCTTGATATTATGACACTTTCCAAAGCAATTTATTGTTCCTCCATTTGCAACCATCACTTGACACTCTGGTGCTAGATATAAGAAGCAATTCAATTCTTTTGCTACCTTACAATGAATAAAATTGTGGGTACTTCCTGAATAAATCAACTCTATTACCTTTTTCTTCTTGATTTGTCCTTCTATCTTGATGGTTTGAGGAGTGGTAATTCCCGCCAATGCATTACAAGATATGGTCAGATTCATTTCTTCTTTATCTAGGCTTTGTTCCTGGAGTATATCCTCTTCTTTTGACCTTTCTTGTTCCTTTTCTTCTTCCTCTTCACAATCTATGTAGAATAATTTCTTCTCAGCACACTTATGACCTTTAGTGTATTTGCTATCACAACTGTAACAAAGCCCTTTTGCTCTTTTTTCTTCCAATTGTTGTGATGTCAACCTTATAGGTTGTGGAAGACTAGGGGCAACAACACTTCCATATTTGTAGTTGTGAGTGGTATGCTTCCTGGTTGCCATAATTTTGCTTTCCATTTTTCTTACTAACCAGAATGCCTTCTCTAATGAATCAGGTTCCCAAAGGCGAACATCATGTTGGATATTATCCTTTAAAGTCCCTATGAACACATCAATCCTATGCTCCTCTGGAATATTTTTTACCCTTATGTTCAATTTTTGGAACTCCTGAATGTGCTCCATTATTGAACCCTTTTGTTTGAGACTTATCAATTGGCTAAAAGAAGTGTTGCTTTTTGTATCCTCATAATGTGCTGTCAATTCTTCCGTAAAAATTGCCCAAGTGATAATTTTTTTACGAGAGCAAAGCCATTGATACCATACAAACTGATTTGGTTCCAAATATAAAGTTGCAATACATACCTTTTGTGTGTTTTGCACATTATTGAGATCAAAAAATTGCTCCATCTGTAATATCCATGTTGCGGGATCCTTGCCATCAAACTTCCTCATATCGATTTTTGGAATATGGTGGGTCTTCGATCCAACATTAGAGTCTATGAAATCATGATTAACATTTCTTTTTTTCTCATCATGAGTTTCCTTTACTACCCTTTCACCATTAGTGACCATTTCTTGTAGCAACTTGTTCATATTTATCTTCAATTCTTCCATCTTATCATCCATGCCATCAATTTTAGCATCCATGCCATCAATTTTAGCATCCATGCCATTCATCTTAGCTTCCATTCCATCCATCTTAGCTTCTACACCTTTCTCTAAACAATCCATCTTAGCTTCTACACCTTTCTTTAAACCATCCATATTAGCTTCTACATCTTTCCTTAAACCATCCATCTTAGATTCTGTTGCTTTTTGTGCATGTGACACTTGTTTCACTTGGTCTCATAATTTTGATATATCATGTTGCATTTCTTCCTCTTCTTCATGAGTCATGCTAGAGATTTCAAGTTTCTTACTAGGTGTTTTCATTTTCTTTCCTTGGGGCATCAATTATTGATTCAAACTAATTTTTCAAACCAAGCTTATGCAAAAAATTTAAAAAAACTACACACCTTTTTCACTTTATAGAAGCTTGATATTGAATCTTATGTATCTCTACGATTTCAGATCATCCAGTTCTAAAATTGTGACCTGTAGTATCCCTCTGTGTCCTCTTTCCAATGCCACCAGTCTGATCCAAATTGGATTCTCCAAGGAAGAGTTATGCACAATCTCCCAAGATGACTTGATTATAGACTAGTTCAGTAGAGCTAACTTGTACGACGTGCCATGAGTCACTGTTTCGACCTTTGGATCTGAAAAAGATATACAAGAAACTACAGTCTGTCCTCTTTTTGTATCTTCTTATGAAATTTCAATCCAATACTCAGAGAGAAAGTTATGATGGTTTTCCCCAGGTCACTTGTTTGGAATGTAATTCAGGAGTCTGCAAAAAGATCAACTTCCTAAGATCATATCTCCACAAATATAGCGCGAAAAGCTCTGAAATTCGGACCCAAGATTTCGCGTGATTTCTTCTCAAACGATTTTTTTTTTTAGCTTCTGAAACATCGGAGAAAAAATTTTATAGCAAAAATGCCACGATGA
Source organism: Pinus tabuliformis (assembly GCA_031772625.1). Taxonomy (NCBI): domain Eukaryota; kingdom Viridiplantae; phylum Streptophyta; class Pinopsida; order Pinales; family Pinaceae; genus Pinus; species Pinus tabuliformis. The sequence continues at coordinate 851,487,272 of CM062805.1, read as the reverse complement.
CCTGTTTGGAGCAGCGAAACCCTAGAATCCAAAGCTCTAATACCAAATGTTTTGAAACCATCTCACAGAAAGATAGAAAAGAGAGATCAATGCCTTAGAATTCAGTCTCTTTGAGGGGGAAACCTCGTTTACATTACACAAATGAGCAATTCTTGGATGATTCAAATGACAAAACCTCCTTTCTATATATAGGAGTCTAAGGAGTCACAATATAACCCAGCCGACCTAACAATAATAATATAAAGCCACAAAAATAACAATAGAGGGATTCTATGGGGCACAGTGATAACAATATGGGGACAATAGGGGCACAAAAATATTAATAAGGGATACAACTACAATAGTAATGGGGTAATCACTAGTATTATAGGGACCCAAAAAAGAACAACCATAGAAAAGGGTGTGTGTTATTTGCAGTGCATATTTCTAGTGATAAAGGTAAGGATGTTGAGGATGTGAAGATATTGAGAAGGTAATCAGCCTTACAACAGTTTTAGGATTTGTTTTCAACGGAGATTTCAGATTTTTTGCCTCACATAGAAGTGTATCTTTCCATTGAGTTGGTACCCAGGGAAACACCAACATCGAAGGCACCATATAGGATGAGCACTCCAAATTTAGAAGGGTTGAAGTTGCAGTTGAAGGAAATTATTAAAAAGTGATACATTAGGCTAAGTGTATCACCTTGGTGAGCACCACTGTTGTTTGTGAAGAAGAACAATGGCACTCTCAGGGTATGCATTGATTATAGGACTTTGAATAAGATCACCATTAAGAATAGGTATTCGTTGCCGAGGATTGATGACTTTTTTGAACATTTGGAGTGGTAGTGTTCTCGAAGATTGGTCTGAGATCAGGATAGCATCAAGTACACATCAAGGAAGAGGACATTTACAAGATAACTTTTAGGACCAGGTATGGGCATTGTGAGTTTTTTGTAGTTCCATTTGGTTTGACTAATGCTCCAACTGATTTTATGTTCTTGATCAATAGTGTATTGCATTCTTATCTAGACAATTTTGTTATTGTATTCGTTGATGACATCTTGATATATTCTAAAAATTAGCAAGAGAATGTCAAGCACTTAGAAACAGTGTGAGATCAATGAGGGAGTATTAGTTGTATGCCAAGCTTAGCAAATGCAGTTTCTTTTAGACATAGGTATATTACATGGGATATGTTGTTTCCAACGAAGGCATAATAGTGGATCCAAAGAAGATAAGTGATACCATGGAGTGGGAAGCTCCTAGAAATGTGGACAAGGTAAGTTAATTCATGGGGTTAACAGGTTATTATAAGATGTTCATCAAAAAATTCTCTCACATTACATATCCAATTACGTCACTGTAGAGGCAAGGTAATAAATTTGAACGGATAGAGGAATGACTAGCCAGATTTGAACAATTGAAGTAGCTTTTGACAAATGCTCCAGTGTTAAATATTGAAAATATGGAAAAAGAGTTTGTGCTGTGTACACATTCTTGCAAGAGAGAACTTGGTGAAGTCCTTATGCAAGAAGGATATGTAGTATGATATGAGTCACGAAAACTGAATGAGCATGAGAAAAATTATCCAACACATTATCTTGAGTTGGCAATAATAATCCATCCATTAAATATGTGGAGGCACTATCTTCTTGGAAAGAGGTTCATATTGATGAGTGATCACAGTGAATTGAGATACTTTTTCGACCAACCAAATTTGAATTCCAGGCAAGCTATATGGTTGGCCATGATTAGTGAGCTTGACTTTGGGATTAGGTACATTAAGGGAAAGGAAAATAGGGTCGCAGACACTCTTAGCAAGAGAGTATAGGTAAATCATGTAGAAACTATGAGTTCCTATAGGACAAATTTACAAGATCATATTTTACAGGCAAGAAAACAGGCTGGCAGGTACATGGAGCTTTTGCACAGGTTACAAAAAGGAACCGGTGGTCAGGATGTGGACTATCATCTTACATCAGATGGTTTGGTTAGATTTAGGGACATGATATATGTTCCAAACAACAATGGGCTCAAGAAGACTATATTGAGAGAGTTTCATGCAAAACCATATTCAAGTCACCCAGGATACCAGGAGACATTAACAACAGTGAAGAAGTTTTATCAATTGTCGAATCTAAAGAAGGAATTGGCACAATTTGTGGCTATATGTTTTGACTGTCAATAGGTGAAAGTTGAATATAAGCATCGAGGTGAACTACTACAACCGATTTTGATCCCAAAGTGGAAGTGGGAGGTCATTTCCATGGAAATAATCACAGGTTTTCCGAGGACATCTAGACAACATGATTCCATCATGGTTGTGGTGGACAAGATGAAAAAGATAACACACTTCATTCCAATGAATTCTATGTATTGAGCTAGTGATGTGGCATAGGTATTCATAATAGATGTACTAAGGTTGCATGTTGTTACAAAGAATATTGTGTCTGATAGGGATGTTAAGTTCACTTCCAAGTTTTGGAAGGAATTGTTTGGAGGTTTGGAGACAAAGTTGGTCTTCATCACAACTTATCATCCATAGAAAGATGGACAAATAGAGAGGGTCAACAAGATATTGGAGTACATGTTGAGTATGTATGTGATTCAACAACAGAGGAGATGGGAGGAGTACCTTTCATTGGTTGAATTTGCTTATAACAATGGGTATCAGGAGTCACTGAGGATGAGTCTTTTTGAGACACTCTATAGGTGGATTTGTAATACTCCCATTAGTTGGAGTGATCTAGTTAAGAGGGTGTTGATTGGACCACATATGTTTTCAGAGATGCAACAAGAAATGGAGTTTATTAAAAATAATCTAAAGGCAGCATAGGATAGACAAAAAAGTTATGCAGATCAGAATAAGATGTTTAAGGAGTTTCAAGTTGGGGAATAAGTGTATTTGCGCAGCAAGCTGAAGAGTATATCCTTGAGGATTGGATCATGTGCCAAGCTGACACCTCGATTTTGTGGATCTTCAATATTCTTGAAAGGATTGGATCCGTAGCATATTGACTTGCATTGCCTTCGATAGTGAAATTCCGTGATGTTTTCTATGTGATTTTTCATAAGAAGTGTGTTAAAGATGTTGATCATGTGATGGTACACTTATTTCAAGTTGAATGTTGGGCAAGACATTCTAGTGTGGGTGTTCATTTGGTTATTAATGGCTAAGGAAATTGGAAAAAGCAATGGCTAAGGCTTTGGAAAGGAAAAATGGCGTTTTTGGCACAATTATTTATGAAAATAATGGAAATTAGGAGAAAAGGAAGGTGAACACAGAAAATTTTAAGGACACAAATTTATTTTAAAGTTTAGAAACCTTGGCGAATCTTATTAGTTTCTAATATACAAATAACAAAATGTTTGAAAACATGTTTGTAAAAATATTCAAATTTATAATGAGTTTATATTATGTTTGTAAAATTTTGGCAATTTTTAAGGTAAAATAATTTTATAGTATAAAATTTGGGCGAATCATTTTTAGGAAAAAATGGAAATTAGTGAATCTTTTTTTTGTAAAAAAACATAGAAAATTAGCCCACCTACGAAAATTAACCCCTAAAATTTTCCTTGAAGGTGAAAGGTCACAAGTTGCATGTGAGGATACTCCTTACCACATGTGCAATGCTACAACCTTCCTATACCATCACCTTTATTCTACTTCCCTCCATGTTGTGACCCATTAAATTTCTTGTAAGGTGCAACATTTTCTTTCCCACCTACATCCTGAGGCCTTGTTATTTTCGATTGCCATTTACCTTTAGCTTTGTATTTCCCTTTCCAACCTTGCTGAGATTACTCTTGTGCTTTGAATGTTCATAAAAATTATTTGATTTCCTAATAACTTCCACAAGGGACTGAGGCTCATCATACTCAATCTGATCTCTAAATGCTAATGGAAATCCACTGACAAATCTCTAAACTTTGGCCTTCTCATCCTTAAGATACAATACATACCTCAATAACTCCATAAACTTGGTCATATAGTCCTCATCTATCATCGATCCCATCTTTAGCTCATAGAACCCATTGGTTTTGTTGTTGTAGTACCTCTCTGACAAGTACTTCTTCCTGAAAAGTATCTTGAATTCATGCCAAATCAACTCTTATGTCATGATGTCTCTAACCTGCTTCACATATTCTCACCAGATGTTTGCTTTCACTTTCAGGCTAAAGATAGATATTATGGCCTTCATATCCTCCTTGTATTCATGCAGCTGAAATAATTTCTTCATCCAAACTAGACATGCTTTTTCATCCTCCGACTTCTTCAAATATCCATCAAAGTTAGATGGCTTTGATTTTTCGAAATCATCTGAAAAATATCCCCTGCCACTCCTCCTGTAAGAATTATAACGATGAAAATCATAGTTCCTGTCAGAACCAGAACTATAATAGAACCTGTGTCCATCACCTCTCATATTCAGAGTATCCAAGAGCCTGCCATCTCTGATCGTGTCATATTTATCTGACTTGTCCCCGCCATGAGATTTACTACCATATGTCCCATTTTTCCTGTCCTCCTATCCATGGCTAATATGAAGTGGTCCTTGTCTCTATAATTACGAAAAACTCTGAAGGATTACTGCGTTGAATTTTTCTTGTTTCTCATGTGCCTGAATGATTCTATCATTATTTTCCTTGCAACTCCTTATTTCTACCTTCAAGATTCTCAATGTGCTTGTCAATTCAAAAGAATTTCCAACACCACATTGCTCATTTGACCATTAGGGAGAATATCGTGAACGGTAATCTACCATCTTTCTAGTCATCTTTGATCTCTTACTTGCAAGCAAACCATGTCATTTAAAACCAAAACATAACATAATCAACATACCTCAATATAGTTCAAGGGAGGATACCTCATCTGTAAGATCAACTAGATTAGCATGATACATGTATAATCATAATCACATCAACATATAAAATTAGCTTAGCCACTATCCAATTATCAATGCTTGATCATACCAACCACATACCCTAACCTCATGCATGACAACTACAACCGTATCAATGTATGCATAACAATATATAAGCACTGAAATGCATAACCAATGCATAACTGACATACACTGACAATGACCACATCCCACAACACACCATCAACTTTCACATGGAAAAACCACAGGACCATGACCATCACTATGAATACACAATAAGTACATATACCATAAACATAAAGAACACATATGCAACCAACGTGAATTCTGACCAACACACTGCCCATCTAGTCCAAGGGGTGAACCATGCTCTGCTACCACTCTATAACCCCATCCTCCCACATTTACCCAAGTTAACCAGTCCATTGGGGTAAACATGTGACAAGAGGCTACTATGATGTGATTCAGCTCCCCATGTATAGTTAAGGAAGTGGAACCAACAAAACCAACCCAAACTGACCTTTCACACATGCTACAAAACCTTCAAGAACCAGCAAATCCTTCCAGGTGACCAACCCTTGAGGAAACTTGGCATTTCACTGATATGGACTCCCAACCTCTCCCATGAAAATCCATGCATGTGATTGAGGCCTTCCATTCACTCCCACACAAGGGCATGCCAATGATTGTGGACTTTTTTAGCTAGTTCTAAGCCAGCGACCCTAGATTCTATGCCACTTTTTCAAGGCTAGGACTCAATCCAATGCCCAAAACTTCATGAAACTTTAAAAAATTATAAATGACGTTGAACCAAAGGTTTTCATGAAAACACTTGATCAATGACTTGAATGGACCCCTACTAGCCATGACAGGAATTTTTTCAAACATGTCACAAATATGTAATCTACATGTCATAACAACAAATCTGAGCATAAGGGTCTCATACTTATCTGATATTCATAAAGAAGCATTGTTGCCTTATCAAAATAGTTGAATTATCATTGATTAGGTCATATATTCATTGTACATTCATTCATTAACAAAAATATGATGGAAACCATACATCAAGTGTGTCATAAAACATACTCATAACCAACATATAACTAATAGAAATAACAAGGATATAATAGCCATAAGAATCACATATGAACCAATTTGTTACACATGAATACCAAGGAGAAAGAGCTCTTATTAATGAATGCAAAATCCAACCAGGTATGGGACTTCCATGAACCACCTGAACATAGATTGGTTGAACCAAATATTTCTTTCAGCCAATCACCCTTGTGCCATATTCCAAGCATCAATGTGGGACTCAAAACCAACCAAATCAGGTTTCCTCGAGCTTTACCAAAATCCCCACCAGATCACTTAGCCTTAAACAAGCGTGGATGCCATCGGATTTCTCCACCTACACTATGAGTAATTTTCCTATCTCCTAGTCTTTATAATTTACCGTATATCCCTCCATACAATAGTCGAGGATTCCTAGCCTTAATAAAGACTCCACCCTCCAGGTTTTACTATATATATCGCCATTCACCAGTCAAGGATTCCTAGGCCTAATCGAGGGCACACACCTCTAGGATTTATCATATATCCTGCCATTCACTGGTCAAGGATTTATAGGCCCACTGAGGCACACAAAATCCCTCTTTACCATAATCCCAATCCAGTCTAGGGATTCATAGGCCACGTGTTCCTTCTTTCAGAGACCACCTCACTCAGTTTCAAAACCATCCAAAAATACAGCTTAACCAAATAAAAGAGAACCCATCACACCATGGCTTTCTAGAAATGGAAAGTCAAGGATGAATAACACTATCAAATCTGGTAAAACCCATGCCAATGACAGCACAAGAACCAAATACACACATGCATGTACCGTGCATGCCAAATATAGCAAGGAAATCACACATGCAAATTGATACCTACAAATAACCCCTTTGTAGTTGCGTGATCCTGCTCTTCTTTACATGATCTTTGATTTCCTTTGCCTTATTTGTCATTCTTTTGCCTTCCTTGATCCAATGCTAGAATGCTCCAAGAAAACTCTTATTTTCCAAGAGTGTAAGAGAGAGAGAATAGAGAGAGAGCTCCAAAACTAAACTTACAAAAGGTACCAACTGATCCTCAGAATCCTTTTTATTAATGAGGCCTCTATTTTCTTCCATTTTCCATTATTTTCCTTCATTTTCCTCCACACATGCAACTTGTGACCTTTCACTTTCCTTTTCTTCTAATTTCCAATATTTTCATAAATAAATTGCCAAAAATTTCATTTTTCCTTTCCAAAGCCTTTGCCTTTGCCAATTTCCTTATCCATAATAAACCAAATGAACACCCACACTAGGATATTTTTTCCCAACATTAAGCTTGGAATATGTGTCCCATGACCTTGGTTACTATTTTTCCTTTATTAACTTTATTACATGGAATTTTGAACAGGGTTGTTCCATCTTATTTGAAAAATTTCTTATCAATCTATTCATTTCCTTAATATGACCTTGGTTACTATTTTTCCTTTATTAACTTTATTACATGGAATTTTGACCAGGGTTGTTACATCTCATTTGACAAATTTATGATCAATCTATTCATTTCTTTAATATTATATTCAAATGAGTCTTTATTGTAAGTGGGATGGTAAATTTCATCTTTTATATTCTTCTTACCTTTTTATCTATTTCCCGCTCTTTCTTTCTCCACATCACAATTTTTATTTCCAACTTCTGTTCTTCGTATTTTTCCTATAGTGGTTGAGTTCCCTTCTATCTCGACCATGTCTAATTGCATGTCTGCTAAATTTATGGGTCTACTTTCCCTTAACATGACAGATAAATCAGGTGCGAAAGTGACTAGATAGCTTACCATGGCAATGATTCAGGTAGGTTTTATCTCATTTGGGATTTTTTTATAAATTTTATTGAACCATTTAGTGAATTCTTCTACATTTGTGGAAGGTTTCTTCTTCACTACTAAGAACCCAATGGGATAGTACTAGACATATTTCTTCTCGCCCCATTAGGCATGGAATTTTATTTCCAAATCATCCCATGAGTGTAGTGAGTTGGCAGCGAGAGTGAAAAACCATTTTTACACATCCCCTTCGATGGTTTATACAAATAATCTTAGAAACACATCTTCGTTTTCCATCATAAAATTTTTGGTAAAATCTTGGAATGCACTAATATGTTGTTCAGTAGCCCCTTTCCTCTCACCACTAAATATTGGTAATGGATTCAAATATTTTTTGAGCGTGTCATGTAACACTCGAGGCAATGCCAAGGGAGCATATATTAAGGCTACATAGACCAACGACTGATTGGGTTGATTTTGTTGGTTACGAGGTTGGCCTTGTTTAGCCAAGATGTATTGTAAAATTATGTCTTTAGTGGCAGAGGATGTGGGAGTTATGGTTCTCTCTATTGTTTGTTAATTCATGCAAGATGTAAATGGAAGCGTGTTTTGCGGTTTGTATGGGATGCTAAGTAATTTACAATTTTCGAGTACTCAATTATGAGGGGAGTATATCAATGTGGATAATTTCTAAGAAAGTTAGTTGGGAAACTACAGTCGTATAGGATTGAGGTGTATCATGAGTTTTATTACTTTGTTCCTGAAGTGAAAATGCATCCTTAGTCATTTTGATTTGAACTCGTAGCACTTACACTCAATGGGAGGCCCCCCTAGAGAGTTGTACGACGGTTAAATGTTTTATTACCTTTTAATCTTAATTAGGTTTCGGTTTCATCTGCAAATAATTTAAGTTTTCATGTACTTACTGATTTTAATGACACAAGATTGAGTGCTCATTAAATTTGAAAACAACCAAAAATATTTCATTTTGAAACTATGTTTATTAGGAGTTTCCACTTAGTCTCAAATTTAAATGGTCGAAGTGATTCACATCTTCATTGTAAGCACTAGTAATATATCATAAGTTGAAGTTTCATTTCTACTCTTTAATTTATGTAATAGGATTGATTTCAAATAGTTTAGAATCAGTTTCAATTATGTCAGATAGAATAGGATTTCAAATTGATGCAGTAGATTAAGATTTCATTTCAGCAAGTAGAATAGCCCTTTCAATTTGATGCAACTATAATAGTCCTTTCAATTTAATGCAATAAGGCTAGTTACTTCATTGTGATGCAAGAATAATAGATCAATTCTTGTTATTTAATCTTGTTCTTAGAAGCATAGAAAGAACATGTGCAGAAATTTGAGTTGAGTTGATCTTGATTTAGTTCATGTTTGCAATTTCCTTTATTAGAATAAAAAATATTTTCCATTTTATAATAAAAATAAAATCCTAGCATATAGTGTACACATGCACTTCACAAGTACATGAACCTTGGTTTGACAATTAATGAAGTAATTTAACTAACAATTAAATTACCCAACATTTTTGGTGCCATTGTTGGGGAAGTGTATATAAGATTTTTTTTTTGGTTTGCATATCATATTAGATGAATTCATTATTTAGATGCATAGTTCAAATAATATAAAAATCGTCTAGGATGCATGTATAGATAATGAGGTTCTAGGGGTAGATTTAAAAGAATACGTAGAAGATGTAGTTCAATACCAACATCACCAACCAACCCCACCAGAACAACTAGTGCCACACCATCCACCAACACTCACATTCCATCCATAGTAGGTATACATAGACTCCCTGAGGTACATAGGTATGAAATTCAACCTAGGGACTCACCAACTTCATCCACAGAAGTTTTAGTTTAAGAACCCACATCCCCTACTAAATAAGTTTTATTTCTCTCTTCAACAAGTGAAAAAATCCTAGGACATGAGTTAGAAGTTCCTAGTGAGGAAGAGGAAGAAATTTTTTTTCTGAGATACCATTATTATAACTAGAGGAAGAAGTATCTAACCATATTGTTGAACCTTACATTAGCTCTGAGGAATCTACAATGGTAGGAGAGGTGGAAGGACAAGTATGCAATGTAGATGGTGAACTTAGGATTAGAGGAAGAGGTATAGGAGGAAATAGAGAAAGTGGTCGATGTGGTAGAGGTGGAAGGGGATATGATAGAGAACAAGACCCTTATGGATTCCCTATATTTGATGAAGATACTACAACGACTATGCAAAATATCTCACCTTCTATTCTTCCTAATTTTCATGGCTTGAGAACTGAGGATCTTGAGTCATTTCTTTTTTAGTTTGAATTTGTTGGGTGTGGAGCTTGATTATCTTTTTTATTTAGAGGTATCACCACATTAGATGCTAGTTTGTAATGTGGTGGAAAAGCCACCTATAAAATGTACACTGCAAGGGGGGTCTTGGGGGGGGGGGGGGGGGGGGGAGCGTTGTTGCGATCTTTGGGAGCCCCCCTCGCCACGGTGGGGGATCAAGGGCAGCACCCTCAAAGCTAAAAATAGATGTAAAATTTTGATCTAGGTGGATATTGGTGGCCACCCGCTAATTCCACTTGGATCCCCTCTAGTGCTTCTTACAGTTTTTATCAGTTTCCTTAATTATAGCACAGTTTACTATTTTTAGCAATTTTTCGGGTCCTAAACTTCTGGAGCCGTTTTGAGGCCCTAAACGACGTTTTTTGGGAAATCCACTGTCAGCGATTTTTCTCATAAAAAATGTCTTTTACGTCGTAGTCCTTGGAGAGATCTTTCCAACGGGCTATCATGCACGTCAAACGGAGATAGTATGACCAATTCGCGACCCCGGGAAGTTGATGTACCAACTTACCCAAAAACGGGGCCCACAATTTGGCGTTTCATCTTCTAGGGTTAGGTTTTGGAATGTGAAGGGTTTTCCATTGTTTCTCAACAATAAATAGGCCCTCGAGCCTCATTGTAAGACAGTTCAAAACAGTTCAGAGGCATGTAGCCGACACATCTCTTCTCAGAGATAAGCTACCATCGCCCTAGCTGGGTTATTTCTATTTGTAAGCATATGTCAGTATTCTCCATTAATGAAATGAAGTATTATTTCCGCGGCATCTCTGTTTTTATGGTTATCGCATATTATTATTTCTGTTGCATCTCTGTTTTTATGGTTATCGCATCTCTGTATTTATGGTTATCTCTGTAATCTATTGCGTTCCTGCTTAAATCCGGATCAGTGGTATCAGAGCGGTCTGCTTTTTCTCTGTTTTTCTTTGCATGTCCCCAACGAGGTCGGGATATAAGGAGTTAGGGCTTGAACTGGTCGAACCTTTGCAAGAATAGCCTCGCAAATCTCGACGTCCTCCCATGGCGGATGAGAAGAAAGATGAGGGGGCAGGAGATCCTATCAAAATCTTGCTCGAAGAAGCGCTCGAGCGGCAAAGGAACGCGATGATGGATAGCTTTGCGCAGATCCTTCAGTGGCTACCCAGAGGCGACGCATCGGCTTCCAACAGCTACTCTGGAAACGCCACACCGTTTAAGGTACAAGTTAATTTTGAAATCCCCATCTTCGAGGGTCAAATAGACGCAGATGCCGTAGATAAATGGTTAAATCTGCTAGATGGGTATTTTTCTGTTCACGAATTTTCAAGTCGGGAGAAGATTGTTTTCGCTCTTCTCAAAGCAGCCCCCCACGTCAAGGACTGGTGGGAAACCTATTGCGAGCAGAAGGATGAAAGTACAGGCTCACTATTTTCAACCGCACCCACTTGGAATGACTTCCGGGATGCCATCAAGGAGCAGTACTACCCCGTCGGAAGCTATGAGGACAAATACATCAAATGGACCACACTGCGGCAAGGACAAGACCAAGATGTGCCGAAGTTCACAAAAATTTTTCATACCCTTCGCACACAGTTCAGTATCAAAGATTCTGAGCTGCATCTAGTACTCAAATACCGCGGCTGCCTACATAGATACATCCAGAAAGAGATGGAGTTCTTGAACATCTCCTCACTCGCCACAGCATACCGATACGCTGTCAAAATTGAGCAAAAGTTCAAACAGAAGAAGCGAGACTTTGGATCTGCAAATCCAAATCCTAAAGGACAAAGCCAAGGCGGGGTGACCCAAGACAACCCGTCGAAGCTGCAAGAAAAGAACAACACCACGAAGCCGAAGAAGGACACAGGAAAGTGGTGTGAGTTCCACAAGAGTCCCACTCATAACACAAGTGAGTGTCAGACCAAGCAGTCGCTGGTGGCCGTGTTGAACGCTTCCGAATCAGATGCATATTCCGACTCTGAGTCAGAACCCGACAAGGGGAATGACAAAGGGAAGCAGATTATTGATGCGGATCCCAGCGCCACTGTTGCTACTGCCAAGATCCAGAAAAATGAGCCCGAAGATCCAGAGGAGGGGGAACGTCTTTTCCACTCACAGATGTGGGTGAAGGGTTCGCCGCTGCAATTCATTGTCGACAGTGGCAGCCAAAAGAACCTCATTTCAGGAGAGGTCGTGAAGTGGTTGGGCCTACCAACTACACCACACCCACAGCCGTACAGTATCGGTTGGCTTCACGAAGGACGAGATCTCAACGTTCGCCAGCAGTGTCGCCTTCCCTACAGCATCAAGCCCTTCACAGACGAGGTATTGTGTGATGTTACACCTCTGGATGTTTGTGATGTACTATTAGGCCAGCCATACTTGTGGAGGCGACATGCTGTGTATGAGTCAAGGCCTCGCGTTGTCATCATTTCTTTGGATAATTCATTATACAGGATACCGGAGGTAGCCCCACCTACCGCCACCTCTTTGATCACTGCTAAGAAAGGTAGCAAGCTCATCTCACCGAATAGGAAATTTATTTTCTGTCTGGTTCGTTCCCAATGTAAGGGGAAGATCATTGCTACATCCATGACCCCGGCGAAGGGTTCCTCCACACAGTAGCAGCAACAGAGGGATACAGTCATGACAGAACAGAGGAACAACTTCTCGTTACCTAGAGGGGTACCACACAAGTTTCAGGTGGGCGACAAAGTTTGGTTACATCCCCCATACTTAAAGTTTGGTTACATCTGCAGAGGGAGCGCCATACCAGAACCCATCAGAAACTCAGACCACTTTGACATGGTCCTTACACCATTACCAAAGCTATGGGAGACAATGCATTTGAGCTCAGAATTCCCCCATTCCTTGGCCTGCACTCGGTGTTCAATGTCGACCGCCTTCGGCCATACTTTCCACCATTACTAGACACGTCCGACATTGCAGAACAACTCACACCCACAGAGTTAAATCCAGCTTGCATGGAACAAGTTGCAACTGATCGGATCATGGACACACAAATCAAGCACACTCGCCAACAGAATATCCAACTGTATCAAGTTGTCAAAGCAGGACAACTCCTTCACCAGGGCTAGTGGCTCACCAGGGACCAAGTGCATCAGAAGTTCCCTCATCTCATGGAGGAACTCAACGCAATGGGGACCATTTCTTCCTAAGGGGGGAGGAATGATCCAGGTGGATATTGGTGGCCACCCGCTAATTCCACTTGGATCCCCTCTAGTGCTTCTTACAGTTTTTATCAGTTTCCTTAATTATAGCACAGTTTACTATTTTTAGCAGTTTTTCGGGTCCTAAACTTCTGGAGCCGTTTTGAGGCCCTAAACGACGTTTTTTGGGAAACCCACTGCAAGCAATTTTTCTCATAAAAATCGTCCTTTTCGTCGTAGTCCTCAGAGAGATCTTTCCAACGGGCTATCATGCATGTCAAACGGAGATAGTATGACCAATTCGCGACCCCAGGAAGTTGATGTACCAACTTACCCAAAAACGGGGCCCACAATTTGGCGTTTCATCTTCTAGGGTTAGGTTTTGGAATGTGAAGGGTTTTCCATTGTTTCTCAACAATAAATAGGCCCTCGAGCCTCATTGTAAGATAGTTCAAAACAGTTCAGAGGCATGTAGCCGACACATCTCTTCTCAGAGATAAGCTACCATCGCCCTAGCTGGGTTATTTCTATTTGTAAGCATATGTCAGTATTCTCCATTAATGAAATGAAGTATTATTTCCGCGGCATCTCTGTTTTTATGGTTATCGCATATTATTATTTCTGTTGCATCTCTGTTTTTATGGTTATCGCATCTCTGTATTTATGGTTATCTCTGTAATCTATTGCGTTCCTGCTTAAATCCGGATCAGTGGTATCAGAGCGGTCTGCTTTTTCTCTGTTTTTCTTTGCATGTCCCCAACGAGGTCGGGATATAAGGAGTTAGGGCTTGAACTGGTCGAACCTTTGCAAGACTAGCCTCGCAAATCTCGACGTCCTCCCATGGCGGATGAGAAGAAAGACGAGGGGGCAGGAGATCCTATCAAAATCTTGCTCGAAGAAGCGCTCGAGCGGCAAAGGAATGCGATGATGGATAGCTTTGCGCAGATCCTTCAGCGGCTACCCAGAGGCGACGCATCGGCTTCCAACAGCTACTCTGGAAACGCCACACCGTTTAAGGTACAAGTTAATTTTGAAATCCCCATCTTCGAGGGTCAAATAGACGCAGATGCCGTAGATAAATGGTTAAATCTGCTAGATGGGTATTTTTCTGTTCACGAATTTTCAAGTCGGGAGAAGATTGTTTTCGCTCTTCTCAAAGCAGCCCCCCACGTCAAGGACTGGTGGGAAACCTATTGCGAGCAGAAGGATGAAAGTACAGGCTCACTATTTTAGACCGCACCCACTTGGAATGACTTCCGGGATACGATCAAGGAGCAGTACTACCCCGTCGGAAGCTATGAGGACAAATACATCAAATGGACTACACTGCGGCAAGGACGAGACCAAGATGTGCCGAAGTTCACAAACATTTTTCATACCCTTCGCACACAGTTGGGTATCAAAGATTCTGAGCTGCATTTGGTACTCAAATACCGCGGCTGCCTACACAGATACATCCAGGAAGAGATGGAGTTCTTGAACATCTCCTCACTCGGCACAGCATACCGATACGCTGTCAAAATCGAGCAAAAGTTCAAACAGAAGAAGCGAGACTTTGGATCTGCAAATCCAAAGCCCAAAGGACAAAGCCAAGGCGGGGTGACCCAAGACAACCCGTCGAAGCTGCAAGAAAAGAACAACACCACGAAGCCGAAGAAGGACACAGGAAAGTGGTGTGAGTTCCACAAGAGTCCCACTCATAACACAAGTGAGTGTCGGACCAAGCAGTCGCTGGTGGCCGAGTTGAAGGCTTCCGAATCAGATGCATATTCCGACTCTGAGTCAGAACCCGACAAGGGGAATGACAAAGGGAAGCAGATTATTGATGCGGATCCCAGCGCCACTGTTGCTACTGCCAAGATCCAGAAAAATGAGCCCGAAGATCCAGAGGAGGGGGAACGTCTTTTCCACTCACAGATGTGGGTGAAGGGTTCGCCGCTGCAATTCATTGTCGACAGTGGCAGCCAAAAGAACCTCATTTCAGCAGAGGTCGTGAAGCGGTTGGGCCTACCAACTACACCACACCCACAGCCGTACAGTATCGGTTGGCTTCACGAAGGACGAGATCTCAAAGTTCGCCAGCAGTGTCGCCTTCCCTACAGCATCAAGCCCTTCACAGACGAGGTATTGTGTGATGTTACACCTCTGGATGTTTGTGATGTACTATTAGGCCAGCCATACTTGTGGAGGCGACATGCTGTGTATGAGTCAAGGCCTCGCGCTGTCATCATTTCTTTGGATAATTCATTATACAGGATACCGGAGGTAGCCCCACCTACCGCCACCTCTTTGATCACTGCTAAGAAAGGTAGCAAGCTCATCTCACAGACTAGGAAATTTATTTTCTGTCTGGTTCGTTCCCAATGTAAGGGGAAGATCATTGCTACATCCATGACCCCGACGAAGGGTTCCTCCACACAGTAGCAGCAACAGAGGGATATAGTCATGACAGAACAGAGGAACAACTTCTCGTTACCTAGAGGGGTACCACACAAGTTTCAGGTGGGCGATAAAGTTTGGTTACATCTGCAGAGGGAGCACCTTACCAGAACCCATCAAAAACTCAGACCACTTCGACATGGTCCTTACACCATTACCAAAGCTATGGGAGACAATGCATTTGAGCTCAGAATTCCCCCATTCCTTGGCCTGCACCCGGTGTTCAATGTCGACCGCCTTCGGCCATACTTTGCACCATTACTAGACACGTCCGACATTGCAGAACAACTCACACCCACAGAGTTAAATCCAGCTTGCATGGAACAAGTTGCAACTGATCGGATCATGGACACACAAATCAAGCACACTCGCCAACAGAATATCCAACTGTATCAAGTTGTCAAAGCAGGACAACTCCTTCACCAGGGCAAGTGGCTCACCAGGGACCAAGTGCAGCAGAAGTTCCCTCATCTCATGGAGGAACTCAACGCAATGGGGACCATTGCTTCCTAAGGGGGGAGGAATGATCCAGGTGGATATTGGTGGCCACCCGCTAATTCCACTTGGATCCCCTCTAGTGCTTCTTACAGTTTTTATCAGTTTCCTTAATTATAGCACAGTTTACTATTTTTAGCAGTTTTTCGGGTCCTAAACTTTTGGAGCCGTTTTGAGGCCCTAAACGACGTTTTTTGGGAAATCCACTGCAACGATTTTTCTCATAAAAATCGTCTTTTTTGTCGTAGTCCTCGGAGAGATCTTTCCAACGGGCTATCATGCACGTCAAACGGAGATAGTATGACCAATTCGCGACCCCGGGAAGTTGATGTACCAACTTACCCAAAAACGGGGCCCACAATTTGGCGTTTCATCTTCTAGGGTTAGGTTTTGGAATGTGAAGGGTTTTCCATTGTTTCTCAACAATAAATAGGCCCTCGAGCCTCATTGTAAGACAGTTCAAAACAGTTCAGAGGCATGTAGCCGACACATCTCTTCTCAGAGATAAGCTACCATCGCCCTAGCTGGGTTATTTCTATTTGTAAGCATATGTCAGTATTCTCCATTAATGAAATGAAGTATTATTTCCGCGGCATCTTGTTTTTATGGTTATCGCATATTATTATTTCTGTTGCATCTCTGTTTTTATGGTTATCGCATCTCTGTATTTATGGTTATCTCTGTAATCTATTGCGTTCCTGCTTAAATCCGGATCAGTGGTATCAGAGCGGTCTGCTTTTTCTCTGTTTTTCTTTGCATGTCCCCAACGAGGTCGGGATATAAGGAGTTAGGGCTTGAACTGGTCGAACCTTTGCAAGACTAGCCTCGCAAATCTCGACGTCCTCCCATGGCGGATGAGAAGAAAGACGAGGGGGCAGGAGATCCTATCAAAATCTTGCTCGAAGAAGCGCTCGAGCGGCAAAGGAACGCGATGATGGATAGCTTTGCGCAGATCCTTCAGCGGCTACCCAGAGGCGACGCATCGGCTTCCAACAGCTACTCTGGAAACGCCACACCGTTTAAGGTACAAGTTAATTTTGAAATCCCCATCTTCGAGGGTCAAATAGACGCAGATGCCGTAGATAAATGGTTAAATCTGCTAGATGGGTATTTTTCTGTTCACGAATTTTCAAGTCGGGAGAAGATTGTTTTCGCTCTTCTCAAAGCAGCCCCCCACGTCAAGGACTGGTGGGAAACCTATTGCGAGCAGAAGGATGAAAGTACAGGCTCACTATTTTCAACCGCACCCACTTGGAATGACTTCCGGGATGCCATCAAGGAGCAGTACTACCCCGTCGGAAGCTATGAGGACAAATACATCAAATGGACCACACTGCGGCAAGGACGAGACCAAGATGTGCCGAAGTTCACAAACATTTTTCATACCCTTCGCACACAGTTGGGTATCAAAGATTCTGAGCTGCATCTGGTACTCAAATACCGCGGCTGCCTACACAGATACATCCAGGAAGAGATGGAGTTCTTGAACATCTCCTCACTCGGCACAGCATACCGATACGCTGTCAAAATCGAGCAAAAGTTCAAACAGAAGAAGCGAGACTTTGGATCTGCAAATCCAAAGCCCAAAGGACAAAGCCAAGGCGGGGTGACCCAAGACAACCCGTCGAAGCTGCAAGAAAAGAACAACACCACGAAGCCGAAGAAGGACACAGGAAAGTGGTGTGAGTTCCACAAGAGTCCCACTCATAACACAAGTGAGTGTCGGACCAAGCAGTCGCTGGTGGCCGAGTTGAAGGCTTCCGAATCAGATGCATATTCCGACTCTGAGTCAGAACCCGACAAGGGGAATGACAAAGGGAAGCAGATTATTGATGCGGATCCCAGCGCCACTGTTGCTACTGCCAAGATCCAGAAAAATGAGCCCGAAGATCCAGAGGAGGGGGAACGTCTTTTCCACTCACAGATGTGGGTGAAGGGTTCGCCGCTGCAATTCATTGTCGACAGTGGCAGCCAAAAGAACCTCATTTCAGCAGAGGTCGTGAAGCGGTTGGGCCTACCAACTACACCACACCCACAGCCGTACAGTATCGGTTGGCTTCACGAAGGACGAGATCTCAAAGTTCGCCAGCAGTGTCGCCTTCCCTACAGCATCAAGCCCTTCACAGACGAGGTATTGTGTGATGTTACACCTCTGGATGTTTGTGATGTACTATTAGGCCAGCCATACTTGTGGAGGCGACATGCTGTGTATGAGTCAAGGCCTCGCGCTGTCATCATTTCTTTGGATAATTCATTATACAGGATACCGGAGGTAGCCCCACCTACCGCCACCTCTTTGATCACTGCTAAGAAAGGTAGCAAGCTCATCTCACAGACTAGGAAATTTATTTTCTGTCTGGTTCGTTCCCAATGTAAGGGGAAGATCATTGCTACATCCATGACCCCGGCGAAGGTTTCCTCCACACAGTAGCAGCAACAGAGGGATACAGTCATGACAGAACAGAGGAACAACTTCTCGTTACCTAGAGGGGTACCACACAAGTTTCAGGTGGGCGACAAAGTTTGGTTACATCTGCAGAGGGAGCGCCTTACCAGAACCCATCAGAAACTCAGACCACTTCGACATGGTCCTTACACCATTACCAAAGCTATGGGAGACAATGCATTTGAGCTCAGAATTCCCCCATTCCTTGGCCTGCACCCGGTGTTCAATGTCGACCGCCTTCGGCCATACTTTCCACCATTACTAGACACGTCCGACATTGCAGAACAACTCACACCCACAGAGTTAAATCCAGCTTGCATGGAACAAGTTGCAACTGATCGGATCATGGACACACAAATCAAGCACACTCGCCAACAGAATATCCAACTGTATCAAGTTGTCAAAGCAGGACAACTCCTTCACCAGGGCAAGTGGCTCACCAGGGACCAAGTGCAGCAGAAGTTCCCTCATCTCATGGAGGAACTCAACGCAATGGGGACCATTGCTTCCTAAGGGGGGAGGAATGATCCAGGTGGATATTGGTGGCCACCCGCTAATTCCACTTGGATCCCCTCTAATGCTTCTTACAGTTTTTATCAGTTTCCTTAATTATAGCACAGTTTACTATTTTTAGCAGTTTTTCGGGTCCTAAACTTCTGGAGCCGTTTTGAGGCCCTAAACGACGTTTTTTGGGAAATCCACTGCCAGCAATTTTTCTCATAAAAATCGTCTTTTTCGTCGTAGTCCTCGGAGAGATCTTTCCAACGGGCTATCATGCACGTCAAACGGAGATAGTATGACCAATTCGCGACCCCGGGAAGTTGATGTACCAACTTACCCAAAAACGGGGCCCACAATTTGGCGTTTCATCTTCTAGGGTTAGGTTTTGGAATGTGAAGGGTTTTCCATTGTTTCTCAACAATAAATAGGCCCTCGAGCCTCATTGTAAGACAGTTCAAAACAGTTCAGAGGCATGTAGCCGACACATCTCTTCTCAGAGATAAGCTACCATCGCCCTAGCTGGGTTATTTCTATTTGTAAGCATATGTCAGTATTCTCCATTAATGAAATGAAGTATTATTTCCGCGGCATCTCTGTTTTTATGGTTATCGCATATTATTATTTCTGTTGCATCTCTGTTTTTATGGTTATCGCATCTCTGTATTTATGGTTATCTCTGTAATCTATTGCGTTCCTGCTTAAATCCGGATCAGTGGTATCAGAGCGGTCTGCTTTTTCTCTGTTTTTCTTTGCATGTCCCCAACGAGGTCGGGATATAAGGAGTTAGGGCTTGAACTGGTCGAACCTTTGCAAGACTAGCCTCGCAAATCTCGACGTCCTCCCATGGCGGATGAGAAGAAAGACGAGGGGGCAGGAGATCCTATCAAAATCTTGCTCGAAGAAGCGCTCGAGCGGCAAAGGAACGCGATGATGGATAGCTTTGCGCAGATCCTTCAGCGGCTACCCAGAGGCGACGCATCGGCTTCCAACAGCTACTCTGGAAACGCCACACCGTTTAAGGTACAAGTTAATTTTGAAATCCCCATCTTCGAGGGTCAAATAGACGCAGATGCCGTAGATAAATGGTTAAATCTGCTAGATGGGTATTTTTCTGTTCACGAATTTTCAAGTCGGGAGAAGATTGTTTTCGCTCTTCTCAAAGCAGCCCCCCACGTCAAGGACTGGTGGGAAACCTATTGCGAGCAGAAGGATGAAAGTACAGGCTCACTATTTTCAACCGCACCCACTTGGAATGACTTCCGGAATGCCATCAAGGAGCAGTACTACCCCGTCAGAAGCTATGAGGACAAATACATCAAATGGACCACACTGCGGCAAGGACGAGACCAAGATGTGCCGAAGTTCACAAACATTTTTCATACCCTTCGCACACAGTTGGGTATCAAAGATTCTGAGCTGCATCTGGTACTCAAATACCGCGGCTGCCTACACAGATACATCCAGGAAGAGATGGAGTTCTTGAACATCTCCTCACTCGGCACAGCATACCGATACGCTGTCAAAATCGAGCAAAAGTTCAAACAGAAGAAGCGAGACTTTGGATCTGCAAATCCAAAGCCCAAAGGACAAAGCCAAGGCGGGGTGACCCAAGACAACCCGTCGAAGCTGCAAGAAAAGAACAACACCACGAAGCCGAAGAAGGACACAGGAAAGTGGTGTGAGTTCCACAAGAGTCCCACTCATAACACAAGTGAGTGTCGGACCAAGCAGTCGCTGGTGGCCGAGTTGAAGGCTTCCGAATCAGATGCATATTCCGACTCTGAGTCAGAACCCGACAAGGGGAATGACAAAGGGAAGCAGATTATTGATGCGGATCCCAGCGCCACTGTTGCTACTGCCAAGATCCAGAAAAATGAGCCCGAAGATCCAGAGGAGGGGGAACGTCTTTTCCACTCACAGATGTGGGTGAAGGGTTCGCCGCTGCAATTCATTGTCGACAGTGGCAGCCAAAAGAACCTCATTTCAGCAGAGGTCGTGAAGCGGTTGGGCCTACCAACTACACCACACCCACAGCCGTACAGTATCGGTTGGCTTCACGAAGGACGAGATCTCAAAGTTCGCCAGCAGTGTCGCCTTCCCTACAGCATCAAGCCCTTCACAGACGAGGTATTGTGTGATGTTACACCTCTGGATGTTTGTGATGTACTATTAGGCCAGCCATACTTGTGGAGGCGACATGCTGTGTATGAGTCAAGGCCTCGCGCTGTCATCATTTCTTTGGATAATTCATTATACAGGATACCGAAGGTAGCCCCACCTACCGCCACCTCTTTGATCACTGCTAAGAAAGGTAGCAAGCTCATCTCACGAATAGGAAATTTATTTTCTGTCTGGTTCGTTCCCAATGTAAGGGGAAGATCATTGCTACATCCATGACCCCGGCGAAGGGTTCCTCCACACAGTAGCAGCAACAGAGGGATACAGTCATGACAGAACAGAGGAACAACTTCTCGTTACCTAGAGGGGTACCACACAAGTTTCAGGTGGGCGACAAAGTTTTTAAAGTTTGGTTACATCTGCAGAGGGAGCGCCTTACCAGAACCCATCAGAAACTCAGACCACTTCGACATGGTCCTTACACCATTACCAAAGCTATGGGAGACAATGCATTTGAGCTCAGAATTCCCCCATTCCTTGGCCTGCACCCGGTGTTCAATGTCGACCGCCTTCGGCCATACTTTCCACCATTACTAGACACGTCCGACATTGCAGAACAACTCACACCCACAGAGTTAAATCCAGCTTGCATGGAACAAGTTGCAACTGATCGGATCATGGACACACAAATCAAGCACACTCGCCAACAGAATATCCAACTGTATCAAGTTGTCAAAGCAGGACAACTCCTTCACCAGGGCAAGTGGCTCACCAGGGACCAAGTGCAGCAGAAGTTCCCTCATCTCATGGAGGAACTCAACGCAATGGGGACCATTGCTTCCTAAGGGGGGAGGAATGATCCAGGTGGATATTGGTGGCCACCCGCTAATTCCACTTGGATCCCCTCTAGTGCTTCTTACAGTTTTTATCAGTTTCCTTAATTATAGCACAGTTTACTATTTTTAGCAGTTTTTCGGGTCCTAAACTTCTGGAGCCGTTTTGAGGCCCTAAACGACGTTTTTTGGGAAATCCACTGCCAGCGATTTTTCTCATAAAAATCGTCCTTTTCGTCGTAGTCCTCGGAGAGATCTTTCCAACGGGCTATCATGCACGTCAAACGGAGATAGTATGACCAATTCGCGACCCCGGGAAGTTGATGTACCAACTTACCCAAAAACGGGGCCCACAATTTGGCGTTTCATCTTCTAGGGTTAGGTTTTGGAATGTGAAGGGTTTTCCATTGTTTCTCAACAATAAATAGGCCCTCGAGCCTCATTGTAAGACAGTTCAAAACAGTTCAGAGGCATGTAGCCGACACATCTCTTCTCAGAGATAAGCTACCATCGCCCTAGCTGGGTTATTTCTATTTGTAAGCATATGTCAGTATTCTCCATTAATGAAATGAAGTATTATTTCCGCGGCATCTCTGTTTTTAT
Source organism: Pinus tabuliformis (assembly GCA_031772625.1). Lineage (NCBI taxonomy): Eukaryota > Viridiplantae > Streptophyta > Pinopsida > Pinales > Pinaceae > Pinus > Pinus tabuliformis. The sequence continues at coordinate 851,464,599 of CM062805.1, read as the reverse complement.
GGTTATCGCATATTATTATTTCTGTTGCATCTCTGTTTTTATGGTTATCGCATCTCTGTATTTATGGTTATCTCTGTAATCTATTGCGTTCCTGCTTAAATCCGGATCAGTGGTATCAGAGCGGTCTGCTTTTTCTCTGTTTTTCTTTGCATGTCCCCAACGAGGTCGGGATATAAGGAGTTAGGGCTTGAACTGGTCGAACCTTTGCAAGACTAGCCTCGCAAATCTCGACGTCCTCCCATGGCGGATGAGAAGAAAGACGAGGGGGCAGGAGATCCTATCAAAATCTTGCTCGAAGAAGCGCTCGAGCGGCAAAGGAACGCGATGATGGATAGCTTTGCGCAGATCCTTCAGCGGCTACCCAGAGGCGACGCATCGGCTTCCAACAGCTACTCTGGAAACGCCACACCGTTTAAGGTACAAGTTAATTTTGAAATCCCCATCTTCGAGGGTCAAATAGACGCAGATGCCGTAGATAAATGGTTAAATCTGCTAGATGGGTATTTTTCTGTTCACGAATTTTCAAGTCGGGAGAAGATTGTTTTCGCTCTTCTCAAAGCAGCCCCCCACGTCAAGGACTGGTGGGAAACCTATTGCGAGCAGAAGGATGAAAGTACAGGCTCACTATTTTCAACCGCACCCACTTGGAATGACTTCCGGGATGCCATCAAGGAGCAGTACTACCCCGTCGGAAGCTATGAGGACAAATACATCAAATGGACCACACTGCGGCAAGGACGAGACCAAGATGTGCCGAAGTTCACAAACATTTTTCATACCCTTCGCACACAGTTGGGTATCAAAGATTCTGAGCTGCATCTGGTACTCAAATACCGCGGCTGCCTACACAGATACATCCAGGAAGAGATGGAGTTCTTGAACATCTCCTCACTCGGCACAGCATACCGATACGCTGTCAAAATCGAGCAAAAGTTCAAACAGAAGAAGCGAGACTTTGGATCTGCAAATCCAAAGCCCAAAGGACAAAGCCAAGGCGGGGTGACCCAAGACAACCCGTCGAAGCTGCAAGAAAAGAACAACACCACGAAGCCGAAGAAGGACACAGGAAAGTGGTGTGAGTTCCACAAGAGTCCCACTCATAACACAAGTGAGTGTCGGACCAAGCAGTCGCTGGTGGCCGAGTTGAAGGCTTCCGAATCAGATGCATATTCCGACTCTGAGTCAGAACCCGACAAGGGGAATGACAAAGGGAAGCAGATTATTGATGCGGATCCCAGCGCCACTGTTGCTACTGCCAAGATCCAGAAAAATGAGCCCGAAGATCCAGAGGAGGGGGAACGTCTTTTCCACTCACAGATGTGGGTGAAGGGTTCGCCGCTGCAATTCATTGTCGACAGTGGCAGCCAAAAGAACCTCATTTCAGCAGAGGTCGTGAAGCGGTTGGGCCTACCAACTACACCACACCCACAGCCGTACAGTATCGGTTGGCTTCACGAAGGACGAGATCTCAAAGTTCGCCAGCAGTGTCGCCTTCCCTACAGCATCAAGCCCTTCACAGACGAGGTATTGTGTGATGTTACACCTCTGGATGTTTGTGATGTACTATTAGGCCAGCCATACTTGTGGAGGCGACATGCTGTGTATGAGTCAAGGCCTCGCGCTGTCATCATTTCTTTGGATAATTCATTATACAGGATACCGGAGGTAGCCCCACCTACCGCCACCTCTTTGATCACTGCTAAGAAAGGTAGCAAGCTCATCTCACAGACTAGGAAATTTATTTTCTGTCTGGTTCGTTCCCAATGTAAGGGGAAGATCATTGCTACATCCATGACCCCGCGAAGGGTTCCTCCACACAGTAGCAGCAACAGAGGGATACAGTCATGACAGAACAGAGGAACAACTTCTCGTTACCTAGAGGGGTACCACACAAGTTTCAGGTGGGCGACAAAGTTTGGTTACATCTGCAGAGGGAGCGCCTTACCAGAACCCATCAGAAACTCAGACCACTTCGACATGGTCCTTACACCATTACCAAAGCTATGGGAGACAATGCATTTGAGCTCAGAATTCCCCCATTCCTTGGCCTGCACCCGGTGTTCAATGTCGACCGCCTTCGGCCATACTTTCCACCATTACTAGACACGTCCGACATTGCAGAACAACTCACACCCACAGAGTTAAATCCAGCTTGCATGGAACAAGTTGCAACTGATCGGATCATGGACACACAAATCAAGCACACTCGCCAACAGAATATCCAACTGTATCAAGTTGTCAAAGCAGGACAACTCCTTCACCAGGGCAAGTGGCTCACCAGGGACCAAGTGCAGCAGAAGTTCCCTCATCTCATGGAGGAACTCAACGCAATGGGGACCATTGCTTCCTAAGGGGGGAGGAATGATCCAGGTGGATATTGGTGGCCACCCGCTAATTCCACTTGGATCCCCTCTAGTGCTTCTTACAGTTTTTATCAGTTTCCTTAATTATAGCACAGTTTACTATTTTTAGCAGTTTTTCGGGTCCTAAACTTCTGGAGCCGTTTTGAGGCCCTAAACGACGTTTTTTGGGAAATCCACTGCAACGATTTTTCTCATAAAAATCGTCTTTTTTGTCGTAGTCCTCGGAGAGATCTTTCCAACGGGCTATCATGCACGTCAAACGGAGATAGTATGACCAATTCGCGACCCCGGGAAGTTGATGTACCAACTTACCCAAAAACGGGGCCCACAATTTGGCGTTTCATCTTCTAGGGTTAGGTTTTGGAATGTGAAGGGTTTTCCATTGTTTCTCAACAATAAATAGGCCCTCGAGCCTCATTGTAAGACAGTTCAAAACAGTTCAGAGGCATGTAGCCGACACATCTCTTCTCAGAGATAAGCTACCATCGCCCTAGCTGGGTTATTTCTATTTGTAAGCATATTTCAGTATTCTCCATTAATGAAATGAAGTATTATTTCCGCGGCATCTCTGTTTTTATGGTTATCGCATATTATTATTTCTGTTGCATCTCTGTTTTTATGGTTATCGCATCTCTGTATTTATGGTTATCTCTGTAATCTATTGCGTTCCTGCTTAAATCCGGATCAGTGGTATCAGAGCGGTCTGCTTTTTCTCTGTTTTTCTTTGCATGTCCCCAACGAGGTCGGGATATAAGGAGTTAGGGCTTGAACTGGTCGAACCTTTGCAAGACTAGCCTCGCAAATCTCGACGTCCTCCCATGGCGGATGAGAAGAAAGACGAGGGGGCAGGAGATCCTATCAAAATCTTGCTCGAAGAAGCGCTCGAGCGGCAAAGGAACGCGATGATGGATAGCTTTGCGCAGATCCTTCAGCGGCTACCCAGAGGCGACGCATCGGCTTCCAACAGCTACTCTGGAAATGCCACACCGTTTAAGGTACAAGTTAATTTTGAAATCCCCATCTTCGAGGGTCAAATAGACGCAGATGCCGTAGATAAATGGTTAAATCTGCTAGATGGGTATTTTTCTGTTCACGAATTTTCAAGTCGGGAGAAGATTGTTTTCGCTCTTCTCAAAGCAGCCCCCCACGTCAAGGACTGGTGGGAAACCTATTGCGAGCAGAAGGATGAAAGTACAGGCTCACTATTTTCAACCGCACCCACTTGGAATGACTTCCGGGATGCCATCAAGGAGCAGTACTACCCCGTCGGAAGCTATGAGGACAAATACATCAAATGGACCACACTGCGGCAAGGACGAGACCAAGATGTGCCGAAGTTCACAAACATTTTTCATACCCTTCGCACACAGTTGGGTATCAAAGATTCTGAGCTGCATCTGGTACTCAAATACCGCGGCTGCCTACACAGATACATCCAGGAAGAGATGGAGTTCTTGAACATCTCCTCACTCGGCACAGCATACCGATACGCTGTCAAAATCGAGCAAAAGTTCAAACAGAAGAAGCGAGACTTTGGATCTGCAAATCCAAAGCCCAAAGGACAAAGCCAAGGCGGGGTGACCCAAGACAACCCGTCGAAGCTGCAAGAAAAGAACAACACCACGAAGCCGAAGAAGGACACAGGAAAGTGGTGTGAGTTCCACAAGAGTCCCACTCATAACACAAGTGAGTGTCGGACCAAGCAGTCGCTGGTGGCCGAGTTGAAGGCTTCCGAATCAGATGCATATTCCGACTCTGAGTCAGAACCCGACAAGGGGAATGACAAAGGGAAGCAGATTATTGATGCGGATCCCAGCGCCACTGTTGCTACTGCCAAGATCCAGAAAAATGAGCCCGAAGATCCAGAGGAGGGGGAACGTCTTTTCCACTCACAGATGTGGGTGAAGGGTTCGCCGCTGCAATTCATTGTCGACAGTGGCAGCCAAAAGAACCTCATTTCAGCAGAGGTCGTGAAGCGGTTGGGCCTACCAACTACACCACACCCACAACCGTACAGTATCGGTTGGCTTCACGAAGGACGAGATCTCAAAGTTCGCCAGCAGTGTCGCCTTCCCTACAGCATCAAGCCCTTCACAGACGAGGTATTGTGTGATGTTACACCTCTGGATGTTTGTGATGTACTATTAGGCCAGCCATACTTGTGGAGGCGACATGCTGTGTATGAGTCAAGGCCTCGCGCTGTCATCATTTCTTTGGATAATTCATTATACAGGATACCGGAGGTAGCCCCACCTACCGCCACCTCTTTGATCACTGCTAAGAAAGGTAGCAAGCTCATCTCACAGACTAGGAAATTTATTTTCTGTCTGGTTCGTTCCCAATGTAAGGGGAAGATCATTGCTACATCCATGACCCCGGCGAAGGTTTCCTCCACACAGTAGCAGCAACAGAGGGATACAGTCATGACAGAACAGAGGAACAACTTCTCGTTACCTAGAGGGGTACCACACAAGTTTCAGGTGGGCGACAAAGTTTGGTTACATCTGCAGAGGGAGCGCCTTACCAGAACCCATCAGAAACTCAGACCACTTCGACATGGTCCTTACACCATTACCAAAGCTATGGGAGACAATGCATTTGAGCTCAGAATTCCCCCATTCCTTGGCCTGCACCCGGTGTTCAATGTCGACCGCCTTCGGCCATACTTTCCACCATTACTAGACACGTCCGACATTGCAGAACAACTCACACCCACAGAGTTAAATCCAGCTTGCATGGAACAAGTTGCAACTGATCGGATCATGGACACACAAATCAAGCACACTCGCCAACAGAATATCCAACTGTATCAAGTTGTCAAAGCAGGACAACTCCTTCACCAGGGCAAGTGGCTCACCAGGGACCAAGTGCAGCAGAAGTTCCCTCATCTCATGGAGGAACTCAACGCAATGGGGACCATTGCTTCCTAAGGGGGGAGGAATGATCCAGGTGGATATTGGTGGCCACCCGCTAATTCCACTTGGATCCCCTCTAGTGCTTCTTACAGTTTTTATCAGTTTCCTTAATTATAGCACAGTTTACTATTTTTAGCAGTTTTTCGGGTCCTAAACTTCTGGAGCCGTTTTGAGGCCCTAAACGACGTTTTTTGGGAAATCCACTGCCAGCAATTTTTCTGATAAAAATCGTCTTTTTCGTCGTAGTCCTCGGAGAGATCTTTCCAACGGGCTATCATGCACGTCAAACGGAGATAGTATGACCAATTCGCGACCCCGGGAAGTTGATGTACCAACTTACCCAAAAACGGGGCCCACAATTTGGCGTTTCATCTTCTAGGGTTAGGTTTTGGAATGTGAAGGGTTTTCCATTGTTTCTCAACAATAAATAGGCCCTCGAGCCTCATTGTAAGACAGTTCAAAACAGTTCAGAGGCATGTAGCCGACACATCTCTTCTCAGAGATAAGCTACCATCGCCCTAGCTGGGTTATTTCTATTTGTAAGCATATGTCAGTATTCTCCATTAATGAAATGAAGTATTATTTCCGCGGCATCTCTGTTTTTATGGTTATCGCATATTATTATTTCTGTTGCATCTCTGTTTTTATGGTTATCGCATCTCTGTATTTATGGTTATCTCTGTAATCTATTGCGTTCCTGCTTAAATCCGGATCAGTGGTATCAGAGCGGTCTGCTTTTTCTCTGTTTTTCTTTGCATGTCCCCAACGAGGTCGGGATATAAGGAGTTAGGGCTTGAACTGGTCGAACCTTTGCAAGACTAGCCTCGCAAATCTCGACGTCCTCCCATGGCGGATGAGAAGAAAGACGAGGGGGCAGGAGATCCTATCAAAATCTTGCTCGAAGAAGCGCTCGAGCGGCAAAGGAACGCGATGATGGATAGCTTTGCGCAGATCCTTCAGCGGCTACCCAGAGGCGACGCATCGGCTTCCAACAGCTACTCTGGAAACGCCACACCGTTTAAGGTACAAGTTAATTTTGAAATCCCCATCTTCGAGGGTCAAATAGACGCAGATGCCGTAGATAAATGGTTAAATCTGCTAGATGGGTATTTTTCTGTTCACGAATTTTCAAGTCGGGAGAAGATTGTTTTCGCTCTTCTCAAAGCAGCCCCCCACGTCAAGGACTGGTGGGAAACCTATTGCGAGCAGAAGGATGAAAGTACAGGCTCACTATTTTCAACCGCACCCACTTGGAATGACTTCTGGGATGCCATCAAGGAGCAGTACTACCCCGTCGGAAGCTATGAGGACAAATACATCAAATGGACCACACTGCGGCAAGGACGAGACCAAGATGTGCCGAAGTTCACAAACATTTTTCATACCCTTCGCACACAGTTGGGTATCAAAGATTCTGAGCTGCATCTGGTACTCAAATACCGCGGCTGCCTACACAGATACATCCAGGAAGAGATGGAGTTCTTGAACATCTCCTCACTCGGCACAGCATACCGATACGCTGTCAAAATCGAGCAAAAGTTCAAACAGAAGAAGCGAGACTTTGGATCTGCAAATCCAAAGCCCAAAGGACAAAGCCAAGGCGGGGTGACCCAAGACAACCCGTCGAAGCTGCAAGAAAAGAACAACACCACGAAGCCGAAGAAGGACACAGGAAAGTGGTGTGAGTTCCACAAGAGTCCCACTCATAACACAAGTGAGTGTCGGACCAAGCAGTCGCTGGTGGCCGAGTTGAAGGCTTCCGAATCAGATGCATATTCCGACTCTGAGTCAGAACCCGACAAGGGGAATGACAAAGGGAAGCAGATTATTGATGCGGATCCCAGCGCCACTGTTGCTACTGCCAAGATCCAGAAAAATGAGCCCGAAGATCCAGAGGAGGGGGAACGTCTTTTCCACTCACAGATGTGGGTGAAGGGTTCGCCGCTGCAATTCATTGTCGACAGTGGCAGCCAAAAGAACCTCATTTCAGCAGAGGTCGTGAAGCGGTTGGGCCTACCAACTACACCACACCCACAGCCGTACAGTATCGGTTGGCTTCACGAAGGACGAGATCTCAAAGTTCGCCAGCAGTGTCGCCTTCCCTACAGCATCAAGCCCTTCACAGACGAGGTATTGTGTGATGTTACACCTCTGGATGTTTGTGATGTACTATTAGGCCAGCCATACTTGTGGAGGCGACATGCTGTGTATGAGTCAAGGCCTCGCGCTGTCATCATTTCTTTGGATAATTCATTATACAGGATACCGGAGGTAGCCCCACCTACCGCCACCTCTTTGATCACTGCTAAGAAAGGTAGCAAGCTCATCTCACAGACTAGGAAATTTATTTTCTGTCTGGTTCGTTCCCAATGTAAGGGGAAGATCATTGCTACATCCATGACCCCGGCGAAGGGTTCCTCCACACAGTAGCAGCAACAGAGGGATACAGTCATGACAGAACACAGGAACAACTTCTCGTTACCTAGAGGGGTACCACACAAGTTTCAGGTGGGCGACAAAGTTTGGTTACATCTGCAGAGGGAGCGCCTTACCAGAACCCATCAGAAACTCAGACCACTTCGACATGGTCCTTACACCATTACCAAAGCTATGGGAGACAATGCATTTGAGCTCAGAATTCCCCCATTCCTTGGCCTGCACCCGGTGTTCAATGTCGACCGCCTTCGGCCATACTTTCCACCATTACTAGACACGTCCGACATTGCAGAACAACTCACACCCACAGAGTTAAATCCAGCTTGCATGGAACAAGTTGCAACTGATCGGATCATGGACACACAAATCAAGCACACTCGCCAACAGAATATCCAACTGTATCAAGTTGTCAAAGCAGGACAACTCCTTCACCAGGGCAAGTGGCTCACCAGGGACCAAGTGCAGCAGAAGTTCCCTCATCTCATGGAGGAACTCAACGCAATGGGGACCATTGCTTCCTAAGGGGGGAGGAATGATCCAGGTGGATATTGGTGGCCACCCGCTAATTCCACTTGGATCCCCTCTAGTGCTTCTTACAGTTTTTATCAGTTTCCTTAATTATAGCACAGTTTACTATTTTTAGCAGTTTTTCGGGTCCTAAACTTCTGGAGCCGTTTTGAGGCCCTAAACGACGTTTTTTGGGAAATCCACTGCCAACGATTTTTCTTATAAAAATTGTCTTTTTCGTCGTAGTCCTCGGAGAGATCTTTCCAACGGGCTATCATGCACGTCAAACGGAGATAGTATGACCAATTCGCGACCCCGGGAAGTTGATGTACCAACTTACCCAAAAACGGGGCCCACAATTTGGCGTTTCATCTTCTAGGGTTAGGTTTTGGAATGTGAAGGGTTTTCCATTGTTTCTCAACAATAAATAGGCCCTCGAGCCTCATTGTAATACAGTTCAAAACAGTTCAGAGGCATGTAGCCGACACATCTCTTCTCAGAGATAAGCTACCATCGCCCTAGCTGGGTTATTTCTATTTGTAAGCATATGTCAGTATTCTCCATTAATGAAATGAAGTATTATTTCCGCGGCATCTCTGTTTTTATGGTTATCGCATATTATTATTTCTGTTGCATCTCTGTTTTTATGGTTATCGCATCTCTGTATTTATGGTTATCTCTGTAATCTATTGCGTTCCTGCTTAAATCCGGATCAGTGGTATCAGAGCGGTCTGCTTTTTCTCTGTTTTTCTTTGCATGTCCCCAACGAGGTCGGGATATAAGGAGTTAGGGCTTGAACTGGTCGAACCTTTGCAAGACTAGCCTCGCAAATCTCGACGTCCTCCCATGGCGGATGAGAAGAAAGACGAGGGGGCAGGAGATCCTATCAAAATCTTGCTCGAAGAAGCGCTCGAGCGGCAAAGGAACGCGATGATGGATAGCTTTGCGCAGATCCTTCAGCGGCTACCCAGAGGCGACGCATCGGCTTCCAACAGCTACTCTGGAAACGCCACACCGTTTAAGGTACAAGTTAATTTTGAAATCCCCATCTTCGAGGGTCAAATAGACGCAGATGCCGTAGATAAATGGTTAAATCTGCTAGATGGGTATTTTTCTGTTCACGAATTTTCAAGTCGGGAGAAGATTGTTTTCGCTCTTCTCAAAGCAGCCCCCCACGTCAAGGACTGGTGGGAAACCTATTGCGAGCAGAAGGATGAAAGTACAGGCTCACTATTTTCAACCGCACCCACTTGGAATGACTTCCGGGATGCCATCAAGGAGCAGTACTACCCCGTCGGAAGCTATGAGGACAAATACATCAAATGGACCACACTGCGGCAAGGACGAGACCAAGATGTGCCGAAGTTCACAAACATTTTTCATACCCTTCGCACACAGTTGGGTATCAAAGATTCTGAGCTGCATCTGGTACTCAAATACCGCGGCTGCCTACACAGATACATCCAGGAAGAGATGGAGTTCTTGAACATCTCCTCACTCGGCACAGCATACCGATACGCTGTCAAAATCGAGCAAAAGTTCAAACAGAAGAAGCGAGACTTTGGATCTGCAAATCCAAAGCCCAAAGGACAAAGCCAAGGCGGGGTGACCCAAGACAACCCGTCGAAGCTGCAAGAAAAGAACAACACCACGAAGCCGAAGAAGGACACAGGAAAGTGGTGTGAGTTCCACAAGAGTCCCACTCATAACACAAGTGAGTGTCGGACCAAGCAGTCGCTGGTGGCCGAGTTGAAGGCTTCCGAATCAGATGCATATTCCGACTCTGAGTCAGAACCCGACAAGGGGAATGACAAAGGGAAGCAGATTATTGATGCGGATCCCAGCGCCACTGTTGCTACTGCCAAGATCCAGAAAAATGAGCCCGAAGATCCAGAGGAGGGGGAACGTCTTTTCCACTCACAGATGTGGGTGAAGGGTTCGCCGCTGCAATTCATTGTCGACAGTGGCAGCCAAAAGAACCTCATTTCAGCAGAGGTCGTGAAGCGGTTGGGCCTACCAACTACACCACACCCACAGCCGTACAGTATCGGTTGGCTTCACGAAGGACGAGATCTCAAAGTTCGCCAGCAGTGTCGCCTTCCCTACAGCATCAAGCCCTTCACAGACGAGGTATTGTGTGATGTTACACCTCTGGATGTTTGTGATGTACTATTAGGCCAGCCATACTTGTGGAGGCGACATGCTGTGTATGAGTCAAGGCCTCGCGCTGTCATCATTTCTTTGGATAATTCATTATACAGGATACCGGAGGTAGCCCCACCTACCGCCACCTCTTTGATCACTGCTAAGAAAGGTAGCAAGCTCATCTCACAGACTAGGAAATTTATTTTCTGTCTGGTTCGTTCCCAATGTAAGGGGAAGATCATTGCTACATCCATGACCCCGGCGAAGGGTTCCTCCACACAGTAGCAGCAACAGAGGGATACAGTCATGACAGAACAGAGGAACAACTTCTCGTTACCTAGAGGGGTACCACACAAGTTTCAGGTGGGCGACAAAGTTTGGTTACATCTGCAGAGGGAGCGCCTTACCAGAACCCATCAGAAACTCAGACCACTTCGACATGGTCCTTACACCATTACCAAAGCTATGGGAGACAATGCATTTGAGCTCAGAATTCCCCCATTCCTTGGCCTGCACCCGGTGTTCAATGTCGACCGCCTTCGGCCATACTTTCCACCATTACTAGACACGTCCGACATTGCAAAACAACTCACACCCACAGAGTTAAATCCAGCTTGCATGGAACAAGTTGCAACTGATCGGATCATGGACACACAAATCAAGCACACTCGCCAACAGAATATCCAACTGTATCAAGTTGTCAAAGCAGGACAACTCCTTCACCAGGGCAAGTGGCTCACCAGGGACCAAGTGCAGCAGAAGTTCCCTCATCTCATGGAGGAACTCAACGCAATGGGGACCATTGCTTCCTAAGGGGGGAGGAATGATCCAGGTGGATATTGGTGGCCACCCGCTAATTCCACTTGGATCCCCTCTAGTGCTTCTTACAGTTTTTATCAGTTTCCTTAATTATAGCACAGTTTACTATTTTTAGCAGTTTTTCGGGTCCTAAACTTCTGGAGCCGTTTTGAGGCCCTAAACGACGTTTTTTGGGAAATCCACTGCGAGCGATTTTTCTCAAAAAAATCATCCTTTTCGTCGTAGTGCTCGGAGAGATCTTTCCAACGGGCTATCATGCACGTCAAACGGAGATAGTATGACCAATTCGCGACCCCGGGAAGTTGATGTACCAACTTACCCAAAAACGGGGCCCACAATTTGGCGTTTCATCTTCTAGGGTTAGGTTTTGGAATGTGAAGGGTTTTCCATTGTTTCTCAACAATAAATAGGCCCTCGAGCCTCATTGTAAGACAGTTCAAAATAGTTCAGAGGCATGTAGCCGACACATCTCTTCTCAGAGATAAGCTACCATCGCCCTAGCTGGGTTATTTCTATTTGTAAGCATATGTCAGTATTCTCCATTAATGAAATGAAGTATTATTTCCGCGGCATCTCTGTTTTTATGGTTATCGCATATTATTATTTCTGTTGCATCTCTGTTTTTATGGTTATCGCATCTCTGTATTTATGGTTATCTCTGTAATCTATTGCGTTCCTGCTTAAATCCGGATCAGTGTTATCAGAGCGGTCTGCTTTTTCTCTGTTTTTCTTTGCATGTCCCCAACGAGGTCGGGATATAAGGAGTTAGGGCTTGAACTGGTCGAACCTTTGCAAGACTAGCCTCGCAAATCTCGACGTCCTCCCATGGCGGATGAGAAGAAAGACGAGGGGGCAGGAGATCCTATCAAAATCTTGCTCGAAGAAGCGCTCGAGCGGCAAAGGAACGCGATGATGGATAGCTTTGCGCAGATCCTTCAGCGGCTACCCAGAGGCGACGCATCGGCTTCCAACAGCTACTCTGGAAACGCCACACCGTTTAAGGTACAAGTTAATTTTGAAATCCCCATCTTCGAGGGTCAAATAGACGCAGATGCCGTAGATAAATGGTTAAATCTGCTAGATGGGTATTTTTCTGTTCACGAATTTTCAAGTCGGGAGAAGATTGTTTTCGCTCTTCTCAAAGCAGCCCCCCACGTCAAGGACTGGTGGGAAACCTATTGCGAGCAGAAGGATGAAAGTACAGGCTCACTATTTTCAACCGCACCCACTTGGAATGACTTCCGGGATGCCATCAAGGAGCAGTACTACCCCGTCGGAAGCTATGAGGACAAATACATCAAATGGACCACACTGCGGCAAGGACGAGACCAAGATGTGCCGAAGTTCACAAACATTTTTCATACCCTTCGCACACAGTTGGGTATCAAAGATTCTGAGCTGCATCTGGTACTCAAATACCGCGGCTGCCTACACAGATACATCCAGGAAGAGATGGAGTTCTTGAACATCTCCTCACTCGGCACAGCATACCGATACGCTGTCAAAATCGAGCAAAAGTTCAAACAGAAGAAGTGAGACTTTGGATCTGCAAATCCAAAGCCCAAAGGACAAAGCCAAGGCGGGGTGACCCAAGACAACCCGTCGAAGCTGCAAGAAAAGAACAACACCACGAAGCCGAAGAAGGACACAGGAAAGTGGTGTGAGTTCCACAAGAGTCCCACTCATAACACAAGTGAGTGTCGGACCAAGCAGTCGCTGGTGGCCGAGTTGAAGGCTTCCGAATCAGATGCATATTCCGACTCTGAGTCAGAACCTGACAAGGGGAATGACAAAGGGAAGCAGATTATTGATGCGGATCCCAGCGCCACTGTTGCTACTGCCAAGATCCAGAAAAATGAGCCCGAAGATCCAGAGGAGGGGGAACGTCTTTTCCACTCACAGATGTGGGTGAAGGGTTCGCCGCTGCAATTCATTGTCGACAGTGGCAGCCAAAAGAACCTCATTTCAGCAGAGGTCGTGAAGCGGTTGGGCTTACCAACTACACCACACCCACAGCCGTACAGTATCGGTTGGCTTCACGAAGGACGAGATCTCAAAGTTCGCCAGCAGTGTCGCCTTCCCTACACCTCTGGATGTTTGTGATGTACTATTAGGCCAGCCATACTTGTGGAGGCGACATGCTGTGTATGAGTCAAGGCCTCGCGCTGTCATCATTTCTTTGGATAATTCATTATACAAGATACCGGAGGTAGCCCCACCTACCGCCACCTCTTTGATCACTGCTAAGAAAGGTAGCAAGCTCATCTCACAGACTAGGAAATTTATTTTCTGTCTGGTTCGTTCCCAATGTAAGGGGAAGATCATTGCTACATCCATGACCCCGGCGAAGGGTTCCTCCACACAGTAGCAGCAACAGAGGGATACAGTCATGACAGAACAGAGGAACAACTTCTCGTTACCTAGAGGGGTACCACACAAGTTTCAGGTGGGCGACAAAGTTTGGTTACATCTGCAGAGGGAGCGCCTTACCAGAACCCATCAGAAACTCAGACCACTTCGACATGGTCCTTACACCATTACCAAAGCTATGGGAGACAATGCATTTGAGCTCAGAATTCCCCCATTCCTTGGCCTGCACCCGGTGTTCAATGTCGACCGCCTTCGACCATACTTTCCACCATTACTAGACACGTCCGACATTGCAGAACAACTCACACCCACAGAGTTAAATCCAGCTTGCATGGAACAAGTTGCAACTGATCGGATCATGGACACACAAATCAAGCACACTCGCCAACAGAATATCCAACTGTATCAAGTTGTCAAAGCAGGACAACTCCTTCACCAGGGCAAGTGGCTCACCAGGGACCAAGTGCAGCAGAAGTTCCCTCATCTCATGGAGGAACTCAACGCAATGGGGACCATTGCTTCCTAAGGGGGGAGGAATGATCCAGGTGGATATTGGTGGCCACCCGCTAATTCCACTTGGATCCCCTCTAGTGCTTCTTACAGTTTTTATCAGTTTCCTTAATTATAGCACAGTTTACTATTTTTAGCAGTTTTTCGGGTCCTAAACTTCTGGAGCCGTTTTGAGGCCCTAAACGACGTTTTTTGGGAAATCCACTGCCAGCAATTTTTCTCATAAAAATCGTCTTTTTTGTCGTAGTCCTCGGAGAGATCTTTCCAACGGGCTATCATGCACGTCAAACGGAGATAGTATGACCAATTCGCGACCCCGGGAAGTTGATGTACCAACTTACCCAAAAACGGGGCCCACAATTTGGCGTTTCATCTTCTAGGGTTAGGTTTTGGAATGTGCAGGGTTTTCCATTGTTTCTCAACAATAAATAGGCCCTCGAGCCTCATTGTAAGACAGTTCAAAACAGTTCAGAGGCATGTAGCCGACACATCTCTTCTCAGAGATAAGCTACCATCGCCCTAGCTGGGTTATTTCTATTTGTAAGCATATGTCAGTATTCTCCATTAATGAAATGAAGTATTATTTCCGCGGCATCTCTGTTTTTATGGTTATCGCATATTATTATTTCTGTTGCATCTCTGTTTTTATGGTTATCGCATCTCTGTATTTATGGTTATCTTTGTAATCTATTGCGTTCCTGCTTAAATCCGGATCAAATTTCGTTGTAAAATATTGTAATTTCATAGTCAATCTGGGTTGTTCATTAGGCAGAGCTCTGGCAGTAGAAGTTATGTTTAATTTAGGGCTTTTTTCCCTCGAAGGCAACCCCTCACTATATATGAGGGAATTGTATTGCATCTATGTAGATCTATATTATGAGTGAGAAAGAGAGAGGAGATCATGTGAGAGAAAAGAGGGAATTACAACAGATCTGTTGTAGGTTGTATCTCTTCAGTTTGCTGGATAATATAAAAGGAAGGACTGGTTGTGTATCCGTGGACATAGCCCAAATTGGGTGAACCACATATATCTATGTCTCACTTGTTTTATGCATTTTCTGTGTTTATATTTCTGCAATATTTTATGTGTTCCATTGCTCTATAATATATAATCTCCTAACAAAATTATTGTGTAGATCATATGACTATTCTTGATAATCAAAAATTGAAATTGTTTCAAGCCACTCTAAGAGATGGAGATTTTAAATGGTTCATGGGTCTAGGAACACACTCTATTAGAATGTGGGATGAAATGAAGAGAGTATTCCAAAAAAAATACAAAGATTATTGTATGCATTGTACCTTAAGGATGAATTCTTTAAGATGGTTCATAGAGAAGATGAAAACCTTGAAGATCTAGTGGAAAGATTTGCCTACAATATAAAAAGGCTACGATGCATAATTTAGATGAGACATTAAAAACTCTTTTTATTAAAACTATTATAGATGAGTGGATAGATCTTTTCAATTTAATGAGAAAATGAGTTGTCTCTCAATTGTTATTTGATGAAATTTGTGAGTTGTATAAACACATTGCAAGAGGAAAATAAAAATATGGTAAGAATCCAAGGGACCTAGTCATGTAAAGAGTAAGAAAATATGCGTCTAGAATAGTAAGTAGAGTAGAATTAGGAAATTTGCTTGATAATTTCAAAACAGATATCCTTGGGAATCTTAGTGAACAATTGGATACTCTAAGAATACAAAACAAGAAACAATATGAGAATGTTGCATTATCTATTTCCTATCCTAGGGTTTACGTAAAATCATGCTTTACGAGAATTTCCAATTGGTAGTATATAGATTTGTGCCATCTGTGAAGAAAATCATGATACAAAAGAATGTCCCCTAATACATGGGCTTAAGGTTTTATTTCAGGATGAAGTTGGAACAATTCAAGCTGAGTCACTTTTCTTTATTTCTAAAAGGCCATGGAGGTCTCAACAAATAGGTACTGCAAAAGGTCCCAATATTCAATATCACTCATATGCACAACCACATAAAAATAGGAATGCACCTATGCCTTGGAAACCTTGGCCACCTCAACCTCCAAATCCATCTTGGGAAGCCTTACAAAACTCTTACGGTAGAAATCCCCAGTATCCTCAATTCCAACAACCATATCCTCAATACCAACCTTAGCTCTACCCTCCTCAACCTACTCAACCACAATTCCAAACCCAACCATCAAATAAACAACTTCCATTACCATCCACTCCATTTTTTCATAGTTCCAATCAACTGCCTTCTCAACCACATCTAAATCCAAATAATAAAAAATCTCAACAACCCATTTATAATGTTGAGGGTCAAAACTTTCAAGCTTGCATGGTAACCCCCTAGGTCTAAATGATGTCCAACTTAGACCTGGTAGGGTTTTGCAAAAGAAACCACTACCAGTTGTCATCCAAGAATTTAAAGAGGATAAAATTCCTTAAAAAGTGGCATCTCTTGATCAAGAAAGGACTCATCCAAAGGAAGATGTTCCTATGCAATTAGATGACAACCAAATAGAGAAAACTCCTACAATTCATTTAGTAGAACAACCTTCTGTTTTCTTACAAAATCCTCCTTTTCCTAAGAGACTCAAAATGGATAAAGGAATAGAAAGGGAAATTGTTTTACCCGAATACAATATGCTAGATGAATTGAAAAATATTTGCATCAAAATTATTTACCTCAAGATAAATGAAATACCTATATTTTAAAAAACAATAAAGGAGTTTTGCATTAAAAAACCAGGAAGAAAAAGAAAATATTTAAAAGATTCAATTGGTAGGAAAGATTGCAGATATTGTTAGCACTTTGTAATTCCTCGAGGATGAGTAGATGAATCCAAAGGTAACCACAAACCACTTAAAAAATTGAATCTAACCCTTATAGCTTCAGAGAGGGCTCTCTCTATATGGATCTTTAGTCTTAGGTATTAGGCTAGATATTAAGATCATAGAGGAATAGGCTTAATAGTTTGGTGCCAGGGAAGAGGGAAAATTCAATGGGCATGGAATCAGATGGAGCTAATGGTTTTGAGTGACATGATAGGGAAAATGAGGAATCCTTAGACAAAGGCAAGGTAGGAAATCCTTATGGAGTTTTTTGTCAAATTTTGTTGTAGATATGGTGAGCAGAGCATTAGTGGAAATGATAACATCTAAAGAATTTAGCCTAGGATGAATTTTAGATATCACAATATCATAAAAACATTGATGTTTAGTTAGCTATAATAGAGCACTTAACAATGAATTCTAAAACAAATTGCTTAAATAAACATGAGGATGTTGGCTTGTTGGGGCCTGACCCAGGTTCAAAGGTGATTTAGCCAAACAAATCCTGGTACTACTGACCCTTTGGGCAATAGTTTGCGGAGTGCGGGTTGAGGTCCCACCCGATGTAGTATAGGAGGTTTCTAGAACCAGGTTTCCGCACCCTAGAGATGTCTGGTGGTTTCAAATGGTCTGCAGCTGCACACATTTTTATGCGCACTTTCCTGTACCTTGCAGCCTGAGATACTGCCTTCGCGCAACCCTAC
This sequence comes from Pinus tabuliformis, assembly GCA_031772625.1. Lineage (NCBI taxonomy): Eukaryota > Viridiplantae > Streptophyta > Pinopsida > Pinales > Pinaceae > Pinus > Pinus tabuliformis. Next base: position 851,447,005 of record CM062805.1, on the reverse strand, counting down.
TCAGGGGCCAAACAATGTTATTACCCAAGTCATTACTAGTAACCCAACATTAGTTTATTAACTTAGCTTACTTTCATGTGTAAAGTGTACTTAACAATATAAAACTTTCATACAAGTGCACGTAGTAAATAAACAGTACATTAGAAATTGATATCAAACATGTCACAACCTAAGAAAATATACATAGAATTCAAATAAAAATTTTCTTTATTATTCTCTTCCTTTGGTTATAAACTCTATTCCGCCCTGCACACTCAGCTACAGGGGTCCATGCACTTAGCTGTGGATTCTACTAAGCCTCTGCGCACTCAGCTGTAGAGCCTTTTTTTATTCTACGACACAAGGCACACTTTGTGCTTCGAATTAATCTCTAAGACCCTTCATGCCTATTCTCTATTAGATTCCATCCCTTTACAACTTAGAGCCTCACTCTACTTATAGAATCCCATGGTCCGCGGACCATGGGTAGGCCAACATTACATTCAAACTTAGGGCGGATAGCCCTATGACTCTAACATACATTTCGCATCCGCAATTCGTGGAGATTTACAATAATATTTACTCAAAACTTGGGCTTTGAGCCCCAAAACATGTTATAGGGGGATTCCATGCCCAACAGGCCCCCAAAACAAACATCGCGACTCGCCCTCGAGTCACTTTATTGGCGCGGTGATCTTGGCGTGAAGTCCCTCCAATTCTTCTCATACAGTGTTGATGTCGGCAGCACACTGCGCCACTGATTGCTGAATCTATTACATCATCAGTTCTGAGACCTCCATGTCTAGATTGTGTCCTTATATCTGTATCAATATCTGTTGTGTATGTTTATAGTGCCGTGCCCTTGTCCAGCTCCTCGGGTCACGGATATTATTCTTCGGCCGACTAACCAGATAGTCGGCCCACCTGTGTAGAGCTTCAAGCAACTGCAATTTACTTTGCCTGGGAAGGGTTCCCCATTTAGTTTGACTAACTGGACTGCGCCTCCATCTTTGACCTCCTTAACCACGTATGGTCCTAGCCAATGCATTCTAAATTTTCTCGAAATTTTTTCAAACTTACTGTCATACAACAACACTAAGTCATTTACCTTGAAGGTGCACAACTTGATATGGTAGTCATGCCATGATTTTTCACGTTTCTTTTGTACCTACTGATGAAACCCAACCAAAAAATTTTTCTTCCTCAAGTTCTTCCAATTGCGTGACCCTTTCCTCCAGGGCTTCGCGGTCCATCATGCCTGTGAGTGTTGCTATTCGCAAACTAGGTATGATATATTCCATCGGCATGACAACTTCTATGCCATAATCTAACCGGAAAGGTGTCTGTCCCGTCAGTTTCTTACACGTTGTCCTGTAAGCCCATAACACGATAGGTATGTGCAAGTCCCTATCATTTCATTGCATGTTTCACACTTTGGCCAGCGCAGTCTCCAGTATTTTTTTGAAATATTATACAGTCCCATTGGCTTGTGGGTGGTATGGTGTACTTTTCTGATGATACACCTGGAATTCTTCTGTAAGCGCACTGATAGTTTTGTTCAAAAAATGTGTTCCGCTATCACTCATTAAGTTTTTCAGATAGCCAAATCGGGTTAACACATTTTCGAACAAGAACTTCATAGCCGTAGCGGTTGTGCAGTCTTTGACCGACTGCACTTTCGCCCATCGTGTTAGATAGTCCGTTACAATGATGATGTAGCGTGCACCCATCTTTCCCTAAGGTTTGATTGGTCCCACAAAGTCGATTGCCCATTTTGTGAATGGTTGCAGTGTCATTTGTGGATTTAATGGCATCTCGTCCCTCCTCGATGGTTTTCTAGTCCTTTGACATATATCGCAGGCCTTATAATGCTCTTTTGAATCCTGGTGCAGAGTTGGCCACCACAACCCTGTGTGGAGAATATTTTGTGCAGTTGCTTGTCCTGCATAGTGTCCTCCTGCAGCGCCCCCATGTGCTTCTGCGAGGATCTGACTTCGTTCAAATTCAGGTACGTATTTTCACAATATCTCATCATTTCCCATTTTGTATAGGTGCCCCACTATGACAGAAAAATCCGCTCCACGCACCACTGATTCCTTCTTCTGTTGGACGGACTATTCCTTCGGCGTAGTCCCTGTTGTTAGAAAATGGATTATATCTTTGAAGTTCTGTTCGTGATGCGCACCGCAAAGAGTTGTGCATTAGGTAATCCTTCCTCCAGATTAGTGGGTTCCTCACCTGTCTCAATGCGCAATAAATTATTTGGTCCTATGTTCAGGCGTCCCGGCTTTACTATGACCTCAAAATCATATTCCTGAAACAATAGGAGCCACCTGCATATACGGAACCCCAACATAAGCTTATTAACCAGGTATTTCAACGCGGAATGGTCGGTATACATCTTGAAATGTCCTCCAAGAAAATAGTCTCGGTATTTTTGGAGCGCGTACACCATCGCCAACCCCTCGCGCTCAGTGGTGGAATAGTTCTTCTCTACTTTGGACAACCTTCGGCTTGCAAACGCGATAGGGTGATCCAATCCTTCTGCACCCTCCTGGGTGAGCATTGCTCCTAGCACAATACACAATGCATCAACATGGAAATGAAAGTCCACATCCAATTTTGGGAAGACAAGGATTGGAGCGAAGGCCAATTTCCCCTTCAAGACATCCAAACTTTCCATGCAATCATCATTCAAGCAAAAGGTAACATCCTTTTTCAATAGTTTTTCCATTAGCGCGGTGATTTCGGCATAGATTTTGATAAACTTTTTGTAGTACCTAGTGTGTCCCAAGGTAGCGTGCAACCGCTTAACACTTTGTGGTGCTTCCAAATTTAGAAGTACTGCAATATTCACAAGGTCCATCATCAGTCCCTTTTTGCAGACCACATGTCCCAATAGGTTTCCAAAGGGAACGAGGAATGTGCACTTCTTAAGGTTCAGTGCAATCTGGTGTCGTTGACAAGTATCCAACATCAAGTGTAAGCTTGCTACATGGTGCTTAACTAATCCAAAGATAGTCAAATCATCTAGGTAGACCTCCACGAATTTTTGGATGTATTCTTTAAATGCAACAACAACGATGTGCGAAAATATGTTTGGTGCATTCTTCAATCCAAACAACATAACGGTGTATTGAAAGCAACACCATTCCGTTGCGAAGGTCGTTTTTCTCCTATCTTCCAACGCGATCTTAATCTAGTGGTACCCCAAGAACCCATCCGTGAACGCTTCTTGTTCACCGAAATTTTCCAATACTTCATCTATGAATGGTGTCAAGAATGGGTCGTGTACACAAGCGTCGTTTAGCTTCCTGAGGTCTACGCATATTCTTATTTTTCCCTTATTTTTTTTCTCCTGTACTACCATAGGACTCACCTAGTCGGATTCTTCCACTGGCTCAATAAGTCTGGTTGTGAGCATTTTGTCTAATTCTACACAAACCTTTTCCTTATATTTCTGATTCAAGTGGTAAGGTCTCTGCTTAACCAACTTCAGGTTGGGTTTTAGGGTGATCTTCATCATCCCTATGTAGCCAATGATCCCTTTTAAATCCATAATTTTGGTCGGGAATAAGTCTTGATATTCACGGAGTAAGTCAACGACCTTATCCATCGTGGAATCATCCCAATAGTCTCCAAGTGTTGCATACTTTGGTTTTTCCTCCGTTCCAATGTTTACCTGCTTCTTTTTTAGCGGCGTGGTGATGTCGGGATCCTCAATCAATGGTCCTTGAACCTCACGACAGCCTTCCATTTCTGGAACATTAATATTTCGTGGGTCCTCATCATCCTCCTCAACATTTACATTGTAACACTCCAGCATGTAGCTCAGCTGTGTCACCCATTCCAGCTGAAGCACTTCCATTGGCTCCTAGGGTATTATGAAGATAACTGCTTTTACTGCTTGTATCACATCATCAACAGTATCCCACCAACAATCTTCAAACATCAAAGTTAACAGAAATCCCTCATGCAAGATATTCCATTCACTCGTACCATGGCGGAGCTCCGTCTCAGTATACCAATTCATGGGTATGAAATCTAGGGTATGATAGAACAAATGCACCCATTCAGATTGTGGCTCTTCCCTGTAGACCTTGGTCCATTTTGTGAGGTGTGTACGTGGATCATCCCATCTGTCATACTTGTCTGCTAGCTGCATCTACGGTTTCCCAAATCATAGGTGCATCATCCTTCGACATCTGCACCACTCCTCAAAGCTTCTCTAATTTGTACCCCACCACCTTGCGGGCATAGCGTGCAGTGCCCATCTAAGAGCATCAAAACGTTGTTGTTCTAGCACCTCTCTTTCAAATTTGTTCAGGAATTCATCCACCGCTGTTAGCCCGTCATACATAGGAAGATCCCTTACCTCTGTTGTCACACAGTGCAGTGATCTTACCATCATGTTACAATTGAGCGTGGTTATTGATGAGCCCCGAATTGGGTAACTTATTGGGCTCATTTTTCCTAATTGTCCTTGTTCAATCCTCCATTTTTCATAGATTATGCATGTTTTTCTAGTATGTTTATGTTATTTGAACGAATAAGGGTGGGCACTCTACCAAGGAGGCTAATACGTGGTCATTTCATGTTTTTTGGACAAATTTTGGAGCAAAACCAAGCAATTATGGCCCAGGTGATAGCCAAGCTTGAGGTGAGGATTTGTAGGGAGGTTGTATTTGGCATTAAATGGCCCTTCCTTGAAATCTCCACCCTCAACTCCGAATTCAACAGGCAACCAAAACGAGTTCTAAAGGCAACCGCGTAGCTTTGGGAAGAGTGACTGTTTACTAGCAGTTGGAACAGCTGAGTCCCTTGAATTTAGGAGGGCTGCTAGGCCCCTCGTAGTGTACAAATAGGAAGGCCTCAACCTTTGTAGTTTACTTTTGGAACTGTTGGTATTTGCACTATAGTGTTGTCCTTTTCTCAGCACGTTTTCTTAGCTACTGTTGTACAACTTTCTTGTGATGATTATTTTTGAGTAATGAGAAGCATCTTTACTTGGCATCAGATCTGAGTTCTTTATAGGAGCCTGCAGCTCTTGGGATTGGGCCCAACCCAAGTGCTAAGGCCTCCTTTATGTATCGTTATTTGTTCTTTATGTATTTGCAAAATCAGTTCTGTTATGTAGATTAAATATTGTTGATTAACTAGGTCAATGTTGATGATTAGAAAGACTCTTGATGTTCAAATTGAGTTGATAGGTTGTTAACAGGGAAAAGCTTCAAAAAGGGCCATCAGACACCTTTGATTTCACCTCTCCCTCAGTCGGATCAGGAGCTGGAATCAAGGTGACCTTGCTGCCCACAAAACACTGACTTTTCTTTGCCATGCAATCACTAGTGTTTGATTTTCATTGGTAGAAGTTGGTTACATGTTCAAATTTTTGCTTGCTTAGTTGCAGAAGTTAGTATACATGGTTTCATTGCAGTTTAAACTTCTGTTCATTCTCTTTACTGTCAGCTAGATCAGATTAGGTCAACGTAACTAGGTCTTTGATTTTACAAGTCTTCGTTGGTTCGATGGGAAAAACAACTTGCAGAGCACCTGTACCACTTCTCTACCTGCCCATACTCCATCAAACCCATCTGCTCCATCCCTAAACTCAGCTTCTTGCCTTACGTTTTCCATTTTCTCACATAACCCTAGTTTTTGTGCATCATTGCTTCAGTCCTCCTTGAAAAAATCCAGCCATCTACATCTATCCTCCACTCCATCCACCAAGCCCTGGACCACCTCCAACCGTTATCCTACCTCCATACCCACTCCTTCATCTTTCTTCCTCCATCCATCCTCCAAAATCCCATTTCTAAACATCCTGTAGAAAAATTACAGACATCCTGTAGAAAATCACAGATATCTTGTAGAACCCGTGCAGACTTCCTATAGAAGCTCACGAATGAGGTTTCTTGATAGCCAAACTCTGTGAAACTCTCTGGAAGGGTGTTAGGGACCCCTTAGGCCCTCTCTGAACCTTCTCGACCTCCTCCAAGAATTTCCTCTCGCCAATCCACCTCTGCACAGTCAAAACAGTCAAATCGCATGCATGATAATTCTGGCAACTTACTCAAAAATACAAAAAGATGTTTTTTTTAGATGTTATTGTAGAAGTAGCTTAGGTACATGTATTTACCTTCCTAGAAGTCAATGGAATTTCTTTCAGTAGCTTGCATCCTCTTTCTTGCATCGGTGGGGATAGCTGGTAAAATTAGGGTTTGCTAGAGTTTAAGTTTCCTTTTAGCTTTCCAGTTTCTTTCTGCAAGTAGATCAGCCTTCTTTGAGTTAGCTTTCGTCCATCAGTTAAAAAGCTTCTTCTCAGAGCTCATAGAAGTTGGCTTAAGCTCCTAGTGGACTTGTGCCAGCTGACCAAGTGACAGTTGCAGCAAGAGCTAGTACTTGTGCATACAACACCGTCGCTTCCAAGTTTGTTACGAACTATTGGGTTGATAAAAGTAAAGAAGGGAGTCCCAGGAGTTGCAGCATTATTGCTGCAATACTGGAGCTCACCACTCTTTTTGGCGCCGTTGCCGGGGAAGCGTCAGAATATTTGTGATTGCTACTTTTCTTCTATTTTCCTACTCTAACCTTCTGCTAAGTAGTTTATTTCAGTTCCATTCTGCAATTTCATTTCTGAAAAAGTAAATTAGACATTTCCTGCTTTCATAGATTAGCCTTTTAATTTCGCAATTTCATTTTTGCAAGCGTAGAATAGAATTTCAATTCTGTAAGCGTAGTCTAGCATTTCATTCTCGAAATTTGATTTCAGCAAAATAGATTAGTCCTTTCCTACTTTCATTTCAATTCCGCATTTTCATTTCTGCAAGATAGATTTTAGTTAGTTGCAATTCCATCCGTTTCATTTTTGCAAGTACAAGCAGAGAAAAAACAAAAGCAACCAAAAATCCTTTCATGCCTCGTAGGAACAGAGATAATACCAGAAAATTCCTACCCAACACCCCCACCACTTCACTGAGTCACCCTTCTCTCTTCTTTGGTGGTAGTGACCCAGAAGAACCTATAGGTGAACCTCTTGAGATATACAAAGATCTATAATAGAAGAAGAGCAAGAAAACATTCCTTTTGAGACCATGGCTGACAACATAAATGGTAGAGACAATGACGAGAGAATAGAAGGTACCTTCCCCATCCGAGAGACCAATGGGGACATGAAAATGAAGAACATAAGTCCCTCAGCCTTACCTTATTTCCATGGATTGACCACTGAAGACCCTGATACCTTCCTGTTTGAGTTTGTTGTCCTTTGTCGAACTTATGACTATACAGAAGACGAGCAAAAGTTGAAACTCTCTCCCTCTACCCTCAAGGATGCAGCATTACACTGGTTCATGGGGTTACCTAGAAATAGTATCACTACTTGGGCTCAGATGTAGCAAGCCTTTAACAACAAATACAGGGATTACTGTAGGTCAAAGGAAACCAAGGGAGAAATCTTTCGGATGACCATGGGAAATGATGAGTCTTTAGAAGACTATGAGGAAAGGTTCCAACATAGCTATAAACGGGCCAAGTGCACACTTGACCCTGAATCTCTAAAGCTGGTTCTGCTCCAAGGAGTCCCTGAAGACCTTCTAGATACCCTTCACATGCTAGCTGGAGGAGACATCTACCAACTACCTTATGAGGACATAAAGACTGTGTTTAGAAACCACTCTAGGGCAGCCCGGAAAAGAGGTAGGGGGAATCCACTTTCAGCTAGTACTACCTTCTCCAAGCATGAGTTTTCTAATGAGATGGAAGACCTCAAAAGTGAGATGAGACAGACCATTGCCATGCAACTTGATACTTTCCGAATCCAACAAAAGAAAGAGGAAGCTGAGAGGGCTTTGGCCATTTTTTGTCCCAGATGTACAAGGAAGCACCCTAAGAATGAGTGTCCATTGCACTCAGTAGAGGTATGCTTCATTTGTGAGGAAAACCACCCCACAAACCAATGCCCAACCTTACCCAAATTCAAAGCCATGTACCAAGGGACTGAGGCACCCACTGAACCTCTCTACTTCCTCAACCAAAGGAGGCCGCATGGACCCAGACCTTACCAGCAGGGGATGCAAGGGACATCCCAAGCTTGTTATAGCCCCAATCAATCTGCTCACATTCCTTCTTGGGGTCCCCCTGCTCATCCTTCCTGGTCTGTACCTCCTATGTGGTCTTATCCACCTCAATACCATACTCAACCCACTGCTCATTCATTTCACTCACATGTCCAGCCACAGCCTCAGTGGAATGCACCTCAACTGGGGTGGAGGCCCTAGTACAACTCTCCTCCCGCCATTCTGCCTCCACCACCAGCTCAACCACAACCATTACCTCCTGCTCCTCCAAGAAAACCCCAGATGCTTGCTCAACCGAACCCGAACCCCAACAACCGACAGGCCCAGCAGGTATACACTGGGGAGACAACATGTCCTACCTATGCTGTGGAGATCCAAGAGATCAACCTGTGGTTTGGGAAGACCCTTCCAGATCGCCAACCTCCTCCCCCAGAGGATGAGGAAGAGAAACAGGAAAGTGAACCCAAAGCCATTCCACCCTTTATTGAGCGACTAACAGTAACCACGCAACCAAACCCAGAGGAGACTGAACTTCTGGGAGAACTTAAATAGTTGTGTGTGAAAATACCACTTCTCCAGGCCATCAAAGATGTACCAATATACAAAAAATTGATTAAGGAGAAGTGTTTCAGGCACCCAGGCAGGCGAAAGAGAGATGCCTTGACTATCAATGTCATCGGACAACTGTCTGATCTAATGTTAGGGCAAGTAATTTGTCCAAAGTATTTGGACCCTGGGAGTCCTGTAGTTGATGTCCACATCAATGGCACCATAATCCCCCATACCTTGATTGATCTAGGGGCTGCCATTAATGTGATGACCAGGGACACCATGCTTAAACTCAACCTTCAGAGTTCCTTAAGGAAGACCTTCACAATCCTGCAGTTGGCAGATCACTCCACCGTGACTCTCGAAGGGATTATGGAAGATGTCTTGGTCTCTGTTGACTCTTGGGAGTACCCTGCGGACTTCCTGGTCCTTCAGCCAAAGGAAAAGCTCACTGGATACCCCCTCATTTTGGGAAGGCCTTGTTTAGCCACTGCGGATGCTTACATCAGTTGTCGAGATGGAAGCATGACCATCAAGAATGGGCCTATGTCCAAGTAGCTAGTCCTATATCCTCCTACCCAACCTCTGCTAGAACATGACTTACCACTCTGGTTGGAAGAAAGAGATGAGGATGAGGTCTACTCTGCACCATTATGCACAGTAGAAACCACTAGGGGAGGCCCTCAAACTGAGGATGATTTGATTGAGACTTTGATTCAAAATCCACCTCCCAGTGCACTGTCCTTAGAGGAATTGGTGGAAGATACCCAAGCCAGCACCTTAGTGGACCTCTGTGTGGCTGATCCGACCTCTTCCAAAGTTAAGAATGTGGAGTTTGGTCTTGAAAGAACTTTAAAGATCAGCTCCTCCCTATCTCCTTCCTAGGAGAAGGAGCTGTGTAGCTTACTGAACAATCATTTAGATGCTTTCGCTTGGAGCTATAAGGAGATGAAAGGAGTCCATCCTTCGGTCTATACCCATCACATCTACATTAAAGAAGATTGTAAACCAGTGAGGCAGCCTCATAGGAGAATGAATCCAGCCCTTAAAGACATTGCCAAAGAAGAATTGAAAAATTGTTGGATGCAGGATTCATCTACACTATCTCCGATAGTGAGTGGGTCTCGCCTCTAGTTCTTGTGCCAAGAAGAACGGGAAGTGGAGAATCTGTGTAGATTGCTAAGAACTTAACAAAGCCACCAAGAAATACCATTTCCCTTTCCCTTTCATAGATCAAGTGTTGGATGGACTGGCAGGGAAGAAGTTCTTCTCTTTCCTAGATGGGTTCAGCAGTATAACCAGATCCAAATAAGCCCAGAAGACCAAGATAAAACCACCTTCACCTGTCCTTGGGGTACCTTTGCCTACCGAGTCCTTCCCTTTGGGCTATGCAACACTCCTGCCACTTTCCAGAGAGAAGTATTGAGCATCTTTTCTAAGTTGGTCCATGATTTGGTAGAAATCTATATGGATGACTTTACTCCTTATGGGTCCAACTTCCAAGAAGCATTGACTAATCTGGGAAAAGCTCTAACCAAGTGCATTGAGATGAACCTGTCCCTCAGTCTTGAAAAATGTGAATTCTTGATGACTGAAGGGACCGTGCTAGGTCATACCATTTCTCGGCAAGGATTACAGGTGGATCCTAATAAAATTGCTATCATCCAAAAGGTCCCTCCTCCTCAAAAGGTAAGAGATGTTCGGAGTTTCCTAGGCTTAGCAGGATATTATTGAAGATTCATTAAAGACTTCAGCAAGCTAGCCTCACCTTTTTTTGGCCTCTTAGGGAAAGATGTTAAGTTTAAATGGAATGACAACTATCAAGGGGCACTGGATGAGTTGAAAGATAAGCTAGTGTCCGCCCCGATCTTGAGAGGTCCAAACTGGGCCCTACCTTTCCACATCCACACTGAGGCCTCGAACAAAGCCATAGGGTCAGCCTTAGGACAAGTTGAGGAGAAACTCCCATATGCCATATACTTCGTCAGCAAAAACCTGTCCAAGGTAGAAATGAACTATACCATAACCGAGAAAGAGTTCCTGGCTATAGTCCATTCCCTAAACAAGTTCAGATACTACATCACTGGTTATCAAACATTTGTAAACACTGATCATGCTACGATTAGATATTTAAATGAATAAGCCTGATGTCAATGCTCATATCATTAGATGGTTACTTTTGTTGCAGCAATTTGATTTGACGATTGTCGACAAGCCAGGTAAGGAAAATGTTGTTGCTGACTTCTTGTCTAGATTGGACTTGCCTGCAGGTGAAGAAGGAACAGTGGATGACCAGATGCCATATGAACATCTGTTCGCTATCTCAGTGCTCTCTCCATGGTTTGCTGATATAGCAAATTACTTGGCCTCAACACAGTTCCCTTCGCATCTATCCTCAAAGGAGAAGAGCAGAATTGTAAGGAAGAGTGCCCCATTCACTTGGATCGGGGGCAACCTGTTTAAACTTGGCCCAAATCAGATCTTCAGACGTTGTGTTAGGGAGGAGGATGTCTTTGACATCCTTGTAACCTGTCATGACGGACCTTGTGGAGGCCACTTTGCAGCAAAAAGGACTACCTTCAAAATTCTACAGGCAGGCTACTATTGGCCTACTCTTCATCAAGATATCAGAAGATACATCAGCTAGTGTGACCGATGTCAGAGGATGGGGAAACCGACTCCAAGGGATGAAATGCCTCTCCAACCTCAAGTGACCTTCGAGCCATTTGAGAATTGGGGCATGGATTTTGTGGGTCCTATCAACCCTCCTTCAAAGCAACGGTATTACATCATTGTGTGCACCGACTATCTAACTAAGTGGGCAGAAACGAAGGCAATCAAAGCAGCAATAGAAGAAAAGGTGGCTGAGCTTTTGAGGGAAAATATCTTCTACAAGTTTGGCTACCCAAGAGAGTTAGTCACAGATTAAGGAAGCCAGTTCACCTCCAACCTGATTGAAGACTTGCTCGCGCATCACAAGATCAAGCACAAGACTTCCACCCCCTATCATCCTCAAGAAAATGGGCAGTTGGAAGTCACTAATAGAGCATTGGAAGGGATTTTGACTAAGGTTGTGAGCAGAAACAGAAAGGATTGGATAGATCACCTGGCTGAGGCCACCTGGGCCTACAACACCACTTGGAAGACTACAACAGGTTTCACACCTTATGAGCTGGTCTACGAGAAGAAAGCTTTGTTATCCATAGATTTCGAGTACAATACATTGAGGGTGGCAGCTCAGCTAGACCTAGATCTCAGCCATGCTCAACATGAAAGATTATTGCAGCTGAATGGGTTAGATGAACACAGAATGCAGGCCCTCCTCCACTCAGAAGTAGTTCAACTCCAGAGGAAGATATGGCATGACCGGCACCTTAATGAAAAGCAATTCCAGCCGGGAGATTGGGCGCTGCTATATGACTCAAGATACAAGGATTTCAAAGGAAAGTTGAGGACAAGATGGTTAGGACCATATACAGTGGAGAAATGCAATGACAATGGTTCAGTCCTTATTAGGACCATTGATGAAGAAGCCATCCCCATGCTTGTCAATGGGCATCGATTGAAAATCTACAAGAAAACCCTTTCGAGGCAGGAGTTCATTGAAACTGTGGAAAAATCAGTGCTGGTAGTAGAGCAGGGTTCTGCCTCTATTCCGGCCACACCTTGATCATCCAAAAAAAAACAAGGAATAAAAAGATCCCTGGTTGAAAACTTATCTAAGGCACCCAGGCAGAGAGTGAGGGTGAAAACCTCATGGAGGCACCCCAGCTGTCTCTCAGAAATAAAGAAATGGAATAAAAAAGATACTTGGGCGAAAACCTCTCTGAGGCGCCCAGGGCAGATAGTGGGGGTGAAAACCTCATGGAGGCGCCCCTGCTGTCTCTCAGAAAAGAAAAAAGAAAAAAGAAGAAAAAGAAACAGGTCTAGTCTCTGGAATTATTGCAGCTTGCAGGGAATACAGTGTAGATAAAGAAGGTTGTGAAAAATGAGGACAGGGGTCCGTACCAAGCTACCAGACATCCTCACAGACATCCCCCCCATGGCCACTCACTTTTTCCAGGATTTGAACACATTCGGGTCGAGATTCAACCTCCTACAGGAAGTTCTGAGCTTTCTACCGGAAGTTTTGGGCTTTCTACAGGAAGTTCTCCTTTTCTACAGGAAACATCTTGTAGAGCCTTTGGGCAGGCTAAAATCGATTCTGGAAGGGGTTTAAAGCTTGAAGTCTGTTGATGAGGCCTGCAACCACCCCTCTCTTCCATCCATCACCGGTTTCATCTCTTTCCACCACCATTACAACAATCTGGGCCTGTATTCCTGCACAAGTCATGCAAAGAGTCCTGTTTTCCTCAGATTGCAATTTTTTTTTCAAGGGAAAAATCAAGCACATAAAGGCTCACACACTCTACCTATTAAAGCTCCATCAGGACCCTTCATCCATGAATACAACCCTGCTCGTTTCAGCATGCATCCCAGGAGGAGAAGCACCTACAGGATGTCCTACAGGAATCCTGTAGCAGCTGATCCGTGTGGAGCACACACTATGGAGTCAATAGCAGTTGAAATCAACGCAGGAGGCATGTAACCAAGTGTACTTGAACGTGAACACCTCCTTGACAGCTGAGAAAAGACAGATCTGTGCATGCAACCTTCACCACCAGAGGATCGGGTCCCGAAGCCTTGCATATAGCATCAGCCAATGAACGAAGGAATTACAGCGCCTGTGCACGAAGCAACAGTGAGCAAAGCCATCGTTCCACGTCCCGAAACCTACAGAACACATCCACGGCCACACAGGTAAGTTTCTTTCGTCAAATTGCATAGACTATACTATGAAAATTGCATGTCTGTGAATGGTGCGGATTGAACGAATTCGATGGCTAGTCAACTAGCCACCCACAGTCAGTCGAATGGCCTCATGGGATCCAAACGAGCTTGGTTACGCTCGAATCCATCAAAGGGACATGGAGTTGACACGTGGGAAGTGTCCAGTTGGGGAAAATCGAAGGATTGGCAGTGAAATCAACAGATTGGTAGTGAAATCAACAAATTGGTAGTGATGACGTCGGGTAATGGCAGAGATAGGAAATGGCATTCAGAGACACGTCGGAGAATGATGGCCGTGACGTTGGCTAACGGATCGGCCTGGACACCTCACCCCCACGCCATGAATTGCGCCGTAATTCAAAATCGTTCATCCAGAGCACTCACATTAACCACTGTCATTTACACTTGCAACTGGTTCTCAGCAACGTACGCGTCCTCCTCCTCTGCAGTTCGTTAGCCCGAGCTTCTCGTCCCGTTTCAAACTCCTCCCGCATCCCAGTCTTGCACAAAAGTGCTGTGATGCCCTCCAGAATCCGGAAAATCTCTCTACAAGAAGGAGCTCTACAGGAAGCATAGCATAGCCTCCCGGAGCAGAGAAACTTGGATCTTCTGCGTCGGAATTGGAGTTTCGAAGAGAGGTAGGCTCGAAAACGCCATTCCCATGCATGATATTTCGAAATGTGGTGAATTAAACTGTTTGGGGTAGGAGAATTAAAACAAGTCTACTTGTGGGTCAAGAATGGTGGTTTGCCTGTGTGATACACGGAATTTCTTTCAAATGGTTCTGTGTCACATTCTCCTCCACGGCTCCTATTAACAAATTCCTCCTGTAGAAATGATAAACCACTGTAAGGGCTAACCTGTGCATGAAGAATGTGACTTGTATGTGATTGGTGTGAAAATTAAGCTCTACACTCTGTCTGTGAGAGCCTAATTCCCTTTTGATAGTCGAGTTTTGGGCAACAACGGCAATATAACCAGGGAATTGGTGCAAAGTGAGACACAAACATTTGAGAAACCCTGTCCTGAGAATCAAAGGAGGAAACCATACACAGAATTCCCCTTCTGATCAAAACACAAGCCAAAACAGAGCATTCTCACCATGCCAGGAGGGTTTATCAGAAAGGAACCCTCAGATTCTAGGAAATTGCGAGAAACTCCCGAGGTGGTAGACCTATTTACCCATGCCAATTGGATGACATTTTGTGACAAAATTCAAGGTCATGATGATGAGGTAACAAAGGAGTTCTTAATGTCTCTGTAGCCTAAATACAAGATACTTGCCACTGTAAATTTCAGAGGATTGACCTTAAAACTTACCCCACAACTCATTAGTCGAGTCACTGATCTGCCATTGGGGATACCCTAGAGAAAAGAGGAGAGGGAATTGGGCCAAAAAGCCAAAAAGGAATTCTTCCTACTAGAGGAACAGTTTTCAGAGGATAAAAATGGGGTCTGGAGAGCCAGCCTACATCCATTTTGGAGCGAGGTCAGCCTTCAGATCATGAAATACATTACCTGTGAGGGGCGGTTCAGTATTGTATATGGTTATCACTTCCGGTTGCTAACTGAACTCAGGCATAAGATGGATTTACCCATAGAACAAAAGTTAAGCATCCCATATTTCCTCCTACAATCATTAATGGAGTGTGGCACAAAAATGAAGGAAGGGACATCAAACCAGCTGGCTCATCATGGGCTTATCAAGCTTCTAGTAGAAGATGCCCTCCATACCTATAATGTCCCTCTCTCCTGGGAGATTTTTTGCAATATGTCCAAGAATGATGATATCCGGATTCTGGCTGAGGAACTCACTTCATCCAACAGTGAGGAAAGGGAGCACATTGAGGCAGAAGAGAAAGCCAAGGCTAAGGAACCCCAGGACAGACCACCACAGAAAGAGAAAAAAGAGAAACAAGAGAAAGGCCAAGCTGTTGAGCCCAAAACTGTGGGTGGAATAAAGGCACAAATGCCAAGGGAGAAATGGTTGCAAATCAGGGCAGAAAGGACTGAAAAAAGTCCAAGCAAGTGAGGGCACATCCAAGGCAACCATAGCAAAATTAAAAGAGAAGGCACCCCCAGCTAAGCAGGCCAAAATAGTGGAAACCGTTTCTACAGGAAGCCCAAAAACCGTTTCTACAGGAAGACAGAAAACAATCAGCACAGGACTTTCTACAAGAAGTTTGAAGACAGGGAAACAGAAGGAAAAACCGCTGAAAATTTTAGCTAGGGAGGCAGTAGTTGTGCTGGCCACCCTATGCACATCTCCCAAGCATAAGGGGAAGTGAAGGAGGGAGCCTTCCTTGTATTTTAAGGAAAGAAGGAGTGTGAGGATTAAGACTGGTAGACCCCAGCCACCATCAAAAGAACCAATCACAATTGTGGACACCCCTACCACACAAAAGGAGAGGTCCCCCTCCAAGGCATCCATCACTTATGAATGGGGAAGCCTGAAGACATCCACCTGGAGAGAAAGAATGAAAATGTTGGACACAAAGGCCTCTCTACAGGATGCTGAGACTATTCTACAGGAAACACTGGCTAGGCTGAAGGAGACCGAAGCAATGGAAGGTGAGGCAGCTAAATCACCACAGGAGGAAGAAAAGGTGGAGAACATTGTGGAACCTAGCCCCCAGCCCAGCTTGGGCTCCTACTATAACTTCTTAGAGGCCAGAAAGATCATTCCTCAAAAATTCACAGTGCCACTTTTCCTTGCACTAGAAGAAGAGAGAGTGAGGACCCACACTTGGATGAAAATCGCTAAGTCCAAGGATGTGGCGGATATAGGTCCTCTGGAGGAACAACTCAAAGAGGCAAGGAGGGAATTGGCTATGGTACGACATGTGGAGAGCAACCAGGAGGTTAAGCTACAGGAAGAAAATGAGCTGCTTAGACAGTAGTTACAGTTACATGGACAAAGGAAGGAAGACAGGCCTCATATCTTGGGAGAACAACAGCAATAGGAGGAGCCCACAACAGCCAAAGATACCCCTGATGAACAACAGAGAAAGGAAGGGATGCAGACTGAAATTGAGACATTGAATTGATAGCTACAGGAAAAAGAATTGGAGATACAGTCTCTGGAATAGCAGGTACAAGAAAAGGAGGCCCAACTGGCCTGCATGGCCAGCGGGACAATGGAAGCTCTGCAGTGTAGGCAGCCTACCAAATCCTATGCCCTATACCTCAAGGATTAGTGGTTACAGCTTCAGATCAATACCTTGGCCCAAAGGGGCATCACCCCATTCCAAAATTATTATCAGTTTGCAGCTCTATGTGGCAGTAGTTCATCAGAGGATAGGGCCAAATTATCAGAGTTCTACTTGCACAACTTCGCCCTTCCGAACATGAACGCATGGGATCCCAACACGGTGATAGGAGATGTCCAGCTCATGGCCATGGCCTCTTGGATGAGTCATGAGGAGAAGAGAGCATCAGAGGTCCGCAGTATCATAGGCAGAGAGCTCAGTGAGCCACTCATGATCAGATCAGAGCTAGATGACCCCTCAGTAGTGATAAGTGCCCACCAGCACTTGGCCAACAGTCCTCAGGATCCATCAGAATACATTGAGTAACAGGCTCGGCCATTGCCCACTTTGAGGACATGGAGAGACTGTTGGGAGAAAACTGCATGCATGCCTACACAAGGCAGTGGAACACACTGCCTCACAGCCTGAAGATAAAAGAATACCACTCTCCCACCACGATGAGGGAAGCCTTGGCAAGGGTACCTCTCTATAAACAGTTGATGCAGAATTTGCAGGCCAATTGGATTGGCCTGAAATTTAGTCCTCCTTTACTTTTGGGATTGCTAGAAGGAGTGAAGGAAGAGGAGGAAGGTAGACAATGGGAGGAGGTGGAAAGGAAGGCAGGATTCCACGACCGGGAAGAGGATATCACTGTAGAGGCCTGGGACGTGAGGGAAGTGATCAAAGCCATAAAGGATGATGAGCTGGACTAGTTTCTCAGAGGATGAGCAACCCATTTAGCAGGGGGTGATGATGAGCCCTGAAATGGGTAACTTATTGGGCTCATTTTGCCTAATTGTCCTTGTTCAATCCTCCATTTTTCATAGATTATGCATGTTTTTCTAGTATGTTTATGTTATTTGAACGAATAAGGGTGGTCACTCTACCAAGGAGGCTAATATGTGGTCATTTTAGGTTTTTTGGACAAATTTTGGAGCAAAACCAAGCAATTATGGCCTAGGTGACCGCCAAGCTTGAGGTGAGGCTTCGTAGGGAGGTTGTCTTTGGCATTAAATGGCCCTTCCTCGAAATCTCCACCCTCAACTCCGAGCTCAATAGGCCACCAAAATGAGTTCTAAAGGCAGCCGAGTAGCTTTGGGAGGAGTGACTGTTTACTAGCAGTTGGAACAGCTGAGTCCCTTGAATTTAGGAGGGCTGCTAGGCCCCTCGTAGTGTACAAATAGGAAGGCCTCAGCCTTCGTAGTTTACTTTTGGAACTGTTGGTATTTGCACTATAGTGTTGTCCTTTTCTTAGCTCGTTTTCTTAGCTACTGTTGTACAACTTTCTTGTGATGATTATTTTTGAGTGATGAGAAGCAGCTTTACTTGGCATCAGATCTGAGTTCTTTATAGGAGCCTGCAACTCTTGGGTTGGGCCCAACCTGAGTGCTAAGGCCTCCTTTATGTATTGTTATTTGTTCTTTATGTATTTGCAAAATCATTTATGTTAAGTAGATTAAATCTTGCTGATTAACTAGGTCACTGTTGATGATTAGAAAGATTCTTGATTTTCAGATTGAGTTGATAGGTTGTTAACAAGAAAAGCTTCAAAAAAGGGCCATCAAACACCTCTGATTTCACCTCTCCCTCAGTGAGATCAGGAGCTGGAATCAAGGTGACCTTACTGCCCACAAAAACACTGACTTTGCTTTGCCATGCAATCACTAGTGTTTGATTTTCATTGGTAGAATTTGGTTACATGTTCAGATTTTTTCTTGCTTAGTTGCAGAAGTTAGTATACATGGTTTCATTGTAGTTTAAACTTTGTTCATTCTCTTTACTGTCAGCTAGATCAGATTAGGTCAACGTAACTAGGTCTTTGATTTTACAAGTCTTCGTTGGTTCAGTGGGAAAAACAACTTGCAGAGCACCTGTACCACTTCTCTACCTACCCATACTCCATCAAACCCATCTGCTCCATCCCTCAACTTAGCTTCTTGCCTTACATTTGCCATTTTCTCACATAACCCTAGTTTTTGTGCATCATTGCTTCAGTCCTCCCTGAAAAAATCCAGCCATCTACATCTATCCTCCACTCCATCCAACAAGTCCTGGACCACCTCCAACCCTTATCCTACCTCCATACCCACTCCTTCATCTTTCTTCCTCCATCCATCCTCCAAAATCCCATTTCTGAACATCCTGTAGAAAAATTACAGACATCCTGTAGAAAATCACAGACATCCTGTAGAACCCCTGCAGACTTCCTGTAGAAGCTCACGAATGAGGTTTCTGATAGCCAAACTTTGTGAAACTCTTTGGAAGGGTGTTAGGGACCCCTTAGGCCCTCTATGAACCTTCCCGGCCTCCTCCAAGCATTTCCTTTCGCCAATCCACCTCTGTACAGTCAAAACAGTCAAATCGCATGCATGATAATTCTGGAAACTTATTTAAAAATAAAAAAAGATTTTTTTTTCAGATGTTACTGTAGAAGTAGCTTAGATACATGTATTTACCTTCCTAGAAGTCAATGGAATTTCTTTCAGTAGCTTGCATCCTCTTTCTTGCATTGGTAGGGATAGCTGGTAAAATTAGGGTTTGCTAGGGTTTACGTTTCCTTTCAGCTTTCCAGTTTCTTTCTGCAAGTAGATCAGCCTTCTTTGAGTTAGCTTTCATCCATTTGTTAAAAAGACTCTTCTCAGAGCTCATAGAAGTTGGCTTAAGCTCCTAGCAAACTTGTGCCAGCTGACCAAGTGACACCTGTGGCAAGAGCTAGTACTTGTGCATATAGCACCGTCGCTTCCAAGTTTGTTACGAACTACCGAGTTGATAAAAGTAAAGAAGGGAGTCCCAAGAGTGGCAGCATTATTGCTGCAATACTGGAGCTCACCAGTTACCTCGTGTAACTAGTTCTGCCATCATTTTGTTTCCTCATCCGAATCTGCTGTGCAGGAGCTTTCGCACTCCCACGAAATCCTGCCATCAGCTGTAGGATTTACCCAATCCTGTTCTCAAGCAGTTATCTTATAGATATAGTCTAGCTCTTCATCACTCTCGTCGTCGCGCATTGGCTCTATGTAGAACGATCCTTCCGCTGGGTCTAGAGGTACCACTACACGCAGTGAATTTTTCTCAAAAATCATTTTGCGCTTCTTTAGATTTATGACTCCGTTCATATCAATGGCCCAATATATTCCCAGTTGCACGGGATAGGGATTGCTGTCATTGAAAATCTCTATCACTTCGAAATCTACAAGCGTGCTCACACCTTCAATGTCTACTGTTATTCCCTGCAATCTTCCCGTTGGTAGGATCTTCTGCTGCTTCGCCATTCACAATTGAATAGGGGACCATTGCAATGCGGGACTGCGCATGCGCTCCCACGTCTAATTTGGCAGTATGTTTGCGTCCAATCCTAGATCCAGAATCGCTTTATCCATTTCATATTCTCTGATTTGCATAGTCAATCTCAATTCATTTTCTGTTCGCAAAGTGTGCTTTCTGAGCTTCCAGACTACACGTGGTTCTCCTGACCCAGTGCACCTATTGATGAATTCCTACAGTGCTTTCATAGCCCTACTTTCACGCAACAGCTTCATGCATGTCTCCAGAAAGGTAGTGAGCATTGTAGGATCCATCCCCGGTTCTAGTTGATCCTTACTACCTGAAGTGGAGGTGTCCGTGAAGCTCTTCTAGCTTCCATGAATGTCTCCTTCGCGCACTCCAAATGAAATTCAGGTTCCTTTGTAGGAGCCTTGTGAACCCACATACTTTCTTCAAGTTTCTTACCTTTGTCATCTCCTGTCATGATACCACTTCGAAGCACAATGTTTACATTTGGGTCCTCTTTGTGTGGCTCATACCTCATCATTTGTAGGTTCTGAGTCGGGGGGGCTGAAGTATTCCTTTATCGCGCAACTTCACTATTAGTGTAGGGCAGTACTCTGTCTCATGATCAAATTGGGTACAATATAAACATGATGCTCTGATTGGATTTGTACAATCACGGGAATAATGCCTTAGACCTCCGCAATTGTAACAAAACAGCTTTCTGCGATCCCTTCCTGGACCCATTCCACCTCGACCTCGTCTGCACCCCTGAATTCTAGAGTGCGGCATCCCTGCATTTGGATTGAGGGCTCGCGTTTTTGTCTACACTCTACAAGCAGGAGTCTGATCCATCATCGGCTCATAACTTCTATAGGTGCACTCATCATGGCCTAACGACCTGCAAAAATTACAGAACAATTATTGGGACGTCTGCGTATACTTCTGTAATAGGTGACAGTTATCTGTAGCGTGTTTTCCTCCTATCTGAAAAATCATGCATCATAATGTAGGCGCCACGCTCGTTCCTACTTGTGCCTATGGTCTTAATGGCATCGGACCTCCTCCTGCCAAGTAGTTCGAGAAGACTAGACAATGGGCCTTGTCATGGCCCTAGGCTTTACATTTTATGCACCATACCTCCTCGCGCGCCTTTGGCCGAGTTGTCCTATCTTTTTTCAAACTCTGCATTTCCAGACACAAATTTTTCAGTTCCACATGGATTTGTTGGACACCTAGTCTAGGATCTTGTATTGGGGTCTCGTGCAGTCTCACTACAATCTCCAAATCTTCGGCCTGGGTGGATAACTTCTGTTGTGACAACATTGTCCTTAGATGTGGTGTTAATGATGCTACAAACCATGCACGGTGCTACCCATCTGTAAAGGTCATGCTGGCTTCACGAATCATACTCTTTAGTCTCTAATCTAGCTCCCAGGGAGTCTCAACTGGAAGCAACGTGATTTCCTTAAACCTGATAATCGATTATGTCTCCGATTTTGGCTTGCTAAATTCCCTATTTAGTGCAGCCCGGATATCTATAATCCCTGCGTTTGGATGTGTTATCACTTAGAACTATAAACATTTGTATATAATCCTTTGTCCAAGTTCAATGTCAAAATTTGGTGTCAAATTGTTTTTGTTCTATGTTTCTTACTTAGGGTTGGAGCTTTAAAGGTATTTGATGTAAATTGTACTCTAATCCTATTGGTCATCCTCCACCATCATGGTTTCATAAGCCATGTCTTGTCTTATCCATGTCACCAATCCTTTCTGTAATTTCGCAGCGCAGTCTCTTATTGGTCAGTTTCGCAGCGTAATCATTGTTTAGCCATTCCGCAGCGCGTCACCATCAAGCCGTTTCGCAGCGCATTATGACAATTCAAAACTAATCGCGCTGCAAAATCACAGATTCGTGCATTTTGCAGCGAATATTTCTCAAAGGGTCAAGTCTGTTGATGAGTCACCACTTCCGTCCTCTCATGTCAGTTTGCTTACCTCCCAAACGCTCATTAACCATCACTCTACCAATAGATTTGTAGACATGCACATAAATATTATTCAAATGGGTTTTACCGTGCATGGATCTTTATGATGATCGTAAATGATGCATAAGTGACCAGACTGTGTGATGATATATTTGAGTTTTCAAGTGAGGCTGTTTTCAAGTGAGCCTGATTACAAGCGAGGCCGAGTTAAAAAAGAATTGAATCACCATTTTAGTTGAAGCTGTTGGTCATTGTCTGTGCGAAAATTTCAAAAGCAAAATGGAGAGGAAAGAACATAGGTCTGGAAAATGTCAGAGAATAGAGCCTGAAGGTTTAGACCTAGCATTAAGAGATGAAGGCGTGAAGAAAGCCTTCAAGGATGCCAGCTGTTGGAATTTCTGTAAGAAGCTGCAAGGTGGCCATGCTCAGGTAACAAAGGATTTTGCTTTAAACTTCACCGGCTTGAATTCTAAAATAGCTATGTTAGAAGTTCAAGTGTCTCCGGAGGCGATAGCTGCTGTAACTGAGATCCCAAGAGGGGGGCAAGAATGGTTTAAGAATTTTAAGTTTGATATGAACCCCTGCAAAGAGTTTTTAAAAGAGGCATATGTGAATGAAGACCTAACAAAAGCAGTGCCTAGAAACTATGTTAAGGAGCACTATGCCCTTCTTCTCACCTGTATTCAGAAGTACTTGACCTGTGAGGGAAGATACAATAAGGTCTACTCTTATCACTTCAAGTTGCTGTTACATTTCACTGGTAAAGCATCCATAGACATTCCCTTCTATTTGTTTCGTAGTCTGAGCAAAATGTGTGACAAAGTGCAATTAAGGAAGGACGACTGTGAAACATCTTTGTTTCACCATGGTTTGGTTAAATTGTTAGTTTTGGATGGTCTCCAGAAAATAGGTAGAGATTGGAACTCGTTCATTTTCATGGCTGGTTTCCAAAGTAAAACAGGTCTTACTCCACAGCCAGTTAGAGAAAAAGAACAATCAGTCAAAGAACTCACGCTAGCTGAGCTTCAAAAGGAGGCAAAAGATAAAAAGAAAGCCAAGTCACAGTTGAGAAAGTCAGTGAAGCCACTGATCATTAAAGAACAACCTCAGCCATCAGCAAAAGAAGAAGCTCATCATAAGAAGACTGTACCTGGACCAAGTGGATCTGAAACAGTGTCAAGAGTTAGGACAAGGAGCCAAATAAGAAAAGAAAAAGGCAAAGCATTAGCTGTTGAAGAAAGCCCGGTATCTAAGGCAAGCCTGAGTGATTTGTTGGAGGCCATTGAGTTTGAGCAAATTGAACCGGTGGACATTGAACCAGTGCACATTGATTTGACACAATCATCACCAGAAAGCACCAAGAAGTCTAGAGTTTCAAAAAGACTGAGGTTTGATGAACCAGGTGATGAATTCATATTCAAGCCCAGAAGACCTGTTACGAGAAAGCAAGTAAGGGAAGCTGAGAAACTGCCTAGAACAGAGGTAGCTGAGAAATTTCCCAGAACAGAGGAGGCAGAGAAAGTCAAGCAAAAAGACACAAATAGAACAGTCATCATTTCCCAAGGAGGTAATATTATAGCCATAAGGAACCAGTTGGAGGTAGCTAAAAATGAAATTGATAAGGTGAAGAATGCCACTAGGGAGTCTGCAGTCAGGTATGCAAATTATCGAAAAGTTGTATTGAAAGGAAGTAAAAACCTAGTAAGCCAGGTGGATTCAGTAGCTGATGTTTACACATGGACAGTTCCAGCTCTCAAACAGGCCAAATTCATCAGAAAGATAAACATGTGTTTAAGAGCCGAAAACAAATCTATGAAGAAGAGGATTGCAGACTTGGAATCACAGCTAGGTCAGTGGAAGAAGGTTGAAGACTAAAAGACCCAGCTAGACCAATTAGCTGATAAATGAAGTTGCTGTTCAAAGAAAGGTGTTGTTCTAAGTTTTGTCAAATTTTTCTTAGTTTCATTATTTTGAGGACATCTAGATCCCTACCATATGTAAAGAAGTTTTAGCAATTAAAGGTATAAGCAGTAAATACCTCAGGGCAAATACAAGCTGTTTTAACAAATTCAGCAGTTTCGTAGCGCGCTACGAAACTGCTGTAGGTGGCGTTTTCAAAGCAAATAAACAGTTTGGTAATATGTGTGGGAATTTTCAAAAGGGAACACCTAAAGGTTATGTGAAAGATCAAATGAAGACATCCTAGCCATTCTGATCAAGACAGGTGTGCCTTCAAAAAGGTGAAATGTTTTAACCTAAGTGTAAATTTTTCGGTTATAAAGCCACTTTATTGCCGGTCATAGGGTGTTGAATGAATTTCATACATGGAATTTTGGCTTGCACACTTGGCCATCGATGGAGCATCCAACTCATCAGGAAACATGGTGGTGTTCTATTGTTTTTGGGTTATTAAAGAGACTTAAAGTACATGTTGCTGCATATTCGAAGTGATGGGGGACCAGAACCGAAAAGTAAGGGATATTCTCAGCCAACACGGAGCAGATTAAAGCCTTCAGTATCCAAAGCCAACATGGGGCATTAACTGCTCATCTCATGCCATCTCAGCCAAACGAAAAGGAAACCAGGTGTCAAAGCTGCAAGGAGGAATCATTCTACAAAGGAGATAGAGTTAGAATTATAATTAAATTAGAACTCTTTAGAACTTCAGTTAGTGGTTATTGTATTAAATAGTTTGTTGCAAAGCAGATAGGTGTCATTAGTGGCAGTCATCGAGCTCCCCTCATGCTGGAGGAGGAAGCTCCAAGTAGTTATAATTATGTTTCTATATATAGCTGAATGATGAATGTAAGTGGGGTTGGATATTTTGAGAAAACAGAGTATTGTTTTGGCTTGTGTAAAAACTCAGTTTCAGTAATACAATTGGCTGCTTGTCTTCTCAGGATTCATACAGTGTTTCAATGCTCAAGATATGTGGTTTTGCTTTATCTTTAATGTTTTTACAGTTGTATAAATACACAATCACTCAGAATTCACTTTGCTGCTCTGATTTCCTGTGTGTATTTGTAAGCTGAGGTTTCTATGACATGTGTTTTGAGTATTTAAACATCACATGCCCTGACTTCTATGTATGAGTAGTGTTATAGTTTACTGAAGGATGATTGACTCCATAAGCCCAATGGAAGTCTTTGTAATGTCTGTCCAGCCAACATATTTGTTAAATTCACTTTGCAAGAGTTAGCCATCTCATCAATAGTCAAAATCAATAACCTTTTGAGAGAGCCCTCTCAGGCTAAGGAGGCTAAGCCTTAGTCAAAAGATTGGTCTGAAACAGTTACCCAGAGTCTACCTGGTCAGCAGCCTTCCAGTGCTTGATTTTGTGATAACAGGATGGTCATTAGAATGCTTAATGTACCATGTTAGTGCACGATCTTGCAATGCACTTACCAGCATTCCCTTCTTTATATTGTCATCCACGACTCCTTGTGCTTCCCATACAGCTTTTACCTCGAACCAAAATTGGTCTGGATCTTCATTCCCTACTCCTTTGAACACCAACAATTTTATTGCGCTCACCATATTGAACTATGGTGGTGGTGGAGGTGGTGTGGGCAGAGATGGAGGTGATGATGGTGAAACCGATGGTGGTGTAGGTGGGGGTGGTATGTGCAGAATTCACTGCCTTATCAGACTGATCACGCTTCTCGGAGAAATTTTCATGAGCTCTTCCCTACTTTCCCGTCAAGGTGAAATCAAGGGGATATTTTCTATCTTTGTGCTACCCTCGTTTCTATAGATCCTCCCACTTCGCATAGCCCCAAACATAAATTTATTCACATAACACACTTTTCACATAGTAGCATTTTAATCCAAGTGTTCAAAGATTTAATATACTTAGTTTGCGGCCCTTTGAGGAAGCGTTGTTCAGCCTCGTTGTAGCTTACTGATGTATCTACTACAAAATCAGTGATAAACCCTCCTATAATTCGATCGAGCCCATGGTCCACAGCACGCGCGATCTTATATTCCGACGCTTCTAGTCTACACACCAACTCTAGAGTCCACACAATCGGTTTGTCGAGCCTACACCTTCCCTAATTGTCTTCTAGCTTCAGGATCCACTCATACAACTCAGAGGGGAAGGATGCAAGGAAACTTTTGTGGCGTTCCGTATATAAGTAGTGCTCTAACCATTGTTCCTTTGATACTCATGCATTCCTGTTTTCCTGTTCCGTGAACTTGTGAATCTTTCTGTCCAATCACCCTTCAATTCCTTTCTTTGTTGGATTCCAGTGACATGACATCAGACATCCATTATGCAGATCACAGTCCTGGAAACAAAACCATTTGTTGCCTTGTTGAGGCGTGACCCAGGTTTAGAGGTGATTTAGCCAAACAAATCCCAATACTATTGGCCCTTTCGCCAACAGTCCATAGAGTGCAGACTAAGGTCCCACCTGAAGTAGTATGGGAGGGTTCTAGAACCAGGTTTCCGTACCCTGGAGATGTCTGATGGTTTCAGTTGGTCTGTGGTTGCGCACGTTGCTATACGCACTTTCCTATACCTCGTAGCTTGAGATATTGCCTTCGCATAGCCCTACTTAGGGGCCAAACAATGTTACTACCCAAGTCCTTACTAGTAACCCAATATTAGTTGATTAACTTACCTTACTTGCATGTGTAAAGTATACTTAGCAATATAAATATTTCATACAAGTGCGCGTAGTAAATAAACAATAAATTAGCGATCAATATCAAACATGTCACAACCCAAGAACAGATGCACGAAATTAAGATAAAACTTTTCTTTATTATTCTCTTCCTTCGGTTACAAACTCTATTTCACCCTGCGCACTCAGCTACAGGGGTCCACGTACTTAGCTGCAGACTCTACTAGGCCTCTGCGCACTCAACTGTAGAGCCCTTTTCTATTCTACAACGCAAGACACACTTCGCACTTCGAATTAATCTCTAAGACCCTCCATGCCTATTCTCTATTAGATTCCATCCCTTTACAACTTAGAGCCTCCCTCTATTTATACAATCACATCGTCCGTGGACCATGGGTAGGCCGACATTACATTCAAACTTAGGTCGGACAACCCTATGACTCTAACATACATTTTGCACCTGCAATTCGCGGAGATTTACAATAATATCAACTCAAAACTTGGGCTTTGAGCCCCAAAACATGCTGTGGGGGGATTCTATGGAAAATAGAAGACATAAAAAATAAAGAATGATTATAACAAGAGAGAAATAACTGTAGGTTTTAACCCCATACAGAAATTATGTACATACAAATTCTAAAACACAGAAAATAAACAATGCGAGAGCATAACACATATACACAGACATTTTCCCTAGATCCCAAAACCAAGACTACCAACTTGATTTTTAATTATGTTCCTTTCAATGTTACAATACATATTTATACATGCAGAAGCATCTAATACCATGGACTGAAAACCATCGCATCCAAAACCATATGCGAAAAACATACACAAAACCATAGGTAGGTCCAGCCAACCTAATATAACACCCGAAAAACAAAATTTTCTGGGGTGCTGACTCGGACCCCATAGAGGGGGGTTACCTGCACCCCTCAATCCCCCTGTGATCCCCCCTCTATGCAATCAGCACAATGAAGGGGGGGCTCCGTCCCCCCTCTAACCCCCCAGTTAACTATGTGGGCTAGTCGTGGAAAGAATATAACACAACCCAACATTCTCCCACTTGTTGTTTTCTTTGCACATGGGGACACAAGAGAGCTTAGTCATTTATCCAGCCCTGCAACGCCCATTGTTTCTCTACACCAAGAGAACTTCTCAGAGCTCACAGATTTTTTCAATGCATCTGTAGTATTCTTCAAAGTGTCCACCTTTTCCAGTAACACCTTTTTGTCTTCTATCATATCCCTCACAAAGTGATACTAAACATCAATGTGCTTTGTATTTGAATGGTATGTAGGGTTCTTTGCCAAGAAAATTACACTTTAGTTGTCACAGTCTATCCTTATAGCTCCCTGTACTAACCCCATACTTGAACAAAATCTCTGCAACCAAACTGCTTCCTTTCTTGCATGAGTGGCTGCCATGTATTCTGCCTCTGTAGTTGATAGTGCCACTACAGGTTGTTTCTTATCATCCAACTGACTGCACATCCAAATAGGTTAAACACATACCCATTTGTATATCTTCTCTGATCTAGATCTCCAGCCAAGTCTGCATCAACAAAGCCACGAATATCCAACACTCTGTCCAATCCTGGTCTTCCTTGGTAGCACAAACCATAATCACTAGTGCCATGTAAATACCTGAAAATCTAGTTCACTGTTGTCCAGTGCTCCTTCCCTTTTTTTGACATAAACCTACTCAATACTCCCACTGCATGTGCTATGTATGGTCTAGTACAGACTATTGCATACATCAGGCTACCTACTGCACTTGTATATGCAACATACGACATGTCCTCTTCCTATTCTTGTGTCTTGGGACACTATTCAGCAGATAACCTCACACCTACAGGAATAGAAACCTTTATCGGTTTACTATCCTACATATTAAACCTCTGCAGTATTGTCTCGACATACTTCCTCTCGTTTAACCAAAGCTTCTTCTTTTCCCGGTCTCTTTTAATTTCCATGCCCAAAATATAGTTTGCAGCACCAAGATATTTCATGTCGAATTTGGAGGACAATTGGGTCTTCAAATCCTAGATAATTTCTTTGTCATTTCCAACCAGCAACATATCATCCACATACAAGACCATATAAATAACACGGTCACCAATTAATTTAAAATACACACAGTGATCTTCTTTGCTTCTGGTGAAGCCAAGTCCCCATATAAATCTATCAAATTTTTGATACCACATCCTTGATGATTGTTTTAACCCATACAAAGACTTCTTTAACTTGCATACGATTTCTTTCTTACCATTCACCACAAAACCTTCAAGATGCTTCATGTAGATCTCCTCTTCCAGATCCCCATGAAGAAATGTTTCCTTCACATCCATCTGTTCTACCTCAAAATCAAAAGCAACAACAACAGATAAAAGTAATCTAATAGAAGCTACCTTGGCAACATGAGAAACAATATCACCAAAATCAATTCCTGGCACTTGGGAATAACGTTTTGCTATGAACTAAGATTTGTATTTCTCCACCTTTCCTTCTGCATTTGTCTCCTTCTTGAACACCCATTTTCTGCCAATGGGTTTCCTTCCATCTGACAACTCCACTAGATCCCAGCCTCATTTTTGTGCAAAGATGTCATTTCATCAACCATGGAATATTTCTAGAGTTTGCAATCCTCTGAATCTACTGCTTCCTTCACAATTTTGGGATCGTCGTCAGTAACAGATAAAGAAAAATTTGGATAGAAAGTAGATGGACTATACCTTTCCAGCTTCCTTCTTTCTAGAACTGATCTTCTCACACCTGGAGTTTGTGGCTCTTCATCTCCTAATTCCTCCTCTGATGTAGTGTCTAATTCTTCCTCCTTAAGCTCAAACTCTATCTTCTCAGGTTCCCTTGGTTGGACTTCATGTTTAATAACATCTTTGACTTCTCTGAACACCACATCTCGGCTTTACACAACCTTCCTTGTTACTGGGTTCCAAAGCTTATAACCCTTTAAACCATCCTTATACCCAATAAAGATGCACTTTTCAGATTTACTATCCAACTTGGTTCGTTTCTCCTTTGGAACATGTACATATGCATCACATCCAAATACCCTCAGATGTGAAAGAGATGGTTTCTTACCAGTCCATACCTCTTGTGGAGTCTTATCCTCCAACGCTAATGAAGGTGCTTTTTTGACCAGGTAACATGCTGTCTCCACTGCCTCTGCCTAGAATTCTTGTCCTAACCCGACACCACTAAGCATGCTTCTCGCCCTTTCCATCAATGTCTTGGTCATTCTTTCTGCAACTCCATTTTTCTCAGGTGTGTATGGAGTAGTCTTCTGCCATGCTATACCACACTTCTTATAGAATTCTTCAAATTCCTTACTGCAAAACTCTCCACTGTTATCTGTCCTCAACACCTTTATCTTCTTCTCTGTCTGGTTTTCCATCGGAGCCTTAAATTCTTTAAACCTGTCAAAGACTTCAGCTTTCTTCTTAATGAAATATATCCATGTATTCCTTGAGAAGTCATCTATAAATGATACATAGTACACAGGCTTACCCATTGATGGAACCTTCACAAGTCCAAACACATCACTATGCACAAGTTCTAATATCTGTTTCGCCCTCTTACCACCAGAGGGGAAACTCACCCGATTCTACTTCCCATATACACAATTTTCATAGAAATCA
Organism: Pinus tabuliformis; assembly: GCA_031772625.1. Lineage (NCBI taxonomy): Eukaryota > Viridiplantae > Streptophyta > Pinopsida > Pinales > Pinaceae > Pinus > Pinus tabuliformis. The sequence goes on along the minus strand of CM062805.1, from coordinate 851,416,780 downwards.
AAATCTAGAGAGCTATTACTCATACCTTCTACCATACCTTTACCATGAAGTATTCAAAGGCCCTTCTCTCCAATATGTCCAAGCCTTTGACGCCACAACATGGTCTTCTCTCCGGAGACCACTAGATTTTCTACTCCACTTTCAGGAATCACGGAGCTGTTGCACCCATCAACAATAGTGCTACCTTGCAGCTTGTACAGACTTCCAATCCAAACTCCCTACATCAATACCAATGTTCCCCGAACCATCTTGCAGGTATCCTTCTCGAACACTGTATTTACACTTGCATCATCCAGTTTGCTTACAGAACTCAGATTTCTGGCCAATGCAAGAATATGCAGAACACCCATAAGTGTTCTAACCCTTCCACCTTGCAACTTCAACTTTACTTTTCCGCGACCAACAATTATAGCCTTCCTATCATCCCCTAAGAAGACATCATCACCATCGTATTTCTCATACTCGCAGAACCACTCTTTATGGGGAGTGAAGTGAAATGATGCACCTGAGTCAATCAACAACACCTCATGATCTACATGTGTACTTGAAGAATCCAAGTACACATCCCCACCTTCATCTGAGGTGGTTTTCACCTCTGCAGAAGGAGCATCATCAGATCCCTTTCCTTTATCAGGAGCTTTAGATTTACAGTCCCTTTTGTAGTGCCCTTCCTTTCCGCATTTATAGCACACCACCTTTATAGGTTTTCCTGGAGATTTAGATCTCCCACTCGACGACTTATTTTTGTTTCTGTTCTGGGACCATCCTTGTACAGACAAGGCATCACCATTCTGGCTCTCCATATTTTTCCATCTCATCTCCTCCGTCAACAAGGATGAGACTATTCCATCAAATTGAAAGGCAGTTGTATTGCTACCTATCACAATAACCAGACTATCCCACGAATCTGGTAGAGAACACAACAAACCGATGCACTTATCTTCATCTGAAATTTTAATATCAACAGATAATCACTGACTTACCACAGTATTAAATGTTTTTAGATGCTCTATCACAAAGTCTCCATCTTTCAACCTCAGGTTATACAGCTTTTTCTACAGGAACAGTTTATTCACTAGAGACTTAGATTGGTACAAAATCCTTAACTTGTCCCACAAAGCCTTCGACATAGCTTCCCTTGATACATTCAGCAATACTGAATCTCAGACACACAATTGTATTGTGCTTTTTGCCTTCTGATCCAAATTCTTCCATTCTTCATCGGACACTCCCGTTGGTTTAGTACTTGGATTGACTACGATCCATTGATCTTTACCCACCAACAAATCCTCCATCTTGAGTTTCCATAACTCAAAACTCTGACCATTAAATTTCTCGATCTCTATCTTTCCACTACTCGCCATCTTCTTTCACCACCAGAATTGATCTCACAAATCTCCCACTAAACAGGGTCTACCATAGGCCCGAGTGAAACCCCTCAGCAACAAAGGTGTCCCCTTGAAGCCAAAACAACTCTGATACCAAATGTAGGTTTTAGCCCCGTACAGAAATTACCTGCATACAAATTCTAAAACACATAAAATAAATAATGCGAGAGCATAAGACATTAAACACATATACACAGATATTTTCCCCTGGATCCCAAAACCAGGACTGCCAACTTGATTTTTCATTATGTTCCTTTTAATGTTACAATACATATTTAGACATGCCAAAGCATCCAATACCATGGACTTAAAACCATCGCGTCCAAATCCATGTGCGAAAAACATGCACAAAACCATAGGTAGGTCCGCCCAACCTAATATATGGTCCAAAAAACAAAATTTTTTGGGGCGTTGCCCCAGACCCCATAAAGGGGGGTTATATGCACCCCTCAAACCCCCTGTGACCCCACCCGCTACGCAATTGGCGCAACGAAGGGGGGGGGGGGCCCTGGTTAACTACGTGGGCTAGTCATGGAAATAATATAACACAACTCAAAAATAACATGCACAGGAGAGAACATCAGCATAATAAATTGACACATGAATCCCTTTAAAAGTAGACTTCAACCTTCATCTCTCAATTAAATTTAATGGAAATTTACAAGGCATAGTGTCTTCTCTATCAAACCCTAAACAACTAACCTTTTACACACTAAAATTAATTAAATATATATAATTAGATCATCATTGGACTTAGGAGGTTGAGCTTTGCCATTTTCCCAAAGATAGAGTCAGTTACATTAGATTTAGAAATTTCTTGCTAGGAAATAGGGACTAAATTTATGGAAAATAGGGGTCAAAGATTAGATTGTATATCTCGAATCATGACAATTGTTAAAAAAAAAGGATTTTTTTGTATATCAACTTTTTCTTGAGAGAAAAATCTCTTAGTTTTCAAAAATTCTTCTCCGTCTCCTTAGAATATGTTCCCAAGGATCATGGCTAAAAGAAGAAATGACGAAATCTGCAAAAAACATTGTAAAGATTCATTATAACACCTATGAATAAAATGAATGAGGGTTTTATTATTTAGCTTGTTTTTGACAAACGCCTCTTTTATGTTTTCTAAATTAATCTCCATTTAGTAAGAAATCAACGTTGAAGTTAACTACTAAAACTGTAAAAAACGCATCAAATCCCCTGCAGCCAAAACACAACAAGCTTCCTTTTCATATTATATAATAAATTATTTAATTATGAATCTTTAATAACCTTAAGTACCCTTATCATAACCATGAGAATAAATTTCATGAGGTTTGGATTCGAATTTCAAGGTCATATTGTTCACTGTGTGGAAGCACAACGCATTCATTGTGCTACTTCAAAACCGCAACGAATTCATGATTTGCATGCTTTTGATCACCTCCAAGGCTTTTGAGTGTATCACTCATGTGAAAAAAAACCTAAAAATCATTATATATGTATTGGATAACATATGTTCATACTGAAAACTCCCATCCTTGACAAACATCACCTACAGCAAAAACACAATGCCTGACCGCAGTGAGTTTCCACCTACATATGTTTGACTAAGAAATGGGGTCTCTGGCTAAGGAAATAGTTTCCTGATGATGATGAAAGTATTAAAAACATCCTTGAACCTCCATACAAAAGAAATAGAAAAAAAACCCTGATCCTCTAGCAAATTTTAATGCTTTGACAGTAGCGCAACAAATTGGTTGTGTTACTGTGTAAATTGCTTCCTTTGCAAAAAGTCTCATAAGCTTAAGAGATATGACTGATTATACTCTGAAAAGGACTCCATACAGAATATAAACCATCTCAAACTCCTTATCCATTTTATTTCAACTGGTGTACTCGGGAAAAAGGACAAAAAACAAAAATGTTTTGATTACCTATCAAGATTCAAACTTTAGCTTCCTCAACCAATAGGTCAGGCTTTCCTCTTTCTTTCTCTTGTATTTTCTACAATTCCTCTTGAATTTATTTCTTTGTAGCCCTTAGCTTCCTTTCTAAGATGTTACGTTTCCTATAAACATTCTTAAGTTGTCTATGTACGGCCAAAGTCTTCTTCAACATATGTTTGGCTCTAAGTAGTTATGGTTCACAATCATTCAGGTGATCTTCTTGGATAGAATTTCAAGTGGAAAATCCACTTATGAAAGAAATTTAAATCCTCAAGAAATATGATCGCAGACAAGAGAAATGAAAAGAGTAGCTTACAATGAGATTTTGAAACACATTTGGTTTCTTGTACCCTGTTAGGGCCCTATATTTCATAGCAGGAGTTGTTTTTACCTGATGATTTTATATTTGAAAAATTTAAATAATGTTTCCTATTTGAAATTTATTTCCAAAATATATATATAGAAAAGAGAAAAACAAAATAAATTGTAGGGGACAGAAAAAATAAAAAAAGGAAAAAAAAATAAAATAACGAAAAAATGAAAGAAAATAAAAGAAAAAAACAAAAATAAGAAAAGACAAGACAAAAGGAAAAAATATATGAAAAATGTCCCCCTAGGTGAGCATGTCCAAATGGCACCAAAAAAAAAAAAAAAATGCATTCAAGACCTTCATTTAGAAATTTTTGTATATAAGTGTGTAGCTTGTTTAAATTCCACTTAGAAATAAACAATTCAATTAATCATACTGAGTAATCATGATTAAACTAGGTCCCATAGGTTAGGTTAGGGAAATAAATCAACCATCTAGCTTAATCTTGGTTGAAATGGTTAGTTAGATTAGAGAAAAGTTAGCCAAATTGTTTAAACTTGGCTAAAGTTCAATAAAGTATTTAAATAGAATTTCACATTATGTTGAATAGGAAAAATAAAATAAAAGTCTTGCAAATTACAACTCACATTTAGAATAGATTAATCATGCTTAGGATAAGTAATTAGGTTTCGAAAATTGATCGTGTTATTTAATCATGATTAAAAATATGTAATAATATGTGTTGGATACTAAATATCGGGTTTTGTTATAAAGTCAGAAAATGACAAAACGCTTTGTCTTCATGTGTTATATTGCGCTCAAGATTTAATGACCGTGATCTACCCTACCCAGATCAACGACTATTTTGGATAATTTGGTATCTACAGATAAATACTAATTCCCTAGATAAGTAGCCATATCTAGAACAACAGTTTAAAGTATTTTAGTGTTTAACTATAACCAATAGATAAGATGAGAAGATGAGAAGACCTACTTGTAGTTTTGCTTTCCTCTCATCTCCTTTGTATCAATCCTGTCGCTCCTTCCCATACTTAATACGTTTGAGAAGTACCTATAAACACAAACAGAAAACAAAGAATCAATCAAAGCAAAAGATCTATTGAATATAAGTGAATGGAATCAGATACATTTCACACATATAAGCATTATAAGATAATACAAACATATGGGAGAAAGGTTCAAATACTTTATTGAATAGAAGAAGGAATTACAACCATTGTGTCTGATTCAAACTCATTCCTCCAGCTTGGATCCCATCCACATCACATCAAAAACATGAAAAACTTGTAGCATTACAACACTTGCTTCAAAGCCAATTCTCATAGCAACATTATCTCCTTACAATTCAACATAATCCAGCCCCTGATCAATTAGATGAGTGGTCAATTTATAGTGAGATGTAGGAGGTTTTGTCATAAATGGTGGTATTGAATGGCCTTCCATACATAGAATTACTTCCATGGAGGAAGGGATGAGAGGATAGGATGCATCTTAACTCATTTCTCATCTATTTTCGAGCTCATAGGAGTTGATAAGTGAGGGAACCTTCTAGATGACTCCAAAAGATAAGAATATTCCCCAAACCCTATGTGAATTTCACTCAAACTCGCCTAGCGCAGGTGAAAGGAAGCTTAGGTGCTTTGCAGAGCACCCTGGCATGGACTTAACTGCTTTGGAGCACACCCTTACATGGGCCTACCTACGCTGGTCCCTCTAGAGGCCATTTCTTGATGTCTTCAAGTCATGAAACTGTCTGGGAAGGAGGAATTCAAAGGGGTGACTTGTTTAGGACATGTAGCAACTGAAATTAGGGTTTGATGAGCCCTAAAAACACTGATCTGGATGACAGAATTGATGTGCCCAAATGGATCTATAACAGCTGCCCCCTAAAGCATGAAGTCAGAAAAATGCCATTGTCAAATAAAATGCTTTATGATGTGATGAGGAGTTATTGAAGTAGAAGGTAACCTGTATCAATTACAATACATATATCATGAATTTTTATTTTTACATGAATCACTAAGAGAAGGCATACCCATTCTCAGCTTATAAACTTTCATTACATGTACATAAACAATCGTCTACATATATAAATCCATGACTGGAATGACCATCAATATAAAGCAATTTTACATATGATTTACTACTCCTGAAATCACGGCTCGGATAGATGAAACTAGATCTGGGGTCTTCTATCTTGTTCAATCATTCATTCAAGTATGAGTCTAACCATGTGAATATGTGATCTGAGGCTGAACATGGGAAGACACCATCTAATTACCAGCCAATGATGTAAGCTATTAACAGATGCGAGAGAAATCATCGATAATGATAATGATCCTCAAGGTACTGCAGTACAATCAGCATGGTGTGAATGGATGATTTTATGTCGAATGCCATACAAATTCTTTTGGTCGAAGGCCATTGATGTCAACCTATCGCTGGAAGTGAAAAATCTGCCATTGATGTATGCAAGCCTCAAGTTACTCGAAGGGTGTTTGTAAGTCAAATTCTTGGATAATGTGCTAATGCCAACAAGAAGCGACTCGTCGCAGGAGGGCCTTGATGTATCCCTCATCAATGACAAAAAACGAGTGTAGTGATTTCAGAGATGGACTTTGACTGACGACAGAGGGTTTAAGAATGTCGGTTATGAAAATGAAGGTTTATGGTATTTCAAAGGATGAATTTTGACTGAATCACTTCTCTTGAACATGTTGGTGACACTAAAATGAATTGGTAGCATTGAGCCAAAACAAAGTGATGGATGGTATGATAGGCCAATGGTGTGATAACCATCAAGCTAATAACCCAACCCAAACTGTCACGGTGATGGAGTGAAAGTGTCATGTTCAAGAGTGACCTGCTACCATAAAGTGGTTTTCCCCTTTTTCCCATTTTCCCCAGTCATTGCTAACTAGTACCTCTTTATTTTTATCAAGCTTGAGGAGGATAACATATGCTTGTTGTATAATTCCACCATTTGGGGGAATCCATCACTATTTGATGTTTTAACGAGTCTAGCGAAGGTGAAACTCGGTCTTGTCTAGATGGACAAGTTTGTCACTATTTGATGTTTTAACGAGTTTAAAGACAAATATAACTTGGTCCTTTTCATGTTTAGAGAGTTTGAAAAGGGACAAAAAGAAAAATCCACAAGTTATTTTTGGTAAATTAATCTCTGAGGCCCAAAAAAGCGTAAAATAATTCAAGAGATATGTCATTTCCAATTTGTTATCGAGGTGGAAAGGACAAGTGCTCGACAATCTTTTCATGTTTAGAGAGTCTGAAAAGAGCTTAAAGAGGACTCCAAGAGGGTTTCTTTTTTGTTTTTAACAGAGCTCGAAAAAGAGATAAAAGTGTGCTTTGTGGTCAAAGGTACAATTTACAATTGAGCACATCGAATTCTATAAGTCAGCTGCAAAATCTACTCAAAACACAACCAAATGGATTAAAAATACTTGTTTCATAGGCAAAAATAGGCAAACACTAATGTTTACTTGATTAATGAACATGAAATGGACATAAAACAAGTTTTTACCATGACATTTTTACCATTTGGAACTTACCATTCATTTTTGTGCTTTGAGCTAGTTTTTTACCTCGAACTTCATCAGCTGATTGCGACAGATTTTGTGGACCATTTCTCGAGCCATTCAGACCAGGTAGGAGCTTAACCTCTCTTCTTTCTTTTCAAGTCATTCTTTTGTCATTTCATGCAAGTTTTAGGGGTTTTTGGGGCCCCTAGGGTTTCATTTTTTTCCCTGGGATCAACGCAGGCTTTCACATTGAAAAATAAACTAAAGAGCACCCAAATGGAAGGTTGCATGCTCTGCAACGCACTGTCTCTGTGCGTGGGCTGTGTTGGGTGATTTTCCAAAGTTTTATTTAGCTGTTTTCTCTAAAATTTGTCCTTTTTTTGCATGGAAAGGATCGTAACTAAGCTTATGATTATGTTTCAGGCTTTCATCGGATTAGAATGTCAATTACATGGCAAGAAAGAAAGCATGAATAATAAGACATGGTTGCCCTGAATAATCCGGGTATAGTTGAGGCCCTCAAAAACTGTGGGTTACGCAAATACTTCAAGTTGTCCGGAATGAGACAACAAATGGAACTATTGCAGTTCCTTGTTCATGCATGGGATCTGACATATCATAATTTTCACATAAGGGACAATATGGTCCCTCTTACCATTGATGATATTTAATTTCTTGCCGAACTATCAAGGCGTGGTGCCCCCATCTCACTTTCTAGATTAGCCTGTGGAGGTGAATCGGTGAGAGATTACATTTGACAGTTTTGTCGGCCAGGTACACAACCTAGCAAGGATGGGAAAATAAACATCAGGGATGTAGGTGATTTTCCTTTGAGAATGATCCTTTTCACAATCACAAAATTGGCTGGCAGTGTGACACTACACTTGGAGAACAGATCATATATATAGTAGGCACTGGAGTGTCTAGAGCCAAAAGTTTTCAACTGGTGCGAGGTTGTGCTTTCTTCACTGAAATAACAACTAACCAACATAAAAAGTGGTAAGACGAAGAATTTATGTTATGGTTTGATCTTAATTGCTTTTACCTTAGAGAGAATCCCATTGATGCAACCACAACATGTATCACTGGGTGTAGTTGGTCCTAGAGATCCACGTATGCAAAGGTGGGTTGAATTGATGTCTCAACATGCGGGTCAGTCAACAATCATTTTTTCCACTGCATTCTTCATTGGCTCAATTGAAAACACCTTGTCATCGAGGAACATCCATACTCAGGGATGGATTTCCGTGGAGATCCAGATTTGATCCTACCCGTTGGAGCACAATGGGGTTCTATAGGTAAATTGTTTTACCAAAGTGTTTTTTATTTTTCAAGTTTCTACATGCTTTTGTGTTTTTAATGTTTCCAAGGCAAAACTAAAATCATTCTTATGCATGTAGATGTGGGTACTGTTGAACCTGTGGGGCACCAACAAGGTGCAAGTGGGCCAACATGAAGAAACATTGGGAGAGCAGTTCTCCAGGACTTGGATTTGGTTGAGACCTTAGAAGAGTTGCAGGATCACATAGAGGGATTACCCCTTGGTATTTTGGATGTCCGGATTAAGGAGTTACCTATGAGGCTGCAGCTCCACACTATTGGTGTTCCTAGCCGTTGGGTAAGGCTTTCGCGCATGATAGCACAGGCTGTGACCTGTTATCATGAGCACCACTAGATCTACTTAGGATGTTTTGCATGCATTTTGAGTTTTTTGAGTTAGATGACCAAACGTGTCTTGGACACAACTTTTGTAAAAAAATTTAAAACACCTATCTATTTTACTTGTAGCATTTTCTATGATTATATGAAATCCTATTCAACTGATGATGTGAATTGAAAATATTTCTTTTACATGTGTCTCAAATGTCTATTTAACACATAATTCACTAGAGAATCAGTTAATGTGTTAAAGTTTCTGGAAATATGTTGATATTGAATGTGTTCAAAATGCCTTTCCAAAATATGAACTCTAAGGAACATACGAAAAATTGTTGGATTTCGGATAGTATAAATGTTTGTTAGTTGTATTACAATGAGTTACCACTCCAGCCTAACAATGATTCGGCGAATGCCAAGTGAAATGGCATCAGAGAGAAGTTCAATCAACGTGCTATACTTAGCGATGTTTTTCATCGATCGATTGATACAAATCCCTTGAAAACTCACTAACTCGCCACTTGGAGCGAAAATAGCCCATGCTACAGAAGACAAGTTCTGCGTACTACGACTAGCACCATCGGCGTAACCAACAAAAGGTTTCGAAGACTCCGACATCTGCAACAAATGAAAAGTAGATTACTAACCAGATAAACACTCTAAAAGACACACACACACACACATGCAATGAAAGCATATATACATTGAGTTTTACTACACTCAATCAAGCATAGTAACGTTTGAGGTACAACCTGTTTCGGGGCTGCGAAAATGGAATCTCATCATAATCTACTAACTCGTAGGCACCTTTTGACAGAACACGCTTGACAATATAAGAACCCATCCACACTGGTTCGAATTTCCTTGCTCCAAGTTTATCATCTTCTTAATCGTAAAGCAAGACCAGGTCTCCTTCTAAGAAGATATAAGGCTTGACATTTCTATCATATTGCACCTTGATTCATTTCTTATGCGCTTCGTTAGCCAACGCTGCATCACGACAGGTTTAATCTAGATGGATTAGTTCCAAGAAACGTGCTTCTTTGTCAGAAGTGTCGAGTAACAAGTCAATCGCGAGTTTGAGAGGTGAAATTTCGCATGTATTGGTAAAAATTCTTCTAGACCATACACCAACTAAAAGGGCGTGAATCTAGTTGCATTTCTCGCCGAGGTTCGATATGCCCACAAGGCAGAGTATAGGATTAAGTGCCAGTTTTTCTTATGAACCCTTATCATTCTCTACAACATCCAATTCAGGACTTTTTTAATGGCCTCAACTTGTCCATTCGCTTGCAGGTAATAAGGGGTAGAAATATCATGTGACAGTCCTAACTTAGTAGTCAACTCAGCCATCATGTGATTGCGAAAATGTGACTCACGATCTGTAACTATGGATTGTGGTACACCAAACTAGGCAACCACATGGTTAAAAATGAAAAGAGTAGTCATTTCGCCATTGTTGTTCAATGTTGGCATCGCCTCGGCCCATTTGGTAAGATAGTCAACGGTAACTATAATATACCCATGCCCCCCGGTCGAGGTGGGGTTGCATGTCATGAAGTCAATGCCCGATTCGGCGAATGGTCCAACAACAATGACTAGATGCAATGGTGCAAGTGGTAATCTAGTTTTTCGGTCATATATCTGGCATGCGTGATAGCTTTTGAAAGCAATAATACAATCTTTAAATATAGTTGGCCAGAAGTAACTAGCACAGAGAATTCTCTATGCGGTTGCATATCTAGATAAGTGTCCACCACAGGCACCTAAATGGAAATCATTCAATGCTTTCTCGGCTTCCTCATGTGTGAGGCACCTCCATAAAATCGTATCGATACCACGATGGTAAAGGGTGTCGCCAATGATCAGATAATCTTTGGCTTGGTATCGAATACATTGCTATTGCGAGCGAGAGGTATTAGGCCGGAAAGTTTGGGTCTAGAGATAGATCATTTTATCTCCATACTGTTAGAGTCGGTCTAGTAGCCCTCCATCAGCGATCAAAGCTCTTTGCATTTGCATAAGTAGGTGTCTCATCAGTGTCATCTCATTGCATTCCATTAGGCATGCCATAACCCTGATGGAGGAGCTGGTGTCTTTATTCCCCTCTTGGCACTGCTGGATCAAGTTGTTTCAGTCAATAAACTCTTTCAAGGTTACTTGTCTTGTCTTGAGGTCAAAAGTCCTAGGTCTAGGGTTTAGGTCCAATTTGTCTTTAAGGTCATGTCTTTAAAAGTCAATAAATACCCAGCAGGCTAGAGGGATGACTATCAAAGTATTTCTTCAAAAGATTTCATCTTGTACAGTTAATTTTTACCTTGGATTTAAAAACCCTGTTTTTAAAGCCCAAGGTCATTTTCTCAAATTTTTGTAAAAAATTGTAAAAATTCAAAATTCTTCGAAAGTCAGCATGCAGCCCTGGTCCCCTTTGCCAAGATTCCTCAGAAGCTATCCCTGCAAAAATTTTCAAGAAAAAACATCAGTTCAACCAATTTTAGGACAAAAGGAAACCATAAAATCAGCAGCATTCAAGTTTTGAAAAAGTGTCATGATATAAACATTAGAAAGAAGGTTTGAAAGGAAATTAATTTAAATAGAGCCTATAAAGCTCCTCTCTCCCTCCATTTAGTCATCATTGTGCCTCAAAGCAATAGTGAAGAGTTATTGAAGAGAAATTGGGCGAAATTGCATAGAGTGCCCGCGCGCGACCCGTTCAAGCCTGCGCGCGACGTGTTGGGTGAGCGCGACGTAACAGGGCGCCCATCGCAGTTCAAGAAAAGCACAGGCACGACCTGTTGGGCGTGCGCGACCTGTTGGGAATTCTTCCACCAAAATTCGCCTGTAAACTGCAAAACAACCCCGGATTGCTTCAAGGTTGCAGGTAGGCCTCCCATCATTAAAATACATTGTTTGCCAAAGCTTGAAAAGCATGAGAATGTATTTTAAAGTCATCATTTTGAAATAATGAGTCCAATGTATATTTTCTTAAGAATGTCAAAGTGTTAGTAAGGCTAGGGTTTGTCTTGCTATTTTCAAGGTCATCCTTTTCACCCCCACTTTTTCCCTACATCCCATTTCCACCTCCCTCATCATTTATACTCAATCTCTCTACCAAAAATACCAAAAGCCCTAAAACCCTACCCCTATTCCTAAAAATCAAGAATCTAACCCTAAACCCTACCTCTCATAAAACCTTTGCAAACTATAATTGTGTGATGGGGTATATATCATGATTCCTTCCCTTAAACTCCCTATTTCATATATTTTTCCCAATTTCCCTTAAAAGTCTCCCTTCCCTAACATTTCCCTTGTGCTATTTTTCCCCTTGAAACAACATTTCAACAGTTAAAATAGCATATTTTTTAGCAGAAGCAGCAGTACATTCCAGCCACTTTGCTCTCGAAACCATGTCAGAAACCGAAACCGACTATGAGCAAAGTGATGACCGTGAGTAAACTCCAGAGGTTGAGGTACAAAGGAGGCCTCACAGGGGTGGTAAGAGTGGTCACCATATGAGAGAGGAGCCCACCTCTTTGACCGATTTGCAGGCTTGTCCAATTGCAGTCACATGTTTCCGCTATCAGTCATGTTATGACTTTTGCGAGAGGATCTCTCAAATTCAGCATCATAGGGAATTGGCCCGCTTGTTTGTTTTGCATTTGCATGATGGGCATGTGAACCTTGCAGGGGTGGATTTTACATTGACACCTGAGATGATTGCTCAAGCAACAAGGATACCTAATGTTGGAGAAGTGTGGAACAAGCGCAAACTATTGGACAGATTTCAGTATGAGCCCTACATTAAACCTGCCTATACGAGGCACATGACTGGTGTATTTCCTTTCAGATTTTTGAGGGATGAGTATGCTCCCTTGATGAGGCTTATCATGCGCTATTTCACCTGTGAGGGCAGATTTTCATGTGTGTATTCGTACCATATTCGCTTGTTGATGCACTTCACACGGGTACGAATGATGAACATCCCTTTTTTCCTGTGCCAGGATATTGAGAAGATGGTGCCCTTGATGCAGAGAAGGAGCCCAGCAAAACAATACAGGAGCCTCTATCATTATGGTTTGATCCAGCTTGTGGTCATACATCAGTTGGCTCAGCAGGGTATCACATGGGAGGATTTTATCTCTCGAGATTTTTTCACTGCACCAACATCACCACCCCCTGAGGTTGTTCATGAGGAGGGAGGACCATCACAGTAGCATGATATCCCTGAGACCAGACATGTTAGCTCTCCTCCATTGGTCACATATCAGAGAGGCCACAGGGCCTTATTTGCAGCAGCTCGGCGAGTATTTTCTCCACATCAGGTGGAAGGGGTCTCGCCGTCTTCATCAGCTCAGCGAGTGTTATCTCCACACCAGGTGGAAGGGGCCTCGCCTTCTTCAGCAGCACAGGTACCAGAGAGAGGCAAGCAGCCCAAGATTGATGAGGGGCCATCAGGTGTTCCAGGCATAGAGGTTGTTGATCTTGACATCATTTCTCCTAGCCTAGAGTCAGAGGAGATAATTTAGCACCTAAAGGCTGAAAATGACTCGTTGCAGCACAGGCTGGAAATGGCAAATTGGAAAATCACCTACTTAGAGCAGCGCAACAAGCAACTTGAAGAGGAGCACACTCTTGATGAGTTGCGGAGGATCCATGAAGACCGCAACTTGGCGCACAAGAGACCCGGTGATTTGGTACCCGTTGAGCGAGAGGCTATGCTTCTCCGGGTCAATGCTCATTTGGAGAGGCTACTGGCCAAGGCCAACAGAGATAAGGACCTGCTCCGGAACACGAAAAACCACTATTGGGCCCGAATGCACATATGCAAGGCGAAAATGAAGGTGATCCAAGGGCGGTTGGCCAAAGCACTAAAATGAAGGAAAAGGCCCGATCCCCTCCACATCTTGGTTGAGGCTTCCTTGAAGGAGCATGATACTAAATGACTTAAATCCAGCACAAAATTCTAAAAATTTTGAGCATTTTTGGTCATTTGTGATTTTTTTTGGAAAAAAACAGGTTTTCTCTACCAACGGGTCGTGCGCCGTGCGCGACCTTTTCGTTGGGAAACTCCTTTTTGGGAAAACTCAACATTTTTGGATTTTTCATGCAAAGATACACTTTCTCAGCAATTTCCAAGAAATTTCACCAAGTTTTGGGCCTCCAGAAAGTCAAAAAGCAAGCAAAAAATGACTTTCTGCCACCTTTTTGACACACAGGAAGTAGTCTTTGGAGATTGCAATTTTGGAGGGGCAAATGACCACCAAATTCCGAAATTATACTTGGGTTGGAAAGTAGACATCCAGAAATTTCCAACAAGACCACGTTTGCCTCATTTGGACACCTAGAAGTACCTCAAAAGCAGCTCCAATGTAGCGCGACCTGTTCAGGATTAGGGCGCGACCTGTTGGGCAGTTTTCACAGAAATTCACCTACAGCTCAACAAAACGCAGTTTTGACTGGATTTGACTTTTTGGAGTATATTTTCATCCTCCTTGTTGTAAATGATGTAAATTTATGATATTTTGACACTTATTTATCTCTTCTAGAAGATTCATTCATGAGATAGGCAAAAATTTAATGAATGAATTGGTTTCCTAGCTTATAGAGGCAAGTTGTTTTGACTGCCTAGTTTTTAGTGCTCAGTTTAGAATTGGTTGAAACAGCTCCTAGGATAGTGAGCTCGACCCCTAGAGGTAAGGAAATATGTTAGATTGCCTATATTATGTACTTTCTTGGTCATTTTCATGGTTGGACTCTTGAGGGAGAAAGCTCTATTGTATTACTCATTGTATCTCTGCAATTTTGGCAAAGGAAGAAAGACCAGGGTTTTGCAGTCCTTTTTGGGATTCCTGTGGTTACATGTATTGATGGTGTGTTTCTCTTTGTACTTGTAAGTGTGTTATGTGAATCATCTTCTGCAAATTAGGCAAATGAAGTGTTAAAGTAGAATTCATGATTGTCATGCTCTGCTTTTAAGTTTGCTTAATATTTATGTTTTCATCTGTCTAAAGAGAACTCTTGAAGATTTCTTGTTCTCTTTAGCTCCTCACTGGTCATTCCTATCCATTCACTTAATTCAAAGGCATCAATATAGTCTCCTACCTTGCCCCAAAGAACCCCCTGCAAAAACTGTGTCCAATCCCCGCACCCAAAATTGCCTTTCCCTGATTTTCCACCAAAATCTTAAAACTTCTCAATTCAAACCTTTTTATCAGTTTACTAGCCTAAAATCAGTGTTTTCTTATTGGTTATCTCGTCCGTTGAATATATTTACCGAGATAGACCGGAGAGAGCCCTCTCCTGCCCCGTAGGGCTAGCTACGAGGCTAAGTGGTTTGATGTTGCCTTGGAGTTTACCTTTTTCAGCCTGAGGTGAAATTTCAAGCGCTAACACATACCATGGGTCAGATGACGATATCAGAAACAAAGACTCATCCAAAATCGATGGTTTAGATGTTGAATCAATGGAGGTCGAGGGAAGGTCACAAAGTATCTCTGCAAAAACTAGAGATTTCTTTGATTTGGACTTGATGAATTCCATATCAAATTCTTGCAAAATGACTATCCATTTTGAATGTTTTCTCCCAGAAATTGATGTGACAAAATGTATGTCATAGGGTTGCAATCTAAAATGATAGTGGTCTTCCATAGCAGGATGTAATGGCGAAATCTCTAAAGAGCTTGTACAGCTGCCAAAGCTAGTTTTTTGACATAAGAGTACTTACTTTCTGTATCATTGAGATTATGGTTCAAATAATAAATTGGATCTTCAATCCCATTTTCCTCTTAGACTAAAACCATGCTAATGGTTGTATCTGTAGCGGTGAGATATAGGTAATAGTCACTTTTATAATTCGGAGAATACATTATTGACGCTCTAATCAAGGAATACTTAAGAGCATCAAAAAAAGCTTGCGCAACCTGATCCCAATGGAAGGATATCCCATTTTCAAAAGATGTGTAAAAACTTTAGCCATCTCTGTGTAATTTGGAATGAGCCTCCTCAGAAAGTTAGCCTTCCCTTTGAGTCTCTATAATTGTAAAAGATTTGATGGTGGAGGTAAATCAAGAATTTCCTAAACCTTTAATGGATCGAGTCGAATTCCCTCTCTAGACACTACAAATCCAAGCAATCAACTAGAACGAACACAAAACACACATTTGTGTGGATTGAGTCATATCTTGTAGTGTCGGCACCGTAAAAATATTGCTCCCAAATGTTGCGGGTGATCAATCCACTTTCATGAATGAGCATGTAAATCGTCAAGGTAAGGTTGAACAATGTGCATGATGTCGTGGAAGGAATAGTTCATTTCCCTTTGAAATGTGGCCCCTGCATTCTTCAAACCAAATGGGAGTTTCCTATATGCGAATGTGCACCATGAAAAAATAAAAGCTGTTTTAGATTGGTCCTGTGGGCAGATATTGATTTGACTGTAGCCGGAAAAACCATCCATAAATGAGAATATTTCGCATCCGACACATTCATCAATAATCTGGTCGATAAAAGGAGTAGGATAATTGTCTTTTGGACATGCCTGATTTACATCCCTATAATCAATGCATACTCTAATCGTCCTTTGTTTCTTCATGATAGGAACAATGTTGGAAACCGAATCAATAAGAGGTACACGGTAAATGAAACCAACATGCAAAAAATTTTCAACTTCTGCTTTAATTGCAGTGGATTTCTTTGGATGAACAAGTCGAAGCCGCTGTTGTATTGCCTTGACATCAGGGTACATTTTGATTTCTTGTTCAACAATACTAGAGTCAATGCCTTGCATCTCCTCGTATGACCATGCAAATATATCTCGAAATTCATGAAAGAGAGTATAGTAACTATCAAGTTCTGATGGAGAACAAGATTTGCTGGCATGAATGTCTTCTACAACATTAGGCTTGGTTGAAATATTAATAGAATTTGTTTCTTCAATATTTGACAGGTTTCGCTCGGATTCTACTGTGTCTATGAAAACTGAACTCAGAAGGAAATCAACAACTGAAGAGTGGTTTAGTTCACTTGAATAATCTTCAATGTCATCTGGAAGATGGGAACTGTTAGCCTTGGAGGCAAACATCCCAAAAATGGAACCAAAAATGCCCCAAAGTCTCCAAGTGTACTTCAAAATCATGCCAATGGATCCATCAATGCTATTCGAGTCTTCGTAAGTGCTTAAAGTCATCCATCGATCATAATCTGTGCGAGAGGAAAGCCCTTAGAAGAGCGGAAATACACTATCGGGAGGCCTGAATCACTTTAAAACCATGAAAAAACCCACAGGTGCATGCTTAAACAGTGGTTGCACAATAGCTGTTAGATGTAGCCGATCAATGGCCAACATCTAATTGGTGGATCGCATCGGTGGATCTAATCAGTGCAGGTGGGCAATGCCAATCAGCACGAGACACCACCGATCAACGATCACCGATGATCAGATCAGCGGGTCGCAATGGCGAAGGCAAATCGGCGTAGACCAAGGGGCAGGGCCTTTACATATAGCGATATGCGATCATATTGCATCGCAATATCACATCTGCGAAACCAAACGAGTGGGGTTTTAACATATCCATATGGTGTGACCCGATGGACCAGACCCGATGTAATTATATGCGATAGTTGATAACTTCTTAAATCCGTACCAAGGCCAATTGTTCATGGTTTTTAAGTGTTTTATGTATATTTCACAATGCGAGGAAAATACATATGGCAGGCTTCTTTGCAACTTGTGACAGCAACATGGGCAGATCGAAAGGATATAAACCATATTTGAGGACTTTTTGAAGTCCTAAAAGGACAGGGAATGGCGGGTTTCACAGTATGGCTGTGCTTTCGGTTGATAACAGAAAACACTCATTATTAAACATTTTGAAGAAAAATTGAGGCTGAGAGGCATCTACAATGCAACAAAGCATGCCCAACTAGCCCGAAACAGAAATATCATGGGAATCTACAACACAACACAGCCTGAATCAGATACATCATGGAGCAGCACAGCTTGACATAGCCGAAATCAACAGAAGAGATTATGGGCATCTCTGTCAAGAGAGAGCTCCCTGCCAGCACACCCAAAATATTTGAATGCAGTTATTCCTCTATCAGAAAGAGAAAAACCTCTGAGCCATGCCTGCCTATTGAGGGAATCAAATGGTTAAGGGATAGATCAGACAAGGTTAAGATTCTGAGCCTTCTAGAGAGCTCAGGAGCATTGTAAAGGGCCTATGAAAAGCAGAAAACTAGATGTAACAAGGGTTCAACTTTTGGAGATTATTGCTCCTTTGTTCATTCAATATTCTCATATTCATTCCAGCAATATAAGCTTCTTTTGCCATTATATTTTCAATTTCCATTCTATTTTCTATTCTATGCTTGCACTTTAACATTTTGTTCATGTTTTCTATGTGTCTGAGGCCAGATTACTGTCATCTTATCCCTACGTCGATATATTAGAGTTGCAAGCTTCTTTGTTACCCATAGCTAGCCATTTATATGTGTTATTATATATGCCTCTGCCAGTACAGTCAGTAAGCTCATTTTCTACCTGTAGCTAGCCATTCACATATGTTCATGTATGCACTCTGTTGGTATAGTCAGTATTCTCCATCTATCCATTAAATCTACAAACTATTGAGCATTAGTGGTCTAAAGCCTTGTGTTGTTGGGGGTGTTCATGCATGTCTTGAGTGAGAATAGAGCTAAAATGGTTATCTGACTTGATCCAAACCATCATCCATTCCAGTAGTTCAGAGAAAAATACTAAATATCATATGTTACTAGGCATCTCCGAGCTGCAACCTAGGACAGTTTCCTCGAGTGATAACATAATTGGCGCCGCTGCCAGGGAGAGGAAATTGAAGCTCAGCTTCCCAAGGAAATGACATAGATCCAACTTTGATGATAGACAAAGTCTGGGCATTTTTTTGGTTGTAATCATCTATCTGGCAACTCTACTGGAGGCTGAACCTCTTGGCGACTCCACTTCATAGTTCTGGCTTAGTTTGTGAGGCATACTTAGAGAAATCCTCAAAAACTACAATCTAACCCAGCGCCTGATCCTGAAAAGATCATCAAAGAAAGAAATTTATTGCATAAAGGAACATCAGGTTCAGGTAAACCTAAATAATCTCCTATATCTCATCAAGAAATGCTTGTAATCGAACAAATACATGTTGAGGGTATAGCATCAGTGAAGAAAAACTTTCAGAGATTCATAAAGCTCCTTGTTCTTTAGGTTCTCCTTTTTCTTTAAGCCCAAAGGAAACCTCACCTCCTATCCATCACACTCCTTTAGTCCTGTGAGTCACTCCTCAACCCTCTATCATTCAGATTTCCATTAATCTTTTAGCCACCATAGCTATGGCAAGTCCACGAGCACCTACCAAAATGGAAAGAATCATAGCTGCTAGGTATGGACCCCTAATACTGCCCACTCCTTTGAATGCCATGCCCACTGGAGAATATCAAAAATATAGGCCTAAGTTCACTGGGCCTGAAGGTGTTACTGCTGAAGAACATCTTGAGTCATTTTATAGCTATGCTGATAATCTGGACATTAGTGAAGATGATGTGTGGATGAGAGTCTTTGTCCAAAGCCTAGATGGAGAGGCTAGAAAATGGTTCAGAGAACTAACCCCAAGATCTATAGTAGACATTGAAGCTTTAGATGATGCATTCCTAAAGCATTGGGGGGATAAGAAGGATCTACTCTACTACCACACTAAGTTTGGCAACTTAAAGAGAGAAAATGGTGAGTCACTATCTGATTTTAATAAGAGTTTTAACCGTATGTACAACAAGATACCAGCTAAAGTAAAACCCACTACTACCTCTTCTAAACTCACCTATGCTAGTGCTTTTGATTCTGATCTCTGCCTACTGTTAAGAGAGAGGCGATGTGCTACTTTGGCTGACATGCAGGATGCAACCTTGGAAATGGAATCCAACATCATGGCTGCAGAGAAACTCATGGGAAATGTTGATAGAAGAAGACAGAGGGGCGAGCCTTCATCATCCTCTGATCCTAAGATAGATAAAATGACCAAAATGATCAAGTCATTAGCCTCTGAAATCACTAAATTGAAGGTTGAGCAGCAACCAAGGAAAGGAAGAATTCCTAATACCTTTGCCCCAAGAAATCCAAATCCAAATCCATATAGAAGAACGAATGAGCAGTTGTAAATTTTGCAAAGAAACAAAAATGAAAATGAAAACCAAAGGGTGAAGGCTCCTTTTCAAAATGCAGTCATGGAAGAAGAGCAGTTCGAAGAAGATGATGAGATCCATTGTCTAGAAGACAAAGACACTGCTTCCTTTTTGACCTCGGCTGCATATGAAAATTCATTATGCAATGACCAGATCAGCCAGGAATGGGATGGTGAAGCTATTCTACAAGTTGTAGATTAGCAAAGATATAATTTAAGGTCAAAGATAAATAATTCCAAGGAAACTCCTGTTCAAAGAGCTACTATCCCTATAGTACTGCAAGCTAATAAGAAAAAACAACTAGCAGTCAATCCCATCATCCTCAAAGCTCCATCTCATGAGGTAAGAGGCCTCGACAAGTCCCCTGCTACTTTCATTTTATCATAAATTCAAAAGCTAAGAATACCCATGCCTCTGGTTGAACTAGTGAAGAATGAGTCCTTCAAAAGATCCATCCTCGAGGTCCTTGAACCTAAAGCCATCGAAGCCTCCACCGACTATGTAAATCTACAAGATGACAAGCCAACTGTTATCCTCAGCCTAATGATTGAAAACTATAAAGACAGCTCCCCATCATTCTATGTCTCTCTGACTATTCATGATAAACTCCTTCACAACTATCTTTTGGACACTGGAGCTAGCCATAATCTAATGCCCAAGGTTGTCATGGATGAGTTGGGTCTTGACATCATTAAGCCTTATCATGACGTGTTTTCTTTTGACTCTAGAAAAGTGAAATGTCTAGGGTTAATCAAGGACCTAGCCATCACTTTGTCTTAGCAGCCTATGAAAAGCATGATGATGGACATTGTGGTAGCAGATGTACCTCCCAAGTTTGGCTTGTTACTTTCTAGAGGTTGGATCAAGAGATTAGGTGGATCATGACAAAATGATCTGTCATATGCTATTGTCCCAGTTTTCGGAGGTGAGAGCTAGAGATTATACAGAGAGGCACAATTAGCTTACATAATTAGCGATGAAAAGAATCCCACAAATCATCCCATATATTCTATCGACAATGGTTTTGGAGCTTGTATCCTTCATATTGAAGAATCTCAATTGGCCTCCACACAGCTCAGGAAACCCGTTTTCTAGATCGCAAAAGCAGAAAACCCACAGATTTGGGATATGTTTTTTGATGGGGCTTGCTCTAAAGAAGCTGCAGGGGTAGGTGTGGTCCTTATGTCCCCAACACAGGAATACATCCATTTGTCTTTCAAATTAACCTTTCAGGTCAAAAACAACATCGCAGAATATGAAGCTTTAATTCTGGGATTAAACGTTGCTAAAGAAATGGGTATCAAAGGCATGAAAGTGTTTGGAGATGCAGACCTCATTATTCAGCAGGTGGGCATGACATTCCAAGTGAAGCATCCCAGGCTAAAGGCTTACAGAGATGAGGTATGGAGGCTAAGGAATCTTTTGATAATTTCAGCATTTCTTACATTCCAAGAATGAAGAATCATCTTGCCAACTCCCTTGCTATGTCTGCTAGCACGCTTATTCCTCCCTTGCCTCCTAAATTAACATATGAAGTTCAGGTAAAATACAGATTGTCTCTGCCCGACAATGTCAAATATTGGAAAGTTTTTGAATACAATGAGGAAATTAACAGGTTTTTGCAAGTCGTGGAGGAATTCGCTGAAACACACATCAACGAAGAAAATGAAACCCAAGAAGAAGGCAGCCAGTCCAAGCTAAAAAATGAGATCGGTCGAGAAAGCATCATCCATCTACCTAGTAATCACATACCAAAAGGATTGGTGCCTCTGGAGAAGCTTTTCAACCAAAATGATGTGCCATGTAAGCCCACCAAAACAAAAAATGAATCTGTTGTTCGTAAACATAATATAGGGAGCCCAACCCATCCAAAAAACGTAAATTTGTCCATGCATTTGTCCTCTACCCAGAATTTCGAGTATTGCACCCTTATGAGGCAATTCACTGACATTTTTGCCTGGGAATATAGCAATCTTAAATCCTATGACGCAGACATCATTCAGCATAAGATCCCATTTGAAAATAATACCACCCCTTTTAAGCAGAAGCTAAGACCTATCACCCCTCTCTTATTGCCTTTAATTGAGAAAGATATCAAGAAGCTATTGGTTGCCAAAATTATAGTGCCCCTAAGGTATTCAAAATGGATAGCTAACCTGGTGGTAGTAAGAAAGAAAAACGGAGAAATCAGGCTTTGTGTTGACTTCATAAATCTGAACAAGTGCTCTAAAAAAGATAACTATCCCCTGCCTAAGATGGAACACTTGTTGCAAAGAGTTTCAGGGGCTAGAGTCATGTCTTTCTTAGATGGATTTTCAAGTTACAATCAGATTGTTGTACACCCTAAAGATCAGGAAAATACCACCTTCACTACTCCTTGGGGCACTTTCATGTACTCCAATATGCCTTTCGAACTGATGAATGTTGGGGCTACCTTTCAGAGGGCCATGGACATAGCCTTTGTGGGAGAGAAGGACAAGTTTGTCCTTATTTATATTGATGACATAACAGTCTTCTCCAGCAGCCACAAAGATCATTTAAAACATTTGAAGAAATTATTTCTGAAGTGTAGACAGTTTGGAATTTCAGTCAACCCAAAGAAGTCACAGTTTTCTCTAGAAGAAGGAAAACTTCTGGGACATATTGTTTCTGCTGAAGGTGTGAAGATTGATCCAGCCAGGGTTCAAGCCATTTAGATATTGTCCATCCCAAGGTCAAAAAGGGACATTCAATCCTTCTTGGGTAAGATTAACTTCATATGGAGGTTCATTCCAAACTTTGCAGAGCTTGTAAAGCACATCACTTCCATGCTGAAGAAAGGAGCAGAAATAAAATGCACAGATGCTTCAAGAAGCTCTTTTGAAGCCATCAAGCAAGCTATCATGGAAGCTTCCACTCTAATCAACCCAGATTACATTAAGGAGTTTTGTATCTTCTCTTTTTCCTCTTATGATACACTTACGGCAGTTCTATTGCAGAAAAATGATGAAGGCATAGAGCACCCTATGGCCTTTTTCAGCAAAACTTTAAGGAATGCTGAACTAAGGTATGACCTTATCGAAAAACAAGCTTATGCTCTCATAAAGTCTTTAAAGGCATTCAAAATTTATATTCTGCATTCCAAAGTAGTCGCATATGTACCTTCAGCCTCAGTAAAGGATGTCTTAACTCAGCCAGATATTTATGGGAAGAGAGCTAAATATATTGCAAAATTCATAGAGTTTAACATAGAGGTGAAGCCCACTAAGCTTTTCAAAGGCTAGGGCTTGGCTAAACTTATGGCTGAAGAAAATTGCAGCTTGTTAGATATAAATTCCATGGGTCTAAATTTAGATTATGAGTAGGCAGAGGGAACAACAGAAGAGCAAAAGCGGGATCAGTTTTTGGCTGAAAATCTAGTCACATGTGAATGGTATACAACATAGTTCATTTTTTTCAAAAACTAGAAGTCCCTCTAGGGCTTAGCTCAAGTCAATCTCATGCCATTAAACTCAGATCAGCCAAGTTCTACATTAATAAAAATATTCTTTATTGGAAAGACCCATCAGGAACCCTCTTGAGGTGTCTAGATAAAGAACAATCTCTGGAGGTCATACACCAATTTCATTCTAGCATCTGTGGAGGGCATCATTATTGGAAAACCACAGCTCACAAAATCTTAAGAGTTGGATATTATTGGCCTACTTTTTTCTCTGATGTGTTTTCTTTTGTAAAATCTTGTGACAAATGTAAAAGATTTGCAGGAAGATAGCAACTAAAATCTCTGCCCTTAAAGCCAATATATGTCAATGGTCCCTTCCAGCAGTGGGGCTTGGACTTTATAGGTGAGATCAACCCACATTCCAGTGGCCAACACAAATGGATCTTAGTAGCCATTGATTATTTTTCCAAGTGGATTGAGGCTATACCCACTAAGAATGCCAATCATCAAGTTTTCATAAGGTTCTTGAATGAGAATATTTTCACTAGATTTGGTTGCCCAACCAAACTAGTCACTGATAATGCACCAGTGTTCAAGGCAAAAGAATTGATGTACATGAATGAATCTATGGGAATTAAAGTGGTGCATTCTACCTAATATTATCCTCAAGGCAATGCCCTGGAAGAATCATCCAACAAGAGCCTGGTAAGGGTAATCAAAAAGATGTTAGAGAACAACAAAAAGAGTTCGGATTCCAAGCTGAAGTTTGCTCTATGGGCTGACCGAGTTACGTTAAAAAATCCATAGGGAATTCTCCATTTAAACTGGTTTATGGTGTTGATGCTATTTTCCCCATCCAGCTGATTCTCCCTGTGGCTAAGTTCTTGCAAGAAGAACAAGATGAAGAAAATGACATGGTAAGAAGAATGAATAACCTGGTTGAGCTACAAAAAATCAGAGAGTAGTTGATTGAGAAGTCAAAGGCTCATCAGAAGAAAATCAAAGAAACCTTTGACAAGAAAGCAAAAGTGGAAAATTTCCAAGTTGGTGATTGGGTTCTTAAATGGGATGCATTTAAGGAAAAGAGAGGAAATCATGGCAAGTTTGACTCCTTATGGGCAGGCCCTTTTGTCATCGCTTAAGCTCAGTAGAACAGTACATTTATTCTGCACAGTCTGGAAGGAGAAGATACTTTTGGCAGCCCAGTAAATGGGCGATTCTTGAAACTTTATTTCGTTTAAGGCTTTAAGGCCTTGTTATTATAAATATGTTTTTCCAAGTTTTTATTTCATTACAAAATGTACTCCACGCCCACTAGAACACTAGAAGGAAGATTTAATTTTTGTTTTTTACAGGAAAGGCATTGATATGAGATCCTTGAAACCTCACAGCGAGGATTTCATCCCCAAAAGGAGCCAATGTTAGCCTTGGAGGCAAACAACCAAAAAATGGATCCAAAAATGCCCCAAAGTATCCAAATGTGCTTAAAAATCATGCCAATGGATCCATTAATTCTCTTCGAGTCTTCGTAAGTGCTTAAATTAATCCATTGATCAAAATCCACGCAAGAGGAAAGCCCTTAGAAGAGCGAAAATACACTATCGAGGGGCCTGAATCACTCTAAAACCAAGAAAAAACCCACAGGCATAGGCTTAAACAGTGGTTGCACAACAATCGTTAGATCTAGCCAATCAACGGCCCACATCTAATCAGCAGATCGCATCTATGGATCTAATCGGTGCAGGCGGGCAATGGCAATTAGCACAGGACACTGCCGATTAGTGATCACTGATGATCAGATCGACGGGTCGCAATGGCGAAGGCAAATCGGTGCAGACCAAGGGGCAAGGCCTTTACATATAGTGATATGTGATTGCGATTAGATTGCATCACAATATCTCATATGCAAAACCAAAGGGGTGGGGTTTTAACATATGCATATGGTGTGACCCGATGGACCGGACCCGACATTATTATATGCGATAGTTGATAACTTCTGAAGTCCGCGCCAAGGCCGATTGTTCACAGTTTTTAAGGGTTTTATGCATATTTCACAATGCGAGGAAAATACATAGGGCAGGCTTCTTTGCGACTTGCGACAACAACAAAGGTGGACCTGAGAGGATATAAACCATATTTGAGGACTTTTTGAAGTCCGAAAAGGACAGGTAATGGCGGGATTTCGCAGTATGGTTGTGATTTCGGTTGATAACAGAAAACACTCATTATTAAACAGTTTGAAGAAAAACTGAGGCTGAGAGGCATCTATAGTGCAACAAAGCATGCCCAACTAGCCCGAAACAAAAATATCATGGGCATCGACAACACAACATAGCCCGAATCAGATACGTCATGGAGCAGCACAGCGCGACACAACCAAAATCAACAGAAGAGATTGTGGGCATCTCTGTCAAGAGAGAGCTCCCTGCCAGCACACCCAAAATATATGAATGCGGTTATTCTTCTGTCAGAAAGAGAAAAACCTTCGAGTCATGCCTGCCTATTGAGGGAATCAAATGGTTAAGGGATAGATCAGACAAGGTTAAGACTTCGAGCCTTCTAGAGAGCTCAAGAGCATTGTAAAGGGCCTATAAAAGGCAGAAAACTAGATGTAACAAGGGTTCAACTTTTGGAGATTATTGCTCCTCTGTTCATTCAAGCTTCTCATATTCATTCCAGCAATATAAGCTTCTTTTGCCATTATATGTTCAATGTCCATTCTCTTTGTTGTTCTATGCTTGCACTTGAACATTTTGTTCATGTTTTCTGTGTGTTTGAGGCCAAATAACTGTCATCTTATCTCTGCTTCGATATATTAGAGTTGAAAGCTTCTTTGCTGCCTGTAGCTAGCCATTTATATGTGTTATTATATATGCATCTGCCAGTACAGTCAGTAAGCTCATTTTCTACCTGTAGCTAGCCATTCACATATGTTCATGTACGCAATCTGCTGGTATAGTTAGTATTCTCCATCTATCCATTAAATCTACAAACTATTGAGCATTAGTGGTCTAAAGCCTTATGTTGTTGTGGGTGTTCATGCATGTCTTGAGTGAGAATAGAGTTGAAATGGTTATCTAACTTGATCCAAACCATCATCCATTCCAATAGTTTAGAGAACAATATTGAAGATTATATATTACCAGGCATCTCCGAGCTGCAACATAGGATAGTTTCCTGGAGTGATAACAGGAACGATGATGATAATCTTCCAAAGGTTGTCCTATAATCATTGATTGGATGATTCCTTCATCCGTAGAATGTATACGTGAGAAAGGATCTAAAGAAGTACCATATTATAACGAACGGTCTACCCATAAAATTGGTGAAAGTGAATTTGGGTTTGCCGCACAAGCCAGAAAAATTGATTGCTATGCTAGCACAACAGGGGCCTGTGTACCAACAGAATGCTTCTTGTAGCCTGTGAACTATTTGCAAGGAAGGAAAACTGATCGATAATTATGATTCCTGTTATGAGGGAATGCAATAGTATGAAAGTATGTGGAAACCACAGCAGCCATAACATATTCCCATGGCCTTCCCAGTAAAATGTTGTAGCCGAGGGGTTCGTCAACTACCTCAACCTCAAAAGTAATTATTTTTCCCCCTAGTTCAATTTGCAGGTTACTCAAAATCCCACAAGGAGTATATGTTCATCCATAAAAATATTTTAACGTGGTTGGTGATCGTGACAACGATAGTGAACCAATTTTTTTCTAGTAGCTCAATGACATAATGCAAGTAGATTCCCCCTCATCAATAACAGTTTGTTGAACATTCTTATTGAGAGATTTTACCTGAATTAGGAAAGCTAACTGCACTGGTAACTGTGGTGTATATCCCACATGGTTAAAAACCACAAGATTAGAATCTGCATGGTCTATTCCACCAATTTCTAACAATAAAGCCTGCTTCTGGGAGGGACAGTTTTGTAATACCTCTACTGTCAACATAGCAGAAGGTGATTGAGCAAGTTATTCCACTATGTTATAGTTCTGAGCCGCTTAAGATTGAAGGTTAAATGTCGATTTATGCACAACTCCCTTTGGTGGTTTTATTATCAATTCTGGTGCAATAGGTCGTGGAATATTTTCAAATGAAGTCAAAGTCGAAGGATTAGGTTTATCAGTTGCCTGATTATTTGATGATGACGGTGGATTTGTGTAATATTTATTTCTCATTGACACCAAAACTTCGTTTTGTGGCTTTGTGATGGATAACATGAGTGCTTGGGATGTGGAAGCATGGTTTTCTACAAAAAAATGTGTCTCCGGGTTTGGAAATGGATCAGTCAACACTGCAGATGTGTTAGAAGTCTTTAGAAGTTTAGAGACCTCTAGGCGGTGTGGAAAATCTCTTGTAAAATGCTCGTCGTTACATATTAGACATGGATAACGACATTTCCTTTCCGAAGTAGAGGAATCAGATGGTTTCTCTTGAGGGGAATTATCTTTTTTCTTCTTGTTTTTCCACTTCTTCTTGCCTCCTGGTTGCTTTTGATTTTTTCCTTTGTGAGATGACACGACATTAACTTCGGAAGTAAGAGTGTTTTCTAATGCATTGGTAGTTTGATTGGTAATGGAAAGAGTTTGACCATATGGTCTTCTTACCATTTGCATGCTTGAAGAAATGATCACACCATCGCCGACATGAGAGTCCTTACTTGATTGTGGAGGTGGTGGAATAGTGAACACTGGTCGAGGTGCATTGGGAATCTTGTCATAGAGCATTCCAGATTGTGTGTAGATCAAATCCAAATATTGGGCATGAGAAATTACTTGCTCTTCTGTGACAACTCCACATTTCACCACATCCTTGGTGATTGATGGAAACAAGGATTTTATGAACCACTCAGCCAAAAGCTGATAAGGAAAATATGTCTTAACAATTCGACGATGACACCGCCACTCATGAATATGATCTGATATATGGGAAGCAGTAGTCTGTTTAAAGATGGTTAGGAGTTCTGTTCCAGTCTCGTATTGATAGGTAACTGGAAGTGGCTTAGAAATGTGGTGGCTAAATTCATAAAGTTGTTGAAAGAAGCTCGTGGTAACTCAATGTACCACTTAGCAGCCGAACCAGTAAGCATTCTTTGGAAAAGACGAAGTCTAACCGAATCATGATTTGAGTTTGATGAACACCACAAATGAAAGGTCTGACATGATTTGATGGGTCTTCTCTAGGATTTCCATTCATTTTCGTAATGTCAGAAGGTAACTTATGCAAATCACCAACCACCAAGGTGCATATAATATTGGATCATTAGTGAGCTGATTTAAATCTGGTAACTCTAAAGTTACTACAAATGGAAACTGTCAATTCAGGTCAGGTTCAGCATACCCAGGATATGATGGAATTTCTTGAGAAATAGGCCTTTTCATACCAACATAGGTCATCTACATTTGGTAACCTTGATAAGGTTGTTGTTGAACAAATCCGGCATAAGGTGGTTGTTGAACAAATCTGGCATAAGGTGGTTGTTGATAACAAGGTTGAATTTGCGGTTGTCCATAACCTGCAAAGCCTTGTTGACCAGGACCTTGGTAAGCTTGATACTGTCCAAACCCATGTTGACCCTATTTGGAAAGTCCAAATTGGGGTTGGAATTACTGGAATTTAGGCTGCCACGATTGTTGAATCAACTGTTGTTGTTGTTGGTACAACTATTGTTGATTTAACAGTTGTTGTTGCCCAACAATGAAAGGTTGGCCGGGTTGTGAATAAGCTATACCAGTGTAAGTTTGAGTCAGTCCAGATAAAGGTATACTAACCTGAGGTTGTTGAACCCTGGACACAAGTGGTTGTTGTACAACAACCTGAGAAACTTGAACTTCTTGACCCGAAACTTGTGGTTGCGAGGTAGAAGGACCAGTTTGTACCAGTTGAGATACAACAGTTTGAACCTGTGACTGTGGTACAGTGGTAACAATAGGTGTAGTAGGAAAAACTGACACAGTTTGCATTGGTTGTGTTGGATACACAAGCCTTGGTTGAACTGACATTGTTGGTTTCCATTGACAAACTTGAATTCTAGACTGAGCTGAATATTGCGAGATACTACCATATGATGGTCCCTTGGGATAGGAAGGATAAGGTGAATAAAAATATTGCTCTCCATATGGTGGCAATCCAGTATGTAATGGATACATAGGTCATTGTTGACTAGATTTCCCAGTTTGATATTGATATGTAGGATCAAACTGTTGAGTTTCTATTAAAGAAGAACTAGGTAAAATTCTGGTTAAGGACATGGGTGATGACCATGGTGTAGAAGAAACCCCTGAGTGGGTTCCTGATAAAGATTGGTAACCAATCGGGATGGGTGATTCACCATATAGGTGAGACTCAGGTGTGGTAGAAAACATCGAAGAGGTCGTGACAGAAGATTCTTCCGTAGTTGCATTAGATGATATAGTCTGGGATGTTGATGGTTGTTTATCCATAGTTAACTAACCCAAAAGTTATCCTAAAGAATTGATGGGTACTTGAAAAGAAGCAGGATCAAACAGAGCAGTAAAATGAGAAGTATGAGGGTAAAGATAAAGCTCAGTTCCCAAGTGGAATGGGGTTCCAAGTGTAGAATCTTCTTCCAATTCTTCCTCGACATCAACTAAACCATGTGGAAGAACTCCACCTTCTGGTCCGTAAAAAAATTCTGGCGTTGATAAAGTGGAAGTTTCAGTAGTTACCAATGTTTGTGGGGTAACCAGTTGATTTTCTTTCGGTAAAGTAACAACTTCTGAATGTTCAAATTCGAAGTCCAGATGTTCCGATAAAAGAACAATAGTTTCAAAAAGAGGTTCCTGAGAAACTTCAGGTTCAGATGTAACTTATGTTTGAACCGTGATAGGTTCTAGATTAACTTTTGGTTGAACTGATTCAAGTTCAGAAGTAATTTCTTGTTGAGAAACTTCAAGTTGAGGAACAACTTGTTGTTGAACAACTTCGATTATTGTTTCACTAGGATCAGTGCTAATGTCCTCAGGTAATTGTGAAACTTCTTCTTCAGAAACAAATGTACCAGAAATGGTTGGAGTAACTGGAATCTAAGTACTTACCGAAATAGATGATTTAGGTAATTTGGATGAAGAACTAGGATTTCTTGATGTACTTGACTCAGTTAAGAGAGACTACTTTGACCGAATAGGTGTAGCTTCGGGCAGTAAAGGTGGTTTACTCACTGTTCTCTACGAACGATGGGGTAAGGGTTGATGTTCCTCCACGATTTTTTATTATTTTATTATCAAAAAAGAGATAAACAAATGGGGTAGCTAGGCAAAAGGTTTACCAAGCAACTGTGAACTACAGAATACCTCCTAGCGAACCAAGAAGTACAGGCAAGCAATCTCCCCGAATGTTGTGTTCATTGTATCATAGTTTACAAGGTGGACAACTTGATTACCTAAGGATGGATAGAAACCTAGTGTTGTCCTCCCATATATACCCAAAGGTACATGGAGGCCCAGTTTGTATAAATTCTGTCTAATGCAAAACTGCACAATGAGAGCATTCCCATATACTTTACGTACTGTAACACCGCCCTATATATTCGAAGGTATGTGGACGAGCTACGATATAATCATGTACGTGAAATGAGGTATCACACTCGAGATGTATTGCAGACAATTTAGTGACATATGCTTTGTTTTATGACTCCGGAACACGTCTCTAGCCTAGAACCATTAAATGTTTCATTAATGACAATGCTCCATCAGGTAAATTGATGTTAATTTTAAGTTGATCTTGCTTATGAATTTGCCTTTCAAATTGACCACGTGATGTATTATGAAATTCCTAGGAATACAACTATCATGATAAGCATTCTTTCCATTGAATTTAACAATGAAAATCCTAGCTACAAGGGATAGAGCAATCAGATTTCTTTCGATCAAAGAGAAAAGAGCACATTCTAATGTAATTTCCCTACACTATTCCTATGAGCGCACACAAACTTTTTCCAATGCAACATGCATGTATTTCTTTTCGATTTCCTTAATTTAATATGAACAAAAGGAAAACTATGCACATACAATCAATCAATCTTTAATAAGAGTGAAGACTTTTACGATAGTTTTGTTTAGAAGGAAAAGAAGACTTTATGACACTTTCTTTCGAACAAAGATTAATCAATTATATTCTAACTTTGACTATAGACCGATAATGACAAAGAAAACATTTAAGAAACATTAATCAATCAAGTCAAAGTAGGGCTAGACAAGGAGATAGAAACTTGTTCTCTGAGCCATGACATTCATTGATCAATCGGCAAGCAAACAAGCAGAGAAAAGTTGGCAAAAACACATTCCAAAGGTGGGAAACTGATCCTAGGAGGATTGACGCAGCTCTGAATAGGAGAAAGTGCACTTCAGAGCATTGTCCCTAAGCCAAGGGTGCTCTGTAGTGCACTGTGTCCCTCACAAGCCTACACTGGTGACAATGAGCCATTTCAAAAGGAGATTTGACCCAATTTTAACCAAATTTATAATGCAAAAGCGCTGAAATACAATCAATGAACACACGTAGGGTCTGTAAGGATGTCTTAGGAGGTGGATAAGCTACTAGGAAAGAGGATCTTCCCCAATGGATTCGCCAATTTGTTTTGGAGAATTTGGTATCTACGAATAATACTAATTCTCTAGATAAGTAGGCATATCTAGAACAACAATTTAAAGTATTTTAGCCTTTTCCTATAAGAAATAGATAATATGGGAAGATGATAAGACCTACTTATAGTTCCACTTTCCTCTCATCTCCTTTGTATCGATCATGTCACTCCTTCCCATACTTAATACGCTTGAGAAGTACCTATAAACACAAACAAAAAGCAAAGAATCAATCAAAGCAAAATATCTATTGAATAGAAGTGAATGGAATCAGATACATTTCACACATATACGCATTATAAGACAATAAAAACATATGGGATAAAGGTTCAAATACTTTATTGAATAGAAGAAGGAATTAAAACCATTGTGTCTGATTCAAACTCATTCCTCTAGCTTGGATCCCATCCACATCACATCAAAAGCATGACAAAATTGTAGCATTACAATACTTGCTTCAAAGCCAATTCTCATAGCAACATTATCTCCTTATAATTCAACATAATCCATCCCTTGATCACTTAGATGAGTGGTCAATTTACAGGGATATGAAAGAGGTTTTGTCATAAATGGTGGTATTGAATGGCCTTCCATACTTAGAATTAGCTCCATGGAGGAAGGAATGAGAGGATAGGATGCAACTTAACTCATTCATCATCCATTTTCGAGCTCATAGGAGTTGATAAATGAGGGAACCTTGTAGATGACTCCAAAAGATAAGAATATTCCCCAAACCTTATGTGAATTTCGCTCAAACTCGCCCAGTGCAGGTGAAAGGAAGCATAAGTGCTCTTCAGAGCACCCTGGCATGGACTTAATTTCTCTGCAGCCCAGCCTTACATGGGCCTACCTACACTGGTCCCTTTAAAGGCCATTTTTGGATGTTTTCAAGTCATGGAATTGTCTGGGAAGGAGGCATTCAAAGGGGTGACTTGTTTAGGGCATGTAGCAACTGAAATTAGGGTTTGATGAGCCCTAAAAACACTGATCTGGATGATGGGATTGATGTTCCCAAATGGATCTATAACAATGATGAGGGATCATTTTCAGCCCCCCAGTCCATCCTACCGTTATCGGTGGGGGGGGGGGGGTCAAAAGAGAAGTAATCCAATCCCTGGTCCCCATGCTACATGGTGGCTGCTAGTGACTTCGCACCCCCCCACCTCTGAAAACCACCTTTCTCTCCTCCGCTCCTACCAATGGTCATCCATGTCAACTCCTATATCCTACTATCTACTCCTGTCATCGTGCCACTTTTCTATCCCTCATTCGCCTAACAAAATACTCGTTACATCATAAGCTCGTTGCACTATCCCGC
Source organism: Pinus tabuliformis (assembly GCA_031772625.1). Taxonomy (NCBI): domain Eukaryota; kingdom Viridiplantae; phylum Streptophyta; class Pinopsida; order Pinales; family Pinaceae; genus Pinus; species Pinus tabuliformis. The sequence goes on along the minus strand of CM062805.1, from coordinate 851,383,391 downwards.
GACAGTTAACTATTTGATCATTTATGCCTTAATCCACCCTTTTTGTAATGAACCTATGCACAACGATCACCAATCTGGTTGTTATAAATCAAACCTAGTAAACCTACGTGGTCCTACTTTTCACTCTTGATTTTCTATTTACATGTACTCATCTTTCATATTCCATCTCTCGCCCACCACCAGTGCTTGTCATTTCCTCAAATTCAATGCGAAAATTGCCCATATAGGTAGTTTTCTAATAAAATATTTGTCCCATTTTCATTTTCCACAGTTTACAGACATGGCACCCAAGGGAAAGGGGAAATCTGTAAATCCCAAACCAAATGAGGAAAATCCTATGTCCTCTACTACCCTAGACCTCGACCATATACCCTTGGCTGACCAGTATTACAAGATTGTTGATACTGAGTGTGAAACTTGTTCGAATTTCACCACTGGTTGAAGAAAACCTATCTAGGCCAGGGGGTGACATTAATCTATGGGAATCCCTACTGCCCATGTTCTCTGGGAATCAATCATTTCCCTGATTTCATCATATGATGTCAAGCCAAAGACAATCCAGTTCAGAGAACCATTTTGGCCTAGAATGGAGACATTATGGTCACTATTCCACCAAAAACTATAAACAAAATGTTATTAATTCCTTAAAATGATTCTCTCAGTCAATTTTCGATATTTTCCCTAAGGGATCTGTAACATAAAATCACCTTCCTTCAGAGAGCTCAAATCTTTGAGATTTTCCTCCCAGAGGATGCTCAACCTCCCATGAAAAGCCCTCCCTATATAGCTTCCATGTTCCCAAAAAAACTAAGTAGATCATCTCTTTAATGTCTTGTGTTATAGGGTACCAATCAACCAATGGGTGGATGAGCCCATTATAGGTTTTCTTTCCATTTTTCTAAGGAACATGAGCTAGCATTCATGTTTATTTCAATCCCTTTTTGGTTGATAATATCCATGAACAATTGATGAATATCACTACCAAAGGCATGTTCAAGTACCCTGGTTTATATGTTCCTTTTTCAGTAAGGTGACAAATTTCCAATAGCATTGAAAAGCAAGATGATCAAGGAGTCAGTCAATAAGTACTAGAGTGGACCTCATTTTTGAGAAGAAATTCAATGGAGTTCGATTTTACAGATTTCATAGACAAATTTATTCATACAACTGCAGGACTTCTCAATAATCAGATTGAGCCAAGGATCAATCTAGAAATTAAGAGGATTTTTCACCTAAGTGACCAGAAAAAAGCTCGAGACTGTTATATGTACCAGAGCTACACAAAAATAAGATTATATGGGTTTGAATTACCCCCATATAAGTTGCCCAAATATGTTCCAATGATGATCTTTTCTCTGGAATACATTAGAAAAATGATTAATATGGATGAACTTCATTTGGTTTCAAGTAAAAGAAAATGACAATTCATAATCAAGTCACAAGTGGGACATTTTATATGTAGTAGCAGAGTGGCATGGAATGAGGTAGATTCAATAATCAAACAAATGAAATTCCACCTAAGTTTTACCTGCTCTTATGACCCCTTCAATATAATTTCCAATTTAATAGTGGAACACAAAACCACACCTTATAATCATACCCCTAGACTAGAGATCAAAAAACTCATGAATCAAGATTAGTGGGAGGAAAACACACTACAAGAAGTAGAGGAGAAGAATCTTTCAAAAGCCACCTCCCAAACACTAGTGCCTCAAGGGAAGTAGAAAAAAATACCAAGGGAAGAAATATATTCACCAATTACATAAACTAATGCCAAATAATTCATTACTTATCAGTAAAGGTAGAAGACTGACCCTAAAACAATCACCATTTAGCAAGAAGAAGGGTAGGAAACCATTTTCATGATTGGTACACAATTCTCAACAAGGTCAAAAGATATTTTCTTTGCAACTCCATCGTCCTCAACCTCACAGGATCCCTCAGAATTAGTATAATCAACAGAATTGGCAGAGAATCAAGATGAGCCAAACATCTTCAATAAATGTCTAGAAATCAAGCAGAAGAATGAATTACTCAAGACTGACACATATGCTCAATTTTGGAAACATACCTATACTTCCCAACATAGACTATTAACAGAATTTGATAGTCAGAAAGGAAGAATGCAGATGGCATTTTTACAAGATCAAGTGACATTCCCAAAGTCCCCTTCAGATTACAAGAAGGCTAATTTTTCATTTGATGTGAAGTAGATACATCCTATATATCAAATGGATATGCATAGACAGTCTAGAGAAATTCTTTTCTCCACCATGAACAACACTACTATGTCAACTTCAAATTTAAGGACATCACTCAACAATGTCTAATCACAATTAAAGCTAGATAAAATATCCTCATTAGCAAAGGACAACAAAATGAAATCATTGGAGGACCTAGTGATCAAACTGGGTTATGATCCCAGTGATGTCAATGAAGTAGAAGAAATCGTGAAGAAAAAGAATACATATATAGAATCACTTAGAAAGCAACCTAAATTACCATCTACAGAGGATCCACAAGAAAAATAGATAGAATAAAATGGGCAAGATAAAGAAGACATGCTCAAACTCATCATTGGGTAAAATGTACATATTAAGTAGATGGAAGAGAAAATAGAAAATTTACTAAAAGAAAAGGAATATGATGCACAATTAGCTATGACTACGGTCACAAATATACCAATTTTTGTTACAGGGACAGTTGAGGAACCTACATCAGCATCAAGTGACTTGAAAAAAATCGTGCAAGACCTGTCTCTTCAAAGACAAGATAATGATATGTTAAAGAATAAATTGAAGAATCTGGAAGAACGGAAGTTGAAAATTGAAAAATTCTATGTAGTTGAGTTGTAGAAATCTCACCAGCTTGCCCAGAGGATTGAAATTTTGTAAAATGAGTCATTGATTGTTCAGACTTTGACACAAGCTAGGGAAAATGTTTGGCTGGAAATTAGTCTAGCCATGACAGATATTTGGCCATCCATTCAAATCAATTTTGAATAAGAAGAGCTAATAGAATGATCTAAACAACAATAGAATAGGTTAGAGATGCCTTGGGACAGAAACCAGGTGAGGCCACAACCATGATTAAAGTGTTGAATTTAAAGACCAGATCAGAATTAGAACATATGGAGATAGAAGACAAGATAGAGACTATCTTGGAGATCAAGAAAGTATTGTAGAAAAGGAACTTGATGACCCAATTGGAGACCAATACGCTGACTCTAGAAACTGTTGTCCAAAGATTTCACACCAAGTTCAACCTATTGAACCAGAGGGGATTACCAGGATTAGTAGCACCAAATGATAGATTGATCAACTTGGAGGATTACTGTTAGAAAGTTTATATTCTTGCTATAGATAAATCCAAATTTGCAGGTATCAAGGGAAATATCACATGGAAAAATTTCTTAGAAGCTTTGGAGTTTGATTTAACTATCAAACATGAAATCAAACACATCTTCATCAACAAGCCAACTTTTGAGAAGTATACATAAGTCGATGAAGTGTATATAAAGTTACTCAATCTTTTTATCCCCGGTGATGAAATATCGGATCAATTGTGTGACATCATTGAGTGAAATATTTTCATCTCCAATAGAAAAACAACAAGGCAACACATTTTGAGGCCAAGTCATAAACAATTTTCCTCTAAGTTAGTACCAACGGTTCCAACAGTTAGAATATCCCTGTATTTTTGTACTACTTTTGTAATTAGTTGCTAGATATTTTTAGGATCCTATCTTGATATTGTGAATCAAGATATTTTGTAAATTTTTCTATAAGTACTTCATAATTCGAATTATGAAGGGTTGGGATTAGTTTTGAAGAAAGGATTTATATTGTAAAGAAGCTCACAGAGCTACCTTTGATCATTTCTCAGTAATACAACTCAAGCATTACAAGATTCTTGTGTCAATTTCATTGGTGAAGTGCATATTTCTTTATTAAATGTTTTTATTGTTTTTCACATATGTTTCTATAATCTAAATTATTCTAAGAAGAGTACGAACATAATTTGTTTAAAAGTACACTCTGTATCTGAATTATGAATAATTTCCATGTTTTCTTCCTAAAATAAAAAATGAAATTCTTAATTGCTCTATTTATTAATTGGATTGTTTTATATTTTTCTGCTCTTTCACACCATAAATATTAAAGGATCTAGTGAAGTTTCCTAACCTGCCCTGTAAGTTTAGACTGTAAAATCTGTGTTTGATCAACCTAAATCTATGACTCCTTTGACCAATGGCCTAATTTCACCGTCTCACCGCAACTACACAAAAAACCCAAACTTGAACATGATAAGTAGCCTAATATCATCAATAAAACAAATCTAAATCATATAGAGAGATCCCTTTATGAAACTGGAAGGGTTGGATTCCCAGTTTCCAAAGTGGTTCTAAGGTTACCTCTATGATTTACTCTACAACCTCAAAAATTACGAAGTGATAACATACCCGAGCACAACAAAGAAACACTACGAATTAGGGGAATATGTTTCTTGATATTCTAGGGCGGAAAAAACATGTTTCTAAGACTCTAGATAAAATATATTGAACTATTAAGCTCTAGGATATAGGTGGAAAGTGAAACTTGAGGGTTTAATATAGGTAAAACACAAAACATAGCGACTGTGTGAAAGCACAATGAATTCTCAAGGTGCAATAAGGAAAATGTAGCAAGCTAAGAATCGAAGGTTTGCAAGGTCATCTAGGGGCTTTCCTTGAAAGGTAAATGTGAATTAAACAACATATAAGATGAACCATTCAATAAAATGATAATTTGAAACTTGGAGGTGGTGATAAACTCTTGATTTGGAGAAGTGCAGTGAATGTCCCTAAGCACGAAAACTCCCCTGTAGAATTAGCACAACAAACTCTAGCTGATTTCCATAATGATTTTGGTAGAACACAGAGTAGATCATCAGTTCCTTGGATGCCAAAACAAATTTTTTAACTCCCAAGATGATTAAAACTCGCATTCACGAAAAATCATTGTAATTTGAAGCTCAAATCACAAAAGCACAACAAAGGAAGATGTGCAACAAACCTCATACTCATTGTATTGAAGGGTGATGTCATAGTAGAAGCTTGATTTGACAATAAAAAGGAATGGAATGACACCACTAACTTGTCCCAATGATGGAAAACCAGGACTCACTATAACCTCACTCGTGATTTTGATGACATATTAACTTGAAACTCACTTAACCTAATCATTTATGGGATCGATGATTGTCTTTACATTATCACTCACACAATTATAACATAATTACACCAATGATATATTCTCACATTCTTTACAAAGACTAATAACTTGATCTCTAGGAGATCATAGAAAAACATTTACAAATTGACTAGAATGTTGAAAAAACTAATCTTGGCTTTAACTACTATAACATAGGACTCTATCAAATATTATTATGGGGAAACCAATAGTTTAAAAACATCTAGATCGGGGTAGACCTATTGTAAAAATCCACGTCAATGGTATTAAAATTTCAAACACTTTGATTGAGTTAGGAGTAGCCATTAATATTATGAATAAGCAAACCATGGATCAATTAAAGCTTCCCAATCTTCAATATACCACAACCTCACTACAATTAGAAGATAGATTTGTTTTCAAACAAGATGGTATATTAGAATATGTATATGTATATTTATATTCATGGCAATATCCGGTTGATTTTATGATTTTAACCCCCAAGGATAATCTAGGAAGCCATCCATTGATCCTTGGTAGGCCTTGGCTAGCTACAGTTGATGCATTCATAAGTTTTAGATCCAGAAATATGTACATTTCTGATGGTAGCTCTACTAAGAAATTCACACTGTATCCACCTGCAAAAATGATAACTGAAGTAAAAAGTGAATATTGGATTGATGATGACAATGAATATTTTCAGGACATTCAACCAGTATATACTCTTTCACAAATACATGAAGAGGATCAATTGATAAATTTGATGAATAATAATTATTCTTCTTTGTATTATCAGCAAGATGAACATTTTCAGTAACAATGCAATATTAAATATTTATCATCTCGTCAAATAGCTTTAAAATCTATGGAAAAGTTCAATAACTCTTTAGTAAATAATTTTCCAGGAAAAACACTAAACATTAATAATAACTTGGAATAATTTCAAAAGAGGAAATTAATAAATATGCTACTGAAACATTCTTCTGCATATGCAAGGGAATATATTGATATGAAGGAAATTGATCCTAGCACATGTATGCATCACATTTACATTTAGGAAAATACTAAACTAGTGATGCAACCCCAGAGAATGATGAATCCCAATTTGAGAGAAATTGTTAAGGAGTAATTACAAAAGTTTCTTACTTTTAATTTAATTTATCCAATATCAGATAGTCAATGGGTCTCACCTTTAGTGATTGTTCCTAAGAAGAACGGAAAATGGAGAGTGTGCATTGATTATAGGGAATTCAATAAGGCTACTTTAAAATATCACTTTCCTCTTTTCATTGATCAAGTAATAGATACCTTAGCAAGGAAGAAATACTTTTCATTTCTTGATGGTTTTAGTGGGTATTTCCAAATACAATTGGCACTAGAAGATCTAGAAGAAAAAACCTTTACATGTCCATGGGGTACATATGCTTATAGGGTACCTTCTTTTGGATTACATAATGCACCCACAACATTTCAAAGAGAAGTTTTAGGTATCTTTTCTAATCTAATTCATGATTGTGTAGAAGCTTACATGGATGATTTCACTATCTATGGAAATAATTTTGAGGAAGCCCTTGAAAAATTGGAAAAAATTATCATAGATGTAAAGAAGCAAATATTTCATTAAGTCATGAGAAATGTTTTATGATATTTATATTTTAGTTGATGGAATTAAGGTGGATGAATCTAAGGTAGAAGTAATTTCTAAAATTTCAATTCTTACTTGTCAAAGAGATGTTAGAAGTTTTCTTGGTTTTACAGGATATTATAGAAGATTCATAGAAAACTTCACAAAAATAGCCTCTCCACTTTTTAAACTTCTTACAAAAGATTGTGATTTTGTTTGGAATTCTGACTACCAGAAAGAATTTGAATCATTGAAGCAGAAAATCACTGAAGCACCAATCTTAAGAGGACATAATTGGTCTCTCCCTTTTCATATTTAGGAGTTGTGTTCAGATAGAGATATCTAACTCCTTATGCTATTTATTACACAAGTAAAAATTTGACTCCTGCGGAGTTAAATTACACAGTAACAGAAAAGGAGTTTTTAGTTGTTGTTCATGCCATTAATTAGTTTCAACACTATATCAATTCGTATGAAACTTTCATTCATACATATCATTCTATTATTAGTTATATAAATAATAAACCAATTACTAATGGTAGGATTACTAGATGGTTTTTATTACTACAAGAATTCAATATTACTATGCTGCACAGGTTAGGAAAGGAAAACATAGTTGTTGATTTCTTTATAGGCTGAAAACTAATAATATTGATACCCCTAATAAACATAATCTTCCTTATGAATATATTTTGCAATATCTACTAAAACTTTTTGGCTTGCATATATTTCTAACTATTTGGCTACAGGAAAATTCCCTCCACAATTATCAGCCAAAGAAAAGCAGAAAGTCATCAAAACCTGTGCACCTTACTCATGGATAGAGGGATAATTGTACCAAATGACCTGACCTGATCATCCAGATATGATGTTTGATAGGATGAAATACCATAAATATTAAAATCTTGCTATGATAAACCATGTGGAGGACACTTTCCTGATAAAAAAATTGCTTATAAAGTCCTTCTTTTGGGATATTATTGGCCTTCTCTTTTTAAAGATGCCAAGGAATATGTCAAAATATGTGATAGTTTCTAAAGAATTGGAAAACCTATTCCATCAAAAGAGATTCCTCTACAACCTCAGATACTTGTAGAGCCTCTTAAGAAATAGGTTCTAGATTCCATTGGTCCAATCAATCCTCAATCTAAGTAGATTAAGTACGTACTTGTTTGTACAGGTTATGTTACAAAATGGGTAGAATATAAAGCACTTCCTTTTGCTACTAAAAATGTTGTAGTTACATTTCTTTTTTAGGATATCTACACTAATTTTGGTGTCACAAGAGAAATTGTGATAGATCAAGGTACTCAATTTATCCAAGTTAGTGCAAACAATTATGGAGCAATACAAGATCAAACATCGAAAATATACTCCATATCATCCATAAGCCAATGGACAAGTGGAATATACCAATAAAGTACTTGAAGAAATCCTAACCAAGACTATACACTTACATAGAAGAGATTGGGCAAAAAGGCTTCCGGAGGCACTTTGGGCATACCGTACCACATGGAGAAATACTACTAGACATACTTGAATCATATGAGTGTGTCTATGGGAAGCAAGTTTTGCTTCTAGTTGAATTCCAAGTGTAGACTTTCAAAACAATAGTAAGGTTGGGCCTTGATCTATCTGAAGCTAAAAAAAAAGGTTAGCACAATTGAATGAGCTAGATGAGATTTGACAAGATGCTATGCAAAGAACGAGCATAATCCAACAACAAAGATCAAGATGACATGACAAATTCATCAAAGTTAAGAAGTTGAAGCCAGGTGTCTTGGCTCTTCTTTTTTACTCTAAATTCAAATATTTTCAAGGAAAATTTTAGACTCATTAGCTTAGTCCCTATGAGATAGATATTGCCTTTGATAATGGAGCAGTTAGAAACAAGGCTATTTATGAAGAAAATATCACTTCCTTATTAATGTCCATAGATTAAAGTTATACCATAAGCCCTTGACAAGAGAAGAATTTGACAAATATTTGCAAAATAATTATGATTTAAATTTGGTTGAAAAAGGAGATCCATCTCCTCACCTTCCAACTAAATTGTAATTTATTTCCCTAAATTGAAAAAGAAAAAAGAAAAAAAAAGAGAAGAAATGAAAAGAAAAAAAATATAAATATATATGAAACCCAACATTGTTGGCATGTCTATACAGAATATCTTAACTGAAAACCAAGAATTCTTGGCAATTTAGATTTTCATAATTCCTTTCCTTGTCCAATTTTCTTTGTATCCCTCCCATTTATTCTAATAAAGTTCCAGGTCTAATAAATGTTTTTAGAGACTTGGTTTTCTTCAATTATTTTCAAATATGAGAACCACCAATAAAAATCATCCACATCAGCAGTAGTCATATTTTCAGAACATTTATGAAGTTTAGAAGATAGCTACAAAATCTGACAATTTCCATAACTTAGTTCAAATTCCGTAGCTCATGATAGACCTACAAAAGTTAATCAATTAGTAAACATCCAAAAGGTGTCACAAATGTGCAAAATGGAAAAATGGATACATCAAAAGGTATGTAGAAAGGATATTAAGTCATTTTTCATTAAAGAATGATAAATCTATAACTGTGTACTATAACCTATCATAATTTACCTTTGATTCCTTTATCATCATCCATCTCATTATGATAAAATACTTCCATTGTATGCAAATGATTTGAAAATATCTCTATGATCCTATAAAAATGAATCGGACAAACTCATGGGAAATCATTATCAAAGGAGGTGGCTTGTTCAAATTCAATCACTTGTCTATTTCATTCATAGTCGACCTCCATCAACCTTACTTATTCATCGTTATATTCATTTCCATCCATCCCTATCAAGAAAGAGGTAATTCAAGGGTTCAACTTCTCTTCCGCCATGGGTGTTACTATCAGGTTTGAGCCACATGGAGAAAATTTTCTTAGTGCCTATCTGAAGGTTAGAGACCAACTGCAAAAGGTGAAATGGATTCAGTTTTTTGAGAAATTCAATGGGCACAAAGTGGAGGTTACACGATATTTTGTTAAAGCCTTTAACAACGTAGAGGTTGAGATAGAAGACATCATGCTTAATATTTATGAGTCATTCACAGCGGAGGCAACATGACTGCCTCAAATTGGAGAAAGTTGGTTCAAAATTCAAAGGCTCAATGATGATTATTGGAGGAATTTCTTTCATAAAACCGCACATGGAAATCCCAACATTTAGAAATGGGATACTAGTCACTGCATTGAAGACCAAATGGAGAACATTATTTCTCTTCCTCCAAAATTTTTTAATTTCTGAGGGTAGGTTTGGTATTATGCTCTTTTACCATGCTAGGCTACTCATGCATTTGGTAGAAGGAAAGGAAATGAATTTACCTTATTATTTGACGTGGACTTTATAGAAAATGGGCTTCAATATTCAGAGAATCTAAAAATACTGATAGATCCTTGTATCACCATGGTTTGATAAAAATTCTCGTTTAAGCTCATCTACATTCTATTGGTGATAATTGGAAAAAATTTCTACCTAGAAATCATTTTGTAGAAGCTTCAGAGGAGGAAGAATTGCAAAAATATAAGCGAAGCCGATGAAGGACATCACAAAACCCTAACCATGAGGTTATTGTAGAAAAAAAAAATCCTATTAATAAACCAAAACTAATGGAAATTCTACTATAGGAAGATGCACCACTTAATCGGTACTTGGAGAAGGTTATACAAAAAAAAGAAAAAAGTGGTTAAAAGAGAGAAACCTAGCAAAAGAATACAAGAATCAAAAGCTACGAAGAAGAGAGAAGAAATTTAAGAAGAGAAATTCAAGATACAAATAAAGGGTAGCTAAAGAAAGGTTATACAAGAAACAATGAAGCCAAAGCAGAAATTGAGAAGAAGTAAATGACTTTCTAAGCCTTCAAATGAGCCAACACTCCAAAACCCTCTAGAAATTGTTAATATTGAAGAGGAAGATGATGTTTACATAGTAGCATAGCTAGAATTTTTAGTCCATCAAAGTCAAATAAGAAAAACTCTGGAAATTGACCCAGTTGAACAAGAAGTTTATGAATATTTTGAAAATTTGGAGCAAAAAGTGCTAGAAAAGGTAAAGTCCCCTAAAGAAAATAAATCTCATGAAGAAGTTTTACATGATAATGATCTGAGAATTGATTCAAAGACTCATACTACTCATTCTCAAGGGAAAAAAGAATCCATTCTTACTCTGAAAGAAGATACTCCTTAGTTAGAAGTACTAAACAAGTATATCAGAGAATAAAATGAAATGGTCAAACCACAAACTGAACTCATGAAGGGACAAAATGACACTATGTTTTAAGAATGTGCTTTTGGTATAATAAAACCAAAAGGCTTAAAGCAAACAACAAGGTGCTCAAAAATAAAGTGAAAGGGTTGCAAGCAAAACTTCTCATGAGAAAACCTAGATGGAATATTAATGTGAAAAAGAAAGGTATTCCAAAAAATATGGATGTGTTGGTTCAGGCCTTAGAAGTAGCATAATAGAAAGTATATTTATTCAGTTTCAAGTTTTTTGCATGAGGACATGCAACATCCTCATCATGGCGGGTTGTTAGATCCTCAAATTGTCCTCAAGTTTGACACTCTTTTTCCCATTTTTCCATCCATACCATACATGTATCAATATTTATTTACAGGTTATAAGGTCATGAATGTCATCTCAGCTATAAAAAAAGGTATCAAATCATTATTGCCCATAATATAGACTTTCTTTATGAAATTGACTAAAATATCTCTTTATATACCGAATTGTAACATTTCCGTATCTGGCTGAATTTTCTGTAGCTAAATCCATGGTTAAAGCATGCAGAGACATTTAAAGAGAAAAAAGGACATGGGAATATTCCAAATGCTAAGAACATACTTACTCCAATATTATGCCAACTCAAAAGATCGACTAGATTGAGAATATGCTCAGTCAAATGTTCAGGTCAACACTATTATGTTCATGCACAAAGGTTTTAGGCAGTAGTTTTGGCATCAAGTGAGTGTGACAAAAATGATATCAAGTGAGTGAGTTTCATGTGGCTGATGTGTAGAAGAAGATGATCTGCATGATTTTCTACAATAGAGCAAATCATGCCAGATCCATTTCGAAGTCAAATTCAAAAACTGTGTTATCAATCCATGAACTTTCCTTTAGACATTTCTTTCTTTAATTTGTTAATTCACTAATGTATAAATATCTTCTTTCTTTGCAAGTCGAGGTGGATATATATGATTTATGTTGGCTACTTTGTTTTAAATGTGTCAAAAACTCTCTACTTTGATTAATATTAATACTTTGTTCTTGAAGTGTGAAGGTTTCCTTAGTCGATTTGATTTGAATTCTTAGCACTTACACTCAATAGGAGGGCCCCTTGAAGAGTTGTAATATGGTTAAATTTTTTCCTTTTCATCTTAATTATACTTCATTTTGGCTTGCAATTAATTTAAGCTTTCATATACTTATTGATTTCAATGTCACAGAATTGAGCACTCATTAAATTTGAAAACAACCAAAAATATTTCATTTTTCAACTCTGTTTATTAGGAGTTTCCGCTTATTCTCATATTTAAATGGTTGAATTAATTCAGATGTTCATTACACATACTAGTAATCTATCATAAGTTGAAGTTTCATTTCTGCTCTTTAATTTATGCAATATGATTGATTTCAAATGGTTTAGAATTAGTTTCAATTCGGTCATATAGAATAGGATTTCAAATTGATGTAGTAGTTTAAGATTTCATTTTAGTAAGTAGAATATCCCTTTCAATTTGATGCAACTCGAATTTTCCTTTCAATTCAATGCAATAAGTCTTGTTATTTCAATGTGATGCAAGTAGAATAGATTAAGTTCTTATTATTTAATCTTGTTGTTGGAAGCATAGTTTACATTTTCAAGTTTGATAGAAAGAACGTGTGTGTAAAGTTGAGATGAGTTGATATTTATTTAGTTCATGTTTGCAATTTCTTTTATTATATTAAAAGTTTATTTTTGATTTATAATAAAATAAAACTCCACATGCACTTCACAAGTACATGAACCTTGGTTTGACAATTAATGAAGTAATTTAACTACCAATTAAATTACCCAGCACATTGTCATATGGAATATCACATGACCAAGAATCTAATATAGTTCCTTTCAAAGTGAGAATGGCCTAATAATGAGGTACACCTCACTACTTGAAAATATTATTGAGAATTAAATAAATTTTATAATGATCATTATACAATTTCACAATCTCCTTTCCATGAAAATCACAATCCTTTTCTCCAAAACCCTTATGATATTATTTAATTGTAACCAGGCCTTTCATGAATGGCTCCTTGGGGTACATGTTTTTTTCACTGTCAAAGAAGGTTGGAAATTTCTTCTAGTAGATCATCTCACATTTCCCTTTAAATCCTTCTACTTCCTCTGTTGTTGCTTCTATCTCTTCCTCTAACATCTTTACAATTCATGATTTATTTTTATTTGGTTAGCCCCCGACACCCATTCAAACCTATTGACTTTTTCCTTCACCACTTCTTCCTTGGGAACTTGATTAAGAAAGTCTATAATCACTTTTTCCTTAGAGGGAGAATCACCAATAGTACTATCAATAACTTCCATTTCTCTTTGTGTTTTTTTGATGATTTCAATCATTTCTTGAATTAATTCTAGATGATTCTGGTGTTTATCTATTTTCTTGATGATTCATCCCCAATAATTTTCTTGACTTCCTTTAAGGAATGTTTTTTGGAGTTTTCCTTCCTTATAAACTCCAACTCAAATTCCATTTCCTTGATGTTTTCCCTTGCTCTAAGGAGTTATGTCTTGGTACTGTCTAGCTCTTGCCTTTGATTTAGAAGTGAAAATTGTGTTTCCTTGATGATTTCTGATACCACCATCGAGCCCACCTGCTCATCCAAAATACAGATGGCCTTTCTAATGTCGAACACTTCTATGAGCAGTCCCAAGTGTTGATATCAATGTCATAATAACTTCATTCCTTATTATTTCCCATCATCTAGATGTTAGAAGGATTCCTAGTGAACATGAATGCCATTTGTGAAAGGAAATTTGTTCTAGTGGTTAGGTGACTTAGGGTAGAGAAAAGAACAAAAGATACATTCTAAGAATCACAGAGACGAGTGAAGAGGTTCCACATGTCACGATGTAAGGGTAACAAGTTGGCGGGTGCAACTTTTAGAACTTTGAGCCATGGAAATGGCAGTGCACACATGTGAGAGGAATCAGGGTTTTCTAAATTAATAAGCTTGAATTGAACAAGTACAATGGTTTTTTTTCTTAAGAATGCACCTATGAGGCTAATTTAACCAATCGAGGGGTTTTGTTTTCTCAAATGAGGGATTTTTCTTGAGGGAGAGCGTGTTTCTCTATAAAGTGTGGCTAGGGATCTAAATTTGACTCAAATTCTTGTAAGTTCTTGGGGAATAAGGCCTTAACAGGAAAAATCCATAATAAAAAACACTTTGGCTTAAATTTCAAGATTTGGACTGAAAACTTACCGAATTTAGCAAGTTAGTGCTACCTATGCACAGGGTCGAGCTGGATGGAAACAATGAAAATTAACAAAAATGGGCCCACTATATGCCTTTTAAACTAGTTAGGGTGTGACATGTGTGAGGACTAGATTCAACAAGAAAGTTTGGATGATATCACACTGACATCAATAGTATGTGGGGTTGGTCATGTGGAGAGTTGACTGGGGATATTGGGGCTGCGTGGTGGATGACATGGGAAGTGAGATGGAGGTGGAAAGTGTCATTCATGGATAGCCTACGTGGGGGCCATGTTGTGCCCCTTTGCATCGCTTGAGGTATGACATTAGAAAGTTGAGGAGCAGTGTGAAGGGCATGAGAAGATGACAAATAGTTGTCTTTGCATCACTCCCATCCAATATTTTCCAAGCAGTTTCATGATGTAGAATGCCTCGAACCGTTGGATGGGCATGCATTCCCACCATCTAATCTCGACTAACATGCAATTTTTCGCACCCGCCACCTAGTTCCATGGGATATTGGCCATGGTTTGTGTGCCTATGTTGGTGTTCGCCCAACAACCCCCACCTTACTACCCATCCAATGGTCTTGTGTCCTTGAAAAAAAAATTGGAACTCTTTGAACCTTACCTTGTGCAATTGTCTACTTGGAGAGGCCTTTTAACCTTTTGAGTGCCCTTGGAAGAAATTCAAAAGCTGACATGATCTGGTGCTAACATACAGTTGAAAATCTAGATTTGGAAGAGAGAGTCAAATGTAGAAGAGTTCATCAAGATATTACTTCAATTTGGGCTTCATTATGACTATGAGCATGAAGCAAACAAGTGTCACACCTTGTATTGCAGTGACTGCATATATTATGGATGGATTGGTAGGTTGAGAAGCGGTATGGCTTTAGAGGCTACTTGTAGGATTGTCTTGATATGGTAGAGTTGATGACCATGATGACAGGTCGAAGAATAGTGACATCTAGTACCAAGATATGGTACAAAAGGAAGTAGAGTGGCTCCAGTATTATTCTATAGTTAAGTAGGCTTATAAAAAATTCATTGTGCCTAAGAAAAGTTTCTATACTTCAAGGACAAGCTTTGACTTGTTGAGAATTCCTCTCTCATTGAGAGGGAGTGTTAATGAGATAAAATTATGGACAGACATTCTTCCTATGTCACATATGCTGACCAAAATTTGGGAGAATGGTCTTGCAAAGGAAAACCATTCTTCTAGTTTCACATACATTGAAAAAAATTAGGGAGAATGGTTTGGCGTAGGATAAAAATTCTTTCTGTGTCAAATATATTGACCATAATTAGGAAGGATGGTCCTAGAGGCCCGAAATTACTCAAATAGAGTATGGCCTTCTAGCATCAATTTCATTAGCATCAGACCCAAAATGTGTTTGGAGCACCGACCATAATTATGGAAAGGATAACCCATGTGTCATAGGTACCAACCAGAATTATGGTTGATCTACCATGTTATAGGAGTACCAAAAAAAATTATGGTGAGAATGCATCATGTGTGAGAGGTACTAGCCAAAATTATGGTATCAGATTTATGTTGTTGATTTACCATGTGTCAAAGATGTTTAACCATATTATGGTAATTGGTTGATGCTATCAATGTACCATGTGTCGTTGACCCTATTATGGTAACTTGTTTTACCATGTGTCATAATTGTTGACCCAATTATGGTAGTTGGATTTGTTATAATATTTTCTTACATAAATATGTCAACATGAGAACATCTACTAGTCATTATGAATACCTCCCTAACTAAGAGGGAGTGTTGAATTTGATAGGTATGGTTGGTATTCATAATTAATATTTTTTCTCTTGATGAATTTGCATAGCATGTTCTTCAAGATTGGGTCAAAAGAAAAATATTAAAGACATGTTCTTATCCTATGTAAAAAGAAGAAAATTTTGAATTTTGAAAGATGATTGTTTGGCTCCAAAATAAGCCAAGTCAGCCTCCTCTTAGTCAAGTCATCCCAAGCCTTAATGGCACCCATTCGGTCAACAAGAAGACTATTTATATGTGACTTGATCTCCTCTCCAAAACACAATTCAGATCACCTTTGTTGAATAAAATTTCAGACCTTTTAAGGCAAGAAAATCAGAGGCAATATGTGGCAAGGATGAATATGTGGAAATGATCAATCAGAGGTGATCTGTGGAAAGGATGAATATGTGGAAAGGATTAATCTGAGGCAATATGTGGCAAGGATGAATATGAGACAAGGACAAATCTAAGGAACTTTTTTGATCGTGAAGAAAGACAAATTCTTGAAGTGAGAAGGATGAAACTCTAAGATATAACTAGGTTGATTTTCTGAGAATTTTAGGGAAGTAGGAAAAAGATCTCTAGGTGTAGAAGTAAGTTGAAGTTTGGTACTAACAGAGTAGACCAGATAGAGTTTATTAGGTATATGGTTAACTTAGCTAGGATGGATTTGGACCAGGTTTGACCTAGCTATATGGTTTGTCTTTTTGACCTTATATTTTATTGAAGTATCTTTGTTGAACTTGATGATTTCTCTAACAAAAAGGTTGTTTGCTTTTTCCTCCATGTGGGTGTAATAGCCTTGGTGAAAATTTCATGTAATAAAATTTAATAAAGACAAAATATGACCATGGGTAAGGGACACTTATTCCAAGCTGAATGTTGGGCAAAGATATCCTAGTGGGCATCACTAGATTTGTTTATGGTTAAAGGAAATTGGCAAAGGAAAATGCATTAAAAAGGAATTTTTGGCACACTTATTTATTAAAATAATGGGAAATTAGGAGAAAAGGAAGGTGAAAGGTCATAGGTTTCATGTGAGGAGGAAAATGAAGGAAATTAATGGAAATGAAGAAAATAGAGGACTCATTGATAAAAAGGCTTCTGAGGATTAATTGGCAGGCTTGGTTAGTGTAAGCTTGGTCAATTCAGTTTTGGAGCTCTCTCATTATTCTCTCTCTCTCTCTCTCACTCTTGGACACTTGGAATTTTCTTGGAGCACTCTAGCTTTGGAGCAAGGAATGAAAAGAAAATAAAGGGAAAGCAAGGAAAGCAAGGATCAAGCAAGGAAGAGCATTATCAAGCAGCTTCAACAGGAATACTTGCAAGTAACATATTGCATGTGTGATCTACTAGTTGGTTTTGACATGCATGGATTTGCATGTTCATGTATGTTTCTCTTATTATCGGTGGCATGGTTTTGCCAGGTTATGACAATGGTTTTTTGCCTATCCTTGCCTTTTCCGAATGCCATGGTGTGTTGGGATGTTTATCTCAGATTTGAGCTTTGGAATTTCCTGATGGATTTCAGAATCAAGCGGAAAGGTAGTATCAAGGATCATTCCCAAAGGCCTAGGAATCCCTTGAATGGTTTTGGTGAGATACACGATAAATCCTAAGGAGGAGTCTCAGTTTAGGGCATAGTGATATGGTATGGACTGCGGTAAATCCTGAGAGGCTAGTGTCTTGGTTTAGGGCCTAATGATATAGAATTGGATTGTGGTAACCCTGAGAGACAAGGAGATGGAAAATTACTCAAGGATAGTGATGGATTCAGGATGGAATTCCAAGTTCAGTTTAGTTTTTTTATCAGAGCACCAATTTTAGGGTGATCATTGTTTGGTGAGTGTGGATTTGGTTTAACCTCTGGATTCCCTTGGTTGTTTTGGATTGGTTTATCCATGATATACCACATTAATGCTTGGAATATGGCACGGGGGTGACTGGCTAAAAGAAATATTTGGTTCAGCCATGTCTATGGTCGAGTGGTGCATGGAAGTCGCGAACCTAGTTAGATTTTCCTATGGTTAGTAAAAAGCTAAGTTCTATTACTTTTGTACTTGTTTATATGTGGATTTAATGGTTGTTATCTCACTCTTATTTCCATGGTTTTATGTTGGTTATAAGCATGATTAATTGACTAGTTCATGTCATGGTTACTTCATGTATTTACTTGTAATGGTTAAAATGATGGATGCAAGACCTAATTGATGTCATAATAGTTCAAGGGAGAAGGTGGTGATCCTTCTCGTCATGTTTCATAAGATTTTTCAATCATTCATGTTCTGCCTTGTATCCTAGACCTGTAGTTTGCATTGATGCCAAGTGTTTGACAGAATGTCAGTCCTGGTTGGGGATGGTCAAGCCTATCCCTGAAGTTGATTTTTTGTTTATTATCCTTTTCATCATGTGGTTAATGGTTTCTAGAAGTTACAACACGTTTTTGGCAATGGCCGGAATTCTGAGCTAGAAAAGTGCCTTAAATTTTGCGGGCGTTGGCACAAGTTTGCTTGGAAAAGTCCCTAGACGCAGGAATGCAGGCTTGTGGGAGCATCCAGAGGTCCCTGGATGCTGGCATGCCCATAGTATGAGAGCGTCTAGAGGTCAAGAGGTCTAAAAACTCAATGGGACCTAGGGGTAGGATGCTTGAGTGGTTGGGTTTCCTCCTGGGAGTGTTTTTGTTGATGTGGAAGGTATGGTTGATATGTTTCTGTCGATTCCATTTCCTTAAGGTCACCAAGGATGTTGAATCCTATCTTAGTAGACTATCATCACATGTTTACCCTCATTGGCCATTTTCTTGGGTAGATGTGGGAGGAGGGTGGTTTCATGGTGGTATAAGAGTGGGTTGCGCTCTCTTTGGGTCATAGCTGATACCATAGAGTGGTATCAGAGCATGGTTCACCCCTCCAACTAGATGGGCAGTGTTTTGGTCATGCATTCATGTCAGTTGCATATGTGTTTCTTATGCTTGTAGTCCATGTTCGTGTTGCATTTACATGGCGTTGATCATGGTTGTATTGATGTCACCATGTGAAGGTTGAGGGCGTTGTTTTGGGATGTGTCGCCATGAGTGTATGGTTGTATATGCATTTGTTATGCATGTATGGTAGGACAAACATGCATTGTGAGGTCATTGTATGAAATTAGGTCATCATGATGTTGTTCGTTGTTATGATGGTGATGTGTTGACTCAGATAGAGTAGGAGATGCAAATCATCAAAGTGAAGTTGCAGCATTGGACCTTGAGCCAAGACCCTGTCGTCATACAAGTTTGTATGTTTGGTATGCATTTATGTAGGTTAAGGATCATTATATACATTATGGTTATGTGTATGCCTTTCATTATATTTATGTCATGGTTACATACATGATAGGTGCTAGTTTATTAGTGTAGTCATATGCACATGTGTGAGATAGTCATGAGTGGTAGTAACATATGGTTGTATGCATTTCTATTTTTGTTTTATGTTAAACAACTTTACGATTACATTATATGTTGTTGATGAGTATGTTATATGTTAAATTGTTGTTTTTATGTGGTAGTTAGCTTGATGATTAGGTTATATGTTGTTGATGAGCATGATATATAACTTGTTGTTATTATATGCTAGTAACTTGATGATTATGGTTATTACATTAAGATCTTGATGTTATATGTATCATGCTAAATTGGATTGGCCTATGCAGATGGTTAGGGTTATGACATTCAGGTATGAGTCAACTTATTTGTGACATTGTGTTGTACTAATCTAGACTAATCGTACATATGTGATTGCTATGCATAAATGACAAATGTTTATGAGTTTATGATGTGAACATGTTAGCTAGTGACTATTATGGATATCATGACCTTATTTATTTTTGAGTTGATATGTCGTGAAGTTATATCATGCTAATATGGATTGATTGTGCAGACAAGATAGCCTCCCCTGAGATACATTAAGGTATGAGCTTGCTTATGTCATCTACTTTGTGCTTGAATGTTTGATTATGTCATTTAATTGGTGTTTGAGTGTTGGTGTCTATTATGTCACCTATTTGTTGTCTAAATGTTTGATTACTTGCATGATATGAGTATGTGTCTGTAAGATTTCCTGAATGAACGATATTGTTTTAATATGATTGTACTAATGCATATGTGTTGAGACAGTTGATATGTACTTGAGTGTAGTAGGTAATAGTTGTAGCATTATATCTAATGACTATGAATTGAATGTGGGTTATGACATGATTGTTAGCCTTGGTAAAGGTTGATTTCAAATTGATAGATATGATTTTATTCATATTTGGAACATGTTTTTGACATGTGTAAATAGTGCAATAAACATGCTTGGTATTAGCATGACAAGGTAATAGTTGATGCGTTTATATAACTAACAGTTGGGTGATGTGACAGTGCATAGTAACACTCAATTGCAGCAAGGAAAAGGTCAAAGAAAGGAACTGGGTAAGAATTATTTTGGAAGTTTGGAAAACCTAATTCCAAACGAATGAGTGCTTTGCATACAAGAAGTCTTATTAACCTTAATCTTGTCTGAAATTATGTGGATATGTGATAGATTCATGAACTTGTATTTGATAGGTATATTAGCTACTGTCTAGCTATAGGTGGATTTGTCAAGGGAATTGGAGTCTGTTGAGAGATGGAGTGGATGTGTTCAGCTGTAAGAAACGTGCTTGGCATAGCAAGGTAAGGTAATCAGTGTATTATTATGTTTATTTAAGCAATGAAAATTATGTGTTGATGGCAGTATGATACAAGGTATTTAATGGAAAATAAATTTCCATGGAATCTTGAAGAAGACTCAGGTTGAAATTTCCATTGGAGGCACTGGGAATCATGGGGATTGAGTCATGGTGTCTATTGTTAGTCTTGTTCTTTTAGTATTTTAGTGATTTTTTGTGCTTGATTGATGTCTTGTTTTCTTCTTTTTCATGGCCATGCCACTTTAGTTGTGGTGTCGTATTGTTGTTGGTTTGCCATGGGTTTCTTCTTGTTTGTTTCTTGTCTTGCCTTTTATGTTTGGGGTCTGGGGAATTGTTGGGAAAGAGGAAAGTTAATGGAGCCCAGGGAGAGCTGATTGAAACCCAATAGGTGATGTAAGGCCTGGATAAAGGTCAATGCATGTATAAGGGCTATTAAAGAAAAGTGTATGACAACTAGTTGGATTGGTTGGGTCCATTTGTGTAAATGGATGATGGCGAGATAGTCATGAGAAAAGTAATCATGAAAAGTAAAGTAAATATATTTGAGCATAAAATGCCTTATCTAAGTTGGGAATTGTTGTTCTCAATGTTGTACATGCATTGTACAGATAAAGGAAGTTCTCTTAACCTTGACGTTATGATATCTGGTAATTATGTTGTGATCATGATTGTATTGATGTATATACATGTATACATGTATGTATGTAGGTATGACATTTTCTGACAAGATCATGATTGTTTTCTGGTGTATATATATATATATATATATCACTATCTGACAGGGTCATCAGGAATCATTCTTGTGGAGGAATTATTGCTTATGCATGGGAATGACATGAAGATATTCCTGGTTCATGAGGAATCAAGTTAGACGAGTAGCCTGGCAGATCTCTGAGGTTAGTATCATGTGGATACAAATTGATATTATGTGATTATAATATGTCTATGTTTATGTTATGGACATGATAAGGTTGAGAGATACATCAGCAAAATGAAAACGGCGTGATGTGCGACATGCTAGGATAAGCATGGATGGTGGAGACACGCTAGAAGCAAGGTTGCTTGGTAGCGACAATGTGGTTTTGGATGTGTGGTACTACTAATGTGCATATATTGTATTTGTTGTACATGTTGCATTTGTGATGTTGTGCACATGTGGTGTTGTGTATATATAGTGTGTGTACATGTTGTTATGCAATGTTATGTACAAGGTGGTACAAATAGTGTTGTGTGAGTATTACATATATAGTGTTGGGCATAGATGGTGCTATGTACATGTTGGATATGTGGCGCTGCGTGCATATGTTGTTGTGTGCATGTTAGATATGTAGTGTTGTGTATAGATGATGCTATGTACATGTTGGATATGCAGTGTTATGTACATGTGATGTTGCGTGCATGTTGTACATGTGGTGCTATGTACATATGGTGTTGTGTGCATGATTGTACAAGTGGTGTTGTGTACATGTTGTACATATGGTGTTGTGTGGATGATTGTATAAGTGGTGTTGTGTACATGTTGTACATATGGTGTTGTGTGTAGGTGGTGTTGTGTACTTGTCATGCATATGGTATTGTGTACATGTGGTTTCATGTACATGTCGTGCATGTGGTGTTGTGTACGTCTAGCATTGTGTACATGTTGTACATGTGGTACAATGTACATTTGGTGTTGTGTGAACATTGTACAAGTGGTTTCATGTACATGTGATGTTGTGTACATGTTATGCAGGCGGTGTTGTGAATAGGTGGTACTGTGTACATGTTGTACATGCAATATTATGTTCATGTTGTGTTGTGTACATGCAATATTATGTATGTGAATGGTGTAGTCAAGGTATCATGACATGTGTATTAGTTGTGTTGTACTATGTGTACGTATTTGTGTTGTGTTGTAGACCACGTGTAGGTGTATGTATTGTGTTGTGGTGTACACCAAATGTAGGAGTATGTATTGTGTTGTGTTGTACATTGGGTGTAGGTGTATGCATTGTCTTTCAAGTATAGGTGCACATATTGCATGGTGTTGTATGTCGTGTGTGGTTGTATGTATGTGATGCACACTATGTTTATGTGCACATGGTTGAGGAGAAGGAACTGGGTGTTTGTCAGGTGTGGAAAATGATCAGGAGTGTGTACAAAATAAAGATAAAGGTAGAATCTAAGGATTGATTAAACGATAAGAATCAATATTTTATTTCAGTTTTATTATGTGTGTGAATTATGACTCCGGTTTATGATGGTTACATGTGATTTATGATTTGATCTATGATGGTTGTGTTTTGAGCTAACCTGATGTGATATATTTATACATGATGATTTGCTCAAAGATGCTAGTTTTACTTCTTGTGACAGGAAGTAAATAGAATTGCAAGTTTACCTTATTGGAAAGCTACCAATGAGGTAAGATTTGAAGTTATTTCAATTTACTTTAATCTAATAGAAGTTATGTTGTTGGTACAGGAAGCACAAAAATGCCTGTTTGGGTGGTTGAAATAGACTGCAAACATTAGCAGCAACAACAAAAGGAATTGGAACATCCAACAATATGTTGATAAATCACTTCAGGAGTAGGGCCATTGTGGGACACTGGTACCCAATAGTGTCCATTAATTTCCATGAGCATGATATGACTAATATTGTTACACAGTATTTTGTGACCGACCCCACATTCCGTGATCCTGGACATTGTCAGTCTGTGTTATTGACGTCTGCTTTGTGTCATGTTGCAAAGTATGTGTAAGTGCCTTCCTTGTCATCTCAAGAAGAATACCTCAGTTCATTACTCCTAGAGCAGACCCTTTTTAACCTTTGTTTTTGGGTCAATAGGTCATCAGTTATTCCACCCATGATGATCCAAAATGGATCCTAGAACACTCTCTAAGTTTTCATGAACTCTTTAAAAATCACGTCAAAGATTAAAAGTCTTATAAATATCAAGCTATCGGAAGGAATCCTTAGACAGTTGCAATGGAAATCAGTGTGGATCAACGAGGGTCGTCTATCTCGTGCAAAGCGATGGACCATGGTAATGCGCGCTGACACCAACCAGCAAATGTAGGGACAAATTTAAGCAGCAGAGGTAGTTTCTGATATGCGATTAGCAACAAGTCACTAAGTGCATATCGTAGGGCAAACCTCTCAGTGAAGTAAAGCCCCAAGCGCCTGTACCAGAAATAACTATAAAATGTGGAAAATAATGTTTCAGTTCCATCGAAGCGGGATTCCACAAAACCGGTGAAATATCGGAGGGGCTTCGAGCGGTAAATGGTTTAGACTGAGTTCCACCTGATGCCACACAATGATCGCCACGCGTCCGGGGGAAGAGAAAGCGAATCGCTCACATCCGACGAGTACACATAATGTTACTTAGTCTCCCAATATGAACAATGAACATTGGATCTGGGGCCCCTAGATAAATGGCAGAGCTACATTCCGATGGATGACCAGATTTGACAAGATTATGAAGCGAGGTCACATAGGATTTGAAGTCCGATATGGATGATGCGTTGGTAGAAGGTCATGTTTTGCGGGAATTCTTGGAGTTAACAAAAAAATCGGTCATTTCAAATATGTCCAAGAGAACTGACACTCATCCGTTATGAACTAGTTGGCCACCTCCCTGTGAGGCGTTATATAGTGACTAATTACGTAGGACAAAGGGATTCAAACGGATAGAGGCAGGGGAACAAGAATGCCAAGAAGCAGAAACAAATATTCAGGAAGCGAATTGGCTTTAAAGCCACAAATTGAGGAGAGAGAAACAAGCATCAAGTAAGAGAGTAGTAGGCAGTAAGCCGAAAGCAGAGAGAAGAAGTCGAGCTAACATACGGAAGCAAAGGAAGCATCGAGCCAGAGTTAAGATAGATATAGAGAGAATCAGAGAGTCTATGCACTCCAGAGAAGTCTTGAGAGGTTCAAGCGCACTCCTCTGTAATGCCTGTCATGTATGCGTCTCAGATTGGGCTCATACTACTGTGACTAATAGAGGTCACGAGTTTAGTGAGGGGAGTCTGTGTACTCTAGAGACTTGGGGAATCCAAGTACAGTCTTATTGATTTTTATTGGCTGATTGAAACTCAAATTGAGCTCACTGTTGTAAAAAAACTACTTTGAAAACATAATAGAGAGGCCACCACTGAAGGCTGGACTGGGAGATGTAGCCCAGGAGTATTGGGTGAACTCCTTATTAAACTTGTTGTGTTTATATGTTTGCCTGTTATTTTTTCTTTAACTGCTTCACTGCCTATGTATTTCACAATCTTATCGATCCGTTGCATAAAATAACATAGGCACATCCATGCACATGAGTCTGTAATACCTTATTAATTGTCTTAGATCAATTCTAGATCAAGTGGTATCAGAGCTTTAGGTTGCTAAGGTTAGACAAGCTTGTGCTTGATTCTCTTTTTGTTGAATCATAACTAGATCAAAGCTTAAATTAGGTGAAGGAGAGTTGGTTGAAGCTAATATAGAAATTGGAAGAGTCTATCCTAAGAGGAAAATGTCAGAAGAAAGTCCCTTGGAATTAGGCTCCCAGTTCATGGACAGTTTCATGACCATGAGAGCCATGGTAGAAGAAATGTATAGAGAATTTAAGAGAGGTATAGGTGAAGGGTCATCAACCTCCAAAAAAGATAAAGGAGTAGAAGAACATCTTCCAGTTGCCCACCTAGAAGGCAAAGGAAAAGTCTTGAGAGGTTCAAGCGCACTCCTCTGTAATGCCTGTCATGTATGAGTCTCAGATTGGGCTCATACTACTGTGACCAATAGAGGTCACGAGTTCAGTGAGGGGAGTCTTGAGAGGTTCAAGCGCACTCCTCTATAATGCTTGTCATGTATGAGTCTCAGATTGGGCTCATACTACTGTGACCAATAGAGGTCACGAGTTCAGTGAGGGGAGTCTGTGTACTCTAGAGACTTGGGGAATCCAAGTACAGTCTTATTGATTTTTATTGGCTGATTGAAACTCAAATTGAGCTCACTGTTGTAAAAACTCTACTTTGAAAACATAATAGAGAGGCCACCACTGAAGGCTGGACTGGGAGACGTAGCCCAGGAGTATTGGGTGAACTCCTTATTAAACTTGTTGTGTTTGTATGTTTGCCTGTTATTTTTTCTTTAACTGCTTCACTGCCTATGTATTTCACAATCTTATTGATCCGTTGCATAAAATAACATAGGCACATCCATGCACATGAGTCTGTAATACCTTATTAATTTTCTTAGATCAATTCTAGATCAAGTGGTATCAGAGCTTTAGGTTGCTAAGGTTAGACAAGCTTGTGCTTGATTCTCTTTTTGTTGAATCATAACTAGATCAAAGCTTAAATTAGGTGAAGGAGAGTTGGTTGAAGCTAATATAGAAATTGGAAGAGTCTATCCTAAGAGGAAAATGTCAGAAGAAAGTCCCTTGGAATTAGGCTCCCAGTTCATGGACAGTTTCATGACCATGAGAGCCATGGTAGAAGAAATGTATAGAGAATTTAAGAGAGGTAGAGGTGAAGGGTCATCAACCTCCAAATAAGATAAAGGAGTAGAAGAACATCTTCCAGTTGCCCACCTAGAAGGCAAAGGAAAAGAATAGAAGCCCTCTCCACCATCTCCCCCATCATCACCATCATAATCACCTTCTTCACATAAAGAAAACCCTGAAAAGAAAAAGAAGAAACCTTCTTTGATTAAATTAGATGTGAAGTTTGATTTTCCAGTTTATGACGGAGAATTGAATGCAGAAAAGCTAGATAATTGGATTAGACAGATTGATGTATATTGCAAAGTGCAGAACATCGATTCAAAAAGGAGAAAGATTTAGTTGGCTAGCCTACACCTTGGAGGCACTGCCTTGCTATGGTGGGAAGGCAAGACACAAGATGATTTGAAGAAGCATGGTAAAATTATTTCTACCTAGAATGAATTTTCTTCTGAAATTAAAAAAAAATTCTATCCACTAGCTTATATGCAGCAAGCTATGATGAGTTGGCAAACTCTTCGCGAATTGAAAGGGCAATGTGTACAAATTTACACCCTAGAATTTAGAAAAGGATCTTTGATTCTAGGCATTACTTTAGACTCACCTGAAACTATGCTGAAGTATATAGGTGATCTACATAGTTATTTGAGACATACCATTCTCATGTTTAATCCCACTAGCATAGATGAGTTATATGTTCAACCTACACATCTAGAGGCTAGAGGCAAGAATGTGAACCCAGAAGTTGGGGGATCATCAAAACCCACTGCAAGTAAGAACAAGGAAAAGAGAAAGCAAAAATGGAAAGAGAAGATACTAAACCTTCATGCACTCACTTCAAGAAGGATGGGCATGATTATGAACACTGTTGGATTCCGCATCTGGAGCTAAAACCCAAGAAGTACGATGGCAAAAAGAAGAAGACTGTTGCAGCTATTCAGAAGGATTTGGGGTCAGACTCAGGGGATGAAACAACAATCATAGCCACAGGTATAAAAGATAAAAATTCTGAAGCATCTACTAGTAATTTTGCACAATCTACTGAGAATGAAGAAAATGAGAGGAAAAGACATGAGATTTTTCATATTAGAGTTGTTTCCAAGCATCAAAAGATTGATACTTTGTTTGATAATGGCTCACAAGTAAACTTAATTTCTGAAGCAATTGTAAAGAAACTGGGATTACTAACCACACCACACAAGAAGCCATATCCATTGGGTTGGTTATGTGATAAAGCAAAGCTACAAGTGACTAGACAATGTAAACTTAGGTTTTCTTTTGGGTCCACATTTGTAGATGAGGTTGACTTAGATATTGTTCCCTTGGATATATGTGGAATTGTTTTAGGAAGTCCTTACTTGTATGATAGAAAAGCCATTTTCTATAGAGCTGAAAACAAGTATCAACTCGTTAAAGATGGAATTGACTATATTGTAAGAGCTCATAAACTCAAGAATAATTATACTCTCATAAACTCAGGGTAGATGAAAAGAATTGTAACTTCATGCAAACAATTTTTATTGATGGTTGTAAAGGAAAAGAAACCTGATAAAACCAATTTATTTGAAGGCTGTAATGCTAAACAATAAGATGATTTAGAAAAAGTTGTTTCAGAATATGATATGCTATTTCAAGAACCTAAAGGTTTGCCACCCAAAAAAGGAAATAGTGCATGATATTAATTTGCAGCAAGATGCTCCATTGCTTAACATCAGAATGTACAGATTGTCTGCTTTAGAGAATGCATAAATCAAGAAGCAGGTACAGGTGTTGCTCGAGAAAGGGTTCATAAGACCTAGGTGATCAACATGTGGGTCTCCAATTGTCCTGATGAGAAAGAAAGATGGCTCATGGAGAATGTGCATTGACTACCGAGCACTGAATAAGATAACGATAAAAAACCGGTATCCCCTTCCTTGCATAGATGATCTATTAGATCAGTTGAAAGAAGTTGTTTACTTTTCCAAGTTGGACTTTCATAGTGGCTACCATCAAGTCAGAGTTGCAAAGAAAGATGCATGGAAGACTTCTTTCAAAACAAAGCAAGGATTGTATGAGTGATTGGTTATGCCTTTTGGCTTAACTAATTCTCCTGCTACTTTCATGAGAGTAATGAATGATGTACTCAGGCCTTTTATTGATGATTTTGTTATTGTATATCTAGATGAAATTCTTGTATTTAGTAAATCATGGGAAGAACCTTTGAAGCATGTAAAGCAGACTCTAGATGTTTTGAAAAGAGAAAATCTTTATGTTAAGCTATAAAAATGTGAATTTGGCAAAACATCTTTGAATTATTTGGGTCATATTGTAGGTGGTGGTGAATTGAAGATAGATCCCTCTAATGTTGCAGTCATTGTAAACTGGCCTAAACCCAAATCTGCTACAAAATTTAGAAGCTTCCTAGGAGAAGCACATTATTGGAGAAAGTTTATTTCTAACTTTTCCTTGATTGCAGCTCCCTTACATGAAGTTTATTTCTAACTTTTCCTTGATTGCAGCTCCCTTACATGCTTTAACAAGATTGAACAAGGTGTTTTAGTGGGGAGACAAAAAAAAAAATCCTTCGACACCTTAAAAGAAAAGATTAGTACATCACCAGTACTAGCACTACCCGATCTTCAAAGACCCTTTGAGATTGAAACGGATGCCAGTGACTATGCCATGGGAGCAGTGTTGATGCAACATGGTAAACCCATATGTTATCATTCTGAGACATTTAATTCTGCAGTAGTTAATTATCCCACATATGATAAAGAATTGTATGCATTAGTACAGAGTGTGAAAAAGTGGAAACATTATTTAATGGGCAAAGAGACAGTTATAAATACTGATCATCAACCACTTCAATATTTACACTCACAAACTAAGTTGCAGCAATCAAGACACTATAAGTGGATGGGTTTTCTACAACAGTTTCATCTTGTTATCAGATATAAAAAGGGCATACACAATAAAGTTGCAGATATTTTGTCTAGACCAATCATAAATGCATCTACTATACTTAGGCATAATTCAGTATTGCATGAAAGCTACATTGAACAGTATGCTCAAGACATAGATTTTAAAGATGTATATACAACTTTAAGTCATCGAAAACAAGTATAAGAATTGGATTATCATGTTAAGGACCAACTCTTTTATCATTTTGGAAAGTTATGCATTCCTCAAATTGAAAGAGTAAAGATAATTCGAGAAGCACACACTTCTCGAATATCAGGGCACTTTGGTCTAAGTAAAATAGTTGCACAGCTGCAAAGATTTTGTTATTGGCCCAAAATGAATGAAACAGTTTCTAGATATATAAGAGGGTGTACCATGTGTGCTAAAATCAAGCCCAACAATAGAAAACTAGGCTTGTACATTCCACTACTAGTTCCTTCTCATCCTTGGGAAATTGTTTCCATGGACTTTGTTGGGGGGCTGCCAAAATCTAGAAAAGGTCATGACTATTTATATGTTATTATAAATAGGTTCAACAAAATGTGTATTTTAATACCTTGTAACAAACAAATTATAGCTGAACAAACAACAAAGTTGTTCTTTCAACATGTATGGGTTCATTTTGGATTACCCACTTCCATTGTATCTGATCAAGATTCCCAATTTGTTGGGAAATTTTGGTCTAGTCTATGGGAATTGATGGACACCAGACTAAAGAAGAGCACAACCTTTCATCCACAAATAGATGGCCAAATAGAGGTGGTCAACAGGAAAGTGATCCAATTTCTCAGAGGATATTGCAGCAAGCACCCCAAGCTTTGGGATGAACATTTTTGTTATGTGCAACATGCTTACAACCAGGCTAAACATTCTTCTACACAGAGATCTCCTTTTGAGACCTGTTTTGGTTTCATACCTAGGTCTCCGTTGGATTTTGTCTTTGGTAAAGACATAGTGGTTGATGGACATAATGATGTGGACAAGGCAACCAAGTTCATTGAACAAATCTAAGAGATTCATCAGGCAGTACAGGAATAGCTGGAAAAGAGCCAAGCGAAGTACAAGGCAAGGCATGATAAGCATCGGATTGAGCATAGTTTCCAAGTTAGTGATCAAGTCTAGCTGTATATCAGCAAAGACAGAATGCAAGGGGAAGGTAAGGAGTTGAAACCGATAAATTATGGACCTTTCAAGATACTTGAACAAATCGATGAGAATGATTTCGCCTTGATTTTCCAACTTACATGCACATCTATTCAGTAGTTAATGTAGAAAGCTTGAAATTGTTTGAACCTTCATTGATTGAAGATCCCGAAGAGCAGAGTCAATTTCCTTCTATTGATGATATGTTGCCTGAATATCTCAATGAATTGCATGAAGATACAGTTTTGGATAGGAAGGAGAGAACTACGCGCAAAGGGGATGTTGAGTACCTCAAGATTGGGCTCAAAGGTTCAAAACCAAGCAGTGCAAGATGGATAGAATTTGGGCAAGCGAGGAATCTATATCCTCACTTGATTGATGCTTAAAAACCAACTTTTGGTGGTCCAAAATCTTTTTCAGGGGGAAGGCGTGATCCAAAATGGATCCTAGAAAACTCTATAAGTTTTCATGAACTCTTTCAAAATCATGCCAAAGATTAAAAGTCTTATAAAGATCAAGCTATTGGAAGGAATCCTTAGACAGTTGCAATGGCGATCAATGCGGATCAACAAGGACAGTCAATCTAGCGTGTAGAGCGGTGGACCATGGTAACGTGCATTGACGCCAACTAGCAAATGCAAGGATAAATTTAAGCAGCGGAGCTATTTTCTGATATGCTATTAGCGACAGTCGCTAATCACATATCGCAGGGAAAACCTCTCAGTGAAGAGAAGCCCCAAGAGCCTAGACCTGAAATAACTATAAAACACGGAAAATAATGTTTTGGTTCCGTCGGAGCGGGATTCCACAAAACTGACAGAATATCAGAGGGGCTTCAAGCGGTAAGTGGTTTAGACCGAGTTCCGCCCGATGCCACATAGTGATTGCCATGCTTCCCAGGGAAGAGAGAGAGAGAACTGCTCACATCAGATGGGTAAACATCATGTTACTTAGCCGCGTGATATGAACGATGACCATCAGATCTGGGGCCCCAGATCAACAGCTGAGACGTGTTCCGATGGATGACCAGATTTGACAAGATTATGAAGTGAGGTCACATAGGATTTGAAGTCTGATATGGATGATGCGTTGGTAGAAGGTCGTGTTTCACAGGCATTCTTGGAGTTAACGGAAAAAATAGTCGTTTTAAATATGTCCAAGAGAACTGAAACTCATCCGTTATGAACTAGGTGGCCACCTCCCTGTGAGGCATTATACAGTGACTGATTACATAGGACAGAGGGATTCAAACAGATAGAGGCAGGGGAACGGGAAAGCCGGGAAGCAAAAACAAACAGTCAGGAAGTGGATTGGCTTTAAAGCCACAAACTGACAGAGAGAGAAGAAAGTAGCAAGTAAGAGAGCAGTAGGCAGTAAGCCAAAAGCTGAGAGAAGAAGCCGAGCTAAACTACAAAATCAAAGGCAGCATCGAGCCAAAGTTAAGACAGAGTCTCAGAGAGTCAGAGAGTTTATGCACTCCAGAGAAGGCTTGAGAGGTTCAAGCACACTCCTCTGTAATGCCTATCATGTATAAGTCTCAGATTGGTCTCATACGACTGTGACCAATAGAGGTCAAGAGTTCAGTTGGGGGATTTTGTGTACTCCAGAGACTTGGGGAATCCAAGTACAGTCTTACTGATTTGTATCTCTTGAGTGAGACTCAAATTGAGCTCATTGTTGTAAAAAATCTGCTTTGAAAACATAATAGAGAGGCCACCATTGAAGGTTGGGCCGGGAGACGTAGCCCAAGAGTATTGGGTGAACTCATTATTAAACTTATTGTGTTTATATGTTTGCCTGTTATGTTTTCTTTAACTGCTTCATTGCCTGTGTATTTCACAATCTTATCGATCCGTTGTATAAAATAACATAGGCACATCCATGCACATGAGTTTGTAATACCTTATTAATTGTCTTAGATCAATTCCAGATCATGCGAAGATGGCCAAGATTGAACTAAGCCTAGCAATGTCATCCCTTTGTCCCTGTGTTTCACTCGCGATGAGCTACATTTGGCATGTTTGTTTTAACAAATTGTCAATGGGTGGTCCTAGGTTTGGTTGTTGGATCAGATGAGCTCAGCTCTCTCCTTTGGGATGGTTATTCCACCTTTTGTGCAACCTCCCAAAGGGATAAGCTCTTTCTCCCATGTCTTATGGAGGCTACTCGTCTTATAAATATCTCCTTCATGGTTGAGATCTGCTAGTTCAAGTTAAGTGGCAAGTGGAAGTTGAAGTTAGAAAGAGTAGCTTTTAGAGTTTGGAAGTAGCCTCTTATGTAACTTAGCCTGGGATAGTTTTGTGTGGATTTGGCTTGATTGTATGAGTGTGCTAGCATCATAATTTTTCCTTTTGGGTAGGAGAGAGAGTTATTCATCCTCTTGGGAGACAATTCATGAGTGAATGCTTGCGAAGACATGTTGATAGGACCCTTCAAGGAGACCTACAACGTCAAGACATGGTTGTAAGTTTTACTTCAGTTCATATTAATACAAATCAACGGTTTATTTCCTATATCTTATGTCAAAATTGCATATTGATAGCTTGAAGTTCCTTGACCCTTTAAGTCGATCATTTTTGTTGTATTCTATTACGTTCGTTGTTGTTCTCTGTATGTTTTTTTCACAGAAAAAAGTGATTAGAATGAGAGCTGTAGCAACGCAACGAGAACTTCATCAAATGTGGATTTGAAGGTAGGCCTTCATGACATCAAATATTTAAGGGAATTTGCTTTGATATTGTCTTTTCTGTGACTAGACCCACTCTAGGGCTAGACGGGTTACCTATGTTTGCAGAGGGAACTTTCTTGCATCACAAGTTGGTGACCATACTGGGGACCTTTGTCTTTTGTCTCTTGATTTAATTTTTCTTTGCTTGTTTATTGTCTCCTTTACTTTCGGGGTAGAACTCTCCATATTGTGGGTTGTTTGACTACTCCTGGTAGTCTTCCCTCTATCATAAGTGATAGATTTGCCCTTTTCTCAGTTGAATTTTTAAAAATTTCCTTTGATTTGGGGTCATCGCCTTTTATTTTATGACAGTCGCAAAGATATTCATGTCTGCTCTATCTAATTAGTTATGCATTCTACTATTTTGCATGATTAAATCGCCTCACAGTCGCGAAGGGCTCTGAAATAGTCTCGGTGCTATTGTGTGGTGTACTTTTGTGATGATGTTGCAAAGTAGCTAGTAAGGGGGGTACGACTTTTCATTGTCGACGCATGTTGTTAGTTTAACGCTCACGAAGATTCTTGTAAGTTTCAATTTTGAAGTTCTATTTGCTGATTGGCCAGTGTGTCCTATCCTTCTGAGCTTGTCTTCTACCTATTTGTCGTGTGTCAAATTGTTGTTTGCTAGAATACTTGGCTCTTTGTTTCATTCCCTTAAGATTTCTCCTTTTGAACTATGTGACCTATTCATATTAGGGTTTCTTGAAGCATTAGCGTTTTCTTGGGTTAATTGTTCGTTTCGACCTTTGAGTTGTTTTTGCAACATTCCTTTGCTTTGTTTGAGGCTTCTCCTTATTGATTGTTCTTTCATCTTCCTGACTGGCATGTGATGTTTGGTTATAAAAACTTTCAAGTCTTGTTTTTTTGGTTTACATCCATAACTTTGGCATAGATCGCATTGCTCCACAGTCAGTCAAAAAGCTTTCAAGTTTTTGCAAAAAGAAACATATTATTTGTTTTGAGTGCTTGATTAGTTTCTGAGTGGAATGTTTCTCTTCACTTATTGAATGATTTCATTTGGAAAGGACTTAAAACTAGCATTTTTTTGAGTTTTGCATTTGGCTGCTTGTCATCTATTCGAAAAAACAAACTATTGCATTCATTTTGCATTAGGAAATAAGAACAATCTTTTGCATTAGTAAATTCTTGACATTTTTAGAAGTTGAAAAGCAAAGGATGTATTTTTCATTTTCTTAATTAGATTGCTTGCAAGTTAGTGAAAGATAGAAGAATTTCTCTTTCCTCTTGATTGGTTTGCTTGCGAAATAATGAAAATTACCATTCTTTCATTTGCTTGCTTGTTGCTTTGATTGATTTGAAATGAATCTCTCACTTTTCTTTAGTTAGTTGTTCATTTAAAAGAAATGGTTTCTTTACTCATTTAGTTGCATTCTAGGATTTTTTGAAGATACATTCAGTAGGGCCTTGAAACTGAGATCTAAGTCAAGATAAACTACTAAAATTTATTGAATTAACCTAAGGAAGCATTAAAAATTAACACTCATATCTAGAGGTCTAGGCTAGAGACGTGTTTCAACATCTCTAAACCTAGTGGTTGCTATTTTCACTAGGGTTGGGTGATTTATCCTTTTGTGATTCGATAAGTACTAGTACGGACTTGTGCTCCCTATACCGTTGCATATATGATGGGAGACACCTCTAGGTTGCAATCTTGTTATCCATAGGAAGCCGAGTCTGTCGCCTTATGAATCGTAACGCACCGAAATTATCATTTGGGAAGATTAGTTGTTGTACGAGAAGTCCTTGGTCATTTCTCTCATTTTAATACCAAGGTGTATATGCAGTTTTACGATTTTTCTGGTAATCCTGTTTACCTAGATCATCAAGAGCAGTCATTTTTGATATTTACTGACTCTTTAAATTTGAAAACATCATCCAAGCGCTTGTCCTTTCAAGCTCGTTTCCAATCGAAATTGATAGAGTCACCTTTCGTCCTTTTCTCGACTCTTAAAATATGAAAAGACAAAGTTTTGTTTCATTGTTCTAAAATTAACTTCCCATGAAATATTCCTGGTAAAAGTTATCTTCCTTGGTAATTATTTAGAATCGATTCCAATGGAAACATTTCCGGAGTCCACCAGTCAAGGGTTCCCCTTGGAAGGGAATCATGGTCCTTTTCCTTCTTTTGGAAATGTCGGTGCTCCTTATATGGAAACATTTTCCCTCTATGGGTTAACCATTGGTTTACCTGTCTGGTTATTTTCAACCTCAGTGATCCTGAGTGTCTCAACTCCTACCCCCCATCTCCTTCATTTGAATCACGTCACAATGATTCTAAGGTTGACCCCTCGCCTTCTTCCCCCATTTCTTCACCTTCCTCTCCCACTTCGCCTGGTGAAAGTTTCAAATCTATTCACCAAGAGGCTAATAAGAAGAAGAAGAAGATGAAGAAGAAGAAGTCAGATAAGCGAGAGGCCAACCATGCAGTTGTTACTCCAAATGCACCTCCCGTAGAAAAACCTTCTGATGTTGCACGGAAGGTTAAATTCCCTTGTAGGCTATGTAAGGGTGACCATCTCCTTTAAGACTATCCTAGCATTCCTAGAGTCTTAGAGGTATGGTCTCAAAATATGGATCGACCATCCACATCGACCTCTGGGGATCATGTTGATGCTACACTCTTAGCTAGCGACGGTAAGAAGAAAGGGAAGATTAGATTCCTTTGTAGGTTACATGAAGGAGAGCATATTCTTCACCTTTGTCCTCTTATGGATAAAGCTTCCAAAGTTTTGGAAAACCTTACAGCTCCTTAACCCCAACTCCCTATTGGTTATCAGAAGCTTTCTTTTGACCCTCTCCCGGTTGGTAAAGAGATTGACTTGGAATCATCTCTTGCTCATCTTTCTCTTCCTGAGCATGACTCTCTTGTGTCTATTCTCGACCAACCATTGGTTGAAAAGAGTGTTGACTTGGCTCTGCCACCAGTTTCTCACTCTGTTCCAAAAGAACGTAGTGATCATACTGCTCGTGTTCTTCTCGTCTCCTCGAAGTCTCATGAATCGAAGAGTGACCCTCCTGTCCTAGTTATTTAGGAGAGTCCTTCTTATATTCCTACAGAGCATGGGGGCAATCATATAATTCCTCCACCAAGTAGTTATGTCATTTCTTTCGATTGGAGTCACTTGACTGGTTTTTGCCTCCCATCTTATGTGCCTTTCCAGATCACAATACAAGCCTATAATATGGTAGTACCTGGCACTATTTTAGATGAAGGTGTGTTTGTTAGCATCATGTCTTCTACTACTTGGCAAGCATTGGGCTCCCCATAGCTTGTGCCTGTCACCCAGAATCTGTTGGCTTTCAACGAAGGAACCAGTCAACCCTTAGGGATCCTTCTACAGTTCCCTATTACTTTGGGGGGAAAGACTATCTATATAGACGTGATGGTAGTCCAAGGTCCATTAGATTCCAATCTCCTTCTTGGACGCAACTATGTGTATGTCATGGGAGCTCTTGTTACTTCACGTTTTTGTGTGGTTTGTTTTCCGCATGAAGGAAGAATTGTGACTATTGATCAATCGTCATTCATTGGTCACTAGGCATCTCCTTTGTAGCCATCATCCCCTATTGGCTCTTGATTGCAAGCAGTATCTTCCCCGCCACGAGTCAATTATGTGACTACTCATTCTGTCTCCACATCTCTTGATGATTACACAGATGGGATTGTACATTATATACTAGGGGAATTGGAACCTAATCTATCTATGGTACAAAATGACAGGTATTCCTCCCAAAGCATGGTTCTTCCATCTTGTGAGGATCTCTTGCGAGCCATGTTCTCATATGGTCCATGAATAGATGTTATGAGGAGAGTTCCTTGTCTTGTGTCAACCTCGTTCAAAAATGAAACAAGGGTCCAAAGCATAGTTCTTTGTCTTGTGTCAACCTCATTCAAAAATGAAACAAGGGTCTGGAGCATAGTTCTTTGTCTTGTGTCAACCTCGTTAAAAAATGAAACAAGAGATGAGGAGAGTTCTTGGTCTTGTGTCAACCTCGTTAAAAAATGAAACAAGGAGTCATGAGGATAGTTCTTGGTCTTGTGTCAACCTTATTAAAAAATGAAGTAAGAGATTAGGATAGTTCCTGGTCTTGTGTCAACCTCGTTAAAAAATGAAACAAGGAGCCCTAAGGATAGTTCTTTTATTGTATCAACCTCATTAAAAAATGAAGAAACTCCCTTTTCAAATCAAGTCTTTGATTAAGATCTCGTAAAATCCCAGTTGAGTCTTTCCAAGATCTCAAAAGTGAACCTTCATTCCATTCACCTAGTTGAATGACATGAAGCTTGGGGGACATGCAAACTTATGTAAGCATAGTTTTTCATTTCAAGCTTGTGTAAACATGAAACCGAATTCAAGCAGAGTTCTCCATGGTTCAAGCTTGTGTAAAAATGAACCCATACCCAATTTTAACCATCGTGATCACCATTTTTATCAGCTGATTTTTGCTAGATGAACTTTGGTTTTTCTCATTCCATCGCCACAATCTCTTTGGTTGATCATATGCTTTCACTTGCCTGTTTTTCCTTTCTTGAAGGACCACATCGATGAGTGGTTTTATTAGCCAGCCTCTTGACCATTACATGTTTTGAGCAGTTCCACCATTGTCGGAACCAATTGGTACCATTTATACCACTCATTCCTCCAGGACAAGTCACCTTTAAGCTCTTTTCTGACTCGTAAAAGATGAAAAATATTTCTGAATATTTTTCCCTTTTTTTGACTCGTTCAAGAGAATGAAAATGGGGGGCCCGCTTTCAACTCTTTTCTGACCCTTTAAAAATGAAAATATGGCTAATCCCTTGTCATTTCGAACTCGTTAACAGATGTGAAATGTCGTGGGTTTACCCCTTTTTTGGGCTGGGAGGCACTATTTACAAAAAAGGTACTCCTTGGCTGAAATGGTCAAGAGGTTCCCTTGGGTATTGTTTTCTACCTTTTCAGATTTGAGGGACAAATTTACGAAAAGGAACCTTTGGAGTTTTCTTTTCTGTGTCTTTTTCAAACTCTCTAAACATGAAAAAGATACCGAGTTACACCCTTCTCAGATTTGTTAAACTATTAAACAACATCAGATTCATCACCATGATGAACACGAGTTTCTCCTTCCTAGGGCTCATTAAAATTTACTACGTCGAATTTGTCCGAAGGAAAAACTTATATTACAAGAATATGTTATCCCCTTGAAGCTTTTGTTTCAAAAATAATTGGGGTACTCGCTAGAAATGGTGGGGGAAAATTTGGAAGTATTCCATTGGTTGTATTAATTATTATGGCAGCTTGTTGCTCTTGAACATCGACACTCTTTCTGCTTCATGTTGGGTTGGGATATCCTCACTTTATCATTGGCCTTCTAGGTTTTGGGTTATCCATTTTGCCTCATTCCATCTGATCCTTGCTGCATCATCATGACCTTTGATCCCTTGGTACCAAAATGCTGCCAAACTCTGGAGTTGTGTCGTTGATATGTTCAAGAGATTAATCCTTCTGCAGTTTGTATCCTTACACACCTTCCTCAGATTCTCTGTCTCATCCACATTCATCTTGTTCCTTTTTCTCATGTCGATGATGTGGGAAACATTATGGCCCTCCTTCGACTGATCACTTCCTGTCAACTTCAACTCATTATCTGGGAAGTTGATCTAAAGACTCCTTTCTGGTACCTTGGAGCTAGGATGCCTTAATGGCAAGTTCTTTGCATTTGATGATGAGATTTCATTATTGGCCTTTGATAGAGTGATTTCATGGGTGTTCAACTGCAGATCATTCTTCACACTTTGTGGATTGTACTAGCAGTACCTTGAGAACCATTGACATCGCTAGTGATCTCTCTCGCGCTTGTTAATGGTTTACATCATTGAACAGTAATCAAGTGATTTTCTAGTATGCTTGACTTTAGCACATCTATTCGCATATTAGAATTTGTACCTTGATCGGGTTGGGATTCAATACCCTGGGCTTAGATTACACCAGTCCAGTTTGCGCGGGTTGGCTCATGATTGAATACATGACTCTTTTGATTGGAGGGTTACGACCATACCTGAGTCTTTTATATGGTTCTTATGATTGGATGGTTGCGTCCATACCACAGATCGTTTATGTTTATCTTCTGGATGGTTGTGCCCATGCCTTATGCACATGTATTTCCTTTCACTATGTACTCATATATCAAAGATATCAGTTGTACTTGCGTTTACAGCTTCTCCATAATGGTGTTATGTTTCAGTTATGGATTTGTAAGGCATTTCACCCCTCCCACTCTCTCAGCCTTCATGCTTTAGGGGGCATCTGTTATGTAGTATTTTGTCACCGACCCCGCATTCCCTGATCCCAGGCACTTCTGGTCCATGTTATTGATATCTTCTTTGTGTCATGCTGCAAAATATGTGTCAGTGTCTTCCTTGTCATATCAGGAAGAATACCTCAGTTCATTACTCCTGGAGGAGACCCTTTTTAACCTTTGTTTTTGGGTCATCGTGGGTCATCAGTTCTTCCACCCATGAAGATGGCCAATATTGAACTAATCCTAGCGATGTCGTTGCTCTTTCCCTGTGTTTCACTAGCGACGAGCTACTTTTGGTGAGTTTGTTTTAACAAATTGTCAATGGGCGGTCCTAGGGTTGGTTGTTAGATCATATGAGCTCGGCTCTCTCCTTTGGGATGGTTGTTCCACCTCTTGCGAAACCTCCCAAAGGGATAATCTCTTTCTCACATCTCTTATCGAGGCTCCTCCTCTTATAAATATATCCTTCATGGCTAAGATCTACTAGTTCAAGTTAAGTGGCAAGTGGAAGTTGAAGTTAGAGAGAGTAGCTTTTATAGTTTGGAAGTAGCCTATTATGTAACTTAGCCTGGGATATTTTTTTGTGGATTTGGCTTGATTGTATGAGTGTGCTAGCATGATAATTTTCCTTTTAGGTAGGAGAGAGAGTTATTCATCCTCTTGGGAGACAATTCATGAGTGAATGCTTGCAGAGACAGGCTGACAGGACCCTTCAAGGAGACCTACAATGTCAAGGCATGGTTGTAAGTTTTACTTTAGTTCATATTAATACACATCAACAGTTTATTTCCTATATCTTATGTCAAAATGTTATATTAATATCTTGAAGTTCCTTGACCCTTTAAGTAGATCTTTTTTGTTGTATTCTATTATGTGCATTGTTGTTCTCTGTATGTTGTTTTTAGGTACAAAAGTGATTAGAATAAGAGTTGCAGCAATGCAACGAAAACTTCATCAAATGGGGATTTGAAGGTAGGCCTTCATGACATCAACTATCTAAGGGAATTTTCTTTGATATTGTCTTTGTTGTGACTAGACCCACTCTAGGGCTAGAGGGGTTGCCTCTGTTTGCAGAGGGAACTTTCCTGCATCATAGATATGATGGTTTGAGGCATGTATATGCCTTGGTTGTTTTACTTTCTGATGCAAGGAAGCCTTTCCAAGGGATGGATCACCCGAGATAGGAGATGCCTTGGAACTTGGAAGGTGAGTGACTGCATGGAAGGGGCGACCAAATTTCCCAAGGGATTGCGTAGAAGAAAAGGGAAGATCGATGATATATTTTTTTTGGTCATTAGCATTTCCAGATGAAATCAAATGCACATTGGGAGTGTGCCTTGGAAAAATGAGTCGATAATTGTTCGCTGAGAGTACAAGTGGCGCAATATTATAGTGCTGGACATGAGGTGCAGTTTGACTGTGGTAGTGGATTCTAGACTTCCTGGGAAGGAGGTGAATCATGGTATTACTTTAAGGGTGGAGATGTGAGCGTCTAGATTCCCTTATTGCGGATGTAGGAATCATATCCTTTTATTTTTTGGTTTAGAAAAGGTGTATGTGTGTATATGTGTTTATTTTCAATACCTTAATGAGATATGTTACAAAGTTCTAGTAAGTGGTATGGTTGTTATCTGGTCATGTTGTAATGATGTTTTACTTTTGAATAGATCTTTCATTGCAAATACTACAAGCTAAGTCATAAAGCTCCATGGGTAATATGTTTTCTTTTCAATGGTTTTGTTGAGGTCTTCATGTGGTATAACATTGAGGATGGTGTTCCCCAAGGGGGAGGGTTCTGCAATAGCCCTTGTGAAAATTTCATGTAATAAAAGTTAATAAAGGAAAAATAAGACCACGAGTAAGGGACACTTATTCCAAGTTGAATGTTGGGAAAATATATCTAGTGGGCATCACTAGATGTTTTTATGGCTAAAGTAAATTGGAAAAGGCAAAGGAAAAGGAATTAAAAATGAAAAAAGGCATTTTTGGCACACTTATTTATGAAAATAAAGGAAAATTAGGAGAACAGGAAGGTGAAAGGTCAGAGATTTCATGTGAGGAGGAAAATAATGGAAATGAAGAAAATAGAGGTCTCATTGATAAAAAGGCTTATGAGGATTAGTTGGTAAGCTTGGTTAGTTAATTTTTGGAGCTCTCTCATTATTCTCTCTCTCTCACACACTCTTGAACACTTAGGGTTTTCTTGGAGCACTCTAGATTTGGAGCGAGGAAGGAAAAATAAGCAAAGGGAAAGGAAGGAAATCAAGGATCAAGCAAGGAAGAGCAAGATCAAATAGCTTCAGTAGGAATACTTGCAAGTAACATATTGCATGTGTGAGTTCCTATTTGGTTTTGACATGCATGAATTTTCATGTTGGTGTATGGTTCTCTTGCTATTGGTGGTATGGTTTTTCTTGGTTATGACAGTGGTTTTCAGCCTAGCCTTGCCTTTTCGGATGCCATGGTGCATTGGGATGTTTATCTCGGTTTTGAGCTTTGGAATTTCCATATGGATTTCGAAATCTGGGTGGAGGTGATCTCAAGGTTCATTTCCAAAGTCCTAGGAATCCCTTGATCAATTTTTGTCGGATACATGCTAAAGCCTAAGGGAGGAGTCTCGGTTTAGGGCCTAGTGATCCAAGATGGATTGCAGTAAAACCTAAGAGATAAGGAGATGAAAAATTCCTTAAGGATAGTGATGGATTCTGGATGGAATTCCAAGTTTAGTTCGATTTTATGATCGGAGCACTAGTTTTGGTGTGATCACGATTTGGTGAGGGTGGAGGTGGTTTAACCTCTGGATTCCCTTGGTTGTTTTGGATTGTTTTATCCATGAGATCCCACATTCATGCTTGGAATATGGCACAAGGGTGACTAGCTGAAAGAAAGATTTGTTTTAGCCATGTCTACGATCAGGTGGTATGTGGAAGTCCCGAACCTGGTTGGATTTTCCTATGGTTAATAAAAGCTAGGTTCTATTTCTTTTTTACTTATTTATATGTGGATTTAATGGTTGTTATCTGAATATTATTTCCATGGTTTTATGTTGGTTATAAGCATGGTTAATTGACTAGTTCATGTCATGGTTACTTCATGTATTTACTTTTGATGGTTAAAATGATGGATGTAAGACATAATTGATGTCATAAAAGTTCAAGGGAGAAGGTGGTGATCCTTCTTGTCATGTTTCATAAGATTTTTCGGTCATTCATGTTGTGTCTTGTATCATAGACTTGTAGATTGCATTGATGCCAAGTGTTTGATAGAATTTCAGTCCCGGTTGGGGATGATCAGGCCTAGTCCCAAAGCTTATTTTTTTAATAGTCTTGTCATCATGTGTTTAATGGATTCTAGAAGTTATAGCAAGTTTTGGGAAGTGGCTGGAATTCTGGGCTATAAAAGTGCCTCAAACTCCATGGATGCCAGCAAAGGTCTGCTGGGAAAAGTCCCTGGACGTAAGCATGCATGCTTGTGGGAGCATCCAGAGGTCCCTAGACGCTAGCATTCCCATAGCATGATAGCTTGTAGAGGTCAAGAGGTCTGAAAACTCAGTGGGACCGAGGGTCAGGATGCTTGAGTGGCTAGGTTTCCTCCTAGGAGTGTTGCTGCTGATGTGGAAGGTATGGTTGATGTGTTTTCATCGATTCCATTTCCTTAAGGTCACCAAGGAGTTTCAATCCTATCATAGTAGCCTTTCATCACTTGCTTACCCGTGTTGGTCGATTACTTGGTCAGATGTGGGAGGAGGTTGGTTACAATGGGCTGTCCTAGGGTAAATACTTATGTTATTGTGTGGTTGTCTCTTTATGATGCTTATGGATTTACTTTTTTATCGTTGAGCTCCTCTGTGTAATTTCTTTATGATGAAAAAACTATAATAAAATAATTAGCCTAATGTAAAATTATATGAAGTAATTATCAATTTAGAGGATGCCCTAAAAATCAACACCCATATCCAACAATACCATGGACTCACACATGGTTATCTAGCATGGGAGGAGTGTAGGGGTTAGGAGTTTCCTAGTGACATTATTGTTCAATTGGATTTATCCATGCGACACCCATCCCTAGTTAACTTTGATGTGAATAGAGATCCACCTTTTCTCTACTCCTGATGACCTTCACTATTTTGGTGTCCCACCTGGACACGTAGTGATCATCCAACAATTGAAAAGAAAAAATATATTGATTTTTAACACACCTTTCACTATTCCATAATTTAAATATGCTCATGCATGTGTCGCCTCTACTTCCATTGTAGAGCTCTACATGTGGTTGTTGGTCCTCAATTTTGTTATTAAAATCCCACATAAAATTTCTTTTGTTTTGGCCATTTTCACCTCCTTTTTCTTCACTTTTGTGTATTTTGTTTATGTTTTTCCCCAATAAAGCTAAATAAACTTGCAACAAGGTATTTAAACTAGTTATTTTTAATTTAGTTTATTAGAAACTTTAAAGTGTTAATACTTTTTTTATATATGAAAAACTTAATCTTATAGATTGTTCTTCATTTAAATATTTGCAAACTATTTTTATAGAAACGAAGATGTGGGTTTTGTTCCTAGGGTTCATGACATGGTTTATTTCCTCTTGGATCTAGGAAATATCAAACTGGATTTGAAAGGTTAATGTAGGAGTCAGCTATATGGTTATTGAGAGAATCATTATTACATAGTATTTTGTCACACCTCTTGCACTTCCCTGTGTCATACCCCAGAGTGCCAAAACATTGACAACTATGTAGTGTACCCATCCTGATATGCAAACAAAATACTCCCTGAAGAACTATTGAAAAGATTCCTTGAGCCTTTCCTGAGAAACATAAGCTCAAAACCCTAATTTCTAGGTCAGTGTGACTGTGACACTGCCCTCTCATGCTGATGGAAGGTTGAATTATAGGAGCTTTATGCTACCAACGCAGGTTTTCCTTGGATACTCCTGCTGAACCCCTTAAGGAAAGGTTTCCCAAACTAGAGGAGAAGCTTCGCGATCTAGAGTCTTTCAGAACGATGAGATGGATGTTGTTCGTTGTGGATGTGGTTGAATTCTCCCAAAATTTCCCTTTGATCTTATCCCTATGAGCTTCCTCCTTGAGATGTGGAACTTCTTCTATCTTTGGTGAGATCCTATCTCCCTCTCCCTGCCTGTAAATTCATCCCCCTCCATTCCAAAATGCTTGGTCTCTGATTATTTGCACCCTTATGCTGAGATAATGCTTACATGCTATTCATTTTGGCTTAGAGAATGAGTGCTTGGAGAGCTTGTGCTTGGACTTGGACATTCACTCAAGGAGGGATTCCAACATCAAATCCTGAGTTGTGTGCTTCCACTTTTGTTTATT
Source organism: Pinus tabuliformis (assembly GCA_031772625.1). NCBI lineage: Eukaryota > Viridiplantae > Streptophyta > Pinopsida > Pinales > Pinaceae > Pinus > Pinus tabuliformis. The sequence goes on along the minus strand of CM062805.1, from coordinate 851,338,619 downwards.
AATATATACAGTTGTTGGTTAAATTTCCATAATGTTTGTGTTGATGCTTAATTTATCTTAATGCTCCTTGATCTGTTAAGTGGATTATATTTGAATTATGTTGGTTACACTTTTATGCTTTGTTGTATTTTTGGTCTTTCATGCAGGTATTCAAATGCCATGAGTAGTAAGGATTAAGCCTGGAGGAGCAAGCAATCAAGATCTTCAACAAATGAATGCATCATAGCATTAGAACAAAGTAGGTCTCCTTCCTCTTCTTTAATTTCGATTGTAGTCTAGGAAAGTGTCTTGTAGATTGTCTTGTTTGTTGCTAGACCCACTCATTGGGCTAGAGGGATTGTCTTGTTGGAAATAATACTGAGAGGGGGGGATGAATCAGTATTAACAGATCAGTAAAAACTTTCCAATTTCATACTCAGAAACATATACGCTACTTCAATTAAGTGAACCCACGTGTACACGCTACTTTGTCTAATGAAACTCGCGTATATCCAGATATCTTATAATTCAGTTAGCTTAATCTTCAGTAAATGCATCAGAACATTATTAAGCATATTAACAGTAAACAGGTGCAGAATAACAGAACATAACATGACACAAGAGCCACACACATGAACACCATGATATAAGGTGGAAACCCAATGTGGGTGAAAATCACCTGCTGCAATTCGTCTCTTTCTCTTTAATAAGAAAACTTATTTTACAATGTACTGGTGCAGTCCTTTACCAGTACGCAGGCTACAACCTGCAGAGGGCTACAACCCTCTCTCGTTTTCCAACTACTTCTGGAAGGGAGCTACAACCCCCTCAGCTCTTGTACTAGCAGATCCATTTACTAGTACGTAGGTGCTGACCCTACAACCTTCTTTCCTTCAGGGACCATGTTTCATCAATTTTCAGACTGGATCCAAGAGTACAAAAGAAATATTATCGCAATACAATCATCAACTTATACTTGCATCATAATTCATTAAACAACCCAATACTGAATCACTGAAACCCTGTCATCAAGAACACAGAACCCAAACCAGAGCCCAGAACTCTGCAACAACCACCAGAATCAGCAGCAACCTGAAATATCAAATCTTATTATGCATACGCTACTTCACTGTACCAAAACCGCGTGTATACGCGCTTTCACCAAAGGAAACCCGCGTGCAGATCTAGAAATAGTTTCTTATACCTTCGCTGTCAGATCCGACCCTTGCCAAGCATCCCGAACAGATAAATAGTAATACCAGATCTTCTCACTTCGTCAGACATACCTTGCTTCACTCTTTGCCTAATGATCTTCTCCTTATATAGCCTTAGGCCCTTCACAATGCCATGAGCCAAAACCATAGCAACACAATACCATCAACTTCAAAACTAGGGATCGACACGCCCGTCGAGACACAATGGTCCGAAACCATAGGCACAACTTCCAAGGACTAACCGCCATGGACCAAAGGTACTTTTCCACATACACGCGCTTTTGCTGAAGCCAACCTGCGTGTACACGCGACTTGGGCTTAACGAACCCGTGTGTATGAACTTTCTTGCCATGTTGTACTAAGATCTGTCCTCTGATTAAGTTGCCATCACCTGTACCAACCTCTGAGCACCTGTACCAACCTCTGAGTGAGTTGCCATCAAGGACAACACTTGAATCATAATGCCAACAATCTCCCCCTTTGGACTTGATGGCAACCACCACACCAAGTCACTCTCCCCCTTTGACATCAAGGGCAAAGGGCGGATCAAGATATTCTCTTCTTTGGTATACCTTCTACTGTTCATACTGCTGTCCATACTCCCCCTGAGTACATGCTGAAGTTTCTGATTTAGCTCCCCCTTTGTATATGCCAAGTTATATCAATCCATCCATGCTCCCCCTGAGCAGATGCAGGTTCTAAGACCAGCTATTCAGATCTGTACCATAAGCATCAGCCTGCAATATTATTCCTTTGATCAAACAACAAGATGTATTATTTAGTTTCATCAACAACCATAATGCCAACAATGAATTATTTGAAGTATATGCTCCCCCTGAGTGTGAGCCAACCATGACTGAACCATTTCCTGAGTCTGTTCTGCTCCCTTTCTTCATATACGCTACTTTGCAGCCTGTAGCTCGGGTATATACGCGACTTGTCTTCGTTATATCAGCGTATGCAAGATGGAATACTGAATTTCATCACTTTCAGATTCCCCTGTGTCTGTTATGTCAGCTGTCTGAATTATGCCACACCTTTCTGTCTCTGTCTTCTTCAGTTCCTGGAGCTGTGATGATGTATAGTCCTCTTGTTTTGAATTTTCAAATCTGCTCCTGCATTCCCTTGCTTTATGCCCATAGTTATTGCATGTATAACACCTTACATTTTTCATGTTCCTTTTATCGCAATCAATTGCTTTGTGTCCATATGCATTGCAGGCAAAGCAATATCCTCTGAAATACCTGGGATGCGATGATCTTTCTTGAACCATTCTACTTCTACATCTGGCTGCAACATGTCCAAGATTATGACATACATAACATTCAACATTATTCAGTGGAGGAAATAATCGTCTATCACGTCCATAGTTAGGAGTAAAGGATCTTCCTTGAGGAATTTCTTTCCTTGGTTGTTCCTTGAGCATTTCAGACTTCTCATTAGAGTTTCTTGCCTCACCTTGTGAACTAGATTCACCTTCAACATATTCATGAAAACCAAGACCAGTCTTGATAGCAGGAGACCTTTGACTATTAAGAATATCATCCAAGACTTTAGTACTATCTTGAAATCGTAAAAGCTTATCCTTTTCTTCTATTTTACCTTTCAAGATATTTACCTCAACTTGATGTTGTTCTTCCTTTTTCAGATACCGATTTCTTAGGTCTTTTTCAGCTTTTCTTCCTTCTTCCATTTGTCGCTTTAGTTTGGTCATTTCATGTTCTTGATCTTCAAGATCTTCTTTTAGAGAGAGGATCTTTGATTCAAGTCTCTGAATAGTTGTGCTCTGATCCTTTACTATATCCTGCAATTGCTCCCTTACCCTGGTTTCTGTCTCCAATTGTTCTTTTAATTTGGCAACTTCTTCAGTTTCTGCATTCTTCTCTTCATGAGCCATGAGACTTTTAATATCTTCGCTATTATTGGATGAAGCATTCTTCTTCTTATGTGCCATGAGACTTCTAATATCTTCACTATCATTGAATGAACTTTTAATATGGGTATAATAGCTTCTACCATCTTCTTCAGATATCTTTCCTTTGTTATGAGGACATCTAGCAGCATAGTGACCAACTCTACCACATAGAAAACATTTGAAAGGTAGCTTACCTTTGAACCGTCCAGTTCCCCGTTCAAGATTCTTGACAAAATTTACCTCATCTTCTTCTTCTGACACTTCGAATGCGGCCTCTGGTGGTACCTCTTGTCGCATTTCAAAAGCAGTTAAGATCCCGTGAAGTTGTGACATGGTGATTTTCTGCACATTCTCCTTTTCTTCTATGGCAGATACTTTAGAATCAAATTTAGTAGACAGAGATCTCAAAACCTTTTCAACTAAGACGACTTCCTCAAATTCTTCACCCAGATCCCTCATACAATTCACAATCTCATCCATACGTAGGAAATAATTAGCTACGCTTTCATTACTACGCATCTTAAGAGTTTCATACCGGATTCTGAGAGTTTGAAGCTTTGCTCTTTTTACTTGATCATCTCCTTCGTAGCTTGTAACGATTTTGTCCCATATTTCCTTCGCTGATTTGAAATGCATGATCTTCATAAATTCTGATTGAGTCAAACTACTCAATAGGACAGTAACCGCTTTGGCATTGAGCTCATATTGCTTTTTCTCTGCTGGATCTGTAGGAGTTGCTGATGGGAATTTGTATCCTCCTTCTACGATTCCCCAAACTTCTGCTCCAAGTGATTGTAGATATGCAGTGGTTCTTATCTTCCAGTGAGTAAAATTGTTCCCGTCAAAGACTGGTGGCCTGATGTGTGCCTCTCTTTCTGGATTAGCCATTCTGATGGATCTTTTCCTTCAAGCAATCAAGCTTCCTCTGAAGGACCTGCTCTGATACCAATTGTTGGAAATAATACTGAGAGGGGGGGGGTGAATCAGTATTAACAGATCAGTAAAAACTTTCCAATTTCATACTCAGAAACATATACGCTACTTCAATTAAGTGAACCCGCGTGTACACGCTACTGTGTCTAATGAAACTCGCGTATATCCAGATATCTTATAATTCAGTTAGCTTAATCTTCAGTAAATGCATCAGAACATTATTAAGCATATTAACAGTAAACAGGTGCAGAATAACAGAACAGAACATCACACAAGAGCCACACACATGAACACCATGATATAAGGTGGAAACCCAATGTGGGTGAAAACCACCTGCTGCAATTCGTCTCTTTCTCTTTAATAAGAAAACTTCTTTTACAATGTACTGGTGCAGTCCTTTACCAGTACGCAGGCTACAACCTGCAGAGGGCTACAACCCTCTCTCGTTTTCCAACTACTTCTGGAAGGGAGCTACAACCCCCTCAGCTCTTGTACTAGCAGATCCATTTACTAGTACGTAGGTGCTGACCCTACAACCTTCTTTCCTTCAGGGACCACGTTTCATCAATTTTCAGACTGGATCCAAGAGTACAAAACAAATATTACCGCAATACAATCATCAACTTATACTTGCATCATAATTCATTAAACAACCCAATACTGAATCACTGAAACCCTGTCATCAAGAACACAGAACCCAAACCAGAGCCCAGAACTCTGCAACAACCACCAGAATCAGCAGCAACCTGAAATATCAAATCTTATTATGCATACGCTACTTCACTGTACCAAAACCGCGTGTATACGCGCTTTCACCAAAGGAAACCCGCGTGCAGATCTAGAAATAGTTTCTTATGCCTTCGCTGTCAGATCCGACCCTTGCCAAGCATCCCGAACAGATAAACAGTAATACCAGATCTTCTCACTTCGTCAGACACACCTTGCTTCACTCTTTGCCTAATGATCTTCTCCTTATATAGCCTTAGGCCCTTCACAATGCCATGAGCCAAAACCATAGCAACACAATACCATCAACTTCAAAACTAGGGATCGACACGCCCATCGAGACACAATGGTCCGAAACCATAGGCACAACTTCCAAGGACTAACCACCATGGACCAAAGGTACTTTTCCACATACACGCGCTTTTGCTGAAGCCAACCTACGTGTACACGCGACTTGGGCTTAACGAACCTGCGTGTATGAACTTTCTTGCCATGTTGTACTAAGATCTGTCCTCTGATTAAGTTGCCATCACCTGTACCAACCTCTAAGCACCTGTACCAACCTCTGAGTGAGTTGCCATCAAGGACAACACTTGAATCATAATGCCAACATGTCTCTGTCCATAGAGGGGATCTACTTACTCAAAAAAATGGTGACTCTGATGGGGACTGTTATAACCTTTCTATCCATTTATTTAATCTGATTCTTTGATTAGTTTGACCAACCATCAATTTCTCAGTTTTTTTGCATCAGTCTAGGTTTATACAGTTACCGGTTTCTGCTTGAGAGTGTTGAGTCTGGTCTGATTGTTAAAACCTTTTTGTTTTTCCCTTCTTTCCCTTGCTTAGCACGCTTTATGGTTTTATAGAAGTGCTACCAGTGCTGATTTAAGTTTAACAGTCATGCTGATCCACTACTTTTCCTTTCACAAACGCGCTGATCCTAGAGACTAGGAAAAATTAGGGTTTCCTCTCATTTTCTAGTGAGTCTCAACCTCCAGGGTTGTTTTTACAGTATGATCTCATTGTGTTTGACTTGGTTTCTTTCCTTTAATCGTTGAAATTGTCTCTTTGCCTTTGCTGATGTGTGGAAGAAGTTAGATTGCATTCTAGGGTTTCTAGGTCTAGGTTACCCTTCACTTGTCACTTGTCATGCCATTGAGAGATTGGTTTTCTCCATTTTAGGAGTTCTGTTGTGATCAAGACACTATTTTCAAGTCACTTTCAGTTTACATTTGCGAATTTGTTTTCATTAGTATGGGGTCATAGTTGTACTTTGAAAATCACCTTTGCTACATTGTCAAACATAGATTACAATTGTTTCATTTAGTGAAACTGAAAGTATGTGCTTGTGTTGATTTCTTTTGTTTCAAAAGAAAGGTGCAATAATTTCTTTGTTGAAGTATTTTTTAAATAATTTTGTTTTATTTGAAACTAGAAAGTGAATGAAATTTTTCATTTTAGTTGTTTTGAATCGATTGTTTCCTTTTCTTATGCATTAGTTTTCATTTGAAGATCAAATTCAAAGAAAGGAACAAAAATATTAGTGGATCCTAGTGAAAGAAAGCAATTTTGTTTCTCGTAAGATTACATTTTGGAATTGCATTCATTAGTGAAAGTGAAAGAGTAGTTTTCATTTTTACATATTGCGTTTGAAAGTTAGGGAGATATGTTTTGATGCATTTTTCTTGATAGATGCATTTATTGCTTGTGCTCTCTTCCCTCGTTAGCATAGAATTCATTGAAATGAAAGGTTTCCTTTTTCTCATATATTTGCATATTAGGATTCAGGTAACATTGTTTGAGCCCAAAATTGAAACCTAATTCATGGAAAACTTTAAAATTTACTAAATTAACCTACAGAGCATTTCTAACTTAACACAAACAATTAGAGGTCTAAGACAGAGACGTGTTTTAGCATTTATAAATTTAGCAGCTATCGCTAACTTCCTGCATTATATCCCGACGGTGAAATCTAGTTCCAGTATGAAAGTATATCGAAGGTTCTCTAGTACTTTTGGGTATATCTGAGGCACTTCAATATGGAAAGTATATGGGAACACTCTCACTGAAGGGTTATGCATTAGACATCGCTAACACAAACTTGTGCTCCCCGTACGTTGAGTATATATTGGGAGACCCCACTAGGTTGTTATTGTTGGGTGCAAAAACTGTTGTGAAGCATACTCCTTCAACACTTAATTGTCAACTCGGAGGTTTTGTAATATTAGGGTGAAGCACAGGGAATGCTAGAAATGATATGAAATTTTCCAAACTCTATTCCTATTTCCTTAATTGCAATCTTGCAAAATCAAAAAGAAAATACCACTCGACAATTTACACCAAAGATATTCTAGTGCTGGAATATGAAAGAAAGTACTTTTGCAAGAAAACAAATGAAAGGAATTCTCAAAATCTCTTGCAATAATATTTGAAAATGTAAATCTATGTTTATCTTCAGTATAGTTGTGTTCTAGATTAATAATTGGAACCTTGAATATATCTGGTGTTATGAAACCAACTCACAAAAAGATAGAAAAGATAGTTGAATGCCTTAGAATTCAGCCTCTTCGAGGGGGAAACCTCGTTTACATTACACAAATGAACAATTCTTGGATGATTCAAATGAGAAAATGTCCTTTCTATATATAGGAGTCTAAGGGGTCACAATATAACCAAGCCGACCTAACAATAATAATATAAAGGCACAATAATAACAATAGAGGGATTCTATGGAGCACAGTAATAACAATATGGGGACAATAGGGGCACAACAATATTAATAAGGGATACAACTACAATAGTAATGGGGGAATCACTAGTATTATAGGGACCTAACATGCCCCTCTCATTCAAAAAATGTGTTTTCCTTAACGCTTGAGTAGTTCTAGATGTTTCTGTATAAAATTCTCATCCTCCCATGTGGAATCTATAGAGGATAAGTTCTTCCACTTGATGAGATACTCCAAAATGGATCGATTTCGTAGTTGTCAAGTTCTTGTTTCTATGACTGCTTCTAGTTTAAACATAATTTTTCCTTCCTCGTCAAGTTCTGGCAATATTGTTTGAATTGGGAGCTTGTCACCTATAACCTTCTTTAAACATGAAACATGGAAAACTAGGTGCACTCGAGAAGCTGCAGGAAGCTCCAATTTGTATGGCATAGTCCCAATATTTTGTAACACCTTGTACGGACAATAATAATTTGGTGATAATTTATTATCCTTCTTAGCTTGCTTGAGGGACATTTGTTTATATGGTTTTAGCTGTAGGAATACCCAGTCACCTACATCAAAACTTCTTTCACTGCGCTGTTGATCTGCTTGTTCTTTCATTCTATTCTGTGCCAACATGAGGTTATCCTTTAAGAGTTGGAGAACTTGTTGTTGATGCTCAATGTGATGTTCCACTTCTTGAACCTTAGAATTTTCTCTTAAATATGATGTGTTGGATGGTGACTGATATCCATAAAGTGACATAAATGGGGTCATTTTTGTTGCAGTATGGAAGGAAGTGTTATACCACCATTCAGCCAGAGGTAACCATTTGACCCATTGTGTCTGTTTATCGGATACAAAGCAACAAAGATATCGTTCCAAACATTTGTTTACTATCTCAGTTTGCCCATCAAATTGAGGATGATAAGATGAGCTATGAGCTAACTGAGTACCAAGACAATAAAATAATTATGTCCAAAAATTTCCAGTAAAAATGGGATCTCTGTCACTTAAAATAATCTTTGGATTTCCATGTAGCTTTTGAATTGTTTCCGTAAATGCAGCAGAAACTGTACTAGCTTTAAATGGATGCGATAATGCAAAAAAGTGTGCATACTTGGTAAGTTTGTCAACTACCACCATGATGACACTCTTTCCCTTAGACTTGGGTAAACATGTGTTAAAATCCATTGGAACCTCCTCCCAACGTTGTCTTGGAATGGATAGCTGTTGTAATAGACCTAGTATCTTAATTGTTTCAACTTTATTTTGTTGGCAAACCAAACATTCCGCCCAAACTTTTGAATGTCTGATTTAAGTCCATCCCAAAAAAATTCCTTCTTAACCTTGTGGTAAGTTTTTAAAAATCCTGAGTGCCCTCCTAAGGGAGAAGCGTGAAATTCCAGAAGAATCTTTTGTTTGAGTTGGGAATTCTTAGAGAGGTATAAACGATCTTTGTACCATAATGAATCATTTTTCCAACTAAATGTATCAAATGTACTGGAATCTTGTTGTAGCTTTCGAATAAGTTCCCACACTTCTTCGTCATTCTTCCATTCCTCCCTTGCTTCGTTTATCCAATATGGTTGGATAATATAAATGGTGAACAACAATGCTTCCACATCCTCATCCTTTCTTGAAAGTGCATCTGCCACAACATTTTGCTTCCCTTTTTTGTAGATGATTTCAAAGTCATAACCCAACATCTTTGTGAACCATTTTTGTTGTTCCTCAGAGAATAATCTTTGCTTTAAAAAGTATTTAAGGCTATCATGATCCATTTTTACCTTGAAGTGTCTTCCCATTAGGTAGGTTCACCATTTCTTAAGTGCATGTGGTTTTGCCAACATTTCCTTCTCATAAATATCTTTGTGTAAATAATTTCCCTTGAATAGACGACTTTCAAAAGCAATGGGCCTTTCATCTTGCATTAAAATAGCACCAATTCCATTTCCTGAAGCATCACATTCCACAATAAAGGTTTTTGTGAAGTCTGGTGTAGCTAAGATTGGTGCTTGGCATATTGCCTCTTTAAGATGTTTGAAGGCCTTTGTTGCTTCCGGAGTCCATAAAAATGCATCTTTCTTCAATAATGTTGTTAGAGGTGCTGCTATTTTCCCATAATTCTTAACATACTTGCAATAATGCCCTGTTAACTTGAGAAATCCTCGCAAATTCTTTATGGATGTGGGGATTTTCCATTCCTTAATGGCTTTAATTTTGCTAGGGTCTACCTAACTCCTTAATGAGATACAATATGACCCAAATATTCCACCTCTTGTACTCCAAAGAAACATCTGGATCTTTTTGCATATAATTGTTTCTCCTCCAATAGTTGTAGCACCCTGTCAACATGTTCAACATGATCCTTCCAAGACTTGTTGTATATTAGTATATCATCAAAAAATACTAACACAAATTTTCTAAGGAAGGGTTTGAAAATGGAATTCATCAAACCTTGAAATGTAGAGGGTGAATTGGTAAGGCCAAAAGGCATGACCAAAAATTCATAGTGACCCTCATGAGTTCTAAATGTTGTTTTCGGAATGTCTTCAGTCTTCATTCTAATTTGATGATATCCTGAACAAAGATCCAACTTGGCGAAGTAAATTGATCCGTGCAATTCATCCAATAATTCATCAATGACAGGAATGGGAAACTTATCTTTAATAGTGAGCTTGTTGAGCTCCCTATAATCTGGACACATGCGCCATGATCCATCCTTCTTGTGCACCAATACTACTGGAGTAGAGAAAGAACTTTGGCTAGGTTGAATTATACCAGCCTCTAGCATTTCTGCAACCATATGTTCAATTTCACTCTTTTGGGAATAGGGATATTTGTATGGCCTGATGTTTGGAGGAACACTTCCTGGGATCAAATGAATAGCATGATCATGATCACGAATAGGTGGGAGACCTTTGGGAGTCTCAAATACCTTGGAATGATTGTCCAAAAATTTTTGGAGATCTGGAGAAATAGATGATTTCGATGTGGAAACATCTAGCAAACATAACTGTGCAATTACACCTCGTTGTTCCTTTTTTAGAAGCTTTGTCATACATTTAGAGCTGATTATCTTTCCCGGTTTCCCTGCAATACTCCTTAATTCAACTTCCTTTCCTTCCGCATAAAATTTCATGAAAAGTTCTTGAAAGTTAAAAGCTATTGTACCCAAGGACTGTAGCCATTGAACTCCTAGTACAACATCAACACCTCCCATTGGAATGGAAAGCATTGGGCTATTCAATACATATTCACCCATGGATAGCTTGATATTATGGCACTTTCCAGAGCAATTTATCGTTCCTCCACTTGCAACCATCACTTGACGCTCTGGTGCTGGATATAGGAAGCAATTCAATTCTTTTGCTATCTTACAATAAATAAAGTTGTGGGTACTTCTTGAATCAATCAACATTATTACCTTTTTCTTATTTATATGTCCTTCTATCTTGATGGTTTGAGGAGTGGTAATTCTAGCCAATGCATTACAAGATATGGTCAGATTCATTTCTTCTTTATATAGGCTTTTTTCCTGGAGTATATCCTCTTCTTTTGGCCTTTCTTGTTCCTTTTGTTCTTCCTCTTCACAATATATGTAGAATAATTTCTTCTCAGCACACTTCTAACCTTTAGTGTATTTGCTATCACAACTGTAACAAATCCCTTTTTCTCTTTTTTCTTCCAATTTTTGTGGTGTCAACCTTATAGTTTGTGGAAGGCTAGTGGCAACAACACCTCCATCTTTATAGTTGTGAGTGGTAGGCTTCCTGGTTGCCATAATTTTTCTTTCCATTTTTCTTGCTAACCTGAATGCCTTCTCCAATGAATCAAATTCCCAAAGGTAAACATCATGTTGGATATTCTCCTTTAAAGTCCCTATGAACACATCAATCCTATGCTCCTCTAGAATATTTTTTACCCTTATGTTCAATTTTTGGAACTCCTCAATGTGCTCCATCATTGAACCCTTTTGTTTGAGACTTATCAATTGGCTAAAAAAAGTGTTGCTTTTTGTATCCTCATAATGTGCTGTCATTTCTTCCGTAAAAATTTCCCAACTAACAATTTGTTTATGAGAGCAAAGCCATTGATACCATACAAACTGATTTGGTTCCAAATATAAAGTTGCAATACGTACCTTTTGTGTGTTTTGCACATTATTGAGATCGAAAAATTTCTCCATCTGTAGTATCCATGTTCCGGGATCCTTGCCATCAAACTTACTCATATCGATTTTTGGAATATGGTGGGTCTTCGATCCAACATTAGAGTCTATGAAATCATGATTAACATTTCTTTTGTTCTCATCATGAGTTTCTTTTACTACCCTTTCACCATTAGTGACCATTTCTTATAGCAACTTATTCAAATTTATCTTCAATTCTTCCATCTTATCATTTATGCCATCCATCTTACTGTTAATGCCATTCATCTTAGCTTCCATGCCATACATGTTAGCTTCTACATCTTTCTTTAAACCATCCATCTTAGATTTTGTTACTTTTTGTGTGAGTGACATTTGTTGCACTTGGTCTCATAATTTTGATATATCATGTTGCATTTCTTCCTCTTCTTCATGAATCAAACTAGAGATTTCAAGTTGCTTACTAGGTGTTTTCATTTTCTTTCCTTGGGGCATCAATTACCGATAATAATTCTTTACTATGCCCTTTGAATTCCTTCAAACTAATTTTTCAAACCAAGCTTATGCAAAATAAAAAAAAATCTACACACCTTTTCTCACTTTGTAGGAGCTCAATATTGAATCTGATGTATCTCTGTAATTGCGGATCATCCAGTTATAAAATTACAACCTGCAGTAGCCTTCTGTGTCCTCTTTCCAATGCCACCAGTCTGATCGAATTTATATTCTTCAAGGTGGAGTTATGCACAATCTCCCAAGATGACCTGATTATAAACCTTTCTAGAAGAGCGAAATTGTAAGAAGTGCCACATGTCACTGTTTTGACCTTAGTATCTGAAAAATATACACAGGGAACTACAGTCCATCCTCTTTTTGTAACTTCTTACGAAGTTTCAATCTGATGCTCAAAACAAAATTTATGACAATTTTCCCCAGGTCACCTGTTTGGAATGAAATTCGGGAGTCTGCAAAAAGGCCAACTTCCTCAAATCATATCTCTGCAAATATAGTGCGAAACATTCTGAAATTCGAACCCGAGGTTCATAACGAGTTCTTCCCAAATGGTTTTTCTTTAAGCATCTGAAACGTCATAGAAAAAGTTATAGTGCAAATGCTACGATGACCTGTTTGGAGCAGTGAAACCCTAGAATTCAAACCTCTGATATCAAATGTTATGAAACCAACTCACAAAAAGATAGAAAAGATAGTTGAACGCCTTAGAATTCAGCCTCTTCGAGGGGGAAACCTCCTTTACATTACACAAATGAACAATTTTTGAATGATTCAAATGACAAAACCTCCTTTCTATATATAGGAGTATAAGGGGTCACAATATAACCAAGCCGACCTAACAATAATAATATATAGGCACAATAATAACAATAGAGGGATTCTATGGGGCACAGTAATAACAATATGGGGACAATAGGGGCACAATAATATTAATAAGGGATACAACTACAATAGTAATGGGGGCATCACTAGTATTATAGGGACCTAACATCTGGCTCCTTCTAGATCTTCCTCCCTGTACTAAGTTATTATTCCTATACTTCTGCAATGTGCTTGCACTAGTACCAAAACAAAGTTTAAGTGTTGGGAATATACTTTACACCTGTACTAAATATTTATGTCTTTATGTAGGAACTCTAAGCCTCAAGGCTAGAGCATTTTGTTCCTATATTAGGAGATCGATTCCTGTACCGAGACAGAGGTTCCTGCACCAAGATTTCCAATCCTTCTTTCGAGAAAATAAAGAATGTGTTAAATAAGAAAAATAACTTGCAAAGGTGAACACAATTTTTAAAGTAAATTCCTCAAACCGAAATATGCTTCAACTAATGTTTTAATGTCTAAAACAAGAATTAATTCCATAGCCATAGCATACTTTTAATTATGGAACTTATGCATGTAATCTAAGAGATCATTTAAATATGACAACAGGCTTCAATTCTGTAATAGCTATCCACACTACTAATCTGCATGCATAACCTTTTAACCTAGAAATATTTCCTTTAGGAACTTGTTGATGCCTCGAAAATCGCTGCATCAACATCGGGGAAAACCACCTGGTCCAGACCTTAAAGGTAGCTCCTTCTCTGTTTGGTGTGGTGGCTCTGACTGGATATAATGGGACTAGTTTCCCAATGATTTATAAATGGGATGGATAAGTAATTGATTTTCTAATATCTAATAGTAATGATGGATGATTTATTCTAAAATGCAACAATATAAATAACTAATTTATCCCGGGAAGTCTTTCTCTTAAGTATAATTCTTGATAATTCTTATCAACAAGTAGGCATATAGATGACTCTACTTATAAACAAAAACATTTATTCATATGATAATTAATTTTTTCAAGTAGTTGAACAAAGTAATAATTAAAACATTATTACACTATTCTTTATATATCATTGACATAAATATGAATGAAAAATAACAACTCTTAAACATTCAATAGTGATTAGCCAAAGAATTGTTGTGAAAGCACATACATATATCAATAATAACAAAATAAATAAATGTTGATTCACATAAAAGCATGAAGCAAAACCACAGATAGTAGTACCACATGTGTTTGAGTCTTCTCCAATATAAATTGCATTCATACCCTGCCTTTCAACTTGGAAATACTTTTACAAGAAGCAATAGTGCATATCACATAAAAGTACATTTCATTAAAACTCAAAATTCGGGGCTAATTTTTATAAAAAAATATATATCGGAAGCACAGTAGTGCAACTTCTGATCCAAGTCTTAATACAAAATTTGAGGACCCTTTCTAAAAACATGAAAGGGTCTATAAATACCATCTAAACTAACAAACTTATGAAATAAAAATGTTGTGTGCTAGTATAACCAAATCACAGATATATGAAAATCTCCCCGAAATAGGCATCCCTGTAGTCAATCAGAATGGTTCATTGTTTTGGCTGACTATCGTTTGGCTTGAGCTGACAAATGGCGAGCATCGGTTGCAGTTCTGGAGGATGACTCATGCACAAATGTAACTGGGCAGTATATGTGGCATCAATAATTTCTGGACTCATGTAACTGATTGCATCGATGAGGCATTTCATCGCTGTCCTCTAACTATATGGTTTAACAAGGAAGAACCAAAAGGTTTCCCATGTTAAAGTTTGAATACTAGAAATTAATCTTTCCATTTGCTCTAGTTCCTGTTTCCATGTCTATTCCAATGCTTTCACTGATGGAAGTTTCCCTAGAGAACATTCTGAAATTAAATTTGACAAATAAATAGTATCATTAATTAATTCAACCAGATTACTAGTCACCGATCTACATCTTGATGTCACCCTTTCTGCTTTCAACAGTTGAGATTTCCACTCAAGGAATAAGTTGTCCTTATGTAATTCCAGAATTTGGGGTAGATTTGCAGCTTGTCCTTCCTTGGTTTCTTGCCAAGAGAGAAACTATTTTAATGTTTCATCTGCTTGCTCCAATTTCTGTCTTGCATCAACTGACTTATCAATCATAGATGAGGAAATTTCACATAAGGGAGGAATGAGAGAGATATTATGACATAACAAGCTCAACTAATTAGATAGTGCTTTAGTAATTTGGAGAGCCTCTGATTTGAATTCTCCCACTTGAGGAAATCCTTTGAACCTTTCTATTTGCAGTGACAGTTGAGCAATTTGTTCTTCTTTTGATTTGCTCAACTGTTCATTTATTGATTTCAGCTTGCTCAATGCTTGAGATAGTTCCTGTTGCTTCTAAATTGCATGTTGATCAATCCTCTGTTTCTCTTTGAAAAATTGCTCGTTTAATTGGTCATTTGACTAATTTTGTGCTGCTAACTGCTCTATCCTCTGTTGCTTCTTTTGTACTTGTGTCTCTAACAAGATAATTGCTTGATCCTTTTCCTTGAGTAAATTGCTAACTTTCGATGCCTTGTCCATAGTAGCTGTTGTGTATGCTCCAGCATACTAAGAGAGTTTAGTAAGATCTTCGAAAGGATTGACTTCTTCTCTCCATACCACATTAGTTATCTCCATTTGTGTAGGCAAAAGAGAAGATTGATCAAGTTTTCTCTTTTTCCTTTGTCTCTTGATTACAGCCCTATGCTTAGGGTTGTAGAAGACATCCAAGGGTGGTATTTCTTCTATATGTAGAACAATTTCATTTGATGGGTTCTCTGGAATTATTTCTACATCCTTTTGAGTCATGGGTGGGCCGCTAGTTCCTTCAGTCAGAACTGTATTAGTTGCTGTCTTCTGACTAGTTGTCACCTCAAGTGTGCTAAATCCTTGTAGGCTCTCAGTATTACTGATGATTGAGTCAAATTGTTGCCATTCTTTGAGTAGTTTGGGATCAATATGAATGTCTGAATCAATGAGTTCATTTCCTTTTCCTTATTCCTGCTCCTGCTCTGGAAATTTTTCTTTTTTAGGAACGTTTTCCACTGCAAGAGTTTTGTCGGCAACTTTCTGTTCAGTTTCACTTGGCTGGACTGTCGGGGTTGTAGCTAATAGGTCCAAAGGCAGAGTTTGCAACCTCTAGTCTCTGAGCCTATTGAATGTTTCTAACCCTTCATCTTGATACTTTATTCTGGCCAATCCTTTAACCTGAAATAATGATTCAGCTCAAGCAAATAAATCATCGAAGTTGTTGTGGGGAAAAGTATCCGATGCGGATGACCCTATCCCTACTCTAAAGGTGACAGTCTTTAGCAACAACTGAAAGTAAAGCTTTGATGTTTTCCTTTATGAAAGTATAGAGAGAAGGAAGAAAAGATTAACCAACCTGGTGTCTTTCGCTTAGTCGATCCTTGTCCTCTCTCTTTGTCTCTTGTTCCCAGCTCTTTGCTCTCTTTGCCGGTCCAGCTACACACAGATCCTGCACAAAACAAGAGAGGAAACTACAAGATACAAGTACTCATAACTGATGCATGGATTAGAGTGAATCAAATATACATGTAAATACAATACATCAATGCAATACAAGTATATAGGAGAACATGCAAAACTTTATTGATAGAAGTAACAGGGTTCTGAGAAGGTTACAACCAATGATGGCTCCAATCCAGCAGAACCTCCCCAGCAGCAAGAACTCTCCTCTTCACCTCTAGTAAAACAATCACCCAATAGCTCTAACTGTAAACCAACAGCACCTCCTTGCTTTACACAAAATTCCAGCCTCCTTAGACCTCATAGAAGAGCTCTATATATAGGAGAGAAGAAGAGAGGATGAGTCAGCTTGAGACTGACATGAAGCTGCCTTGTGTCCTCTCCCTCTTCAGTTAATCTTCAGTTCTTGAGTCCACTTGGAGATCCTTGCTTACACATGGTGATCAAGTACCTCTTACTCATCACAGGGCGAATCTCATGAACCAAGTGTCAGTTTGGAAGCTTCCTGGGCAGTTGACACCTTGCAGAATGACTGTGCCACCTGGCCAATCTCGCCCAGCGCAGGTAGCCTTCATTAAATTTGACTTCCAGCGCAGGTACAAGGAGGAGCAGTTGCATTCCAGCGCAGATGCTCAGTGGAGCAGCTGACATGATCCAAAATTAGCCTGTTTTGAAGTGTTTTCAGGTGGAGAACTGATTGGAAGTGCTGTTGTTTGATGACCTTGTTCTTTTAGGGGTAAGAACAACATGTTTAGGGACTGAGGATCCCTGTAATTATTGACATTTCATGCTCCATGTCGCGAGGCACAAAAATGTCTATAACAGTTGCCCCCTAAAGTATGAGGCCGTTTATCGGGTGAAATGCTTTATCTAGAGGGTCCGAAGTTCATTCCAGTGCTGAGGAGGCGCCCTGTAATACAATACAATACAATACATTATTTTTCATTCTGTTTTCATGATCTAGCTGATGCGGGCATTCCCATGCTCAGCTTTATAAATACATTTTGGTACATAGAACAGACGATCGTCTGATAGTAGACTGATAATTCTCTGCTGAAATTATCATCCTTTGAATAGGATGATCATCTGCTGCAATGATGTACATGACAAATGCTTTTATATTTCCTGAATATATATCGCAGCCCGGATGGATGAAACTAGATCCGGGATCTTCAAACTCGTTCGATCTTCACTCTAAGTACAAGTCGATCCATGTGAGAATTTCGCTGAAGTCGAACATGGAAAGACATCGCTTGATTACCGGTCAATGATGAAAACTGTTAACAAGCGCGAGAGGAATCACCGATAATGATAATGACCCTCAAGGTACTACAGTACAATTCACGTGGCGTGAATAAAGGACTTGGCGTCGAACGCCACGCAAAATCTTCTGGTCGAAGGTCATTGATGTATACCTGTCGCCGGAAGTGAGAAACTTGCCATTGAGGCATGCAAGCTTCAAATTACTGATGGGGGTTGTTCCTAGATCAACTTCTTGGATAATGAGCTGAAGTCGACAAGAAGCGATCCGTCAAAGGAGGGCCTTAATGAATCCCACATCAATGACACAGAACGGAGCTAATGATTTTAGTGGAGGTGAAAACAAACTGTGATATATGATTCAGGGTGGCGATCATGAATGGATGAAGGATAATGTATGGCAGTGGATGGGACACGGTTGACACTTTCAGAATGACCCCTCTTGAACATATAACGACACTGATGCGATGGATCGGTAGCATTACCCCAAATGTGGATGGTTTGGCGAGGACCATGGTGATGAGACCGGTGAATGAAACAACCCAACCCGATGTGGTACGGAGGAAAAGTGTCATGTTCAAGAGTGACTTGCTACCATTAAACTTTGATGTTCTCCCAATTTTTCCCCAGTCATTTCTGACCAGTACCTCTTTATTTTTGTCAAGCTTGAGGAGGATAACATATGCTTGTTCTATAACCTGCCCTTCGGGCAAGCCTATCGCTATGATTTATCGAGCTTAGCGATAGGGAAACTCGTTCTCGTCTAAAGACAAGTTTGTCGCTATTTAATCATTTTAACGAGTCTAACGACAAAGAAAACTCGGTCCTTTTCATTTTTAGAGAGTCTGAAAAGGTACAGAAAGTCAACTCCATAATTCCTTTTTCGTCAGCTAATCCCTTAAGTCCGAAAAAGTATAAAACAATACAGAAGGGATGGCTGTTCGGTACTTTTAACGAGCCGAACAAGACAAGCGCTCGATCCTTTTGTGCAATAATCCCTCAGGTCCAAAAAGATTAAAATTTAGAGGAGGGATAGCGTTCCGGTCATTTAACGAGCTGGAGGGCCAAAACTCGGCAAACTTTTCATATTTTACGAGTCAGTGAAAAGAGCTCAAAGAAGACTCGTCTTTTGAGGAACGAGTGATAAGCAGGAATAGCAGCAGATTCCAGGTACAGGTTGGAATTTTCCAATCACGGCAGTGTCACAAGGATGGCTAGATGAAATCACTCTTCGCAGCTATTTCTCAAAAGAGGTAAACACACAAATGGAGGTGAATGATCGGCCAAATGAACAGTG
Organism: Pinus tabuliformis; assembly: GCA_031772625.1. Taxonomy (NCBI): domain Eukaryota; kingdom Viridiplantae; phylum Streptophyta; class Pinopsida; order Pinales; family Pinaceae; genus Pinus; species Pinus tabuliformis. The sequence goes on along the minus strand of CM062805.1, from coordinate 851,319,554 downwards.
GAGGTGACGGTGCACAAACACGACCAAGGCTTTTATGGCTGATGAATTTACGATCTCAAAAGGTTATTTACCAGTACTGGGTTCATTTTTTAAAGAGCTTGAATGCGCCAAAACACTGCTCAAAAGCTTATGTTTTTTTTTTAACGAGCATGAACTATGATGCTAAAACTGCTCGGATCTTTTGCATGCCCCCAGCATCATAATGACGCATGTCAAAGGAGGGTGCCCCCCAAGCTTCATTGCAATCAACTCGGTGATTGGAATGAAGGTTTACCTTTGAATTTTGAAAAAGGGGATTTGTTTCATTTTTTAATGAGGTTGACATAATAAAAGAACTATCCTCATGACTCCTTGTTTCATTTTTTAACGAGGTTGACACGAGATAAGAACCGTCCTCGGCGCCGACAAAATATCTAGGAATCTTCCGAATCCAACCAGAAGATTGGATTAGATTTCATTTTGTAGGTTTCCACTGTGGCCACTTCCGCCAGATTACTTGGAGGCGGTAGGGCGAAAGTACCCATTAAGGCAGGGTCTTTTAGGAAACCTACTCCGATATTTTGGGAAAAATGATTCCTTGCTTGGATCATTGGAATGCTTCCTGTAACTTGTGAACTGTTGGGGAGAAAAGTTTGTTGGTCGACGATTGTAATTCCTTCTTGGGAGGGAAATGCAATCCTCCTGAAATAGGTCGACACAACCGCGACCATGGCATAGATCCAGGGCCTTCCTAATAGGATGTTGTAATCGAGGTTTCCATCAATTACTTCAACATCAATTCCTACTGTTTTGCCCCCCAGTTCAACTTGCAAGTTACTTAAAATCCCGTATGGAGTGTATGATCGTCCATCAAATGCTTTTAACGTCGTTGACGATTTCGACAAGGGTGGTGATCCTAATTCTTTCCAGCAACTCATCGACATAAGACATGTAGATGCCCCCTCATCAATAATTGTTCGATGAACAATTTTGTTGAGGGCTTTCACTTGAATAAGGAAAGCTAGTTGAGCTGGTAACTGAGGGTCATATCCTTTATGATCAAAGGCCACAAGATTGGAATCCATTGGGCCAATCCCACCTATTGCTGATAATAAAGCTTGCTCTTGGGAGGGGTAATTTTGTGGTACCTCAAGTGTCGACATAGTGGACGGCGATTGGGCCAGGTCCTTTACTATATTATAATTCTGTGCTCCTTTGGCACGAGGATTAAATGTCGATTTGTGTACTGCTCCCTTTGGTGACTTTATTATTGGCTCAGGAACGATGGGTGGCACAACTTCGGTCAAAGTTGTTGTTGAACTACTAGGTCGTTCATTAACCTTGTTGTTCGATAGTTTTGGATTCCTGTAATCTTTACTCCTTGTCAAAGCATTATTCTGTTGCTTCGAGGTAGACAACATAAACACTTGGGATCCGGAAGCATTTTGATTAGCAACCAGATTTTGACTTGGATTAGGAAACGGATCAGTCAATACTGCTGGGGTTTTTGAACTCTTGAAGAGTTTCTTAACTTCAGCTATATGTGGACAATCTTTCGTCCAATGATCCTCATCGCATATATGACACCCTGTCGGGGGTCTCCCTTTCCTTTTCTTTATCTTCTTGCCCCCTGGTTGCTTCAGTTGTTTTCCCTTGTCGGTCGACATGGCATTTACTTCTGAGGCAAGAAGTCGCTCATTTGCATTTTGACTAGAAATTTTGCGTTTTCCAGTCACGCCATTACTGGCGTGAGAGTTAGTATTCGATCCAGGAGGGGGAGGAATTGAAAATTCAGGTCTAGGGGCGTCAGGTATTTTGTCGTAGAGCGTGCCCGACTGAGTATATACTAAGTCTAAATATTGAGCACGAGCAATGACTTGCTCCTCTGTTACGACTCCTCCCTTGGCCACATCTTCCGTTATAGCTGGAAGTAACGACTTTATAAACCATTCAGCTAACAGCTGATCGGGAACGTAAGTTTTCACCATCCTACGACGACGTCGCCACTCATGTATATGATCTGATATGTGAGTGGCCGTTGTCTGTTTGAAGTTGGTGAGGAGTTCTGTCCCTGTTTCATACCTTATCGGTAATTGAAAATGGGTTAAGAAAGACGTGGCTAAGGAGCTGAAATTGTCGAAAGAGGCTCTTGGCAATTCAATGTACCATTTAGCCGCTGGACCTGTCAATGTCCTCTGGAAGAGGCGAAGTCTTATCGAATCATCATTCAGGGTGTTTGATGAACACCATAGATGGAATGTCATCACATGATTCGACGGATCTTCACCAGGATTTCCATTAAATTTAGGAATGTCTGATGGAAGTTTGTGTGGGATCGCTGGCCACCAAGGGGCATAAGCAATTGGATCATTCGTCAGCCGGTTTAGATCTGGTAATTCTAGAGTTGCTACAAAGGGCAACTGTTGATTCAGGTTAGGCGAAGCATATCCAGGATAAGATGGTATCGCCTGAGCAATGGGTCTTTGCAGACCAGCATTATGCTGACAACTTAGACAAGGTTGATGGGCGTAACCATTATAGTATGGTTGCCCATTACTTACAAAGACTTGTTGCTCAGGTCCTTGATATGATTGCTGGAAAGGCGGTTGTTGAGATTGAAGCAGCTCTGGTTGTTGGACCATTTGCTGTTGACTTGCTTTTTCATGTTTTAAGAGTCGAGAAAAAGCTAAAGATGACTCTAGTCGCCTTCGATGTATTAACGAGCCCGAAGTGACAAATGCTCGGTTGGACTTTTTCAGTTATAGAGTTTGAAAAAGACCAAAAGAAACTGCTCTGGAGATCTAGGCAGAGGGTGTGCCAAACCTTTCGCGAAACCACAGAATACGTTTTACGGTACGGGTGGTCGATCTTCGTGAATGCTGTGTTCACTGCATCGCGATCAGTAGGGCGGCCGACACGGTTTCCTAAGGATAAAGGATAAATGCCTATAGGGGTCTCCCAATATATACGCGACGGTACGTGGGAGCACAAGTCCGTATTAGTGCCACCGACTCTCAGGAGGAATCACCCACCTTCGTAGAGATCGACAGTCACTACGTTTAACGACGCCGGAACACGTCTCTACCTAGACCTCTAGATGTTTGCGTTATGTTACAAAGCGTTGTTATGTAAATTGAGTTTATTTTAATGTTGATCTTGCTTAACAGTTTGTCTTTCAGGATCACCACGAGATGTATTGGTACAAATTCCTAAATGCAGCTAAAATGATAAGCAAGCTTTACAATCTTTTTAGCTTTGAAAATCCTAGCTACTGAGGGGAGAGAAAAACAATATCTTTCCACACAGAGCATAAAGCACAAACTAATTCACTTTCTCCTAGATCAGACACACAAACTTATCAAAAATGCAAATGCAAGATGCATGTATTTCTTTTCTTTTCCCTTAATGTTGATGTAGACAAAAGGAAATTGTTGTATAATTTTCGAATTCAGTTTGAAGTGTAAACAAACAAGTTTCGTCTAAAATGAAAAGACACCTTACAGGTACTTGTTTTAACACTAAAAATATACGAATTCAAACCATAAGATGAAAAACAAACAAACTCAAACAGCCATGAACAGTAATAAAACTAGCTCTTAAGATCACAAAGACACTTTTACAGTTCAGGATCTAAGAGGTCACAGCTATACTGGTTCGCTTTTCACAATGGGAAACTGTAACTGAAGCAAGAAATACTGAAAGAACATTCACAGTTTCATCACACAACTGAGGCGGAATAATGTCGAGGAGAAGTGGTTTACAGCAAGTACAATGACCAGCAAGCAATCAGCAAAAAATCAGTGAAAACAGGGCTCAGACACAATGGGAAAACTGAGCAAGACAAAGGCTAACTGGACCAGCGCAGGCTCTGGTCTGTCAGTTTGACTCTCAGCGCAGTTCCCGAAGGGAGTACCTGCACTGTAATGCAGACTGCCTGTGGACAGCCTGCTCTGGGACACGAGAGTTACGTCTACAAAGTTTTCCGGGTCATAAAAAGCTCAAAAATGCACTGTTTTTGCTGAAATAAAAAGCTATAGGTCAAGTACAGGCTAAGGGATGATCAAGAGGATGAAAAGCTATCACAAAGAGTAAAGAGTCTTTTGTAGATAAGCTCTTCAAATCTTGAATTTGCTCAGCAAATGAGCAAGAGTAGCAGACCTTCTACTTCGCTTTTGATATAGTCAAAAGCTTTTCGATTTGGTACTCTTTTCTTCAAGAAATGAATAGCAAAATACTACAAACACCAACAAGATACTAGGCTCCCCAGCGGAGTCGCCAGTTTGTTGTGGGGAAAAGTATCCGATGCGGATGACCCTATCCCTACTCTAAAGGTGATAGTCTTTAGCAACAACTGAAAGTAAAGCTTTGATGTTTTCCTTTATGAAAGTACAGAGAGAAGGAAGAAAAGATTAACCAACCTGGTGTCTTTCGCTTAGTCGATCCTTGTCCTCTCTCTTTGTCTCTTGTTCCCAGCTCTTTGCTCTCTTTGCCGGTCCAGCTACACACAGATCCTGCACAAAACAAGAGAGGAAACTACAAGATACAAGTACTCATAACTGATGCATGGATTAGAGTGAATCAAATATACATGTAAATACAATACATCAATGCAATACAAGTATATAGGAGAACATGCAAAACTTTATTGATAGAAGTAACAGGGTTCTGAGAAGGTTACAACCAATGATGGCTCCAATCCAGCAGCACCTCCCCAGCAGCAAGAACTTTCCTCTTCACCTCTAGTAAAACAATCACCCAATAGCTCTAACTGTAAACCAACAGCACCTCCTTGCTTTACACAAAATTCCAGCCTCCTTAGACCTCATAGAAGAGCTCTATATATAGGAGAGAAGAAGAGAGGATGAGTCAGCTTGAGACTGACATGAAGCTGCCTTGTGTCCTCTCCCTCTTCAGTTAATCTTCAGTTCTTGAGTCCACTTGGAGATCCTTGCTTACACATGGTGATCAAGTACCTCTTACTCATCACAGGGCGAATCTCATGAACCAAGTGTCAGTTTGGAAGCTTCCTGGGCAGTTGACACCTTGCAGAATGACTGTGCCACCTGGCCAATCTTGCCAAGCGCAGGTAGCCTTCATTAAATTTGACTTCCAGCGCAGGTACAAGGAGGAGCAGTTGCATTCCAGCGCAGATGCTCAGTGGAGCAGCTGACATGATCCAAAATTAGCCTGTTTTGAAGTGTTTTCAGGTGGAGAACTGATTGGAAGTGCTGTTGTTTGATGACCTTGTTCTTTTAGGGGTAAGAACAACATGTTTAGGGACTGAGGATCCCTGTAATTATTGACATTTCATGCTCCATGTCGCGAGGCACAAAAATGTCTATAACAGAAGTCATTTGCTTCATGATCAAATTTGGCAAGTTTGGCTTGAGATGTGACGTTATGAGCAATCTTTCTTGGATCATATTGTCTGTTCGGAATTGTGGCAAGATTCAACATTTGAATCTTTTCTGCCTCTTTCTCTGCATGCTTGTAGTCATGTAAAGTGAAAATGCCACATCGTAAGGGAATTATAGGCAACATGTGTTTCTTTGAATCCCTAAGGTTTCTGGATGTTCCTTCCACTATGATCTGATAAGCCAATTACTAAGCCAACAATTTATCAGGCACATACAGGGGGATAACATGGGGTTTAGTGAGGCTACCAAAAAGCCTTACATAGGTAAATTTCTCCTCCCTGAACCAATTACCTACTGCTATCATGTCAATCTCTACTTCCTAGGATATCCTAGGGGCAGGCTTATTGAAAATAGAATAATATACAGGTAAAACAAAACCATTGCAGATTCTGTATAGGTGATTTTTATAGTGTGCCTTCCACAACTGCTTATGATAAATATGAATTGGGTTCGGATCTTGGGCAGTCCACTTCCATCTAAGTATTGGGTATTCATAATTAAAGTAGATAGTATCCATAATATATGCACTGTAGTAGAAAGGGGGAATCGTCCAGGAAGTTTTATATGCATTTGTTCTGTACTCTAAAATCACTGTGGCTAGTCTATCAAACATAATATTTTCCCAATCCATAACATAACCACTAATTTTCGCTTCCATTAGTGGGACGATATCTATAGTGAATTTGGCAGAATCATGTTGTCCCCACAATCTACACATCATAGCTCTAGCATAGCAATAAGGGGAAGCTAATGAGTCAACAAAGTACTTACCCTATGGCTCGTGCTTGTATTTCTCCGAGAAATGCCTCCATTACTTTATCAGGGCTGAATCTGAGTCGTTTTGCTTTGAAAATGCTTCTAGGATCACCTTGTTGTATCGCTTCTTGGGTGGAGGTAAATGGTACATTTGCCTGAGATCTTCAGGCTTGAATGAGCCGAATATCCTTCCATCTACCGTGGAAAATGTTCTATCTGATGCTGGAATTTTCTCTACCACCCATCTTACCACATCAGTATATGGCAAGATTTTAGCTCGCGCTGTTATCCTATGAAGATAATAACAAGCCAATTCTTTAAGAGTTCCCTCTGACTTGTTGATTGAATCGGCTGTTGCTTCCTCTGATAATTCTTCAGGCTCCTCTGCTTCTATCAAATTATAAATTCTTTCCCAACTAGTATTTCCCAGACCAAAACACGTCGTATTTGAGAATAATCCTTTCTTGCTTTGTTCTGGTTCTTTCGGTGCAGGAGTTGCTGTGGATTTCTTTGATTTCTTCCCTATTTTCTCTAGACTAATGGGTTCGGAGAGACTCTGCACAAATAATTGCAAACTGTAATATAGAGATAGTGCTGCTGCAAGCCAATATGAAAATGAATAGAATTACGTTGATTGACATATGATAAATGAAATATAGTTAAGGATTACCATGGATAAAATCTTTTAAAGGATCTATCCTTAACTGTAATATTAAATAGTCGTTTGAACTGCCAATCGTGGTAAATAATACCATAAATTCCCATCTCATCGATCGTATACCGAATGATTATTTCAAGCGAGCTTTAGATTTCATTGATCAGCGATCGGCGATAAATCGCAAATCGGAATCGAGAGTGTCAAAGGGAAGGGATTTAGCACTTGTGATGAATATCTCCGATTGCTGAAAGGTAATATTATAATATAATGGGGCGGGGTATTATGCATGCAAATCATTTTTTAGCGTATATTTACCTTTTGAGATGCGTGCCCAATTAATTGATTGCAGTTGGGATTTGGTTTAAGCTTTTAACCTTTTGTCATATCATTCTGCCGATTGTTGATTGCGATTTCCTTTATCACATCAGGAAATTTGATTAGACCTTTATGTATATCCCTTTATCATTGACATGGCCGATTGCTGATTACGATTACTTTAAGCGGATCGGAGGAGTTGAGGAGGCTTTGTTTCGTATACCTTTGGCATTTGATTTCCCCAATTACCGATTGCGATTTCCTTTTCGGATTGGGGGATTAGGTGAGGTCTTGCTTTTATGTGTGTTCCCTTTGTTATTGCGATATGCGATCTTCGATCGCTTTATCGCAAATATGGAATTATTTACAATATTTTTAAAAGGAACACTTTGTTTTCTATCAAAAGGCTTTATAAAATGATTTATTCACATTGGGCCTTTTAATAAGGATTTTTCTTGTGATGAGGTAAATACCATTTTATTCACGCATCTAACTAAATTTATTTAAAAGGGACCCATTTCATACTAAGATTTTGTATAAAATTTTTTTATAGAAACGGGGGGGTTGTTGTACAACACAATAATTGGCGATTCACTAGGACAAACATTTATCTCTAAGAAAGTAATATAATACTTTAACTTTATTAATCTGAAAACCTTAATAAATAGAGAAAATCTAATATAACTAGGTAATCATAAATTCTGAATACAATGAAAATTATTTTTGCTATCTCTTTCTCATCTAACAATTAAATACATTCTAAGTTTTAAGTAAACCTTAATTGGTTGATAATGATAAAACAAAAGACTTCTCCAATCTTAGCTTGTATAGTGACTCCTTTGTCATAGGTAGAGCCATTGCTGCCAGCAAACATCCATAGTCTTGACAGGGTTACCTTTTAACCATTTATTCATTCATTGTTCCATCCATTTCAGAGTATAATTTAAAAGAATGAATCCAAAAGATATGTTTCCACATTTTTTTTTTATTTCATTTTCTTTTTTCCTTATTTTTTATTTTGTTAGATAAAAAGCCATTATCCTAGTTTGGTGGCTAGCTATTAACAATGCCATTCACTGGTTGTAATTTAACTAAACAAGGTTCCTCGTGATGAGACCCCTTGTCTTATAATTATAAGCCATGACCCTGTTTGGGTATGTAGTGTTGGTAATGTCAGTTGAACTAGTCCCCTATGAACATGGTAAACAGGCTTGTGATAAGACCTCTTATCTTTTATATCAAATATATTTTAGAATTACACTCTGATAAACCATAAACTTTGATGGATGGGGTGAATAATTTTCTCCTTAAGAGAACATGGATGACAATTTTGAGAGTTGAAGATGCTATGATTGAATGAGTCTCTGCTTTGTATTGATAACCTTTTTAAGGCTTCTAAAACTTTTGAATGATTTACAATATTTTCAAGTTTTGAGAAGATTTCACAAAAATGAAAAGGGTTTTCAGAATTTAATTATACCTAATTTCTTAGAACTTTCCTTTTCCTTCAAGGCTTCCATCTATCAAAAGTAAATATTAAGACTATTTTCTTTTGAGTGATTTTTTTCATATAGTAAAGACCAATAGAAGGCTATTTACAACTTTATTTCCTAAAACAAAAAATAACTAATTATCCATACAAATATAGCTTAAAATTGAATATTTACAAAGTGAGAAGGGGTTACCTCAATTGAATAATTTTTTCAAAATGAGCCCATTGACAGGGAGAGAATATCTTTTTCCTAATAGATCTTGCAATATGAATGTAGATGGGCCTATCTTCTCACTGATTTGGAATGGTCCAAGCCACATTTTCTGAAACTTAGTGTGTTTTCCTTTATCTTCATGGGCTTTATCAAATTTCAAAACCAGATCACCAACTTGTAAATGTTTTGAGCCGGTTGAAGTTGTATCAAAAGAAGACTTAATAATTTTTTGATGCTTTGCATATGTATTTCGGGCTTTCTCCCTTTCTTCCTCTAGTTTCAGGATCTGATCATGTCTCAATTGAATAGAAGATGAGGGATTTTCTTAAATAAATTGCACTAAGGCTAGTGATGGGAGTACTAAGTTTGATGGTATGATAGCCTCCTTTCCATACACTAGATTAAATGGAGAAGTGCCTATTGAGAGCTTCTATGTTATATGGTCTACTCATGGTGCAAATATCAAAGACTTATGCTAGTTATTATGATTTTGATCAATAGTTCTCTTAATGATTTTGATGAGATTATTATTGGTGGATTCTGCTAAACCATTACCCTGAGGGTAGTAGTTTGCAGAATATTTCAATTTGAATCCTCTTTTGATAGCAAATTCAAGTATGGAATTACCAGAGAAATAAGATGCATTATCAAAAATAAGAGCATTTGGGACACCAAACATGGTAATGATGAACTGATCTATGAATTCAATGATTGCCTCAGAGTTTTTTGTCTTCAGAGGAATTGCTTCCACCTACTTAGTAAAGTAATCGGTAGTTGTAAGGAGATACGTATGCTGTTTGGATGAATGTGTAATGATTTCTCCAATGATATCCAATCCCCATTGTTCAAAGGGTTGTTCAACGTTGACTGGTTGCAAAGGAGAAGCTGGCTTCCTTTGTCTTCCACTGGTAGTTTGACATGTTTGGCATTTCCTTACATATTCATGAGTGTCTTTAAATAAGGTGGGCCAATAATACCCAGCATGAATAATTTTGTGAGCTGTTGTATCAGCTCCAAAATGTCCTCCTGCCGACCCATCATGTAGTTCCTGCAAGACCTTTTGCGCTTCAGGTTTTCTAAGCATCTTAACAAAATTGAATCATAATTCCGTCTAAACAACACATCATCAATAATCATGAATTTTTCGACTTCATTCTTATGGCACGCTTATTTTTATAGGAAAGATTAGAAGGAGCATATCCATTTTTCAAATAAAATATCAAATCTGCTATTGGGATTCAGGATTAATGGTACTTATCTCATTGATTTCTTTAATATTGTTTGTACCTTCATGTTCCTGAATATTAGAAGCTCCTGCAAAAACATTGGCCTTTAACAATCTTTGCTGGTTTTATGTCCAAATCATATTCTTGTAATGTAGTGACCCAATTTTCTCTTTTTTCTCCTAATTCTCTTTGAACTAGTAACTATCTTACTGTTGAAGAAGGAATTATAACTTTTGTGTGAGCCTTTAAGAGAAAGGGTCTAAAGTGTTTAATGGCTTTATATACAACAAAGGCTTGCTTTTCAACTTCGGAGTAATTAAGTTCAGCACCTTGAAGGTTTGAACTATAAAATGAAATTGGTGCTTCCAAGTTTTGATCATTGATTTGTGTCAGCACTGGGGCGTAAGATGAATCAGATGCAAGAGTATATAAAATGAAATGATTTGAAAAATCGGGAGTGTTTAATGCAGGAGAATTTATGATTGCTTGCTTGATTGACTCAAAAGATTCCTCTTCTATATGCCCCCATTTAAACATTGAGTTTTTCTTGATCATGGTTTGTAATGGTAAAACAATCTGTGAAAAATCTGGAACAAATATTTTTGCAAAATTAATTTGGCCTAAAAATGATTGCATGTTTTTTTATTATGTGGAAATGGGATATCTGAAATCTCTTTGATTTTATCAGGATCAATTTAAATACCATATTTTGAAACAATGAAACCCAATAGTTTACCTTGGTCAAGAGCAAAAAAGGACTTCTTAGGATTGAGTGAAATGTCATACCTTTTGCAGCACTCAAAGATTTGTTTCAAATCATGCAAGTGATTTGATCTTTTCTTAGAGAAAACATTAATGTCATCTAAATAGACAACTATTGATTTATTGATTAGACCTTTGAATGCTATGTCCATCGCTCTTTGTAATGTGGCTCCAGCATTGATTAATCCAAAAGGCATTTTGATAGGCATAAGTTCCCCACTTGGTTCTGAAAGTAGTCTTAAGTCTGTCATCGGGGTGCACCAAAATTTGGTTATACCTTGAAAAACCATCTAAGAAAGACATTAATTGAGAACCAGCTACTGAATGGAGAGTTTGCTCCATGGTTGGTAAAGGGAAGTTATCATTTTGACTCGCTTTATTAAGATTTCTGAAATCAATACAGATTCTAATGTCACCATTCTTGTTCCTTACTGGCACCATGTTGGACACCCAATTTGAATGTCTAGCAGGAAAAATTATCTTAGCTTTCAAGATTTTTTTTAATTCAACTCTTACTTGACTCTGTAGGTTAGGATGAATCTTCCTTAATTTCTGTTGTAATGGTTTTTCTTCATATAGCATTGGAATTCTATGTTGTATGATAGATGTATCATATGTTTTCAAATCATCATATTTCCAAGCGAAGACATTTTTATATCTATGCAATACTCTGATAAATGCAATTCTTTCTTCTGAAGTAAGTCCTAATCCCAGATTGATGTTTTGTGGATTGTCCTCAGTACCAAGGTTTATTAATTCAAATCTCATAGTAGAACTTTGAAGCTTTGAATTTGTAACCTATTTAAACCTATCTTTGATGTCATAAAGGTTTTCAAGTTTGACCACTGGTTTAGGTATTGAGTTTTCTTCAAGTTTTTCTTTCATTTGAAGATCATGCTCACTTTCATCAATAATTTAATCATCATAGGACTTATCAGAAGTTAAGAAATTTAAAATTTCATCGACATGATTGAATACTCGCCAGTTAGTGAAATTATCAGGAATTGATGGTCTAAAAATTAACTCTACTGAAAATCTGTCGAGACTATAATCTTCAGATGGAAGGAGCTTAGAAGCAACATTGGCCAGTAGATCCACTGTTGCATTCTGAGACCTAGGAATGGGAGAAATATCAAATTCTAGGAAATGAGATACAAAGTCTTGTACCAAGTATTGATAATGTTTAAGGTGACTAGAAAGACAATGTATAGTATTCTTGACTTGTCTTATAACAATTTCAGAGTCACCAAACACTTTCAAATATTGTACCTTAAGACCGATTGCTTTGTAAAGTCCTTGAATCAAGGCTTCATATTCAACAGTATTGTTTGTGCACTCAAATTCTAATCTGCATGACAACATGGTCTTTTCTACCTCAGGACTAACTAAAATACATCCTTCTCCTGCACCTTCATTAGATTTAGACCCATCAAAATATAATGACCAAAACAAAGGTTTATCTACAGTTTTATTTATAGTTTCCCCAACAATTTTAACACACCTTGATGTATCTATTTGGGAAAAAATTTCAATTTGAGATGTGAAATTATTAACTGAGAAAGGTGATGATTGAACATAAAAATTGCCAAAGAATGATTCGGATGAGTAGTTACCTAGAATGTTGTTGTTGAATGCTATAGGCTGGTTTTCTTGCTCAAACTCTGTTATAGTATGAGTCATATGCTTCTCCCGATAAATCTTTATCTGATTTGGCTTTCCTTTATAGGGTACCCACATATGAAACCAATCGGTGGAAATGTAACCATGAAGTTTCTCAAACCAGTCTCTACTTAAAATCAAACCGTAGAACTCAAGAATATCAATGATTAAAATGTCAATTCTCTGTACCACTCTTGGATCAACTGATAACCTAATGGTAACTGAGTTGATCTCTCCTAATACTTGGACCTTAGTTCTATCCAACTGGACAATATGGATTGCAGACTTTTGGGGTTCAATATTCAGTTTAGAACAAACTGAGGCTGGCATTATATTCGAGGAAGCCCCTGAGTCTATCAAGCAATTGTGCAAATTTCTATTATAAATCTCGTAGGTCAAGAGAAAAGGAGGAGTATGGGAATTTGATTTATCTCTTATTAAAATAGCATCAGTAGCTTCCACTCTACCAGCTGGTGGTTTACCCATCTCATTAGCAGCTTTGGACAATACAGCATTTGGAAGAGGAGAAGAAGGTACTGCATCTAACTCCTTAAGCAGCAATTTTTGTTGATGTTTGAGTTTACTAAGTTCAAACATAGTGATATTTGCCTTCATTTTCTTCATGTCTTCAATAATGTTGTAATCCATAGAGTCTGTAACTACTAATGTTTTAGATGTTGAAGGTGGATTTGAAGCTGATGGCTGATTTTGAGAAGGTATCGCTGTAGACTTCTTTGTGGGAGCTTTTTCTTTAGTAGTGGTACCCATGTTCTTTTTCTTCTGAGTTATTTGAATAGATTCTGGAGTGCCTCTACTCTTGTTAGTTACTGGGAAAGCTTCCTGTTCATTTTCAGTATCAAAATTGGGTAAAATGAAGTCCCACATCCCATGACATTCTACAGTTACCTCATCTTCAATTTCTTCAGATGATAAGATTGTCTCTTCTTCTTCATCGTCCTCGGGGTCTAACTCAGTGTTAGATATAGCATTAGGAGGTTTTTATTCTGGTTTCTTAAAGTTTCTAAATGGCTTTTTAGTTGAAGTCTCAGCTACTTAATTCTTGATTTCTATCATTTCATTTGACATAGTCTTGAAAACTTTTTGGAGACCTTCCATATCATATGGATCTTTAGCCATTTTCTTTTTCAAATCATATTTAAAGGAGACCTTTTTAGATTTTCTATCTTCAAGAGCAGCTTTCTTTTCTAAGAAGATGATACATTTTTCGACAACAATTGCCTCTTTCATATTTTCAGCTAGAGTAGTTTTTGCAGCTCTATCTACAAAGATAGTTGTGTTTGAAGGTAAAGTTGTTATATACCATTCACTTCTAACTTGTCCACTCAGTTTAGAGGCAATCATAATCTTATTTAAGAGTTTATTAAATCATGAATTGAACTCTTTTATAGGTTCTTTAGACTCTGTTCTATGATTTGAAAGATCATTGATCAACATTGCTACAGGTTTGTCATCATTGTATTTAGTCAAGAACTGTTCCTGAAAAATATTCCAACTAGTAATGGATCCTGATGGTAAGGAAAAGTACCAGGACCCAGTTGATCCTTGTAGGGTTTAAGGGAAAATTTTGACAACCACATCTTCCTCAGTAACTCCTTTTAAGTTGACTGACAACATAAAGTTGTTAATGTGTTCATCTGCCTATATGCCTGCATCTGGATTGAATTTTGGCAACCATTTTTCAGGATGAGATGGTAATGGGTTCAAAGGTGCAGGCATTGTGACTGCACCAAGATTGTTCCATGAGTTCTGAGCCATTGTCGAGCTACTAATAAATGATAGTGCCAACAAAGTTCTAAATGGTTGGGAAGAAGCAGATATTGAAGTTTTAAGAGGTTGAGAAACATATGTTGAAGTTTTGGTTCCTTGTTGAACAACAATCTAGAGTGGAGGAGTGGATGGTTGACTTTACAATGGAGAAGATGAAATGGATGATGATGATGAGAAGGTTTGATTGTCAGATCCTTCAGTTGTCTTCCTTTCCCTTTCCCTTTTCCTTTTAGGAAAAGTTAACTCAGTAGGTTCAATACTAAGCTTTTCACTTTGAAGTCTGGTGAGGGGGTCAGAAGGAATGAATTGCGAAGTCACACTGCCTTGAGATAGCTCAGATTTCTGTGGTGATATTGAAAATCCTTGAAGTTTTTGGATGAGAGGCTGTACTTCGAGAGATTCTAGAGTTAATTTATCTGAGATATTTTGGGGTTGAGCAGTGGTAGTTGTCTCCTCTACTTCTTGCTTGAAAACTAGAATTCCAGCATGCGAGGGAGAAATCAGAGGTGAGGTGCAGGGAGATTTATTCTCAAAATGGACTGTAGATTTGCGTTTTCTCACCATTCACAATTCAAGCCCTCCTTCTAGCGCCAAAAATGTTGATGCCTTGAAAATCGTTCATCAACATTGGGGAAAACCACCCAGTCCGGACCTTAGAAGCAACTCCTTCTCCGTTTGGTGTGGTGGCTCCGACTCGATATAATGGGACCAATTTCCCAATGATTTATAAATGGGATGAATAAATAATTGATTTTATAATATCTAATAGCAATGATGGATGATTTATTCTAAAATGCAACAATATAAATAACTAATCTATCCCGGAAGTCTTTCTCTTACGTGTAATTCTTGATGATTCTTATCGACAAGTCGGCATATAGATGACTCTACTTATAAACAAAAACATTTATTCATATAATAATTACTTTGTTCAAGTAGTTGAACAAAGTAATAATTAAAACATTATTACACTATTATTTATATATCATTGACATAAATATGAATGAAAAATAACAACTCTTAAACATTCAATAGTGATAAGCCAAAGAATTGTTGTGAAAGCACATACATATATCAATAATAGCAAAATAAATAAATGCTGATTCACATAAAATCATGAAGCAAAAACATAAATAGTAGTACCATATGTGTTTGAGTCTACTCCAATATAAATTGCATTCAGATCCCGCCTTTCAACTTAGAAATACTTTTACAAGAAACAATAGTGCACATCACATAAAAGTACTCTTCATTAAAACTCAGAATTCAGGTCCAGTTTTTATAAAAAATATATATATTGGAAGCACAATAGTGCAACTTCCGATCCAAGTCTTAATACAAAATTTGAGGACCCTTTCTAAAAACATGAAAAGGTCTATAAATACTATCTAAACTAACAAACTTATCAAATAAAAATGTTGTGTGTTGTTATAACCAAATCACAAAGATATGAAAATCTCCTTGAAATAGGCATGCCTGCAGTCGGTCAGAATGGTTCATTATTTCGACTGACTATCTTTTGGCTTGAGCTGGCAAATGGAGAGCATCGGTTGCAGTTCTGGAGGATGACTCATGTGCGAATGTAACTGGGCAGTATATGTGGCATCAGTAATTTCGAGAATCATGTAACCGATTGCATCAGTGAGGAATTTCATCACTGTCCTCTGACTATATGGTTTAACAAGGAAGAACCAAAAGGTTTCCCATGTTAAAGTTTGAATACCAGTGATTAATCTTTCCCTTTGCTATAGTTCATGTTTCCATGTCTGTTCCAATCTTTCACTGATGGAAGTTTCCCTAGAAAACATTCTGAAATTAAATTTGACAAATAAAGAGTATCATTAATTAATTCAACCAGGTTACTAGTTGCTGATCTACATCTTGATGTCGCCCTTTCTTCTTTCATCGGTTGAGATTACCACTCAAGGAATAGGATTTCCTTATGCGATTCTAGAATTTGGGGTAGATTTGCAACTTATCCTTCCTTGGTTTCTTGCCAAGAGGCTTGCTCCAATTTCTGTCTTGCATCAACTGACTTATCAATCATAAATGAGGAAATTTCACATAAGGGAGGAATGAGAGATATTATGAAATAATAAGCTCAACTGATTAGATAGTGCTTTAGTAATCTAGAAAGCCTCTGATTTGAATTCTCCCACTTGAGGAAATCCTTTGAACCTTTCTATTTTTAGTGATAGTTGAGCAATCTGTTCTTCTTTTGATTTGCTCAATGCTTGAGATAGTTCTTGTTTCTTCTGAATTGCATGTTGATCAATCCTTTGTTTCTCTTTAAGAAATTGCTCATTTAATTGGTCATTTGACTACTTCTGTGCTGCTAACTGTTGTTCCAATTGCTCTATCCTCTGCTGCTTCTCTTATACATGTGTCTCTAACAAGATAATTGCGTGATCCTTTTCCTTAAGAAAATTGTTGACTTTCGATGCCTTGTCCATAGTAGCTACTATGTATTCTCCAGCATACTGAGAGAGTTTAGTAAGATCTTTGGAAGGATTGACTTCTTCTCTCCATACCACATTAGTTATCTCCATTTGTGCAGGAAAAAGAGAATATTGATCAATTTTTTTCTTTTTTCTTTGTCTCTTGATTACAGCCCTATGATTAGGGATGTAGAAGACATCCAAGGGTTATATTTCTTCTATATATAGAACAATTTCATCTAACGGATTCTCTGGAATTATTTTTACATCATTTTGAGTCATGGGTGGGCCGTTAGTTCCTTCAGTTGGAACTGTGTTAGTTACTGTCTTCTGACTAGTTGTCACCTCAGGTGTGCTAAATCCTTGTAGGCTCTCAGTATTACTGATGATTGAGTCAAATTTTTGCCATTATTTGAGTAGTTTGGGATCAATATAAATGTCTGAATCAGTAAGTTTACTGCTTTTTCCTTGTTCCTGCTCCTGCTTTGGCAATTTTTCTTTTTCAGGAACTTTTTCCACTGTAGGAGTTTTATCAGCAGCTTTCTGTTCAGTTTCACTTGGCTGGACTGTCGGGGTTGTAGCTAATAGGTCTAAAGGCAAAGTTTGCAACCTCTGGTCTCTGAGCCTATTGAACATTTCTAACCCTTCATCTTCATACCTGATTCTGGCCAATCCTTTAACCTAAAATAATGATTCAACTGAAGCAAATAAATCATCGAAGTCATCTGCTTCATGATCAAATTTGGCAAGTTTGGCTTGAGATGTGACATTATGAGCAATATTTCTTGGATCATATTGTCTTTTCAAAATTGTGGCAAGATTCAGCATTTAAATCTTTTCTACCTCTTTCTCTGCATGCTTGTAGTCATGTAAAGTGAAAATGCCACATCATAAGGGAAATATAGGCCACATGTGTTTCTTTGAATCCCTAAGGGTTCTGGATGTTCCTTCCACTGTTATCTGATAAGCCAATTCCCGAGATAACAATTTATCAGGCACATATAGGGGGAGAACATGGGGTTTAGTGAGGTTGCCAAAAAGCCTTACATAGGTAAATTTCTTCTCCTGAACCAATGACTTACTGCTGTCAAGTCAATCTCTACTTCTTGGGATATCCTGGGGGTAGGCTTATTGTAAATAGAATAATATAAAAGTAAAACAAAACCGTTGCAGATTCTGTATAGGTGATTTCTAAAGTGTGCCTTCCACAACTGCTTATGATAAATATGAATTGGGTTCAGATCTTGGGCAGTCCACTTCTATCTAAGTACCGGATATTCAGAAGTAAAGCAGATAGTATCCATAATATATGCACTGTAGTAGAAATGGGGAATGGTCCGGGAAGTTTATTAGACAAAATATTTGCCCAATCCATAACATAACCATTAATTTCCGCTTCCATTAGCGGGACCATATCTATAGTGAATTTGGCAGAATCATATTGTCCCCACAATCTACACATCATAGCTCCAGCATAGCAATAAGGGGAAGCTAATGAGTCAAAAAAGTACTTACCCAATGACTCATGCTTTTGTTTCTCCAGGAAATGCCTCCATTGCTTTATCGAGGCTGACTCTGAGTCATTTTCCTTGATCATCGCTTCTCGGGTGGAGGTAAAAGGTACATTTTCCTGAGATCTTCAGGCTTGAATGAGCCGAATATCCTTCCATCTACCGTGGAAAATGTTCTATCTGACGTTGTAATTTTATATACCACCCATCTTACCACATTAGTATATGGCAGGATTTTAGCTCGCGCTACTATCCTGTGAAGATAAGAACAAGCCAATTCTTTAAGAGTTCCCTCTGACTTGTTGGTTAAATTGGTTGTGACTTCCTCTAATAATTCTTCGGGCTCCTCTGCTTCTATTAGATTATAAATGCTTTCCCAACTATTATTTCCGAGACTAAGACATGTCGTATCTGAGATTAATCCTTTCTTGCTTTGTTCTAGTTCTTTGGGTGTAGGAGTTGTTGTGGATTTCTTTGATTTCTTCACTATTTTCTCTAGATTAATGGGTTCAGAGAAACTCTACACAAACAGTTGCAAACCATAATAGAGAGATAGTGCTGATGCAAGCCAATATGAAAATGAATAGAATTACGTTGATTGACATATGATAAATGAAATACAGTTAAGGATTACCACGGATAAAATATTTTAAAGGATCTATCCTTAACTGTAATATTAAATAGTCGTTTGAACTACCAATCGTGGTAAATAATACCATAAATGCCCATCTCGTCGATCATATACCGAATGATTATTTCAAGCGTGCTTTAGATTTCATTGATCGGCGATTAGTGATAAATCGCAAATCAGAATCGGGAGTGTCAAAGGCAAGGGATTTAGCACTTGTAATGAATATCTCCGATTGCCGAAAGGTAATATTATAATATAATGGAGCGGGGTATTATGCATGCAAATCGTTTTTCAGCGTACATTTACCTTTTCAGATGCGCGCCCAAATAATTGGTTGCAGTCGGGATTTGGTTTAAGCTTTTAACCTTTTGTCATATGGCTCCGCTGATTGCCGATTGCGATTTTCTTTATCGCATCGGGAGATTTGATTAGGCCTTTATGTATATCCCTTTATCATTGACATGGCCGATTGCCGATTGCGATTACTTTAATCGGATCGGAGGAGTTGAGGAGGCTTTGTTTCGTGTGACTTTGGCATTTGATTTCCCCGATTGCTGATTGCGATTTCCTTTTCAGATCAGGGGATTATGTGAGGTCTTGTTTTTATGTGTGTTCCCTTTGTTATTGCGATTTGCGATCTCTTATCGCTCTATCACAAATATGGAATTATTTACAATATTTTTAAAAGGAACACTTTGTTTTCTATCAAAAGGACTTTATAAAATGATTTATTCACATTGTGGCTTTTAATAAGGATTTTTCTTGTGATGAGCTAAATACCATTTTATTCACACATCTAACTAAGTTTATTTAAAAGGGACCCATTTCATATTAAGATTTTGTATAATTTTTTTTTATAGAAATGGGGGGGTTGTTGTACAACACAATAGAACTATTACACATGAATCAAATATTTCCTAAATAGTATAAAGTGCAGGCACAGACCAGTGTGTGTGTTGCAACAGCGTTTTGTTTCAAAAGTGTATTTAATTCTAAATATCAAAAGAACTTCAGAATGGAAATCACGCTTTTAGAATCGCATTAAGACTTAATAGAAATCACACTCTTCAGGATCGCATTAATATTTATCAAATTAAAAAAAATACCATTACTATAATGAACTGAAAGAATCAATATGTGAAACTGCAAATGCACTAGTGCAGGAATGCGTGCCTGCACGATCCAGGCAGAAAACTAGATTAAACTTCAAAGAAGGAAATCATGGGATTAAACTGCAATCTAGATCGCACACCATGGATCCATCACACTATAATGAAATCAGATTTAAACCTCGTAGAAGGATAAAAGAAACACCTGGTTAATTCACACTTTGCATTAGAAATAATTAACACGCCTTAATAAAAAACGAGAAGAACACAAGGGAGAAAGAGTTGGGTTGGCTAGGCCCTAGCCAACCAACTCATTTCCCTATTTAGGAAACATAAAAACTCAGCTCTTTAATCAATGCATCAACATAGATTTACAATGCAAGATTGAGAAAACATGGTGTAGTTCCTTTCTATTAATGATTAACAAATATACATCATGAATTCAAATCCAACCTAGAATGAGGGCGATATAAGAAAAAATTCAAAAGGACAGAATCACAGTATCTTTTCTATATCTTTCGCTCGCTACCATTTTCTATCTGAGCCCTATGTTTTATACATTCATCCAGGCCTGTGACCATAACGAATTACAACAAGCATTCCAATATGAGCCTTTCAGCTATAACAAAATAACAGCAACAACTCGTGCTAAGCCTTTCGGCTATAACAAAACATTATTCTAGGTATTTGGCCGGCGACCTAATCTGCACCATATCCCTGATTTTCCTCCATGCTCCAAGCCCAACTTGAGTTAATCATTCTAGAACATCATCTCTGCATGAGTGGTGAGATGTCACGGTAGTTGAAGATTCTCTAGCGGTGCAGGAATCCTACCTGCACTCGATCATGCTAACAAAATAATTAATTCATTGTCCATCAAATACAGAATCACAGTATCCTTTCTATATCTTTCGCTCGCTACCATTTTCTATCTGAGCCCTATGTTTTATACATTCATCCAGGCCTGTGACCATAACGAAATTACAACAAGCATTCCAATCTGAGCCTTTCATCTATAACAAAATAACAACAACAACTCGTGCTAAGCCTTTCGGCTATAACAAAACACTATTCTAGGTATTTGGCCGGCGACCTAATCTCCACCATATCCCTGATTTTCCTCCATGCTCCAAGCCCAACTTGAGTTAATCGTTCTAGAACATGGTGTCTGCATGGAGTGGTGAGCTGTCACGGTAGTTGAAGATTCGCTAGCGGTGCAGGAATCCTACCTGCACTCGACCATGCTAACAAAATAATTAATTCATTTTCCATCAAATACTTTCTAGGAAGAGAATTATTAGTTACAAAGATTTAAAGGCATAAAATCTACAAAAATGATTAATTAAGCACTTTTGTAACTCTTAAACATGAAACATAAAGCTAGTGTAGGAAGGGATACGATTCTTGGACTAGTGCAGGAATAAGGGAGTTTGCAAGGTTAAAACAGAGGTATAAGGTCATGGTTTTGAAGGGAAAAAGGGTTGAAAAATGGAAAAATTTTGCCTACCAACAACTATATTTTAGTCATACGTAATCGATTTTTCTGCCATGTAAATGTGATACATTGAACACAACATTCGCAGAGATTGGCCGCCATATGTTAAGTCCTTGGTTTTGGCTAAGGTGTATATTGTGGTTCGCAGATACTTGGTAAACCCTCTTACCTAGTATAGCCTTTTGATTTATTTTTTCTTTAAGTTCTAAAATTTAACTGCCCATGATAATATGTCGAACCCATGAAATTATTTCTTGACCTCATATTGAGTAATTCCTTGTAGATTTTAATTTTAAATCCCTCAACAAAATCATCTCTTCTCCTAATTTTTTTCAGAAAATGTCACTGTGGATGAACCACCTCGTTCACCTTACATTTCCCCTTCATCATTTGATACTGAAGGGTCATCACAAGGTGTTCATCCTGAGTTTTCACAGTCACTTGAATCCCAAGGTCTTGAACTTGGAATTATCCCAAGCATCTAACCAATTTCTTCTCGTCCTCCACCTCAAGACTCATCATCATCTCAAGAATTTGATCCAGAAACTCCTGAGCGTCAATAGAGGTTTGTTTTATTCCCTTTGAATCCACTTTTTGATCTATTAGTTATATCTCCTCAACAACCTTATAGTCCATATGACCAACCTAGTTTTCCTTTGGAGTTATGTCCATGACCATCTTAGATTCCTCCTCGCCAATTGTTTCCACCCATGGCTTCAGAAGGTGAGTTTCCAGCCTCATCTCAAGGTCCTCCAGAAGTTTCAACTACTCATACTCCTGGTTTTGATAATGATTCTAAATTTGACTTTCCACCTAAAGTTTTTCCATATGTGGGAAGTGTTGCACCCCCACCACCCCATAAAAATAGTGGGCCTATATTTCCATATGGTTATACATCATTGGCTCAATTAGTTTCAGGTACTCCAAGTGCATATTCATTATATCACAATCCCATTTGGTCATCTGGTGCCATGCCTACTTCAAGTTCATTTTTTTCAAACATGACCTCCCTAATTCCTGTACCAACTGTAGTTTTGTCAGTTTCTGTGCAATCGACTCTCACGGTTGGGGCCATTAATGTCCCTATAACTTCCCAAGGTCCTCCATTAACTGGATAATATGTGCCACCACCTATTCCACCGCATGAGGGGAAAAAACCACCTCCGCCTTATGTACCTCTTGTTTCAGGTGGACCTTATGTGAGTGCACCTCAAACTCATGCTATCAGAGCTAGTCAAAATATTGGTAGTGTGCCTTATCCTAGTGGATCATCAATTCCATCTGGATCAGGCCAAATCCGTATCAGCAACCTTTTTCGGCTCATATACCTTACCAAAAACCATACCCTCTGTATGACTCTTAAAAGCCACTGAATCGATGCTTTACTCAATAGGAAGGCCCCCAAATGTAGCCTGGTTTAAGTCCCTCATTTGGAGCAGCTAGTCAAGTTGGAACTTATCAGTATCAATCTAGAACTCAACAAATTTCGCAAGGAAGTTACCAACAACAGTATTATGTACAACTACAACATTTTATTCAACATGGACCTTATTTATAGCAAGGAACTTACCAACAACCATTTCAACAACAAGCACAACCCTTGCAGTAGAAAAACCAACCTTTATATCAACAAGTTCAAGCCTTCCAGCCACAAGGTCAACCCCTGCAACAGCGAGGCCAACAGTTTTATCACTAGGTCTAATAGTTGCAACATCAACCTTATAATCCATATTCCATGCAAACTGTTTATCCTCCTTATGGTTCTCAATGGCCTATAGCAGGTCATTCTCAACCTTACCCTAGTCAAAACCCACCTTAATGGGGGCAGAATCCACCTTATGGTCAGGGTACCCCTAAGTGGGGGCAATATCAAGCTCCTTATGGTCAAAACACATCACTTTGGGGGAAAAAGCCATACCAGCAAGGATGGAATCTATAAGTTGGGCCTTATCAAAGGCCTTCCATGCCTTTCAAATGATAATTTTCATTTCTAGCAATGTTGGAACTGTCAGATGTGTTGAGGCTCACTAATGATCCAATACTTCATTCACCTTATTGGCCACTGGTTGCCACTAAGATTCTTGGTGATTGCCCAAAGTTTGAAGGAAAATCTAAAGAAGACCCCCAGGCCCACATTATGACTTACCACTTATGGTGTTCATCCAATTCCTGGGTTGACGACTCTGTTCGTTTACGTATTTTTCTGCGAACCTTGATGGGTGCTACCATGAAATGGTACATCGAGTTACCTCGAGGTAACTATCAAGATTTCAATTCTTTGGAAATGGCCTTCCTTACTTCTATTTACTAGTTCATTATGAAAATTGTACTCATTTGATTACGTCTCTAAAACAAACTATTGCTACCCACGTCTCCAATCACATCCATGAATGGAGACGTCGGTGTAGACTTATCAAGTCTGATATACCTGATGAGTTGTTAACTGAATGGTTTACCAAATCATTCATCAAAAAAATTGTTTCAAGCATACCAATGGGAGGTCATGTTACTGAAGATCAAGCCATTGCCTGTGCCCAATATTTAGATTTGGTACATTCCCAATCTGGCACATTATATGATCTCTTGCCTGATGCTCTGAGGCCATCTACAGATCCAACATCTTCTAAATCTCCATATGTACCACCTGTCAATGGTATTATTGGATCAGTGTTTCAAACTTCCAATAAAGCTTCTTCGAAGCAAAAATCTATTTCGAATACTACATCCAATCCTCCTTCGAAACCTTCTTCGAATCCTGGTAATAACTATGAGGTTACGTCATTCAATCTACCATGACAGATAGCCTCAAAAGGTAAAAAGAAGGGTAAAGGAAGAGAAAAATCCAATGGCCCAAAACATGATCCTCCAAAGTCATCTGCTAATGATGCCTCAAAATGTCAGCCTAAATATCCTTGCCTCATTTGTGAAGAAGATCACTATATCAAGGATTGGCCCCATCGTGGAGAAGTTAGTCACTTGTTAAAAGGCACTCAAAGGACATCAGTTGTACTTAAGGAATGTTTTCCATCATAGTAGACCCAATTGGTAGAACAACCCATTAGGGGAATTTTGAGGTCTAAAATGGGCCTCCTAAGAAAAATGTACAAACAAAATAAATTTTATAAGAACCAATAGTATTCAAGATGATGATGTGAACCATGGGGGATGATTTACCATTTTTGGAGTAAAAAAGTAAAAATTTTAAAAAATAATGAAATAATAAAACTAATTTTTCAATTTATCGCCTTATAGGTTTACTCAAATTTCAAGAAACAACACTGATCGATGTAGAATTTGATTCCTCATCCAAGTAGTACCCATGTTGCATACTTTCGATGGACCTTGCTACATGAAAAATGAGAAATAGATGAAAAAACGTGATTGCGATCATGTTTTCCATGTATTTCTCATTTTTCATGTAGAAAAGTTCATCGAAATTATGCAACATCGGTACCACTTGTATGAGTAATCAAATTCTGCATCCAACAAGTGTTGCTACTCAAAATTTGAGTAAACCCATAAGGAGATAAGTTGAAAATACGAGTTGAAAAAAAAGTTTTTTCTTTCTTCCCTCTAAAATTTGATGATGTAATCTAATCTTCTTTTATTATTTGCACTCTTATTTTATATTTCCTTAGGAAGCCCATTTTATACCTCAAAATTCCCCTAATGAATTTCCTCTGCCTCTTCAGGTTCTCAAGTTTACATGAGTGGAACAATGCCTGTTTCTGTTGCCACTCGATCAAAAGATTATCAAACTCCTCAAAAGTAGTCACTATAGAAAGAAGCCATTGATACACCTTCTACTTCTTCTCCACCTAGTTTCAGTCCTCTTCATATTGAGATACCGATTAATGACTATGTTATCTAGCAACACCCCAAAGGTGTTCTTTGGAAATCATCTTACAATCTGCATGTGTGAGTTTCCCAACATTACAATTTTTTAAAAGACTTGGCTCAAGTGCCTTTAGCGATGTCTGCCTTGAAAGTTCTCCAAACTTGTCCAACGCAATGGAAAGAATTATTGTCCACTATAGGAGTGATTGACCCTACGGATTCAAATTTGATCACTTTTGACCTGGAAAATCATGTTCCTCATCTTCCCCATAAAATTGCATTTTTTATCCAAGTCGTTATTAAAGGAAAGAAGATTCATCGAACTGTGATTGATGAGGGTGCCTCTACGTGCATCATGTATGTTTCATACTAGAAAGCCATCGTCTCTGCACCCCTCAACTAATATCCAAACACATTAGAAGCCTTTGATGGTAGAGGATCTCATCCTTATGGTATTCTCACAAGTTTTCCCATCACTTTGGAAGGGAAAATTTTCGAATTGGAAGTAGAAGTTGTAGATTCAAATTTGAACTATAACCTTCTGCTTGGATGAAGTTGGACTCATGCTATGTTTTTTGTGGTTTCTTCTTTTTTCCACATGCTCTATTTTCCTCATGAGGGGAAAATAGTTACCAGTGATCAATTGGCCTTTTTCTCTTCCGATTCTTCGAATGGAAACGTGCCATATGTGGGAAATATTGACATTCCTTATGAGAGAGTGGGGGCAGGTCATTTTAAAGATTCTTCTCTTATGGGAACTTTTTCCCTCCCACCTCGTCATGTCTCTTTTGTCAACATTATCTCTACTATTTACGATCCTTGGATCGTTCCATCTCTCCATCAGGTTGATTCATTCAATGATGTTATGCCGCTCATCCCTATAGAAAAAGCTTACCAAGCTATTGTTTTGGCTTCAGCGACCACTTCTGAAAGTCATACTACTCTTAGTATGCACCTAGATGTGTATTCATGGTATCCTTGGCTTGGTTCTTGGGATTCTTTGAATCGTTTGAACGAGACATTTCCTACTGAGGAGAGTATCACCAAGATTATGTCTCCTAACGAAATTCCATGGAATGATGCTCATCATCATTCCTCATTTCTTCCTAGTCTTGGTGAGATTTCATCGTGTCCAGACACCTTTATTTCTTGTACACTTACCCATCCACTTAAAACACCCATCTTAGTGCATGACGTTTTGTCTAAATGAAAGATGGGAAATATCATTGCTACCTTTCCCATTGACATTTTAGTCCAACCTGAAATTTTCAAAATCTTTCTACTAGAGGCATATTTTCCTCACCACAAGCTTAAGATTTTCTTGTCTTCTTTCATGACATCTCCTCACCAAGTCTTTACCTTTTGCCCATTATCGCAACAGGGTATTCATCTTATGACTCGTAACCCTCACTCACCCAAGGGGCATGGGGGAATTTCCATTTATGCGTGTTATTCCACTATTTGGCCAAGTCAATGCTTACATGTCGTGCCAACAATGAAACTATGGTTTTACTCTCTGTTTATCAATTACCCGAGTCTGCAAATGGGCTCCATCTAAAAAATTTTACATGTTCATCCATATAAATACTTGTGTACATTAGTGTGTGTTTTCATTAGTGTGTAGTGTGATTTAGTTTTGTTAGTTTGCTTTTACAAACCTTTTCCTCTTTATCTCGTGCTCTACATGGTTTGCATATGTCATCCAACCATTACGTTGGTTTTTTTGATGTTTCTTGTTGTAGTACACAGAATCTATCTTCCGTTGTATGGGAAATTTATGACCCTAATGGCGAGTTAGTGAATTTTCAACGTATATGTTTAGGTCGGACGACTAATAACATTGCCAAACATAGTGCGATCATCCAAATTTTTTCAGAAGCCATCACTCTTTGCATTAGAGAGTTAATTGTAAAACTTGATTCACATCTCATTTTACTACAACTTAATGGAGAATATTGAGTTATAAATCCTCAAATTTTGTGAATGTATTTGCGAGTTTGTTTATTGGAATGAGAATTTAATTTTATTACTTATCATCACATTCCAAGATGCATGAACACATTAATAGATGCATTGGCTAACTATGTGTTAGATAGACATTTGGGAAAATTGTAAATCATACAACATCACACATCAAATTGGTAAACAGGAAAACATATATATATAGAGCAAGTGTTTGCAAAATAGTTTGCAACATCAAAATAACAAAATTTGTGTTCCGAGACACATGGCTTTACAAGCCTACATAGTGCAGAAAATACAACTAGAAGTTGGTTATTGTTATGAAACCAGCTCACAAAAAGATAGAAAATATAGATCAATGCCTTAGAAATAAGCCTCTTCGAGGGGGAAACCTCCTTTACATTACACAAATAAACAATTCTTAGATGATACAAATGACAAGACCTCCTTTCTTTATATAGGAGTCTAAGAGGTCATAATATAATAAGAGCCGACATAACAATAATAATGTAAGGGCACAATAATAAAAATAGTGGGCTTCTATGGGGCACAATAACAACAATATGGGGACTGCATGGGCACAACACTATAATAAGGGGGTTGTATTAATAACAATAAGGCGTTACACTAGTATTATAGGGACCTAACATGCCCCTCTCCTTCAAAAGGTGTTGTCCTCAATGCTTGAGTAGTTCTTGATGCTTCTATATAAAATTCTTATCCTCCCATGTATATCTTCAGTGGGTAACTTCTTCCACTTGATGAGATACTTTGAAATTGATCGATTTCGTAGTTGTCGGGTTCTTGTTTTTGTAGACTGCTCCAGCTTCCAATATGATTTTTCCTTCCTCGTCAAGTTCTGGAAATATTGTTTGAACTAGGATCCTCTGAAACTTTTGAATGAGTGGCCATACTTATTCATCCTTCTTCCATTCATCCCTTGCTTCATTTATCCAATCTGGTTGGATAATAGAAATAACACAAAACAATGCTTCCACATCCTCATACTTTCTTGAGAGTGCATCTGCAACAACATTTTTCTTCCCTTTTTTGTAGATGATTTCAAAGTCATAACCCAACATATTTTTGACCCATTTTTTCTGTTCTTCTAAGTATAATCTTTCCTCTAAAAAGTATTTAAGACTATCATGATCCATTTTTACCTTGAAGTGTCTTCCCATTAGGTAAGGTCGTCATTTCTTAAGTGCATGTAGTATTGCCAACATTTCCTTCTCATAAATAACTTGCTTGAGATGTAGCCGTAAAAATACCCAATTGCCTACATCAAAACTTCTTTCACTGCGATGTTGATCTACCTGTTGTTTCATTCTGCACCAAAGTGGCATTATACTTTAAAAGTTGGAGAACTTGTTGTTGATGCTCGATGTGATCTTTCACTACTTGAATGTGTTTCTTCTTGATTTGTCCTTCTATCTTGAGAGCTTGAGGAGTGGTAATTTCTTCTAGTGCATTACAAGATATGGTTGAATTCATTTCTTGATGCTTGATGTGATATTTCACTTCTTAAACATTTTTCTTCTTGATACGTCCTTCTATCTTGATAGTTTGAGGAGTGGTAATTCCCGCCAACGCATTACAATATATGGTCAGATTCATTTCTTCTTTACCGATGTGATATTTCATTTCTTGAGCCTTTTTCTTCTTGATATGTCCTTCTATCTTGAGAGTTTGAGGAGTGGTAATTCTTGCCGATGCTTTACAAGGTATGTTCGGATTCATTTTTTCTTTCTCTTGGGTTGGTTCCTGGTGTATATCCTCTTCTTTTGATGTTTCTTGATCCTTTTCTTCCTCCTCTTCACAATCAATGTAAAATAATTTCTTCTCAACACACTTATGACCTTTAATGTATTTGTTATCACAATTGTAACAAAGTCCTTTTGCTCTTTTTTCTTCCAATTGTTGTTGTGTAAACCTTGTAGGTTGTGGAACGCTGGGAGAAACAATACTTCCATATTTATAGTTGTGAGGGGAATACTTCCTTGTTGCCATAATTTTGTTTTCCAATTTTTCTACCAACCTAAATGCCTTCTCCAATGAATCAAGTTCCCAAAGGTGAACCTCATGTTGAATGTTATCCTTTAAAGTCCGTATGGAGACATCAATCCTCTGCTTCTCTGGAATATCATTTTCCATTATATTCAATTTTCGGAAGTCCTCAATGTGCTCTACCATTGAACACTTTTGTTTGAAATTTATTAATTGGCTAAAGAAGGTGCTTCTCTTTGTATCCTCATAATGTGCTATCATTTCCTCCGTGAAAATTGACCACGTAACAAGTGGTTTATGAGAACAAAGCCCTTTATACCATAAAAATTGATTCGGTTCTAAATAATTAGATGCAATACGTACCTTTTGTAATAGTGCTACACCATGTAGATCAAAATATTTCTCCATCGGTATTTTCCAATTTATCGGATCCTTGCCATCAAACATCCTCATCTCACTTTTCCTTGATTTTAGGAGCTCAATATTGAAATGACTATAACTCTGTAGTTTCGGATCTTTAAGTTCTAAGATTTTAGTTTGTAATAGCCCTCTGAGTCCTCTTTCTAACTCTGTAAGTCTAATCACAATTGGATTCCTTAAGAAGTATTTATTCCCAATCTCCAGTGATGACCTAATTATATACTAGTTTAGTAGAGTGAACTTGTACGATGTGCCACGTGTCACTGTTTCAACCTTAGGTTCTAAAAATTATACCCAAACAAAACACCACCTATCCCCCTTCTATAACTTACAAAATTTCAATCTGATGCTCAGAGAGAAAGTTATGACAATTTTCCCAAGGTCACCTATTTAGGATGTAATTCAAGAGTATGCAAAAACCCTAAATTCCTTAGATCATATATCTGAAAATCTAGCGAGACAAGATCTGCAATTTGGACCTAAGGTTTAGACTGATTTCTTCTCAAATGAGTTTTTTGTTCAGGTTTTAAAACTTCGTAGCGACAAAGTTATAGCGAAAATTCCATGATGACCTATTTTAGATGAAATTCTGGAGCTTGCAACCCTTACTTCCTCAAATCATATATCCTAAAATATAGCGAGATGAGATCTAAAATTTGGACCCAAGGTTTTGCGAGATTCTGTCTCAAATGGATTGTTTTTTAAAACAAAGTTATAGCGAAAAGTCCACGATGACTTTTTTGGAGCAGCGAAACCCTAGAATCCAAAGCTTTGATACCAAATGTTATGAAACAAGCTCACAAATAGATAGAAAACATAGATCAACACCTTAGAAATAAGCCTCTTCGAGGGGGGAACCTTCTTTACATTACACAAATGAAAAATTCTTAGATGATACAAATGATAAGACCTCCTTTCTATATATAGGAGTCTAAGGGGTCATAATATAATCAGAGCTGACATAACAATAATAATGTAAGGGCACAATAATAACAATAGTGGGCTTCTATGGGACACAATAATAACAATATGGGGACTACATGGGCACAAAAATATAATAAGGGGGTTGTACTAATAACAATAAGGGTTTACACTAGTAGTATAGGGACCTAACAGTTATTCGCCACATGGTGCTCATGATAGCATGAGACATCGCTAATCACTTGGCCCAACAACTAACACATTTTGGCAGATGCTCCTACTATTTACCTCTGATAATGCAATGGAACCTCATCAATCGAGGCATACTCTGGAATCCCCCTAGTTAATCTTTCCAGGTTCCTCTCAACCTCGACGATGTTATCCACTCCTTCTACATATCGGGAGCATCCTCGATTCGGTGTGCCACTCGTCTAACTATTGGAGAAACCACTGGAGGTCTCTTGGTCCCATATATACACAACATTTCCAATCAAGTCTCAATACACATAAAAAAAATGATATAAACTTCGAAAAACTTCAAAAAATAAATTCTTACCTGAATCAATCCATTATTCCCCTAGAGGAAGTGGAAGATCTGGATATCCTCGGAAATATGTCCTTGCATAGGCCTAGTAATCGACCATGATTAGCCACTAACGTAGCCATCTGAAGAATGTTGGAGGGAAAGACATCTGCTAACTGCCCCCATGTCGTGGCATCAACTCTACCCCTCTGAGCAAACATGGATCTCTAGGTGTTGGTGGATCCACCTCCAACCACTAGTAACAAAATAATGGCACACACTCTAGGATGAACATCGCTAGAATAGACCTGAAACCAAATTGTTTCAGATTTCCCCTCTTGCACTTAGTTAATTGGAATTTCATGCATTCCAATAAACTTTCACACCAGTTGAATACTGTGGGATTTAGGCATCCAATTGTGTACTGGAAGTGGGACTTTGATGCCTCATGCAATGCTTGCACCCCTACTATTTGGACCATGGTGTGTAGGATGGTTCACAATGGAAGATTGTTGATGGCTGTTGTTAATATTCCCACTATTACCCTTTTTGTCTCCTACACAATGTCTCACAATGAGCATGTTCGTGCTCTCTCCTCCAAATCGTGACCAAATAACTGTACCCATTGTCCCTTTCTGGACAACCCAGTGATGAAGTAGATTTCAATGACCTCTTTATCAATCTCTTTATCCCTTAACATAAAAAATTGGCGATCTTCATCCCACGAACTGATTAAATGTTGCAACAATTCCAGTTGTGCTCTGATCCGAGGAATCATGAAGATTTTGAGTAGTCCACATGCTCGAAGGGCATCGATATAGTCTCCATCCTACATTTCCTTATGGTCTTTAGCTTCTTGACCCCTCTCTTTCCATTCGATCATTATTTTGGACTAGTTTTTATGCAAAGAATCAACAAACCAACATTTTATGAGCATCCGTGGAGAGAAAAATCAAGATTAACTATTTTTTATGGAGGATTTTGTTTCAAAGTTCTTACCTCGGCGCTAGTGCATTTGTTTCATAACTTTTTTGTGCTGCCAACGTGAGTGCCCAACTAGCCTCAAGGTGAGCAGCGTGACCCCGATGGGTGAAACCAACGCTGGTCACCCACGATGTACATTTTTGAAAAATATTCCTCACAACCTACCTTATGGATGAAAATGCTTAAAATGATTGCCAAAATGAAGAGGAAAGATAGATATATTACCTATAACAAGCAGCTCAACAAATGGTGTCTCGGATTTCTTGTGCTCCTTGCTTGAAATGTGAAGTAGAATGAGGTAAAAATGCTTTCACAAGTGCAAATTGGTCAAATGGTAAAAATGAATTAATTTTTTCCTTATTTATGTTTTTTAAATAATATTTTTACCAAATTAGGGCATATTTCACTCATTTTTTATATTTTTCCTCGAAATCGGTAATGTGTGTTTCCTTGTGCAACAACATGTCATATCTTCTAGATGACGATGATTTACTTTGATTAATTAAATGTGTTTTATCTTATCACTTTTTCAGACTCGTAAAAAATAAATGAAAAAGCGACCCCTTGGTGTCATAAGCTCTTTTCTGACTCTCGAAAAAAGAAATATTATCAAGTGCTTGTCGTTTCGAACTCGTTAAAGTAAATTAAATGATGTCTACTCAGTACAAGTTTAACCCTTTTCTGGACTGAGATAGACTATTGTACGAAAAAGGAATACCTTAGTCGAACATGGCTAGGAGGTTCTCTTAGATATCATTTTCTACATTTTCGGGTTCAAGAGACAATTTACGAAAAGGAACCTTTGGATTTTTCTTTCCTACTTATTTTTCAAACTCTCTAAACATGAAAAAGATGTTGAGTTTCACCTCTATCGGACTCGTAAAACTTAAGCAACACAGGACTTGTCACCATGATGAGACTAATTTCCTCCTTCCTAAGGCTCGTAAAACTTAATAGGATGGATTCATTTGAAGAATGAACTTATATGGCAAGCATATGCTATCCCCTTCAAGATTGTGATTAAAAATAATTGGGGTACTTACTAGAAATAGTGGGAAAAAAGTGAAAGTGAAACATCTCTTGTGTAGGCAAGATGTCACTCTTGAACATGACACTCATATGTTACTTGTGTCAGGTTTGGGATATCCTCACTTCGTCGCTTGTCTTCTTGGGTTTGGGAAATCCATTTTTCCTCCCATTTGATTATACCATTCCATCATCATGACCTCTGATCCTATGTTGAGTCAAATGCTGCCAAACTCTGGAGTCGTTTCGCCAGTATGTTCAAGAGAAGTCATATCTGTAGTTCTTTACTGCTTGTACATTGCATGACCTTTTTCCACAGTCCTAGATAATAATTATTTATTCCACTTTATTCCTTGTTTCATCTCGATAATGAGGGAATCATTATGACCCTCCTTCGAAGGGTTACTTCCTGTCGACTTCAACTCATTATCCAGGAAGATTATCTAGAAACTCCCTTCCAGTACATTGGATCTTGCATGCCTTAATGGAAATTTATTTGCATTCGATGATAGGTTTACATCATTGGCCTTCGATCGAATGATTCCATGAGTGTTTGACTTCAGCTTCATTTTCACATTCATGGATTGTACTATTGCACCTTGAGAACCATTGTCATTATTGGTGGTTTCTCTTGTTCCTGTTAATAGTTTTCATCATTGGCTGATAATCAGGTGGTTTTCTAGCATGTTCAAATTTGACACATTCATTCGCATGTTAGGATTCTTACTTTGATTGGGTTGGGATGGAGCGCAAGACCCTGAGTTTTGTATGGTATAACTCAGGTTGCGGGGAGTTATGAGTTATTTGTGATTATACACATGTTTCCCCTAAACAAATCACTATGACCATACCATGGAGCCTTATACCTATGATGATGATGATCCTTCTATATTCGGATGGTTGCGTCGATACCATGGATCTTATATTTTCAGATCTTCCCTTTCATTCATATGGTTGCGCCCATACCGTGGATATTTTCACATGGTGCTTGCTATCCACATGGTTGTGTTCATACATTGGATTAATTTTTTGATATATATGTCAGAGATATCAGATATGTATATGTATATGTACCCTTGATTTGTAGTTCTCCTGATGGTGTTTTTTCTAGTACTTGCACTGGCTCATAAAGCATGTCATCCATCACTCCCTGTTCTACCTCCATGATCTAGGGGGAATACGTTAAATTAGTATTTTGCCACACCTCTTGCACTTCCATGTGTCATACCCTAGAGTTACAAAACAATGACAACTATGCAGTGTACCCATCCTATTATGCAGACCAAATCCTCCCTGAAGAAATATTGAAAAGATGCCATGAGCCTTTCTTAAGAAAGATAATCTCAAAACCCTATTTTTTGGGTTAGCGTGATTGTGAAACTACCCTCTTGTGCTGATGGCAAGTTACATTATAGGAGCCTCATGATGCTAGTGCGGTTTTTTCTTGGATACTCGCACTGAACCCTTTAAGATAAGTTTTCCCAAACTAGAGGAGAAGCTTCATGATCTAGAGGCTTCGAGAACAATGAGATGGATGTTGTTCGTTGTGGATGTGATCGAATTCTCCCAATATTTCCATTTTTATCATATACCTATGAGCTTCCTCCTTTAGTTGTGGACCTTCCTCTATCTTTGGTGAGATCCTAAATCCCTCTCCCTGCCTATAAATTCATCCCCCTCCATTTCTAAATGGTTGGTCTCTGATTATTTTCACCCTTATGCTAAGATAGTTCTTATGTGCTATTCATTTTGGCTTGGAGATGGAGTGCTTGGAGAGCTTATTCTTGGACTTGGAAATTCACTCAAGGAGGGCTTCCAACATCAAGGCCTGGCTTGTATGATTCCTCTTTTGCTTATTAATATATAAAACTTTTGGTTCACTTTCCATAAATTTTTGTGTTGATGCTTCATTTATCTTAATGCTCCTTGATCTGTTAAGTGGATTACATTTGTATTATGTTGGTTTCACTTTTATTCTTTGGTGTGTTTTTGGTCTCTTGTGTAGGTATTTGAACACCATGAGTATTGAGGATTGAACATCAGGGAGTAATCGATCAATATCTTCAACAAATGAATGCATCATAGCATCAGAATGAGGTAGCTCTCCTTCCTATTCTTTAATTTCAATTGTAGTCTAGGAAAGTGTCTTGTAGATTGTCTCATTTGTTTCTAGACCCACTCATTGGGCTAGAGGGAATTTCTTTGTCCACAGAGAAGATTTACCTACTCAACAATCATGCAACAGCAAAGGAAAAAAATTTCCCTCCTCCAATATGGATAATTAGGCATGGATTTGATAGATTCAAGGGTCAAATTTGTTGAGTTATAGATGTTAAATTGGGGTTGTAGTTGTTCCATAGAGGATTGATAACTAATTTTGTTTTATTTAGTTTGTATAAAGGTCTATAAGAAGCATAGATAGTGTATTTAATTCCTGCATATAGAAAATCCTTTAATTAAGTGCTCTACATGTTTTCACTATTAATATATAGTGGCTTTGAGTTTCTATAATAAACAGATTGTATTTTTTGTGCAAGCCAAAGTTTGGATGGCCCCCGAACTATGGCATGTACACTCATATTTTATGTGTACATATCTTTTACCTTATCGTGCATTGTTTTCTTAGTAAATACTCTTTATTTTATTCTTTAAATCTTTGCCATATATATGTATATCAACCTTTTTTGTATATGGTAGCAAGAACTTTATTTGAGTAGGTATAATTTAGTAACATCCCCCTATTATACCCCTTCTCTTTGTAATAATAAATATGACTACAATACCAATGTGGGGAAAACCACGACTAGCTGAACCTATGATTAAATATCTAATAATTATTGATTAGAATTATTTAATTAAAACAATTGAAGGAAGGACAACCTTATAGATCCTGTGTTTAAGGGAAGCTTTCCTACTCACCCATTTTGAAAATTTGTGACCCATACCCAACTAAATTAAATGTTGAGATTTCTTGCATGCTTTGAGGAGTCATTAGTATGATAGGTTTAATGAGATGTGACTGGGGCTAGACTAAAGTTGGAAAAGTTCTCTAAAAATCTAGATGATATTGGACTAGGGTGGTGGAAGGGAAAGTAATGCCCATTCCCACCCCCCTCGTAAATCAAGGAGATATCTCTCCAGAAGACAATGTTGAACAGTCAAGATGTGTTATAGAGAAACACAGAAAGAGGAGTGAGGTAGTGCTCTCTCTCTTTCTCTCTCTCTCTCTCTCTCTCATGAACAAACAATGAGAAGGAGATATACACCATCACATTGGAGGACAAGGGATCTTTGGCACTATCTCTCACTTGCACTAGCTTAAGATGGTTTTCATATTTATTTGAAAGGCCCTTGAATGGTCCTAGATGGAATGGAAGCTATGATTGGTCCTAGATAGAATGGAATTCATGGAGTATAAAATGAATGATTGAGTAGTGTTGAGCTAATTCAGAGCTTGTGCCATATAATCTTGAGTTTGTGCTTTGTGGATTTTGGTGTTTGTTCTTGTGACTACGTTTAAGACCGTTGAACTCCTTGTGAAAGTATATGTTTCATGTGTAAATTTTAGTGGTTGAATTCAACTACTAAGTGACTAATGTTAAACTAATTAACACTTAGTTCTTTCCAAGTCCTTTCTAACTGGATGATGAACCACCCTCATAGTGGATTCAATTCCTTATAACTAGGTAACATACATCTCTTGATGTTGGATGAAACCTCATGTTTTGAAAATCAGAGAGTATGTGAGCCAATGTAGTGCTTACTGCCATAGATAATTTGATGAACCACCTGGATAGTGGACTCCATATCCTTAGTGTTTGCCCAATACAATGGTGTGAATTTACCCTATGTAAGTATCCCCTCAAACTCTAGATCCGGCTCGGGGGTGGTGAGTTGCAAGAAAAATTGTAGTGTAGTTGGCTTATGGTTGGGTGTACTCTAACATGTTCAAAAGTATAAATAGGTTTAGTCTTCATAATGACATGTGTAATTATGATTTTATATAATTGATGAAAATAAGAAAAATAGAACTATTATGGTAGTTCTTGTCTCATGGGTTTCATGAGCAAGGAATTTTATTTTAGTTATGGCTCCCATTGTGAACCTTTGGGATTTTTCATTTAGTAAATTTGAGTCTATGTCATGTATGAAGGACTCTTCTTGGGCATATTACACTTATGTACGAGTCAATAGAAATGTAAAGTAGCCCTCCAAGACCAAGCACAAGCATCCCTCTTCACGTCGGCTTCAAATGAAATTAATTAACTCCTTCAAACAGTCATGTGGGCTCATCATATCCAAGTCGACTTATTATAGAGGCAAACCACTATAAATAGGTTAGTCCAAATTTAATTTAGACACAGGATTTTCATTGATCAAGTCTGAAATGAGAGATACGGAAAAATAGTGTGAAGGTGATCAAAAAAGCAGCCTAAGGATCAATGAAGGGAAAAGGAAGCCTTGGGTCTATTTTTGGGTGTTATAATTGTCACATGTGAAGGAAGAAGTAGCTATCTACTGTAGTAAGGCTGAGTTTCATAGGAAAACAGTTTGAAGTCACAAGGAAGGTTGAGTTTCCAAATAAGTATCATCCACCTCAAGCGAAGGAGATCAAGGATTATTATCTACAAGTGTAAGGGTTCTGATTAAGGGTTGAAATGTTGCAGGCCTGAAAACATAGGAAAGGAAACCTAGATCTGAAAGGAAATTGAAGTAGAAGGAAGGAACAGGTAGTTGATTGTTGTTGATTCAAGAGGGAAAGATAGGAAGCTTGGTGTATTGGCCTTAGAGAGGTATAATAGGTCAAGGGTCTTGGTCTTAATATTCATCAATGGGAATCTTTATAAGAAGAATTTATTTTGGGGTTTCCACTCAAAGAGTGAGAGGTTTTGGACCTTGCGGATAGCCTATATTTTGTATCTCTTGTCTTTTTATGGTTTATGCATTAGTAGTTGTTTAACGGAGAATAACACTAATAAATTAAGTAAAATAAGATCCTAACCTAAAGAAGTAAAAAGAACTCACAAGAATTTACTAATAGAAGATAAATCACACAAATACTATGCCCTATATTTTTCCACATGGTACCAGAGGTAAGGTGATAAAGTCAAGGAAGGGAATCTTATCAAGGGACACTCAAGGATCAAATCTAGAGGAAGGAATCAAATGGAAGATCATCTTTAAAGACAATATTTACAAAGGAAGTATTATAACCCTAGATTGAGGAAGGATTCTACAAAGAAGTCTTGGGAACATCATCAAGAAAAGAAGGCCAAGTTAAAGAGATCTATGAATCAAGTTCCTTACCATTAAATATATCACCAATAAGTCATCATCAATCTTCACCAAAGGATCCAAAGGGATATCACTCTTTGTGGGATCACTCTTGAAGAAAAGTACCTTCATCAGGGAGAAGTTTTCTACTTTCTATATCATTATCAACATCAAGAATGTAGCAAGGATAAAGGAGCATCATGTCGAGTAAGTACACAACCTTATCTGAATTGTCAAAATGTTTTTTTCAAGGAAAGAAACAAATTGGTTGGGGCTCAAACTATCTTGCATGGAAGAAAAGGACATATCTAAATCTCATTGAAAATGAGGACATGGATCATCATTAATCATTGAATAAGTCATCATTAATCTTCACCAAAGGATCCAAAGGGATATCACTCTTTGTGGGATCACTCTTGAAGAAAAGTTCCTTCATCAGGTAGAAGTTTTCTACTTTCTATATCATTATCAACATCAAGAATGTAGCAAGGAGAAAGGAGCATCATAACGAGTAAGTATACAACCTTATTTGAATATGTCAAAATGGTTTTTTCAAGGAAAGCAACAAATTGGTTGGTGCTCAAACTATCTTGCATGGAAGAAAAGTACATATCTAAATCTCATTGAAAATGACGTCATGGATCATATCAAAGGATCTATCACCAAACCAAGAGAAGAAGATGCTCAAGAACTTGAAAAGTATAAGAAAGGGGAAATTAGGGGTCAAAGTATTCTCATTGAATCCATCAAGGATCCCCTCATCCCATATCTATCTAAACTTGAAACTTTAAAATAATCTATAACAAACTGGTAGAGTTGTATTCTGTAAGAACTACTCGAGAAGTCATCTCATTAAGACAAGAAATTTACAAGCTAAATATGTCTAGGGAATATGTTGGGTCCCTATAATACTAGTGATTACCCCATTACTATTGTAGTTGTACCCCTTATTAATATTGTTGTGCCCCTATTGTCCCCATATTGTTATTACTATGCCCCATAGAATCCCTCTATTGTTATTTTTGTGGATTTATATTATTATTGTTAGGTCGGAAGGGTTATATTGTGACTCCTTAGACTCCTATATATAGAAAGGATGTTTTGTCATTTGAATCATTGAGGAATTGTTCATTTATGTAATGTAAAGGAGGTTTCCCCCTCGAAGAGGCTGAATTATAAGGCGTTGATCTATCTTTTTGTTGAGCTGGTTTCATAATATTTGGTATCAAAGCTTTGGATTCTAGGGTTTCGCTACTCCAAACAGGTCATCATGGTATTTTCACTATAACTTTTTTCTTCTGTGATGTTTCAGAAGCTAAAAAAAACCCATTTGAGAAGACATCGCTCTGAATCTTAGGTCCGAATTTCAGAGCTCTTTGCACTATATTTGGGGAGATATGATCTGAGGAAGTTGGTCTTTTTGCAAACTCCTGAATTACATTCCAAATAGGTGACCTGGGGAAAGTCGCCATAACTTTCTCTCTGAGCATCGAATTGAAATTTATAAGAAGGTACAAAAAGAGGACGGACTGTAGTTTCTTGTATATATTTTTCAGTGCCAAAAGTCGAAACAGTGACTTGTGGCATGTCGTACAAGTTCGCTCTACTGAACTAGTCTATAATCAGGTCACTATGGGAGATTTCGCATAACTCTTCCTTGGAGAATCTAGTTTGGATCACACTGGTGGCATTGGAAAGAGGAAACAGAGGGCTACTGTAATTCATAATTTCAGAACGGGATGATTCAAAAGTACAAAGATACATCAGAGGCAATATCGAGCTCCTACCAAGTGACAAAAGGTGTGTATATTTTTTTAAATTTTTGCTTAAGCTTGGTTTGAAAATTTATTTTGAAGGAATTCAAAGGGCTTAGTAGAGCATTATTATTGGTAATTGATGCCTCGAGGAAAGAAAATGAAAACACCTAGTAAGCAACCTGAAAGCTCTAGCATGACTCATGAAGAAGAGGAAGAAATGCTACATGATATATCAAAATTATAAGACGTGCAACAAATTTCACTCTCACAAAAGCTAATAGAAGCTAAGATAAAGGGCGTGGAAGCTAAGATGGATGATTTGAATATAGATTTGAAGACA
Organism: Pinus tabuliformis; assembly: GCA_031772625.1. Classification (NCBI taxonomy): domain Eukaryota; kingdom Viridiplantae; phylum Streptophyta; class Pinopsida; order Pinales; family Pinaceae; genus Pinus; species Pinus tabuliformis. The sequence goes on along the minus strand of CM062805.1, from coordinate 851,279,053 downwards.
GAATTGACAAATTTTCTACAAGAAATACTTACTAATGGTGAAAAGGTAGTAAAGGAAACTCATGATGCGAACAAAAGAAATGTTAATCATGATTTCATAGACTCTAATGTGGGATCGAAGACCCACCATATTCCAAAAATTGATATGAGGAAGTTTGATGGCAAGGATCCCGCAACATGGATATTACAGATGGAGCAATTTTTCGATCTAAATAATGTGCAAAACACACAGAAGGTACGTATTGCAACTTTATATTTGGAACCAAATCAGTTTGTATGGTATCAATGGATTTTCTCTCGTAACCAAATTATCACATCCATTTAAAGCCAGTACAATTTCTACTGCATTTATGGAAACAATTCAAAAGCTACATGGAAACCCAAAGATTATTGTAAGTGACAGAGATCCCATTTTCACTGGAAATTTTTGGACAGAATTATTTTCTTGTCTCGGTACTCAGTTAGCTCATAGCTCATCTTATCATCCTCAATCCGATGGGCAAACTGAGATAGTAAACAAATGTTTGGAAGGATATCTCCGTTGCTTTGTATCTGATAAATAGACACAATGGGTCAAACGGTTGCCTCTGGCTGAATGGTGGTATAACACTTCCTTCCATACAGCAACAAAAATGACCCCATTTATGGAACTTTATGGGTATCAGCCACCATCCATCACATCATATTTAAGAGAAAATTCTAAGGTTCGAGCAGTGGAACATCACATCGAACATCAACAACAAGTCCTCCAACTCTTAAAGGATAACCTTGTGTTGGCACAAAATAGAATGAAACAACAGGCAGATCAACATCATAGTGAAAGAAGTTTTGATGTAGGTGATTGGGTATTCCTACGGCTACAACCATATAAGCAAATGTCCCTCAAGCAAGCTAAGAAGGATAATAAATTATCACCAAAGTATTATGTTCCATACAAGGTGTTGCAAAAGATTGGTACTATGGCATACAAATTGGAACTTCCTACAGCTTCTCGATTGCACCTAGTTTTCCATGTTTCATGTTTAAAGAAGGTTATAGGCAACAAGCTCCCAGTTCAAACAATATTGCCAGAACTTGACAAGGAAGGAAAAATTATATTGGAACCGGAAGCAGTCATAGAAACAAGAATTCGACAGCTACAAAATCGATCAATTTCGGAGTATCTTATCAAGTGGAAGAACTTATCCGCTAAAGATTCCACATGGGAGGATGAGAATTTTATACAGAAGCATCCAGAACTACTCAAGCGTTGAGGACAACACTTTTTTGAAGGAGAGGGGCATGTTGGGTCCCTATAATACTAGTGATTACCCCATTACTATTGTATTTGTACCCCTTATTAATATTGTTGTGCCCCTATTGTCCCCATATTGTTATTACTATGCCCCATAGAATCCCTCTATTGTTATTTTTGTGGCTTTATATTATTATTGTTATGGGGTTATATTGTGACTCCTTAGACTCTTATATATAGAAGGAGGTTTTGTCATTTGAATCATCGAATAATTGTTCATTTATGTAATATAAAGGAGGTTGCCCCCTCGAAGAGGCTGAATTATAAGGCATTGATCTATCTTTTCTATCTTTTTCTTGAGCTGGTTTCATAACAGAATATGGAATAGCCTCATAATTTATGAGGATATCTGAAATCCAACATCAACTACAAGATCTGGGAGAAGTCATGTCTGATAGTGAAATGACTACAATTGTATTAAATGCACTACCAAAGGAGTGGGGTAACTTTACTTCAATTATTTATGGGGAGAAAGAAGCTACTCCATTCCAGGATCTACGGTCACTATGCAAGATTCAGGAATATAGACTAAAGGCCAAATCTAGTGTGGGAGTAGGTTAGCAGAATCAAGATTGTGCTACAATGACAAGAAGAAAGGGATAATTTAGAAAGTTTGGTCCTCAAAAAAGAAAAGGAACATGGCTAAAATCCAATGGTATGGGTGTCAATAATATGGAAACTACAAAAGATATTGTCCTAATATCAAGAAGGACAATAAAAAAAGAAGAAGATAAGAAGCTCATATCATTGCAGAAGAGGAGGAAGTTGAAAATAAGAAGTCCAATATAGAGGAAATAATAGATCTCTACTATGACTGAGATAGCCTTCCTCACCTAATTTCTTCTCAAATTCCTAAGTCTTTTGTTGTAAGATATGGCTATCATAATTCACTAAATGGGATGCATCAAGGAATCATATAATCATTAAAAGAAATAGATCAGGACATCATCATAGAGAAGCATGAAAGATGGTTAGAATCTATGGAAGTCAAGGATATAGCTCTTGGGAATCTCATTGGAAACATAAGTGGAAAGGTCATCTAGTAGAAGGTTCATCGTAGAAGATTCTCTGATGGAATCTTCATTGAAAGGTTCACCGATCATGAGAAGAAAATGTTTCATCAAGAACTCCAATCTTATGGAATTCATGGGATGATGATGCGCTGACATAAAAGTGAATCATATCAAGGGATTGAATCTCTTTCAATCAAGGGAGCTACTATAGTGAGTCTAGATAACCCAAAGGAAAACTAAGGTATGTATGCTTACATTTCATATTGTGTAAATCATTTCATATGGTTGTAGGTAACATGGATCAATGCTCTATATTGAGAGAATGATCAAAATAAAGGATATCCTCCCTCAAAGGAATGCAGGAATGCATGGGCCACACATTCACTAGATGAAATCAACATATATCTCTTCATATGAAGTATGAGGTGCGTGACTACAAATGAGGAACTCTGATTGGAAGCTCCTAGGAATGTAATGTGTGAAGAAAGGAAGGAAGAGATCATGGAATATGGAACCATGGTAATGGAAATAAACATGTGGAAGACCAAGAATATTTGACTAGGATATCTCCATGGAAGACATGAAGACCCTGATGGAGTCTGAAAAGGAAAGAGGCCCTTGACAATATATATCTTTGGGATATGTGTCATTATGTATGCAGGATGTTGATCCAAACATAAAATGTCATGATAAAATACCATCACAAAGTTAATGTTTAATTTAAGGTTCATTCCTTTATCTTTGAACAAATATTTGGATGGTTTTAAGCAGGGGTTCTGATGGAAGATCGATGGATATCTTCCATCACTAATGCACATGTAGTAGGATGAAATATCCTTAAGTAAACATGGCATGAAGGAAGATCAGATATAGCCTGATGGGTCACTTTTTGATGATGACATGGATGACTCATGGATGAAAGTGATGGATGGTCAGTCCCTTATGTAGAAGTCCCAAACATGAAGACTCCTAGATAATGAAAATAAGTTCATGACATCATGAGGAGGAGCTCTTCAAGCAGCGGGTTGTCCCATTATCTCTGTCCTGGGAGTTGCAATAGGTCCCTAATTAAGAGGGAGCTTGGAAATAAGTTTCTTACTTGGAAGAAACTTGGAAATTCCTAAGCCAATAGGGATCTTAGGTACATTCCTTCTATAGGAATGAGTACATTCCTTTATTGGAATATATATGTCCTCCCTAATTAAGAGGAGAGTTAGACACATCATTATTGTCTTCACTTAGGAAGACATAATAGAGGATTAGGTACAAATTTTGCATTCGATTCCCTTTGAGGATGTATTAGGGAATCCAAAGTAAGAGTAGTCATTGAGGACCGATATTCTTTAAGGACCGGGGATCCAAGATAAGAATAGTCCTGTGGAACACACCCTGAGAATCTGGGTGGGGTGTGTTCTAGGAGAGACAATGATGAGGGTGTCTATACATCATTGGTCTCTCGATCACTGTGCTCAGATCTCATGGAGAGATAGATTTGTTAGTCAAGTCCTTACTATGTGAAAATGTTGTTTGATATGATGCTATACAGATCGGTTACCATCTGACTCTTCTTATGAGAAATTATTCATATGGAGAATGACCAAGTACCATTGTGAATACCTCCCTTGTTAAGAGGGAGTGTTGAAAAGTGTAACTATGTTTGGTTTTCATAATGGCATGTGTATTATGATTTTATGTAATTGATGAAAAGAATAAAAAAAATATTATTGCAGTGCTTGTCTCATGGGTTTCATGAGCAAGAAATTTTATTTTAGTCATGGCTCCCATTGTGAGCCTTTAGGATTTGTCATCTACTAAATTTGAGTCTATGTCATGTATGAAGGACCCTTCTTGGGCAATTACACTTATGTATGAGTGAATAGAAATTTCAAGTAGCCCTCCAAGGCCTCACAAGCATCCCTCTTCAAGTCGACTTCAAATGAAATTAATTAACTCCTCCAAACAATCATGTCGACTCATCATATCCAAGTCGGCTTATTATAGAGGAAAACCACTATAAATAGGGTCGTCTAAATTTCATTTACACACAGATTTTCAGTGATAAAGTATAAAATGCAAGGTACAAAAAACAGTGCGAAGGTGATCAAAGAAAGGGCCTAAGGATAAATAAAGGGAAAAGGAAGTCTTCAGTCTATTTTTGGGTGTTGTAGTTGTCACATGTGCAAGGAAGAAGTAACCATCTGTTGTAGTAAGGCCAAGTTTCCATTAGGGGAATTTAAGGTCTAAAATGGGCCTCCTAAGAAAAATGTACAGCTAAAATAAACTTTATAAGAACTAATAGGATTCAAGATGATGATGTAAACCATGGGGGATGACTCACCATTTTTGGAGTTAAAAAGTAAAATTATTAAAAAATAATAAAATAATAAACCACTTTTTCAACTCGTATTTTCAACTTATCTCCCTAAGGTAATTTCAAGCGGGAGTACTTGTTGGATGAAAAATTTAATTCCTCATCCAAGGAGTACCCATGTTGCAAACTTTCGATGGACCATGCTACACAAAAAATGAGAAATACTTGAAAAAACGTTATTGCAATCACGTTTTTCATATATTTCTCATTTTTCGTGTAGCAGGGTCAATCGAAAGTATGAAACATGGGTACTCCTTGGATGAGGAATCAAATTATGCATCCAACGAGTGTTGCCACTCAAAATTTGAGTAAACCCATAGGGAGATAAGTTGAAAATACAAGTTGAAAAAATAGTTTTTCCTTTTTTCCCTCTAAAATTTGATGATGTAAACTAATCTTATTGTATTATTTCCACTATTATTTTATAATTTCCTTAGGATGCCCATTTTAGACCTGAAATTTACCCTAATGCATAGGTAACCAGTTTAAAGTCACAAGGAAGGTTTAGTTTCCAAAGAAGTATCCTCCACCTCAAGTGAAGGATATGAAGGACTGTTATCTACACATGCAAGGGTTTTGATTTAGGGACGAAATTTTGCAGGCCTAAAAATAGAGGAAAGGAAGCCTAGAACTAAAAGGAAGTCGAAGTAGAAGGAAGGAGCAAGTAGTTGACCATCATTGATTCAAGAGCGCAATATAGGAAGCTTGGTGTCTTGGTCTTGTAGAGGTCTAATAGGTCAAGGGTCTTGGTCTTGGTATTCGTCAATTGGAATCTCTATAAGAATAAGAATGTGTTTAAGGTTTTCCTCTCAAAGAGAGAGGTTTTGGCCCTGAATGATAGCCTATATTTTGTATCTCTTGCCTCTCTATGTTTATGCATTGGTAGTTGTTTGATGAAGGAGAATATTAATAACTTAAGTAAAAGAAGATCCTAATATAAAGAAGTAAACTTCACTCACAAGCAGTTACTAATAGAAGAGAAATCACACAATTACTATTCCCTAGATTTCTCAACATAACATACTCATATAAGTATAATGACTTATGCATATTTGATTTATGGATGATGGTTATGCTCGTTATGTTGGTTGGATGATGTAATTTCATGTATCATTCATGAAAGAATGCTTGAATCATTATATATTCATGGTTGACCAGTTATCATGTTTGTCCAAGTTCTAATGAATGCTTGAGTTACATAGTTATTACCATCTTAGTGAGTTACAAGTTGCCCAATATTCGCATGACTAAAAATTACTCATAATTATCTTATGTTCTTTTTATAAGTTCTATGTTATCTGATATGTTTATGAAATTGGGAAGCTCATTTCCATAACCATGATTACAAGCTAATTTATAGGTTATGAGCTCAATTTATATTCCATGTGTTAAAATGATTATATGGTTATAGTTAATGGGCATTTTGTCTATGCATAATATGACGTTTCCATGAGGTATGCACACTTACATATTGTTGTAACAAAGAATTGTAATTAACTTAATAACATGAGACTCAATGCTTAATACATGGTCTGCAATTCTCTTGTGTAATCACACTAATTTGAATGTCTTCATGAAAGATAGTGAAGAAGTAATAGATTAATGATGAAATTAACTAACCTGTAATAGATAGTAGAGCTAGAATTCCTTAATTTGGGTGAATTCACGTTTGGAACCATGCCTTTCTCTTACTCTAGATTTGGTGTAGTTTGGATCCCATTGGTAACCTATTATTCATTCTATATGGGTTACAATGTTTCCAAAATCTTATGTTCAAGCCTTGTCCATCATTATCATTAATTTGATGTTTGTGTTGATGCCCCAAGTAGTAAGTGTTTTTCTTAATTATCAACATATTTTTCCCCTACATCCCAAGAGAAAATCTATGAATTTAGAAATTCGGGTTGATAGTAGTTTTTCCACTTTGGAATTTCCCTTGATATTTATAAGGGAATATTTCCCTTCGATCTATTGTGTAAACATCCAAAAATTAGGTAATCTGGGTAGGTTGATAGAAGTGTTTACTCAGGCGACAACCAAATATCTCTGTGACTAGATTACCCCCTTGACGTGCAAACAATATAGAGATCCGAAAGTCTAGAGGTTTGGCAATGATTTCTCTTATGTGTAGACCATATTCCTTTTGGATCAAATAACTACCTTTTCCTTATCATTTGAGGATGACAGTGCATCAGACGCACAGTGAGTTATACTTGATTCAATTTGGTATTCTGGAGATTTAGAGGTGGAGCGGGTGGATAGGAGTCGATAGGGTTGGATGGCCAAATTCTATCCTCATATGCTAAAATGGATCTGAGAGTTTAGGAAATAGGGCAAGAAGAAATACACCCCTTGTGGAGGCAAAAATGGGTGTTGGACCAAATTATCGACTAGAAGAGGTGGATTCATGGATCTAAGGGTCTAGGAGTGTAGCAAAGTTGGCACAACACTATCAAGACGGATTTCCCGCTAACTAGAAAATAAAGAAAACAACTACAAAACATGAAGGGGATAGGCCTAGTGGACCTTGCACAAGAGTTGACCTATCAGTGCCACGTGGGGCTATGTAGGAACCCAATGATGACATGGACTCAAATTTTGTTGACATGGAAGTGCCACATGGATGTCACATGGCAGCTCAATGTTCATGTGGCCTAATATAATAGGTCAAACTTCAAATGGGCATAACTTTCAATGTGAGAGTTGAATTGAGATAAAATTTATATCACCAAAAATATCTTTGCAAGTTAAAAATTATGGTGGCATTTGTTTTGCGTTTCAACTACGTTGGAAAAACGGGATTTGTGTAGCCCCATGTTGATAAAAAACCATGGAGGTATGGTTAGAGCCATAATTAACATCTCCAATTGCTGGAGATAGTACAAGGGGGTGGGAGAGAGTTTTACATAGTGGCATTAGAGTGTTAGCTCAAACATGGGCATGGAGGGCTAGAAATATACCATGTGAAGTAAAGGTTCAACACTTGGAATGTATAGGCCTTGAAAAGAAATGTTAGAGCTATGTTAAGTGTTGCAGAGTTGTATTATAATGGAGCAAGAGGCTCAAAACTGGGCCTCAAAAGGCTCACTAAGAAATTTTAATAAAAAAATTTGAATAATTCCTATGTTAATTTTATTTTGATTTACAGTTGATGTGATGGTTGACCTTGATGAAATTTTGATTTTAACCCTGCTATTGATATGGTGACTAAAATGCTAATATGTCCTTTGGTTTCTTAGAATATGTGATTGACATGGATTTTAGATGTGTGAAAAGCATTAGGTCAACATGCTCTAGATTAGCATGCTTAGTGTTGGCATGACAAGGTAACGAGTTAATATGTTATGTTTGAGGTAACTAAAAATTGTGTGTGTGATAGCACATAATAATATACGATTGCAGTAAGAAAATAGAGGAGTGGCCAACAATAAGGTACAACATGGTATGGACCAAATCCATCCCAATAAAGAAGAGGAAGGTTCCTCTAATGGAACCAATTCCCTCAGGAGTTTGATAGCTGAGTTCAAGAGTTGCAAAACAGAGATTCAAAGGCTCATAAGAAAACAAGAAGAACAGGAAAAACACAAGCACATGAACCAACAATAAACAATATTGAAAGAAGTAACTCAAAGAGGAATAGACATGAGGGAGCATGCCCTTAAGACATCTAAATTATTGAAAAGCCCTATTGAATTGTTTAGAAATATTTTTGGGATATTGAAGTTTCTATGGAAGAATCTAATTAAAATTTTGTGCATGTACTAAGTGTTCTTTTTTAAGTATATATAGAAATATGTTGGATGCATTGTGAATAGAGAAGTTTTGAAATTCTTCGCATGTCATTGGCTACATTTTTTTGTTATGTTGACTTTGGTCATGTCCTTGCTATGTCTTTGTGTTGTTTTTCATGTGTTGTTGTTGTGTTTTTCTTTTTATTTTCCTTCTTTGTTTGGTATTGATTTGGTTTGTTGGGTGTGGGAAAGAGAATGAAAGAAGCTCATGGAAAAGATATGAATAAAACCCAACTTGAATTTCAAGACTCTGATTAAATTATGTGGATTATATAAACTACATTAAAGGGAATATGAGGATAATGGATCAACCACGGAGCCTAGATAGGTCAACATGAATCAACTCAACATTATTGTCACAACTCTAAAAATGGTATGAGAAGGAAGTTCACTTAACTAAAATTGTGCTTGGGTGATCTGTATTTTATATTTTATGAATATGTGAAAAAATAGAAAATGAGATAAAGCTATAACGATGCCATGTCATTTGAAAGGTCATTTATTGCAAACTATCATAGTAGGAAGATATGTATTTCAATTCTTAAAATATTATGGTTGTGTAAATGTCATGCAAATAAAAAATTTCACTTTCCATGTTTTGGATAACATAGAGTGAAGTTATTTAATAGATGTCATGTCATGTGGACTATCCAATGGAAAAGTGTGCAAGGAGGATCTCTTACTATTAACTACCACTGTAGTATGCATATGATATACTTACGCTTATGAGCCTGATCATGTAAATGAATATTTGAAAATCATAGAGGCTAAAATTTGACTCTAAAAATAACAACATATGAATAGCATGATTGAATAGGATGCATAATGAAAATGTCTTAATGAAATACCATTAAAGATTTTAAGCAGCTAAATCGATAAAGTTATGACTAATATCTGAAGCTAAGAGAATTCTAAGGACTATTGAGTATAACAACGACAAGTATGCTAAATGCCAATTGGATTTCTCCAAAAAACCTTCAGCTATCAGTGTTGGCAATGACAGCCAAGTAGGTAAGGCAAGCATGAGACAAGGTTAATAGGAAAAGGGAAGAAAATCAGTAAGAATTCCTTTCAACTGAATTGATATCTTGTGGTTTCCAAATTAATGAACCCTTCACATGGATGCTCAGGAAAGGGTAGGGTTACAACAAGTAGCCTTCATCTTGAAAATATTGCAATGAATTTTGTAATACATGATAAATGAAATGGAGAAGTAAATTACTCATGAATTTAAGATCTGAACATCTCATTTCTGACTCATTAGCTTGATGGAATAAATGTTTGATTGCATTGTGAAATGTGTGTAATTAATGTGGTGCACACATATGATGCTATGACAGTGGAATTTCAACTTAATTGAAATAAGATGGACTAATAGAAATGTTATATGTGAAATACTTATGAGATAACTTTGTAATGTTGTTAATATTATAATAAAAATATTGTATATATGAGCATTGACAATTATTTAGTTGATTGAAATATCTGATTATAGGTAGAACACTAGAATGGGATGTGAGATAAAATCCACTATGACAAAATAACACCACCTATAAGGAACCCAACATCATGACTAAAAGTCTCATGCTTTATGATATTTGACTTTTGAATGAAAAAAAGTCGGGCAATTAAAATTTCTGATTTGAAAACTTTGAGTATATCTTATGGAAAACTAAATCAAGTGACACAGGGGAAATGATGGTGCATGGAGCTTAGGAAGAGGATTGTCGTGATGGCATTGTGGCCCTGTGGCACTTTGTTTATATCATGGGAGAAATTCATAGCCATTACCTTGACTATAAGGCTATCTCAATAGTGTAGTGGAGCATGCTATACTATTACTTGGCCATAAGACTCCACGCACATTACAATAGAGCATGTCAGACTCCATGAGTAGTGTTGCGGAGCATACTATGCCATTACTTGGCCATAAGAGTCCATGAAAATTACAATAGAGCATGTTATACATATACTTGGCTATAGTAAACTTTTGGACAAGTAGACTACTTAGAATGGGGGTTTCATGTTGGCTTAGGGGGTCTTGACCCAAGTTCAGAGTTATTTGCACCAACCAAAAAAACCCTACACTATTGGCCCTTTCCGCAACAACCCGCGTAGTGTAGGTTGTAGTCTCACCCGAAGCAGTGTGGGGAGATGCTAGAACCAAGTTTATACATCCAAACACTAGTGTGATGTCTTTTAGCACCTCAGATATTCCTTCATGCAAATCGATATACTCCTAGGGCTCACTGTTATAACTCTATCGAAAAAGTCTTTAGACCTCTGTGAAGATCTACGATCGGTCTTTACAGACCTCTAATAGTCAACCTATCTACTTACGTGCATCAGAGAGCAGTCCTAGATTAGGGTTCGCGCTACTTAAGTTGTTAGTAAACATCATATAATTCATCAGAGTCTTCACAAAATTACTTAAACATGTATTTTGTACATCATAAACACATTTTCATGAGAATCGTGTAACATTCAATCAATATTTCATAAAACACATCATTCATTGATATCAAATATCATAAATAGAAGTAGACAAAAATACTCAATAATTCTCTAAAAATTGTCTTTATTGATCTTCAATTCAGGATTACAAACTCAAACTAACCTACGCACTCAGCTGCAGGGGTCCATGCACTCAGCTGCAGACTCTACCTAGGCCTCTATGCACTCAGCTCCAGAGCCTTTGTTCTCCTATCTGACCCACTTCTCTTCGCTAGTACTTCTCTTCTATTGACCCACTCCTTATCAATATATTCAAAACATGCCTTAGACATAACTATTTACAACCTTTTTCATACAATTCCATGGTCCACAGACCATGGGTGGATCTCAAAACCGACTCAAAATTTACATAAAACAAGGGGCTAAACCCCTTTGACTCCTAATCCGCTATGCGCTCTGCATCCATAAATTGCGGAGACTTTACATTAATTACAAAAATGTGTCAAAACTTGGGTTATTTTAACCCCAAAACTGACCCAGGGGACCCCATCCCAATAGGCCCCCAACACAAAGATCGTCACTCGCCCTCGAGTCACTCGGCTGGCATTGTGATCTTACTGCAAAGATCCCCCAGCTCCACCTGGATCACTGCAACTTCGACAATGCTCTAAGTTGCTTCCTACTTGAATTCTTCAACCAATTGTGCCATGTCTGGTCCTTCTATGGCCAGCCTCATCATCTGTTGTTTCTGTTACAAGCCTTTAATCTTATCCTAAATATAATCCATGACTTGATAAGCTTCTTCCAACCATGGTTGCAACCTGGCCTTCAGCAAGGCCTCCCTTTTTTGCACTTCCTCAACCTGTGCAAGGAGTTTCTTTCCTTCTTTCAATTTAGCAAGGAGTTGCACTGGTGCTATGGAGCACGCAGTTTCCCTGACTTCATCATATTGTCATTGCAGCTCCCTAACCTCTGTGTTTAGTGTCTGTAGGTTTAGATCCTCCTGCACATTAATCATTATATCCATAGCTTTCTCGAATAATGTCATACAGTTAGAAAATGTGGCATCCAAGGTAGCCATTCCTCCTTTAGTGCGACTCCGCACTTCTCCCAAACCTCTGACGGGGTCATGGGCTGAAACTTTAACTACAGCTCTGTGACCTTCATGTTCAGCTCAAACTGGATTCATCCAACCTCTGCTTTAGCTTCACACATACCACCAACAAGTTTTATGATCTTTGCTTCTGGCTGTGCATCCTCTAGGATGTGATGCTCAAGCACTATCTTGATCGCCTCAGCAACTGCTAACTCTAGTCGTGAACTATGCACATGTAGCATCTCCTTTTCCTTAAGATCTTGTGTCTTTTTAGCGAACATCTGCTCATTATTCACTCTATACTCGCTGATGAGGTTGAGGGTGCGCTGCTCCTAGGCTCTCAATTCATCTGCCACCCCTGCATTGAGCATGTGGAGGGTCTCATTGGAGAGTGCCACTATATTCAGTCCGATGTTTTTTATAGTACTTAGGATAATGTGATCATCGACAGACTCTGCCCAAAGGGACCCATCTGGCAATAATATGGTTCTGAGGTCAAAGGTTTTTACTAACTTGGGTGCTTAGCGTGTCCCAGGTGACAGGCTCACTTGCTCCACGCTCACTTGTTTGGTGCCCACCTATATCCTGTTTTCTTGGATCTACATCTCGCGCAAATCTTTCTGGATGCTCTCTAGCGTCTCCATGTATTTCCGCTCAAACTACTACAACACTTTGGTTGTGGTATCCCTGATTTTATCCCCGATTTTATCGAGATCGCCTTCCATTAACACCATCGGATCCACCTACGATTTATCTTATTTTTTCTTTTCCCTTATACCTTCCTACTGCTCCTTGTCACGTTACTTTAGAATGAATGGGGTTCTCCACCCCTCATCTCTTCCACTGCCTTGCCCTAAAATTTCTTCCTCCTCTGTCTCTAGCGAAGGGGACTTGTCACTTTTTTGTGACTCACGTTTTTCCTATTCTGCCTACTCCTCGGCAGCGCGTTCTTGCTCCACACGAGCGTTTTCAATGAATTCCTTCTTTTTCTGGGTTGCTAAGTTACACGCATCCTAATTAGTTGCATCCTTCCTTTTCTGCATGGTAGAACTCTCCACACTCGTGCTTGGTCCCACAGCTAAGTTTGATGGGGCGCGCCACTCTGCAAGCCACTTCGTCACAGCCTCTTGAACATTTGTTTCTGTGACCAAATATGGAAACTCGAGCCATTTTTTCTCTGGATCCTTCCGCCCTTGAATGTATACTTTATGGAAGTCATCCTTGAATGTCGCGTAGGATGACAGTTGTGTGAACAAGGTTCAGGACAACCTTGGAACCTTGTTCATGGCCACGCGGAGACTGAATTCCATAAGGACCCAAAATATCTTTGTTTCTCTAATTCGCGCAGGATCCTTTGTAGCCCATAAGGAAGCGAATTGCGCTGCCTCCAGAAATCCTTCCTCAATCAAAGGAAATTGGCTATCCTCCAGTAGTTCCCACGCAACAAGCACAGTCGATAGCAATAACCAAGCATAGTGGAACGACCTGGTTTCATATTGGGCCTCTCGGAAGTTTGTTAGGAACTCCTAGCAGAGGTATCTTGACCAATTAAATTGTACACCCTTCACGCGCTGTGTAGCCAGGGAAGCTATAGGCACCGGAACATCATCCGTGCAGCAGTCCCTCATCACCTTCCCTGCTAAGATCTAGGTGGCTAGTTGAACTGCGGATTCTATTATAGACAGAATTGAATACCGTCATGATTTCTTCAAGAGGTTGTAATCTCTCTTCATTATTTTTGCAACGCCCTTTTCCCCCATCTTTCTGCAAAACTCCTTGGTCAGGTTCGTGCCCTTATAAGACAGGTGTGTGATTCTATTAATGAGCATATATGTGATGGCTATAGGCCCTCCTAGCCATATACACCTATCGTGTACCAATGTGAGCAGTTGGTGCACACAAATTATGCTAATGGGGGTGCGGTGATAATGGGGTACCCACAACAGATTGAGTAACCCCAAGTGCACCACACTGCAGACCCATTCCTCTGTCTCTAATGTTGTCACACCTGATTCTGCATAATAAACCCTTCTCATATACTTATCTATCACCAAGTGGGGAAACCTAGTGTGATCTGCGAGGTCCCAAACCTCCATTTTCAATAGTGGGATCCACACGAGCCACAGGCCTTCAAAACGAACCTGCTTAGGTAGCAGGGGTGTGGAGATGGTGAAATTCTCAAAATTAGAGTCCTTCATGACCTTCACCTTTCCCCTCCTTAGAGGGATATACTCAGGTAGCCTGGTTATGGGTTCTACCCCTTTAGCATCAATGTCTTATGTTCCTTGGCCTTCTTCTGCCTCCAAGTCCACGACCTTCTACGGTTTCTTATCTTTCTTCATCTTCAGCATTTCAAAATGCTTTCTCAGGGAGGTACGCACTGACACCAATTTCTTATGCTTTTCCTTTTCACTTTGGTTGTTTAGGTTTCTTTGATAGGTGTAGGCTTCGACCTAGGTGACCTAAGCACCATAGGCATAGGAGCCGAGGCTTCCATACTTACAACTTCCGAGGCAACTCCCTCGAAGAATTAGGGGACTTTTGAAGTCTGAAATGGGCCTCCTAAGAAAAATGTACAACCAACATAAACTTTATAATAACCAATAAGATTCAAGAGATGATGTCAACCATGGGGGATGATTCACCATATTTGGAGTAAAAAGTTAAAAAAATTAAAAATAATAAAATAATAAAACTACTTTTTCAACTTGTATTTTTAACTTATCTCCCTAAGATTTTACTCAAATTCTGAGCGGGAGTACTTGTTGGATGCAAAATTTAGTTCCTCGTCCAAAGAGTATCCATGTTGCATACTTTCTATGGACCCTGCTACACTAAAAATGAGAAATACGCGAAAAACATGATAGCAATCATGTTTTTCACTTATTTGTCATTTTTCCTATAGTGGGGTCCATCAAAATTATGCAACATCAGTACTCATTGGATGAGGAATCAAATTTTGCATCCAAAAAGTGTTTCTGCTCAAAATTTGAGTAAACCCATAGGGAGATAAGTTGAAAATACGAGTTGAAAAAATAGTTTTCTCTTTTTTCCCTCTAAAATTTGATGATGTAATTGAATCTTATTTTATCATTTCCACTATTATTTTATAATTTCCTTAGGAGGCCCATTTTAGACCTCGAAATTCCCCTAATGGAAACATCACCAGTACTCAGTTTCAACAGGACTAGGGCCAAGCATTTTATCTAGAATAAACTTTTGGTTCATCTCAGATAACTTAGCAAACGTGGGGTTCGTGACTAAATCCTCCCAATATGATCAGTTGATAGACGATAGACAACAAATTTTGTTAATAATTCTGAGAGCGCAAAGTATTCTTTGTTGGACTGGCACGCGTAATATATAGGCCTTTTTGAATTCAAATCCGACCATTCCCCCCAATTTATGACAATTAATGTTGTTTTGGCAGTAGATATTCAAATATTTTTACCGTAAATGCCGCCATCCCGCTCCTCTTAAGCATGTACGAGCCATCAAGTCATGAATGGTGACTCCAACGGTCACTTTTCTACTGTGTTGCATGAGACTTCCCTCCATGGCACAATTTCCTACGTGCAACTCCATAGGTTGCAACTTCATCACTTTCCACGCAACCTGCTCGTTGTGTTGTCCTCAAAATCTGGAAATGTAGTTTATAGTCCCGCGCTCCCTTACAACTACCTATAGCACTAAGACTATCTTGCCACCATATAGTCATTGCTCAGGATCCCCTAGATACAACTTCTATATGCTCCATTCACTCTTATTCGAAAATGTTCCCCATTCAGCTTCTCGAGCTGAACTACTCCTCCATTTGCAATTTCTTTGATAATATATGGCCCTAGCCAATGCATCTGGAATTTCCCCAAAAAATTAGTGAATTTACTATCATATAATATGACAATATTGTTTACCTTGAACTTGCAAAGTTTGATGTGGTGATCATGCCATGATTTTTCATGTTCCTTCTATACTTGTTGATGAAATCCTACCAAAAACCAATCCTCTTCGAGCTCCATCAGTTGCGTGAGTCATTCCTCCAAGGCCTCGTGGTTCGCCATCTGTGAGAGATATTATGCACAGACTAGGCTCATTATACTCCATCGACATTACAACTTTGGCACCATATACCAATTTGAATGACATTTTCCTTGTTAGCTTCTTGCAAGTAGTCCTATAAGCCAGTAGTACTATTGGCATGTGCACGCCCTATTCATTTTGTTGTGCATTGCATACATTCATCACCGTGTTCTCCAAAATCTTATTATAGGATTCCACAACCCCATTGGCCTGAGGGTGATATGGTGTACTCTTTTGATGGTATACTTGGAATTCTTCAGTCAACGTGTTGATCGTTTCATTCAAAAAGTGCGTACCTTTGTCACTCATCAACACTTTCGGGCATCTCAAACAAAAACTTTGTTGATGTAACCCCTGTGCAATCCTTAACCGGTTGTGCTTCCACCCATCTAGTTAGATATTTCGTTGTGGTGATGATATAGCGTGCACCTGCTTTTGTTTTCTGGGGTCCGAATTGGCCCAACAAAATCAATCACCCATTTCATCAATAGAATGACATTAGAATTGAGTTGTGGAAGCTCAACATGGAGTTTTCTCGTAGATCAAGATCTATAGATTGCAGTTTCTAGGACCAAGCCTTGTTATATGAAAGAAAAAGATTCAATAGCCTCGAAGAGAGAACTAAGGATCATTATTAGGATTTATTTGGATGATGTAGTGTTAATATATTTTTTTGAAGAACCCACCACGACAAACATTTAGAAAAAATTTGGAGACTCATACTAGACTAAATCCCTAATTAATAAACATTTCTTGAGGAAACTATTTGTATGTCTTGAGAATGGGTGATTTTAATTATATGTTCAATCATTTGAATTTGTTTAATACCATTGTGATTTAGTTTAACTAAATTGAGAGAAGATGGATGAGAAGGATCAAATTACACAACCCTTTTATGCTATGTGTTAGATTCATTAGACAACCTAGTGATGGTCATTAGAAGCCCTTCAAACAAATCAGTGCTTAATGCTATGATTGTTTCTCTTTAGAGGAGATGAGGTGGAAGGATTTTGAATCAAACAAGGAGGAGACCTTGTTTATTTTTGTAAGGTAAAAATATATAGGGAAGAAGAGGGAGAATCTCATAGATCAAAATCTAGTGGGAGTTCTAAGTCTCTTGAAAAGTACAAGGAAAGATGTTGGCATTGTGGAAAGGCTGTGAATTTCAAAATAGATTGTAAGGAAGAGATAAAGGGATAAAATAAGAAAAGGAATGACTCTAAGGATAAATTAAAAAAAATATTTTATGACCATGGTGGAGAATTACAACCTTGGCAACCCAAGCATGTCATAATGTCTGGTTAAATTCCCATTCAGAGTGGTGGAATATTAAACCTTAATGGTGATTCACATCTCATCATAGCTACTTTTGATAAAGTCTTGATTTGATTTCCTAATATTAGAATAAAGGGGCTCTATGGAATTATGAGCATTTTTGGATGAGAAATTAATGATGTAGGTATGAAATTTGTTTTCTCTAATGGAAAGTGTAAGATGGTGTGAGAATTTATGGTCTTCACTAAGGCTACTCATGTAGATTGTCTCTTTCAACTTAATGCATACCTCACTCAATGCAATAGTTATTTGGATCTTGCAAGGAATAGATCCATAGAATCTACATCTTCACAATAAAAATTGATAGCAAATGAGGAATGTTTTATCTACTCTTGATGGTCATAATTTTAGGGTACCCAAATGTTGAAGAATCTAGGGCAAAGTAGTGTTGTGATGATTCTTTGTTACTTGATAAAAATTTGTGGAGTCTTTTTACTTTTCTTGTTAGGTTATGCTTCTTATTATTATTAATAGTGCATATGTGTGTACTTCATCAAACTTCTATAAAAAAAATAACAAGAACACAGAGTTTGGCTCTCTGCCGGGGACAAAACCTCTCCACTCTTGAGAGGAAAACCCTTGGTAAGTTTTCTCTTATTGAAGATTCTTATTTGAACAAATGCCAAACCCTAGACCCTTGACTAGGATATCCTCCAAGCATAGGTCAAATCCTTCCTCTTTCTGCACTATAACTTCTGGCACATGGGCTTTTGTCTTCTAGAACTTTGCTCCTTAGCAATTCGTTCTCCTTTCAAATTGTTACTAACCTTGTTGTAATTTTCTCTAGAGAAGACACTATTGATGAGACCCTTATTCTTATGATGACTCCTTTCTTCTTTCCACCAATCAACTAGCTTGGATGTAGGGCTGTTATGACTACATACAGAGTTTTGATTCTCGCATGTGTGACTGTTTTCTGCCCTAAAAAATAGTCCCTTCTACTTCGATCTTGGTCCTTCTTCCTTTGTATATGAGAGCTTCTCCTTTGCTTGTAGAGAGAGGCCTAGTAGACCTTGTTTGCACCCAAAATGGTGAGATATGTTGATCTTGTTAACACCCAGGTTGTTCCCTATGACTCCCAAGGGAATACGGCCGGGGTAACCACTAACCAATCTTTGGATTACAGCTTCTAGCCAAACTGTAATCAGAGAGGGCTCTCTCTTTATAATTTGTCTCTGTTATGATAGTGTTTTAGGCTAGCTATTATGCTCAGGTTTTTGGTTTATGTTTTGGTTGAAGGACTTCTTTCAGTGCTTAAGATGTAGTGTTCAGACAGTAGTATATCATTGGGCAATGGAGTCTAGAGCTGTGAAATGTTTTGAAATGCTGGAGCGAGAATGTTCAGACTACAGGGCCTATTGGGTATCTCAACAAACAAAATTTAAACTTAGGTGGTGATGTATGGTCAGCCAACAGAAAGAAATTAAGAATTCTCCATTAAGCTGGTGATGTGAAAGTGAAACATGTTGCTAAGGAGCAAACTTGAATTCCTGAAACAAAGGTCACTGTGAAAGATATATTCTGATAGTGTAGCAATTAAGAATTACACTTATCAAGATTATAGCTGAAGAAAACATTCATTAACAACATAGATTGAGCTCAGGGTATTGCATGAATAAATCCTGAAGGCTATTCTTTTTCATTGTTGCTAAATACTTAGAAATTAGAAACATATATGGATTGTGAAAGATTGAAACACGTAACAAAGAGAGTTACAGAAAAACTTATTGTATTGTGAGGTACACAGGAATCCTGCAGTTTTCAACAAACACCAGAACGCATTCAACACTTCAGAACTTTGAGAAATTCCATCACTTTCTTTATTAAACTCTGAAAGGATTACAACATAAGAACTTCTTCAAGAGAAATCAACAACAACCCCTGCAGGCTTATGCGAGGGGCAAATATATACAAATGGTAATACAAAATATCTATGGCGTTGAGTCATCTGAAAAATAAATATTTCACCAACTTTGTACATAACAGGAGATAAAAAGTTATTGCTGTCTTCAATACATCATAAATGTTCATTTACATCAGTTAGAAGATATTTTGGCTTTTGGAGGCCACTGAGTCGGTTGGAATGATCTGCTTTAAATGCTGGAAAATGTGCTGATGTGGCTGCTCCACTGTAACTTTTCGACCCTGTCACCTGTAGTGTCCATCTTGACTTGCTGGCCGAGACTTCTGTTGAGTTGGCTCAGCTTGTATCTTTTCCTGCATGCTGATTTTACTAGCTTTTCCTGTGCATGCTACCTTGTATTTTTTGATGCAAAACTCGAAGAATGGCTTCCTCGTCTATAGGATCATTTGTATTGCCTTTGTCCACCATTCCTGTGTGGGTAGTTGATGCCTGAGAATTGCCTCCATAGTCTCATCTGCCTCTGTGTATTTATAAAACTTAGGAGGCACTTCAAACAGGTGTTTTATCTCATTCATTATAAAGAATGAATTCTCTACTCTGTTGTAGAGACTTTGCCCTGTAGCTGGCCCTGTTTCTTCTGTGGTGCTGGGCCTTTCAATGATCTGACTTGTGGCAAATGTATTGACCCTCTTGGCATACTGCTCATGGGTCAGCAGTTTCCCTGCACTGTTCAGTAAGCTAGGGAGACCTCGATTCTGTAATACCACAAATTTGTCCATAAATCTATTTACCTCGGTTTGCATGTCTTGGGTCCTTCTCTCCAATGTCTGCACTAAGTTTCTTAGTGTAAGGACCCTTTTTACCAACATAATAGTCTCAGTTCTGTTAGGAATTCCCATGGTTGCTAACTGAGAACTTGTTCTGTTATTGAGCACATTGACCATCCTGGTGGCAATTTCAGGCATATTGCCTAGAGCTGCCCTTGATCTCTGAATCTCCTTCTGTGCCTTTGTGATGAGCTCCAACTGCTCATGGATTGTGTCAATGTACTACCATTGGTCAGTAATAGACTGGCCAATATTAGCCCATAGTACTGTCTTGATCTCGGCCACCACTTTATCCAGTTGGAGCTCCTTTTCTAGCTCCTTTATCCTGTCTTTGAGGGCTTTTATTTCCCTGCCCTTTTCTGCCACAGTCTGCTTGGACTTGTCATATCTTTCATTGACTTTGGCTAGTTTCTCCCTGGCCTCATTCAATTCTGTCATTTGCGCTTCCAAGGCCTGGATCTCATTTCTCAGCTTTTGCATGTCCAGGCTTGGGGCCTGCTCTGTTGTTGGTGGTGGTGCTGAGGTGGATGTTGCTGCCTATTCTGTTTGTTGAGGAGGAGGAACAGTAGTTGGAGCAGTTTCCTCAAGGTTTATTACTTCAGGAGGAGGCTGGGAGGTCTGACCTTCTTCTCTTTGCTTCAAAGCTGCCTGTAATGTTGCCTGTGCAACCTCTGATTCTCCCAGCTTTTCTTGTGTCTGGATTAGCTGCTTATATAGAGACACCAGCAAGGCTGAGGCCTCTTGATCATGCCTCTGTTGGGAAACCTCATCTGTTTGAGGGTGAATTGTGGCTGGCATTTTGATCTTTCTCTTCAAAGTGGCCATGTCTGCATCCCTCAACTTCAATATTTCCTGTATGCCCTTGATATCCTTGGGATCATGCCCAATCTCTATAATTATGTCTTCTAAGGACCTTATTCTATTGTCCTTTGCTTGATAGGATGCTCCCTCCAACTCAAGTTGTGCAGTTGTATTATTAAGGCTATTTTCTAGCCTGTAATTGTCCAATGTTTTGTCTGCCAAGGAGGCATACACCATCTCACCCGTTTGCTTATGTAATTCAATTTTGTCCATCGGGTGGATGTCCTTGGCAAGGACCTCAAGATTGGTCCTTATATAATCTGCATGAGACTGGGGTTGTGCTACAGCTGGCAAGAAATGACTCATGATCATTTTGCCTTCACTAACATCATAAGCAGACATCAGTCTTTGCTGGTTAGTGGGAGCCATCTTCAACAAATGATTGTACAGTTGTATTTTTATGGGCTCATTCCTTTTCTTTATGTCTATGAACTGTTGTTTAATGCTCAGTTCACCCTCTCTCTGCTGGCTAGAGGAGCTGACTTCTCCTCCCACTGTTCTGTTCTGTTCCTCTTGGAAGGAACTTGCAGATGCTTCCCTGCTAGGTGGGCCCATGCCCAGAGACTGCCCTGTTGGCATTTCCTCTTCAGAGAAAGGATTCAATCTCTGTCTTTTCTCACCATGACTTATTGATGTGGTCAAGGGAGTCTCTCTGTCCCTTTTTCTGCTAGTATCCTCCTTTTGTGGAGTTTGGAGGATTGATGCATCAGCTGATGTTTCTTGCCTAGGAGGCACCGTGTTTTGTGCCTGCTGTTCCGTGAAAATTGGGGTCTCAACTGCCCCTTCTTGCTGTGGGGGCTACTCTTTGTCACGCTGCCCTTCTTCTTGCTGTAATTCCTGTTTTTGTTGTTGTTCTACCTGCTGCTGCTGTTGCTGCACCTTCTCATGAGGTGTCTGTTCGGTCTCCATTTCCTTTTCCTTGCCTTTGCTAGATATAGCTTCAGTGGCTTTGGGTGCTTGTTGATTTGCAGTCGAGGAGGATGCAACTACTCCTACTTGTGTGCTTGGAAGGGAAAACACCTGTGAACAAAGTTCAAGGTCAGCCATCTTCTTTAGATTCCTCACCGCTCTTTGATTCAGCTCTTCTTGTGTAACAGGCTCTTCTAGGGTTCCTCTCCTCCATTTTATTTGGTTTGCATGTTTTTCAATGTGAGGAATCTTTACATGATCATAGCCAGACAGCTTATATTTGAGCCTTCTCAAAGTTATGAAGTGATTGGGGTCATAAGGTTTCCAAAGGAAACTGGTTTGAAGGCCAAGGGACTCAAGCATCCTGTCTGCTTCTTTCCAACCTTCCTCCCTCTGGTTATAGACAAAGTGGCCAAGTTGGTTCCTGAATTTCAACTGTGCTTTCTTGCCTTTGCCTGAAAAGTGAAGCACATCAACATTGCCAAATTTCTTGAAATATTCTAGGGCAAACAGCCTCATAGGCACATATTTGGGTAGTCTGTAGGGAGGCAATTCACACCCATATATCCTGATGACGGTGTGGTTCTGGTAAAAGTACCAGTCCCCAATGTTGTATGATTTGGATAACTGCAGGATCCTTTGCATGTCATCAGTGAGCCTTGGAGGAGGTGAGCTCATCAACATTGACATAGCTGGGTGGATGAAGAGATCTATGAACTCACAATAAGTATAAGGAGACTCGAATCTACAGTGGAAAACAGAGGACCAATAGACCACTGATCTTGGATTGCCTTGGGCATCCACTCTTTTGATTGGAAAAGAGAACTTCTGATGTTGATGATATAAGATTAAGTGGTAAATGTAAGAGGTGTATCTGAACACTCTTTCTCTTGCCAGGTTCATTAGTTGCTCATGTATTTTGTCTGCTATATAGGTGGCATAGTCATAGCAGATAGGAGACTTGCCAGGAGCAAACATGAGCATCATTACCAGCACAGTTTTATCAACAAACTCAATTGAGTTGTAGCCCAAAATGGGACTAATCATGTCTGCAAGATCTCTGCCCAGTTGGTTGAGGTATACTTGATTGATAGGAGGATACTTCACAGAGTCAGAGTCAATGTACAGCTGATTCAATTTGGTGACCTGAGCATCTGTCATTCTGGCTCCTTGATTTATCAGGTCTACAAGTGATAGAGGGACCAGTTTCTTCTCAGTCCTGAAGCAGAGCATATCTTTGATAGCTTCTGGGGTGATATAAAACACAGCTGAGCCTTAAGGGTCAAGAACTGCCCTCTGAGTGGGGTCATAGTTTTCAGCACACAGGTGGATCAAATCAGGGAATTGTCTAACCTGAGGGAGCTTGAAAATAGGGAGGAAAGACTCCCATATGCCCAGCACATCTTTTCCAGTCTCATGCTTGGCTTTCAATTCATTAAGCAGGTGGATGTGGAACTTGGTCCTCATCAGCATTTCCTCTGAAATCTGATAGTCCATATCTGCCAGAGGTTGCCATTCCAATTGTCTCTGAGGGGCATTCAATGGGGCAACGTTTAATGCTATAGGAGCTACTGGTGGATCCATGATTTCTCCTAGGATTATGGATGGAGTTGCTATGCAGAGCAACACAAAGGAGTATTCTTCGACGGAGAAATGTGAATTATTTAGGGATAACAGATAAATGATCAGCTGCAGCAATTGAAATATTGCTTTAAGGTAGGGATAAGACTAATGTCTGGTCTGAGTCTTTCTTTTATAGCAAGTAGTGTAATTTGAGTAACTGGTTCGCGATTGCGCGAACAGAGTGCAGTCTTTGGAGGAATTTAGGCAAACAAGGCTCGGCTGATGATTTTCGACCTTTCAGATCTAAATGGGGACCAGGCTCAGGGATTTTGCCGGCGAATTTGCAAGTTTCTTCGTCTTTTAAGCTTTTTGAGGGAATTCGCAGACAAATTAGGCGCATGAAGGATTTATAAGGGTAAATACCTGGTAAACAGCGAGCAACGGTCACGAATGTATGCAGAAATGGCGCGCCGGAGGCCTCCAAATCGATTTCAGCAAGGTGGTGCAAGTTTGGACGTAAAAAATCATGCAGAGAAAGCAACAGCGCTTTGGCAAAAGTAAAAAAAACGCGAAAAATCGACCAAAATATGGACTTTTGGCATATTGGCGCGTTTTTTGGATGACGTCAGCATGACGTCATCAGGTGGGGTCAAAGTCGGATGACGTCAGCATGACGTCACCGGGTGAGGTGGCAGGCTGTGATTGGTCCACGGATATGATGAAGTGGCAGACATATCAGCGCGGGGGCGGACGAAGGAGCTGACGCGACGGCGGGGTGGCACTGACGTGGGTCTGACGTGGTTGTGACGTTGGCCGGGCGGATCGACCGAAACCGGAAGCGGTTAGCGGTTTCTCATCGCACCGCTTTTGATACGGAAGGGGAATTGTCAGGCGTACCTCCGATAAGCTGTGGGGATGATGCGTGGCGGAGGCCTGACGTCACCCTCTGACAGATATCAGAAGGTATCTGTCGGACGTCGGGGCCGGTCCGATATGGATGAGGACCGTCGGATCAAAGAGGTCCGATCCGACGGCTGACGGATCAGTGAGGTGATCGGACAATACGGAAGGGGGCGGGATTATTTTAATATTTCTTTCGGGATTTGTGCTTGGCGGAAACCCTTTGGGATATGGCGGATTATAATGGTTTTCCAATGTAAAAATAATGCGGCCCCGACACTTTGGATAAGCGAATAAAAGTGGGTTTTGATGTTTATTTTGCAATTTAAAGCGGGTATGGGTAAAAAAGGTCTTTTACAAGGTTTTCTTTAGCAAATGAAGGTTTTAATGGACCAAATGAATTCAGAAGAGGGGAGGGGGGTTAGACTTAGGTTTATCAAAGTGACCAGATGTCATTTTGATCCCTGACAGAGAACATATGGCTATAATGCCAAGGGGAGGGATATTTATACAATGCTTGGGGTTTATACACCATGGTGTTATAATACTAGGGAAAGGGTAAAATAGGGGTTTATATAATAAAGTTAGAAATTAATATGGATGAAAGGAGTGGATGAGGGGAGATAATACTAAGTTTATTTGAAAATAACTTAGCTTAGGGAGTAGATCAAAATGAAAAGAGTTTTAGACAAGAAATGTGGCTTTTAAAGGACTAAGAACCACCATAAAACCACCAATTCTTCCATGAATCTCAACTGATGATGGGATATTAGTAATGAATGAAAAAAGGGGAAAATTTGGGAAGTTAGACATGCTTCTTTGCTTGCTGCAACCTGATAGAGAAGAAGGACTTCTCAATCCATTGATTTTGCTTTGTGAAAATAGGTTAGCACACCTTCAACTGTAAGGAATGACACTTCTGCAACCCCATCTGCCTACCCATCTACCTGCCTAGCATTTTTTTTATTTCTTCTTGGAGGGTGCACTTAGGCTTGCAGACCCTTATTTGCCTTTTCTTTTCTTTGGCTTTTTCCTTTTGATTTTCTATCTAATTCTACCCTTATTGCTTCCAAGGTCCCAGATTAAGCAGTTGGGAGCCTTACTTTCTCTACCTGAGCTACTTGTCTGCCAAGATTAAACAGTTTGGACAGACTTCCTTCTCTATTCTACAACTGGAAATTTAAAACATGGCATGATCCAGATTAGGCTGTTGGACCATCCATCAAAATTGAGCCCACATCAAGCTATATACAAACCTTGTCTCCTCATGGAAATATGGGATCTTTGCATCATCAAAGCAGAGCATATTTGGACCTTTCTTTGCCAATCATGAAATATGAAACCTATTGGTATAGGTAGCTAACAGTGGCTCCACATGGGGATGGTTTTTCATTAGAAAGACCAAGAACAGCAGGTCAGATTGCCTTGGCCCTTGACTGCTTTTACCAAAACTTGAAGTATGCTGCTTTGAAATGCCAAAATTGTGCTCTTCTTTCTTGGTAGATCTCTGAACCTATTTACCTTTTGCTGATAGATAAGAAGACTTGAGAAGCTGCATTTTTACATCTTAACAGAAAATAATATATACATCTGAATATGTACAAGGGAAACTCAGGCTGCACTTATGGGTAGTAGTCAAAATAGTGCTTCAGCATCCTGCCATTCACAGGACCTTCATCCAAATCAGTTTCATTAAGACTTTTAAGGAAATAAGTGTTGTTTCCTTGTACTGCTTGGACAACAAATGGTCCTCTCCAAAGGGAATCAAATTTTCCATGTTTTCCTTTATCTTCCCTTCTTGAATCCCACTTGAGGACTTTGTCACCGATGTTGAAATCTTCTGCCTTAGTTCTTCTGTCAAAGGCCTTCTTTAATTTTTCTTGTAGAACTTGAACTCTGCTGTACACTTGATCTCTAGTTTGCTGCAAGCATATTATTTGATTTATCCTTCTTTGCATATCATTTGGTTCAGCTTGGCTTTCTTGAAGAAGTTTCATAACAGGAACTCCTAATGATGAAGGGAATTTGGCTTCTAATCCATAAACCAACTCATATGGGCTGGTCCCAATTGATCTCTTGGTTGTTAGTCTATCTGCCCATAGGGCATTCACAAGTTTCTTATGCCAATTCTTTTTGTTCTCTTCTAGCACTTTCTTTATAATGTTTACCAGGATTTTATTTGATGACTCAGCAAGGCCATTTCCTTGGGGATAGTATGTAGTAGAGTGGCCTAAGGTAATGTGAAATTTGTGACAGAAGTTCACCATTTTCTTAGATCTGAAAGTAGCAGCATTGTCTGTTATTATTTTGTCAGGACAGCCAAATCTAGCCAATATGTTATTTTCCAAAAACTGAATGATTGTTGAATCATTTGCTTGTCTGCATGGAACAGCTTCAATCCACTTAGTGAAGTAGTCTGTGGCTGTTAAGATCCATCTATGTTGGCCTGAAGATGAGGGATGAATTTCCCCAATGAAATCCAAGCCCCATTGTTGAAAAGGTCTCTCTGTTGCAATAGGCCTTAAGGGAAGTGGCAGTAACTGTCTCTTTCCCTCAAACACTTGACATTTATGACATGAGGTAGTGAATTTCTTGACATCAGAGAACATGGTGGGCCAGTAGTAACCAGCTCTCAGTGTTTTATCCACAGTGGACTTCCAATACAAGTGTCCACCACAGTCACCTGCATGAAATTATTTTATGATATTGTTAGTCTCATTCTCAATTAAACAGTTCAGCAATATTCCTTCATGGTTTTTCCAAAGTAAATTGCCATCCATCACACAGAATTTTGAAGCTTTCATTTTTAGGAACCTACTTTTAGTTCTGGACAGCCCTGGGGGAGCACACAGGTTTTGTAACACATAACATATATCAGAATACCAGGGGGATTGTTCAAAGGCTACATTGATCTTTGGAGTCGCCAGCTCCGATTCACTGTCCAGCTGGTTGATGTCTAAGGCTTGGAAATTTGCTTCTGTCATTAGTTTGGCCAAACCTTGCCCTTTTATTAGCTTTGTAGGTTTTATCTCAATATCAAATTCCAAAATGTTGGCAATCCACTTTCCTCTTCTGCCCTCTAAATTTTCTTGGGTGAGAATGTCTTTGACAATAGGACTTGGCACATAAGCTATAACATGGGAATAAAGGATGTAGATCCTAAAGTCTTTGATGGCCTTGACCAAAGCATAAGCTTGTTTCTCCATGATTTGGTATTTTAGGGGAGCATCTCTAAGAGCTCTACTAAAGAAAGCAATGGGTTTCTCGTTTCCTTGGTCATCTTTCTGTAATAAAACAACAGCAATAGTATGCTGGGAGGCAAAAGAGAAAATGATAAATTCTCTGTCAAATTGAGGATTGGTCAAGACTGGGGTTTGGGTAAGGGCCATTTTTATACCTTCAAAGGCTTGATTTGCTTCAACTGTCCATTTCACTTTTGAATCCTTTTTTAGCATGTTATTTAGCAATCTGATCAATTCTGCTAAGTTTGGGATAAACCTTCTCAAGAAATTGATTTTTCCCAAGAATCCTTGCAATTCTTTGATATTTCTTGGGTGGGGCATTTGTAAGATAGCCTGTATCCTGTCTGGATCTATCCTAATGCCATCTTTAGAAATGATGTGGCCCAATAGTTTACCTTCCTCTAAACCAAACAGGGATTTCTTGGGATTCAATGAAATTCCATATTTCCTGCATGTTAAGAAGATCTGCCTCAAGTGTTTCAAATGTTCTTGGTCAGATTTTGAGAAGGGTGTGAGGTCATCCAAATAAATGACAAGGAAGTCATGAATCTCTTTGGCAAAAGCAATATCCATTGCTCTTTGAAAAGTTGCCCCTGCATTTTTCAATCCAAAAGGCATTTTTACATATTTGAAAGTTCCCCATGGGGTTGTAAATGCAGTTTTGTCTTGATCATCAGGGTGTACTAAGATTTGATTAAAGCCTGAGAATCCATCAAGTAATGAGATCCTTGAGGCCCCTACCACTCTTTGGAGAATGTGATCCATCTTGGGTAAGGGATAGTTGTCTTTGAGGGATACTTGGTTCAGATTTCTTAGATCCACACACAGCCTTATTTCACCAGTTTTCTTTCTTGTAGGGACTAAGTTTGAAATCCACTCAGAGAATCTGATTGGTGCTATGATGCCTTCCTTGAACATTTTCTGTACCTCTTGTTCCATTGCTGGGAGAAGCATAGGATTGATTCTCCTCAATTTTTGTTTAAAGGGTTTTTGATCAGGCTTGAGAGGGATAGTATGCTGGATAACAGAGGTATCATAGGACTTTAGATCCTCATAACTCCATGCAAAGACATCATGGAACTCTTTAAAGAGGTCAATGTATTTAGGCTTTTGATCAGGAGGTAAAGATGCAGACAATTTTATTATTTTGGGCTTGTCAATGGTACCAATGTTGCATTCTTCAATGGCTGCATTTAAGGGCTGCATTTTTGGTTTTCTGGGAATATCATTTGAATCAAAGATGTCCTCTAGTGGAGTTAGGCCCGTTGGCAGAAAATTGTCTTTCAGCTGCATGATTTCAGCTTCAGCATTGGCCACTTCTTCACAACTGATTGGTTGAATTTGCTGAATGTTTTCCTTGTTGAAAATGGTTGGA
Organism: Pinus tabuliformis; assembly: GCA_031772625.1. Lineage (NCBI taxonomy): Eukaryota > Viridiplantae > Streptophyta > Pinopsida > Pinales > Pinaceae > Pinus > Pinus tabuliformis. The sequence goes on along the minus strand of CM062805.1, from coordinate 851,250,079 downwards.
TGTAGTATTTGTTTTGCTGTTCTAGGTGATATTGGGTGGTTAGTCTGTTCAAACTGTATTTGTGATTGACTTGCTCTTTCAAGTATTTGTGATTGACTTGCTCTTTCAGTGTCAATATTTAGTCCAGCAAATTCTTGTTGTAAGGTCAAGAAGTTGTTTATTTGTGCATCATCTTCAAATACCTGCCAGTCTTTGACATTGTTTGGGACAGAAGGTCTGTGTTTTACCTCAGCTGTAAAGCAATGATGGGGCTCAAAAGGCAGCTTGCAGGTACTCGCAAATGTGGCTAAACTATGAGCATGAAGATTATGGGTCCTAGAAATTTTGGTGATTTGGAATTCAGAGAAGAATTTTAATACTTCAGCAACAGCAGACCTATAAGACCTAAGTCTTTTGTCATTAGTGACAAAATTTCCCTTCACTTGTTGGATAACTAAATCTGAATCTCCCATGATTGAAACCCTGGCAGCTTGCAAGAACTTTACTAACTTGAGGCCTAGTAATAGAGCTTCATATTCTGCCATGTTATTAGTACATCTGAAGTTTAATCTATAGGCTCTGCCTTCTGCATGACTGTTTTCTTTATTGTGTACCCAAACTCCGGCTCCTGCCCCTAATTTGTTGACTGAGCCATCAAATTCAAGGAACCATAGAATATCTTGTTGTGCAGGAGATTTAATGATCTGTTCATGGGCTGGCAATGTAAGTTGAAGTTCTGGTTTTTCATTTGGATTGTCTTCTAGGACAGTCTCATCATTTGATTGAATATGCTTGACAACTAGAGCAGCAGCAGTGTCTAGTGATTGATTGACTGTTGTTTCATGGGTGGTAGTTCTTTCATTAGTGTCTTCCTCTTGTATGAGTATCTTGGTTTCAATATCATTTTTTGAGAGAGTTGTGCTGTCATTGAAGAGAATGTATGAGTCTATGTCTGAATGGACAGCATATATGGGAAAGTTTTGAGGCTTTTCTTCACTGCTGACCATGTATTTCATGAGTGTTTCTCTGTATAGTCTTTTTGGTTGCCCAAAAACAGAGATGGTAGCATATGACATGTCTAACTGCAGGGAACCTTGAAGTTTAGCCCCCCATGACCTTGATAACAGCATCCCATACTTGGGTGGGATGTCAGCAACTACAACATCCATTAGAATTGTTTTGTTTGGGTACTGAACAAGAGACACACACAGATCTTTTATTAGACCTAAGCACTTGACTTGGCTAGAATCAAAGGAGAACAGGTCCTTGTATGGTCTGGTAATATCCAGGTTTAGTCTTTCCATGACTGATTTGGGCATTAGGTTGTGAGAGGCACCTGAGTCAAACATTGCATTGTGTAATATCTTGTCATGAATATGTAGGCTGACATAGAAAGGCAAAATGCCTACACCTGCTGTCTTTCCATCCACCTCTGGGCCAAAAAGTAGCTCTGGGGTATCATCCAACACATTAACATCGTCTTTGTTGCTAGTAAGTTGGAGGGATTTCCTGATTTGTTGTTTGTAAATGCTGTGTTTGGCTAATTCTGAGAGAGGAATTGCTATCTTTAATTTACTAATTTCCGTTTCTAGGTCAAAGGATTTTTCAGATTGGGTCTTTTGGCCATGGATGGCATTCCTTTCCTTGTTCACTAACTCTTCTTCTTGATTCTTATCCTGATTTTGAGGCTTGTCTTTTTTACTCATCTCTTGAGGAGTAACATTTAAATTAGGGTGAGAGGATGAAGTAGCCATAGGCTGCTGTTTTAAGGACAATGGTTCAGCGATCTCTTCAATAATTACTTCTTCTGCAGGTGAATTTGTTTTGTCATTAGGCTCTGTGACTATGGCTTTTTTAGGCTGCTGATTATCCTTTATCTTTTCAGGCTGATTTATATTCACAGTTCTGCTCCTTAGCTTGTATTGTTTATGGACTTCATAAACAGCAATGTCATAGCCTTGTTTAAAGTCAAAGGATTCACCTGATTTGATTGGGAACAACTTGATTACCTCATCCTCATGGTCTTCTTGTGTTAAGAAGACTTGACTTTCACCATCCAAACCCATCAAATTAATCTGAGAATCTTCATTGGGTTCACTTGATGTGGAAGTTTCAGCATAGTTTTCTTGGAAAGGGGGTCTTATGTCTTGGTCAACACTGGTCTTGCCAACGTTTGGGTTTTGAGTTCTTCTAAAATTTGGATTCCTAGGAGGGTTGTTTTGTGGTGCTTCCCATGATGATTTTCTCTCAACCGATTCCACTCTATCCCCCAATCTCTTCATACCGGTGAGTATTGCATCCAGTTTTTGATCAAAGGCTGAGGGTTCTTCTTTGAAAGCAGTCCTCTTTTCCAACCTTGCTCTGTTTCTTTTGGAAATCAGGTTAGCTTCCACTGTGACAGCAACCCTTTGGGCCTCTGCAAGGGTTTGAGGGTCTCTTTCCTTTAACTGATAGGCCATGTCAGGGTCAAAACCATCAGGGAATTTGTACAAAGCTAAATCAGGAGGGGGTCTTAAATTTTGTGGGATTGCGTTATATACATTGTTGAATCTTGCACAATACTCCAAGACAGACTCTTGGGGACCTCTTTTGATAGTGTCATATTCCCCAAGTATGTGCAGAGGATCTTTCTTTTTCTCCCATCTGTTAGTAAAGGCTTGATACAGCTCATCAGGAGTTGTGATGGAATTTGCATTCAGGGATCTAAACCAAGTTCTTACATCCCCAGTGAGGCTTTGAACAAACATCCTCATTCTCACACTGTCATCATCTATTTCATAGGTCTCAAAATGGTCTTGCATCCTTTTGGCATGCTGAACAGCTGTCAAAGGGCCATTGGAGTCAAAATATGAGATTTTGGTTTGGTAGTCCTGGGGTAGAGCTGCAGCATTAGCTGGTATTTGCAAGGGTGCATATCTGTTAGCCATATTCACAGGGTTTAAGGGGTTGACAGGGATGAATGGGACCGGGGTGACTGGTATAACAGGGTTAATGGGAGGGGTAGAAACTAGGATGTTGGTTAAAGGAGTATGTGTAGTGGATGAAGGTGTGAAAGGAGGGTTGTGAGATGTAGAAGGGGAACTGGGGGAATCAAGGGTAGATCGAAACAGAACCTTGATTGGAGTTGGAACAAGGTTTGGATAACCTGTTTCAGGAGTTGAATCAGCAAGAATTTGTTGTCCCTGCTGCTTCCTGATGATCCTAGGGATTATATTAGGATTTTCAAAAACAGCTGGTGGTTCTGGGTCAGGATTTGACCTAGTATGTCTGGTTTTCCTTTTAGGAGCCAGTTTCTAAACTTGTTTTTGGTATTTTGCAGGATATTTTTGTGTCTACGGAGGCCAGACAAGATTTTGAACTTACTGTATATTTTCCAAAGCTAGCAGCAAAGGGAATGGGCAGCTTTCAAGCGATAAACAGAAATTAGAAAATCTTGAGGAACTCCCCAGTGGAGTCGCCAATTATGTTAACACCCAGGTTGTTCCCTATGACTCCCAAGGGAATACGGCCGGGGTAACCACTAACCAATCTTTGGATTACAGTTTCTAGCCAAACTGTAATCAGAGAGGGCTCTCTCTTTATAATTTGTCTCTGTTCTGATAGTGTTTTAGGCTAGCTATTATGCTCAAGTTTTTGGTTTATGTTTTGGTTGAAGGACTTCTTTCAGTGCTTAAGATGTAGTGTTCAGACAGTAGTATATCATTGGGCAATGGAGTCTAGAGCTGTGAAATGTTTTGAAATGCTGGAGCGAGAATGTTCAGACTGCAGGGCCTATTGGGTATCTCAACAAACAAAATTTAAACTTAGGTGGTGATGTATGGTCAGCCAACAGAAAGCAATTAAGAATTCTCCATTAAGCTGGTGATGTGAAAGTGAAACATGTTGCTAAGGAGAAAACTTGAATTCCTGAAACAAAGGTCACTGTGAAAGATATATTCTGATAGTGTAGCAATTAAGAATTACACTTATCAAGATTATAGCTGAAGAAAACATTCATTAAAAACATAGATTGAGCTCAGGGTATTGCATGAATAAATCCTGAAGGCTATTCTTTTTCTTTGTTGCTAAATACTTAGAAATTAGAAACATATATGGATTGTGAAAGATTGAAACACGTAACAAAGAGAGTTACAGAAAAACTTATTGTATTGTGAGGTACACAGGAATCCTGTAGTTTTCAACAAACACCAGAACGCATTCAACACTTCAGAACTTTGAGAAATTCCATCACTTTCTTTATTAAACTCTGAAAGGATTACAGCATAAGAACTTCTTCAAGAGAAACCAACAACAACCCCTACAGGCTTATGCGAGGGGCAAATATATACAAATGGTAATACAAAATATCTATGGCGTTGAGTCATCTGAGAAATAAATATTTCACCAACTTTGTACATAACAGCAGATAAAAAGTTATTGTTGTCTTCAATACATCATAAATGTTCATTTACATCAGTCAGAAGATATTTTGGCCTTTGGAGGCCACTGAGTCGGTTGGAATGATCTGCTTTAAATGCTGGAAAATGCGCTGATGTGGCTGCTCCGCTGTAACTTTTCGGCCCTGTCACCTGTAGCTGTCCATCTTGACTTGCTGGCCGAGACTTCTGCTGAGTTGGCTCAGCTTGTATCTTTTCCTGCATGCTGATTTTACTAGCTTTTCCTGTGCATGCCACCTTGTATTTTTTGATGCAAAACTCGAAGAATGGCTTCCTGGTCTATAGGATCATTTGTATTGCCTTTGTCCACCATTCCTGTGTGGGTAGTTGATGCCTGAGAATTGCCTCCATAGTCTCATCTGCCTCTGTGTATTTATAAAAGTTAGGAGGCACTTCAAACAGGTGTTTTATCTCATTCATTATAAAGAATAAATTCTCTACTCTGTTGTAGAGACTTTGCCCTGTAGCTGGCCCTGTTTCTTCTGAGGTGCTGGGCCTTTCAGTGATCTGACTTGTGGCAAATGTATTGACCCTCTTGGCATACTACTCATGGGTCAGCAGTTTCCCTGCACTGTTCAGTAAGCCAGGGAGACCTCGGTTCTGTAATACCACAAATTTGTCCATAAATCTGTTTACCTCGGTCTGCATGTCTTGGGTCCTTCTCTCCAATGTCTGCACTAAGTTTCTTAGTGTAAGGACCCTTTTTACCAACATAATAGTCTCAGTTCTGTTAGGAATTCCCATGGTTGCTAACTGAGAACTTGTTCTGTTATTGAGCACATTGACCATCCTGGTGGCAATTTCAGGCATATTGCCTAGAGCTGCCCTTGATCTCTGAATCTCCTTCTGTGCCTTTGTGATGAGCTCCAACTGCTCATGGATTGTGTCAATGTACTGCCATTGGTCAGTAATAGACTGGCCAATATTAGCCCATAGTACTGTCTTGATCTCGGCCACCACTTTATCCAGTTGGAGCTCCTTTTCTAGCTCCTTTATCCTGTCTTTGAGGGCTTTTATTTCCCTGCCCTTTTCTGCCACAGTCTGCTTGGACTTGTCATATCTTTCATTGACTTTGGCTAGTTTCTCCCTGGCCTCATTCAATTCTGTCATTTGTGCTTCCAAGGCCTGGATCTCATTTCTCAGCTTTTGCATGTCCAGGCTTGGGGCCTGCTCTGTTGTTGGTGGTGGTGCTGAGGTGGATGTTGCTGCCTGTTCTGTTTGTTGAGGAGGAGGAACAGTAGTTGGAGCAGTTTCCTCAAGGTTTATTACTTCAGGAGGAGGCTGGGAGGTCTGACCTTCTTCTCTTTGCTTCAAAGCTGCCTGTAATGCTGCCTGTGCAGCCTCTGATTCTCCCAGCTTTTCTTGTGTCTGGATTAGCTGCTTATATAGAGACACCAGCAAGGTTGAGGCCTCTTGATCATGCCTCTGCTGGGAAACCTCATCTGTTTGAGGGTGAATTGTGGCTGGCGTTTTGATCTTTCTCTTCAAAGCGGCCATGTCTGCATCCCTCAACTTCAATATTTCCTGTATGCCCTTGATATCCTTAGGATCATGCCCAATCTCTATAATTATGTCTTCTAAGGACCTTATTCTATTGTCCTTTGCTTGAGAGGATGCTCTCTCCAACTCAAGTTGTGCAGCTGTATTATTAAGGCTATTTTCTAGCCTGTAATTGTCCAATGTTTTGTCTGCCAAGGAGGCATACACCATCTCACCCGTTTGCTTATGTAATTCAATTTTGTCCATCGGGTGGATGTCCTTGGAAAGGACCTCAAGATTGGTCCTTATATAATCTGCAGGAGACTGGGGTTGTGCTACAGCTGGCAAGAAATGACTCATGATCATTTTGCCTTCACTAACATCATAAGCAGACATCAGTCTTTGCTGGTTAGTGGGAGCCATCTTCAACAAATGATTGTACAGTTGTATTTTTATGGGCTCATTCCTTTTCTTTATGTCTATGAACTGTTGTTTAATGCTCAGTTCACCCTCTCTCTGCTGGCTAGAGGAGCTGACTTCTCCTCCCACTGTTCTGTTCTGTTCCTCTTGGAAGGAACTTGCAGATGCTTCCCTGCTAGGTGGGCCCATGCCCAGAGACTGCCCTATTGGCATTTCCTCTTCAGAGAAAGGATTCAATCTCTGTCTTTTCTCACCATGACTTATTGATGTGGTCAAGGGAGTCTCTCTGTCCCTTTTTCTGCTAGTATCCTCCTTTTGTGGAGTTTGGAGGATTGATGCATCAGCTGATGTTTCTTGCCTAGGAGGCACCGTGTTTTGTGCCTGCTGTTCCGTGAAAATTGGGGTCTCAACTGCCCCTTCTTGCTGTGGGGGCTGCTCTTTGTCATGCTGCCCTTCTTCTTGCTGTAATTCCTGTTGTTGTTGTTGTTCTACCTGCTGCTGCTGTTGCTGCACCTTCTCATGAGGTGGCTGTTCGGTCTCCATTTCCTTTTCCTTGCCTTTGCTAGATATATCTTCAGTGGCTTTGGGTGCTTGCTGATTTGCAGTCGAGGAGGATGCAACTGCTCCTACTTGTGTGCTTGGAAGGGAAAACACCTGTGAACAAAGTTCAAGGTCAGCCATCTTCTTTAGATTCCTCACCGCTCTTTGATTCAGCTCTTCTTGTGTAACAGGCTCTTCTAGGGTTCCTCTCCTCCATTTTATTTGGTTTGCATGTTTTTCAATGTGAGGAATCTTTACATGATCATAGCCAGACAGCTTATATTTGAGCCTTCTCAAAGTTATGAAGTGATTGGGGTCATAAGGTTTCCAAAGGAAACTGGTTTGAAGGCCAAGGGACTCAAGCATCCTGTCTGCTTCTTTCCAACCTTCCTCCCTCTGGTTATAGACAAAGTGGCCAAGTTGGTTCCTGACTTTCAACTGTGCTTTCTTGCCTTTGCCTGAAAATTGAAGCACATCAACATTGCCAAATTGCCTGAAATATTCTAGGGCAAACAGCCTCATAGGCACATATTTGGGTAGTCTGTAGGGAGGCAATTCACACCCATATATCCTGATGACGGTGTGGTTCTGGTAAAAGTACCAGTCCCCAATGATGTATGATTTGGATAACTGCAGGATCCTTTGCATGTCATCAGTGAGCCTTGGAGGAGGTGAGCTCATCAACATTGACATAGCTGGGTGGATGAAGAGATCTATGAACTCACAATAAGTATAAGGAGACTCGAATCTACAGTGGAAAACAGAGGACCAATAGACCACTGATCTTGGATTGCCTTGGGCATCCACTCTTTTGATTGGAAAAGAGAACTTCTGATGTTGATGATATAAGATTAAGTGGTAAATGTAAGAGGTGTATCTGAACACTCTTTCTCTTGCCAGGTTCATTAGTTGCTCATGTATTTTGTCTGCTATATAGGTGGCATAGTCATAGCAGATAGGAGACTTGCCAGGAGCAAACATGAGCATCATTACCAACACAGTTTGATCAACAAACTCAATTGAGTTGTAGCCCAAAATGGTACTAATCATGTCTGCAAGATCTCTGCCCAGTTGGTTGAGGTATACTTGACTGATAGGAGGATACTTCACAGAGTCAGAGTCAATGTACAGCTGATTCAATTTGGTGACCTGAGCATCTGTCATTCTGGCTCCTTGATTTATCAGGTCTACAAGTGATAGAGGGACCAGTTTCTTCTCAGTCCTGAAGCAGAGCATATCTTTGATAGCTTCTGGGGTGATATAAAACACAGATGAGCCTGAAGGGTCAAGAACTGCCCTCTGAGTAGGGTCATAGTTTTCAGCACACAGGTGGATCAAATCAGGGAATTGTCTAACCTGAGGGAGCTTGAAAATAGGGAGGAAAGACTCCCATATGCCCAGCACATCTGTTCCAGTCTCATGCTTGGCCTTCAATTCATTAAGCAGGTGGATGTGGAACTTGGTCCTCATCAGCATTTCCTCTGAAATCTGATAGTCCATATCTGCCAGAGGTTGCCATTCCAATTGTCTCTGAGGGGCATTCAATGGGGCAACGTTTAATGCTATAGGAGCTACTGGTGGATCCATGATTTCTCCTAGGATTATGGATGGAGTTGCTATGCAGAGCAACACAAAGGAGTTTTCTTCGACGGAGAAATGTGAATTATTCAGGGATAAAGGATAAATGATCAGCTGCAGCAATTGAAATACTGCTTTAAGGTAGAGATAAGACTAATGTCTGGTCTGAGTCTTTCTTTTATAGCAAGTAGGTGTAATTTGAGTAACTGGTTCGCGATTGCGCGAACAGAGTGCAGTCTTTGGTGGAATTTAGGCAAACAAGGCTCGGCTGATGATTTTCGACCCTTCAGATGTAAATGGGGACTAGGCTCAGGGATTTTGCCGGCGAATTTGCAAGTTTCTTCGTCTTTTAAGCTTTTTGAGGGAATTCACAGACAAATTAGGTGCATGAAGGATTTATAAGGGTAAATACCTGGTAAACAGCGAGCAACGGTCACGAATGTATGCAAAAATGGCGCGCCGGAGGCCTCCAAATCGATTTCAGCAAGGTGGTGCAAGTTTGGACGTAAAAAATCATGCAGAGAAAGCAACATCGCTTTGGCAAAAGTAAAAAAAACGTGAAAAATCGACCAAAATATGGACTTTTGGCATATTGGCGCGTTTTTTGGATGACGCCAGCATGACGTCATCAGGTGGGGTCAAAGTCGGATGACGTCAGAATGACGTCACCGGGTGAGGTGGCAGGCTGTGATTGGTCCACGGATATGATGAAGTGGCAGACATATCAGCGCGGCGGCGGACGAAGGAACTGACGCGACGGCGGGGTGGCACTGACGTGGGTCTGACGTGGTTGTGACGTTGGCCGGGCGGATCGACCGAAACCAGAAGCGGTTAGCGGTTTCTCATCGCACCGCTTTTGATACGGAAGGGGCATTGTCAGGCGTACCTCCGATAAGCTGTGGGGATGATGCGTGGCGGAGGCCTGACGTCACCCTTTGACAGATATCGGAAGGTATCTGTCGGACGTCGGGGCCGGTCCGATATGGATGAGGACCGTCGGATCAAAGAGGTCCGATCCGACGGCTGACGGATCAGTGAGGTGATCGGACAATACGGAAGGGGGCGGGATTATTTTAATATTTCTTTCGGGATTTGTGCTTGGCGGAAACCCTTTGGGATATGGCGGATTATAATGGTTCTCCAATGTAAAAATAATGCGGCCCTGACACTTTGGATAAGCGAATAAAAGTGGGTTTTGATGTTTACTTTGCAATTTAAAGCGGGTATGGGTAAAAAAGGTCTTTTACAAGGTTTTCTTTAGCAAATGAAGGTTTTAATGGGCCAAATGAATTCAGAAGAGGGGAGGGGGGTTAGACTTAGGTTTATCAAAGTGACCAGATGTCATTTTGATCCCTGACAGAGAACATATGGCTATAATGCCAAGGGGAGGGATATTTATACAATGCTTGGGGTTTATACACCATGGTGTTATAATACTAGGGAAAGTGTAAAATAGGGGGTTTATATAATAAAGTTAGAAATTAATATGGATGAAAGGAGTGGATGAGGGGAGATAATACTAAGTTTATTTGAAAATAACTTAGCTTAGGGAGTAGATCAAAATGAAAAGAGTTTTAGACAAGAAATGTGGCTTTTAAAGGACTAAGAACCACCATAAAACCACCAATTCTTCCATGAATCTCAACTGATGATGGGATATTAGTAATGAATGAAAAAAGGGGAGAATTTGGGAAGTTAGACATGCTTCTTTTCTTGCTGCAACCTGATAGAGAAGAAGGACTTCTCAATCCATTGATTTTGCTTTGTGAAAATAGGTTAGCACACCTTCAACTGTAAGGAATGACACTTCTGCAACCCCATCTGCCTACCCATCTACTTGCCTAGCATTTTTTTTATTTCTTCTTGGAGGGTGCACTTAGGCTTGCAGACCCTTATTTGCCTTTTCTTTTCTTTGGCTTTTTCCTTTTGATTTTCTATCTAATTCTACCCTTATTGCTTCCAAGGTCCCAGATTAAGCAGTTGGGAGCCTTACTTTCTCTACCTGAGCTACTTGTCTGCCAAGATTAAACAGTTTGGACAGACTTCCTTCTCTATTCTACAACTGGAAATTTAAAACATGGCATGATCCAGATTAGGCTGTTGGACCATCCATCAAAATTGAGCCCACATCAAGCTATATACAAACCTTGTCTCCTCATGGAAATATGGGATCTTTGCATCATCAAAGCAGAGCATATTTGGACCTTTCTTTGCCAATCATGAAATATGAAACCTATTGATATAGGTAGCTAACGGATCTATACTTTTATGTCGCTATGGTTGTAGTCAAGCCTTCCTTGACCTCGCATGTGTGACTATAGTTGCTTCAGAAGTTTCCTCCTTTACTTCATTTTTTTGTCTTCTTATTACACTACCCTTGTAGCCTTCATCCTTGTCTTCTCTTCATCCTTTTTATCCTTCTTCTTGCTTGCAAATTTTAGAGTGAAGTTGTACATTGTATGAGGAATGGACAACCTCTATAAATAGAAGTTTTTCCCTCCTCTTTAGGGTGACTTGACTATCCTTTAGGATGACATGATAGTTACACTAAAATTCATCGTTTATCCATTGTTTTGCTACTTGGAGACTTCTTTGATGCTATGAGAGGATTTGACTATGCTTGAATATGTTCCCATGACCTTGTACATTAACATACATGATGTAACATGCCCTCAAAGGGTCTCATTATAATTACATTTTGACTTTGACTTTCTAGAAGCACTTTAAAATGTGCTTGACCTATTTTCAATGAGCAAGAAACTCATTAAAAAATATTACAAAAATAATTGCTCTTTTCTTGAATAAATACAAATATCAAAATTACATTTATCAAGACCTAGTCTAGTTACATTTCCTTCAACACTCCCTCTTAACTAGGGAAGTATTCATACAATATTACAAGGTGTTTGGCAATTTTCAATCTTGAAGGATTCACATAAGAGAAACCAGATTTGCAATCCATCTGTTATAGCATCATATCCATCAGCGTTATCATAGTGCAAGGCCTTGACTAACAACTCCATCTCTTTATGATACCATGAACTACAATGTTGGTGAGACCAATGATTTATAGACACCTTCATCATTGTCTCTCAAGGTACATACCCACCTGAGTGTTCACTAAGTATGACCTTCTAAGACTATTCTTATCTTGGGTACCTAGCCCCCAAAGAATATCGGTCCTCTTTCCTTCTGTTGTCTTAGATTCCCTACACATCCTCAAAGAGTATCGGATGTGAGATGATTACCTAATCCTCCCATTCTTTCTTCCTAATTGAAGACAAGAATGTTGTGTCTATCTCGTGTCCACATTTCCATTCGTGGCCTTCATCTAAACTTATGGTTGTTAGTCCTAGTCTAGTGCATGACCCATGAAATGGAAAACACAATTGTCACTCCTTTGTAATCAGGGGTGATCCAAAAACTCCCTCTTGATCGGGAACTTGTCAGAGCTCCCTATTAACTGGAGACTCTTTCCTTCATCATCAAATTCTTCTTTGTGGGTCCTTTCACTTCTTCATCTCCTTTCTTTCTTGATGTCATGAAGTCTTTGTTCAAACTTATTCTAGGTAGGGCACCATCCATTGATAACTTTCCTTCTTTGTTTTTCATGCCATTGCTTCGTGGAAAGTGACTATCAGGTTTTCTTGTAAGCTTAGCTACTCCTTTTTCATCTTTTCCATGCTTCAGAATACTCTTCTCATGGATGCTTCATAGTACTTTCTGGATTACATGCTTTGACCTAGTAGCGCATCATGACTTCATCCTGATATTTCTTTTTTTTTTGTTGGGTGGCTTCTTCATCACAACATCTCTATGGAGTACAATCATTTATCTGCACCTTTTTTATCTCCATGTCCTTCATAGGTGTCAAGGGTCCTTTCTTCCTTTATCAAAGTTGTCATGCCTTCTTTTGGGAGATATATTTCAAGGCATTTTGTTAGATAGTGATTCTTGGTGATCATGGTGTTCTTCACATGCATGATCTCTTTCTTCATTGCTTGTCCTCAGATAGATAGGCCAACCATCTAATTCTTCTTGTAAGAGTATTCCTTCATAGATTTCTTTATGGACTTGTCAACGTTTCTTCTTGCTTATTGGTCAGCAATATTATGCTCTTTATGTGAGCACATTTTTTTGTTGACCTTTATCGCATTGTAGTGCATGCCTTCGAGCATGTCCTTGGTGAAAGAGATTCTTTCATGCTTGATCATGTTATAGAAATATACCCATTACTCAATAATATACAAATGATAACATGACTTAAACTTTGATGCATACATACCTCATCTTGATTCTCCTTTGATCATCCTTTCTTTATTTGAACTTGGTGTGGCCCTTCTTGCTTCATCTTAGTGTTCTTATATATCATCCCTTTTCTTGAATCCTGTGAATGGGATTCCCAATGAGACATTTTCCTTGGTTCATGAATCTTATTTTGAATATTCCATCATAGGATCTTAAATATCCTTGCCTTGAAAATGTTTCGTTTCTTTTGATGATGTAGGTCTTCTAAGATTCTTATCATGATCAATTTTCTTTTATCATGAGGTCCTATACTAAGTATGCTTCTTCTACATGAATATCTTGAGATATATCTACCATGCTCCTATATTACAGAAGATATTTTCTACTTATGCATTTTTGTTCTTATCATAAATGCTACGTCTACATGAAGGTCTAGAACTCTATGCACATCATGTTGCTAGATTCTAGAGGGTGTTTTTAGCAATGCAAATTTTTAATTTATTCCTACATTCTCCTATTCTACTCAAAACTTTGAAAGAAGTCTGGAAGTAAAGAGTTTGACCTAGTCATATTAGAGATATGGAGGATCTTCCTCCTTTTTCTTCTTTCCTTCTTATTTCATATCTTGAGTTGTGTGAGATTCTTCCCTCTTCCTTTTTTTGTTGTTGTCCTTTTTAATATTAGGACAATTCCTTTTGTAATGTCCATATTCTTGGCATCCAAAGCATTGGATCTTGGACATGTCTTTGTTGTTTTTTTTTTGTCGATGAAACTTGCCAAATTTACCCTTTCTTTTGGCCATGGTAGAAAATGCTTGCTCCTTTGATCCCACATATTATTTTTCCCTAAGTTTGGTTTCCTTTGTTCTGCATAGAGACCACATTTCACTGAGATTGGTTGCTTCCTTCTTGGCATATATGCTAGATGTGAAGTTTCCCCACTCTTCAGGTAGAGCATTGAGTACTACAATTGTCATCTCTCTGTGAGACATGACTTCCACAAGCTCTTGAATTTGATCTCTCATTTCAAATATTTTCATGAAGTATGGAGTTATTCCTTCCTTTGTTATCTTCATCTTGTAGAATTCATTCCTTAGAGATATTACTTCTCTAGTTGAGGATACCGAGAATAGCTCTACTAGCTTATCATAAATTTCGTAGGATGTCTCAAACTTGGAGACATAAGGAATGAGAGAGTCTTTGATTGATTCTATTAGAATCCTTTGAGCTCTTGTCTCATCCTTATTGTACTTGGCTAAGGCTTGAGTCTACTCCTTAGCACGGATAGTGATATTCCCTTTGACATGCTCTAGGAGTTCATTCTCCTTGAGTAGTAGATCAGTCCTCTTCTTCCATGCAAGAAAGTTATTGGTGCCTACCAATTTATTCCTTTCCTTGCAAAAGGAAATTGAAATATATTTAGAAGGGGACATGTACTTACTTGATAGATTTTGAGATGTAATGGATTGACTTCCTCCTTGAAGGCTTGATGGCTTGTCTTCCCTAGATCTTGATGTTCTTTCAAGTTGCCTTCTTCAAGTGGACTTGCTTGGTGATAAGGTTTTCTTGTAGCTTGATATATGTTCTACTTCAATCTATTCTTCTTTGTAGGCACCTTTATATAAGGCTCTTATTCTAGCTCTGTAGACTTCCTTTATGAATGATGGATTGTAGACCCTTCTTGTCCTTGAAGTGATTGGGACATCTAGGCTTGATGCTTCAACCTTGTAGATGCTTCCCCTTGATGAGTTTTCTTGAGTTTCCTTTTCCTTGATGTGTCACCTAACGCTCTGATACCATGTTGAAGAATCTATGGCAAAGTATTGTTGTGATGATTCTTTGTTACTTCATAACAATTTGTGGAGTCTTTTTACTTTTCTTGATAGCTTATGCTTCTTCTTATTATTATTAGTGCATATGTGTGTACTTCATCAAACTACTACCAAAACAAAATAACAAGAACAAAAAGTTTGGCTCTCTGCCAGGGACAAAACTTCTTCACTCTTGAGAGGAAAACCCTTGGAAAGTTTTCTCTTATTGAAGCTTCTTATTTGAACAACTACCAAACCTTAGACCCTTGACTAGGATATCTTCCAAGCATAGGTCAAATCCTTCCTCTTTCTGCATTATAACTTCCAACACATGGACTTCTGTCTTCCAGAACTTTACTCCTTACCACTTCTTTCTCTTTTCAACTTGTTAGTAACCTTGTTGTACTTTGCTCTAGAGAAGACACTATTGATGAGACCCTTCTTCTTATGATGACTCCTTTATTCGTTCCACCAATCAACTAGCTTGGATGTAGGGTTGTTATGACCGCATATAGAGTTCTGATTCTCGCATTTGCGATTGTTTTCTGCCTTAGAAAACAGTCCCTTCTACTTCGATCTTGGTCCTTCTTCCTTCATATATGAGAGCTTCTCCTTTGCTTGTAGAGAGAGGCCTAGTAAACCTTGTTTGCACCCAAAATAGTGGGATATGTTGACCTATACTATTATGCTGCTATGGCCGCAATCAGAGCTTCCTTGACCTCACACATGTGACTGTATTTTCTTCAGAGATGTCCCCCTTTACTTTGTTGTTATGTCTTCTCATTACACTGCCCGTGTAGCCTTCATCCTTGTCATCTCTTCGTCCTTTTTATACCTCTTCTTTCTTGTGGATTTTAGAGTGAAGTTGCATGTTGTATGAGGAGTGGACAACCTCTATATATAGAGGTTTGTCCCTCCTCTTTAGGCCGACTTGACTGTCCTCTAGGCCAACATGACAGTTACACTAAAATTCATCTTTTATCCATCATTTTGCTACTTGGAGACTTCGTTGATGCTAGGAGAGGATTTGACTATGCTTGGAGGTGTTCCCATGACCTTGTACATTGACATACATGATGTAACATGCCCTCAAAGGGTCTCATTATAATTACATTTTGACTTTGACTTTATAGAAGCACTTTAAAATGTGGTTGACATATTTTCAATGAGCAAGAAACTCATTGACAAATATTACAAAAATAATTTCTCTTTTTCTTGAATAAATACAAATATCAAAATTACATTTATGAAGACCTAGCCTAGTTACATTTCCTTCAACACCAAAGAATCCCTTGCTTTAGAGAGCAAGTTACTTGTAGAAATGAAAATGTTGTAGCACTAAAGAATGGGACATATAGGTGAGAAAGGTTAGTGGTCCTTGAAAAACAAAAATCTCATTGAGGGTAGACTAATTCTACTCTTGAAGATACATGGAAAATATACCCATGTTCAGTTTTATTCTACTTCTCATAAAACTTATGGGTTTTTTAACTTAGTTCATTCTAATGTACTTGGTCATGTTAAAGTTCCTTCAATTTCTAAATCTTTGTATTATTTATCCTCCATGTGGCTTATCTTATTCTTTTATGTTAGGTATCTTTCTCATAATCAATGTCCCATTCGGGTAAAGACTTGCTTCTATAACGAGGATAGGATATGGTTTATTGCTTTTAATTTTAAGATTATAAGTTATAAAATTCTTTTGGAAAAGGAAAATTTGCGGGAGTAAATTTCATGAATGCACTAATTTTCCATCCTTTTTTCTAGAAAACATTTACAAATTTCCAATTTTTTTTTTTTTAAATGAGTTACTATAGATGTTTTATCCCCAATTTTCATGACTGCATAAGATAACAAGAGTGACTAGATTCTCAAAGAAGAGTTTATCCTTATCCAAAAGAAAAAGGTTTATTAATTTACAACTATTTTCAAGTCCATAATAAGCTTCCACGTGCTCAAAAGGGTTGACTAGATGGTGGAGGGAAAAGATATTTTCACCATTGGGAAAGGTTAAATTCCCATGAGGGCCTAACCTGGATCCATGGGGACACCTTAAGGTAGTGATCGAGAATGTAGTTACACCTAGAGAGATTATATTAGATGATCTCATGACTTTTTCACACATAAGTGGATCAAATCCTGAGTCTGTCCCTCTGCTTTTCCTCAAACTAATATATACGCGACTATGCAGCTTTGAACACACGTATATACATGACTTGTCTCAATGAAACTTGCGTATGACATTTAGAACAATGAGGTTTCATACTTTCAGCTCCCTCTGAGTCTGTTATATCTGTATACTCTACTATACCACATCTTTCTAATTGTACTTCCTTCTTCTTCCATATCTTCGACTATGATGATGTTTTCTCCTTTTGGTATTGTGCCCAAAATATTCTCCTGCATTCCTTTGCTATATGTCCAAGCTTGTTACATGCATAAAATCTTACATATTTCATATTCCTTCTATAGAAGTCAATGGCTTTGTGACAAAACATATTGCAAGAAAAACAATATCCCTTAAAGTACCTAGAAGTTGATGATCTTTCTGTGTGATGGCCTTGAACCATTCTAATTTTGCATCTTGCTACAACATGTCCAAGATTACGACATACATAACACTCAACATTATTCATCTGAGAAAATAACCGACTATCACTTCCATAGTTTGGAGTAAAATATTTTCTTTGAAGGATTATTTCCTTGGTTGTTGATGGGGTTGACCTTTCATCTCGTTGTTGAGCATTTCAGATTTTGCATTAGAGTTTCTTGCCTCACCTTGTGAGCTAGATTCACCTTCAATAGATTCATGAAAACCAAGACCTGTTTGATAGAAGGAGACCTTTGACTACTAAGAATATCATCTGAGTTCTTAGTATTATCTTGAAATCATAAGAGCTTATCCTTTTCTTCTAATTTACCTTTTAAGATATTTATCTCAACCTGATGTTGTTCTTCCTTTTCCAGATATTGCTTCTTCAAGATTTCTTCAGCCTTTCTTCCCTCTTCCACTTGTTGCCTTAATTTGAGAATCTCATTTTCTTATTCTTTATCTGCTTGAGGTAGTTCTTCATTCTGCTTATTTTTTAATGATATCACTTCATCCTACAGCATTTGACATACTTTGAAGGCACACTCCCTTTTGTTGAATAGATCTTGTTGATCTCTGATTTTATCTGATGCTTCATTTTCTAGTTCATCTTCAATCTGAAGTGATTCGAAATCTAAATCCTTGCTTCCACCTAATGGCCAATTGTCTCTCCTATTGTCACTGTTCCTTTGAGCTATGTTCTTCTTCTGAGGTTCTTTCTTCTTTGACTTCTTTCCTATTGTTTCTACAGATCTCCTTCAAGCTATCAAGCTTCTACCAAAGGACCTGCTTTGATACCAATTGTTGGAAATAATACTGAGAGGGGGGGTGAATCAGTATTATCAAATCAATAACTTTTTCAGTTGCATACTCAAATTCATATATGCTACTTCAATTAATGTAACCCATGTGTACACGCAACTGTGTTTAAGGAAACTAGCGTATATCCAACAAACTTATGATTCAGTTAATTCATCATATGTTGATCTTTAATCAGTGCATCAATACTTTATTAACCATATAAACAGTAACCAGGTGTAGTAAAAATAGAACAGATCATCACACATATGAAACACACATGAACACCAAGATATAAGGTGGAAACCCAATGCGGGACAAAACCACCTATTGTTGTCTTCCTTTCAATATTAGAAAACCTGTTTACAATCTTGTACTAGCGCAGACTCATACTAGTACGTAGGAACCCACCTGCAGAAGGCTACAACCTTATCTCATTCTCTAGCTACTACTAGAAGGGAGCTACAACCCCCTAGCTCTTGTACTAGTCGATCTGTTTACTAGTACGTAAGCACCGGCCTACTAAAGGCTCAACCTTCACTCATTTTCCAGCTGCTACTGGAAGGGAGCTACAACCCCCTAGCTCTTTTACTCGCCTATATGTTTACCAGTACATAGGCGCCATCCTACAAAAAACTATGACCTTCTCTCTTCCTTCAGGGACCACGTTTCATAAATTTTCATACTGGATACTCCTGGTACACAACACCATAATTTGAAGGCCTCGTTTCATCCAATTTTCATACTGGACCCATCAACAACATTGAAGCAAAAAATCAATCACCACTGCAATACAACCATTGCATTAACCAATCACTCAATCATCAATCTCTGAATCACCCTCTATTGAATCACTGAAGACCTGCCACCAGAACACAGAGCAGAACCTAGAACTTTGCAACCACCACTAGAACCATCTGCAAATTCAGATATCATATTTCATAATGTATAGGCGATTTTTAAGAGCCTAACTAGCATGTATATGCGCTTTTACCAAAGCGAACCTACATACAGATCTGAAAATATTTACTCATAACTTTGCAGCTATACCAGACATCAGTCATACCCAAATCATAACATTTATAGAATAAAATATGCGTTAGAAATTCAAATCTAGTCTATCCATGATCAAACCACATAATGATAATACATTCCAAGCCTTAAGATCCGATCCATCATCCATCATCATCCACATAGGTGCATCCTTGGTTCAGGTCAAGCAAAGCA
Organism: Pinus tabuliformis; assembly: GCA_031772625.1. Taxonomy (NCBI): domain Eukaryota; kingdom Viridiplantae; phylum Streptophyta; class Pinopsida; order Pinales; family Pinaceae; genus Pinus; species Pinus tabuliformis. The sequence goes on along the minus strand of CM062805.1, from coordinate 851,230,974 downwards.
TCACAAACCCATAACCTGCATACTGGATCTCACACTTCATCAAATATTCAATACTTACACTACTTGCACTACTTGCACTCCTTGGCCTAATGATCTTCTCCTCCTTATATAGTTTTAGGCCTTTCTCAATACCATGGACCAAAACCACTTAGGACTAATACCTTGGGCCCAATATCTGGGGTCAATACCTCGTACCAAATACCATGGACCAATACCATGGATCAAAATACCATGAACCAAATAACTTGGACCAAAACTTAGTTTTCCAAGATATACACGCTTTTCATTATTTGAAAGTGCGTGTGTATGTTATATGCTCCTTTTGGTCTGTTAACCCATGTGTATACGCTTCTTTGTCACGATGAACTTGTGTATACCTTTCTTTCTTCATTCTTTATAGTCTTATCTATAATTCTTTTCTACTACACTGAGAACTGTTATCTGAGTGAGTTGCCATCAAGGACAACACCTGTATCATAATGCCAACATCAATCCCACACAATAGCTTTTAGGCTAGTGGAGAGAGGCATGATCAAATAGTTTATGGGCTTATAACCCTCATTGTGCTCTTTGAATCTCTGGGCAGATAAAGACTGGAGAACCATGATTGAAGGACCACCTTTTATTTCCTTCTATGGGAGGGGGTTTTCCTTTTTCCTCCTTGAAAAGAAAGTAGATTGAGATCTAAATTTTTTAAGTGGGCCATATTTTATGAGGTCTCATGGTTTATATCTAAACCAACCTAGATCCCTCTTAACACGGATCTATCAAGCACCGACAGGGATCCAATATCTCGATGTGAAAACCTCTTTTTTGAGTGAAAAACTTGAGGAAACGTTTTCACCTAGAGAGATTTGATCCCTCTCGACACTTGATACTTGTGGGTTAAGATGGTTAGTTATATACTACTGTATAATATCTATATTTGTATATATGTGTCTCTTTCTTATTCCCTCTCTCTATCTCACCCCCAAAACATACACACCCTCTCTCCATATGGATTTCTCTCTCTCCCTCCCTCTTCCTCTTTGCCTCTGTCTCTACCCTCTAACTCTCCACTCTCCCTCACTCTCTCTCCATCACTGCCTCTCTCTCTCTACCTTTCTCCCTTTATGTCTTTCTTCTTCCTTCCCTCTTTCTCCCCCTCCAACTTCATCTCTCTCTCCTCTCTCTTGAGTCCTCTCTCTCCCTTTATCTCCCCCCCATCACTCTCTCTCTCTCTCTCTCTCTCTCCCCTCCATCTTTGTCCCTCCCTCCCTCTCTCTCCCCTCCATCTTTGTGCCTCCCTCTCCCTCTCTCCCCTCCATCTTTGTGCCTCCCTCTCTCTCTCTCTCTCCCTTCTCTCCCTAACTTTCTCCCCACCTATTCTCTCTCTCTCCTCCATCTCTATGCCTCCCTCCCTCTCTCTCTCCCTTCTCTCCCTAACTTTCTTCCCCTCCTCTCTTTTCTACCTCTATCTCTATCAATCTATCCCTTGTCACTCCCTATCTTTATCCATCTATTTCTCCCCATCCAACTCCATCTCTCTCTCCCCCCTCTCTTCTTCTCTCTATCCCCTCTCTCTCCCACCTCCCTCTCTTCGTCTCCCCCCATCGCTCTCTCTCTCTCTCTCTCTCTCTCTCTCTCTCCACCCTCCAGTTTTGTCACTATCTCCCTCCCTCTTTCTCCTTCCCCCCGTCTTCCCTTCACTTTTATTTCTGTCTTCACTTGGATCCTTAGTCAAGATAGACCTATGTTAGTTCTTACTAATATTTGTATTATATAAATTTTGCATCTTTAAATATAAAAGTATTCTCATTTTTAATTTTATTAAAACCTTAATTTTATTTATATTGGAATATTTTTAGTACTCGCCGGGATATAAGGTTTATATATATCTCAAAACTAATTATAACCCTTTTCCTATTAGCTTGAATTAAAAAATACTATATAATTAAGTTAAAATGAAATAATTTTATTGTGAAATAAGTTATGGTTTATAATCACATGGTATTGATAAGCCATGGCATTGGCCCATGGTATTGTAAAAAATCCCATTTACAAGTTAATAATATCCATGGTAAAGTAGGGGTGAATATCAAGTGTTAAGAATCTTGCCATATTGTTATAAAATATTTAGATTATGAATAAGATATGTTTTTTTGGCATGTGGTATTGATAAGCCATAGTATTAACTCATGCTATTGTAACAAAGCTTATTCACAATTTCATAATATCAATTACAAAGGAGGTGAATATCCATGATTAAGAATCATGTCATGTTGTTACAAAATATTTTGATTGTAAAAATAAGTTATGTTTTTTTTGTGAATGTGGCATTGATAATTCATGGTATTGACCCATGGTATTGTAACAAAACCTATTTACAAGTTAATAATATCCATGGTAAAGTGGGGATGAATATCCATGGTTAAGAATATTTTCATATTGTTATAAAATATTTTGATTGTGAAATAAGTTATGTTTTTTGGGCATGTGGTATTGATAAGCCATAGTATTGGCCCATGGTATTATAACAAACCTAATTTTTTACAAGTTAATAATATCCACTGTAAAGTGAATGTGAATATCCATGGTTAAGAATCTTGTCATATTGTTATAAAATATTTTGGTTGTGAAATAAGTTATGGTTTTTGGGCTTGAGGTATTGATAAGCCATGGTATTGGCTCATGGTATTTTAACAAAACCTATTCACAAGTTAATAACAAAATCAAAATATAACAAATAGAATTTTATTACTTTAACTTTTTATTATTAATTGAGGCAACATTTATATTTTTGCACTCATCCCCATACTTTTGACTTTTATTATTATTATTTTTAACTAAGCCGACATTTAGAATTGTTTACATACTTACATTACACCTACACATCATTGTAGAAGGCCTCTCGGCTCAATAAATGGAGTCCAAATTTCAAACCCATAAGATGATGTTCCATCATTTTTTCCTATTTTAGTTAAATTGCCATATTTTCCCCTTCAATGATGGAATGAGGAAATCTTTAAGAACATTGGAAATGTTATCGAACACCATATCGATTTGGAAAAACCATGATAAGGTATGCAATCTTGTGCTAAGATTTGTGTAGAAGTGGATCTTGATAAGGGACTCCCAATGGAAATAAATTTCCAACTAGATAACTAGACTCATTATCAAGAAGTGGATTATGATCAGCTAATATTTAAATGTAAAATTCAACAGGAATATGAGAACTTTACCCAAAGATGCCCAAAAACAAAAGATATCTAGAAAAATAAGGAGGAAGGAGAACATTGGTAGCGACTGAAAGAAAGAAGGGTGCCCCCAAGCAAAACACAACCACAAGGACACAAGAAGGAGATGGATTGGGACCTAAAGGCCCTCCCTCTCCAAGGAAATAAACTGCCAAAGTTGAAGGATTCTCCTCTAGCAAGAGCAAAGGTTTGGGAGGGAACAAATTTGTTTCCCTCAATCAGGCATACAAAGAAGGGGAAATCCTTGATCCAATGCACCAAGAAATCCTTGATCTAATGCACCAAGAGATCGAGCTAGTCGACTACCAATGTGAGAGTCTTGAGGGTCAAAATGGCATTTGTCTCCTCAAAGATGTTCCAACTCAAAAAAAAAAAATATTCATGGAAAAAGAGGTTGCATGAAGGGGTATTTCATTCTCCTATAAACTTAGTCATGGAAAAAGAGGTTGTATCACAAGAGGAAGGGGTATCTAATTCTCCTATAAACACTAGGAACCATCAAGGATCTTCAATTTATGGATTGACAAACGAAAAATCGAAGGGTGAAAAGGTAATCCATGAAAAATCACCATACTAATAAAAATGTGAGAAGTGCACATGCAGAGAAGAATAAAGAGTTAGGCTCTTAAAGGTCATTTGAAGAGGCCTTTGAGATAACCCCTAAACAAACCCAAGACAAGGATTCAAGAGTCATGCATGCAAAAGAGGAGAAATAGAAGGGATGTGATATTGCACTTGTAAAAAAGGTTGAAGATGATAATCCTTCCTCCTCTCCATCCTTTTCAGAAGTGTTAAAGAAAAATTCAAGCTCCTTCCCTCCTTTGACAAGAGGTAGGAAAGACTCCAAAGAAAGAAACTCCAAAATCTCCAAACTTGTTTGATTTAATGGGAGTATCTTTTAATCATTCTTGATTATGCAATAAATGGCCTGGACATGTAATCTCACCTCTTGTTAGTTAGTATGTTGTAAAGTTTGGTCAAATTTTACAAGTCTTTTGATGTATTTAGGCATATAAGAATAATGGTTTAGATATTTAAAAAATCAGTGTTTTTGATCCATTAGACATTCCAAGAAATTGTGTGTGAGTGTCAAATAACTGAAGTAACCCCTCTTTTATTGTAATTACTACACCCACAATACAATTTTTTTTTAAATATAATATCCTAATTTTAATTAAAATAATAATAAGCTTCCACTCTCTATCGATCCTTTTTCACTAAAATTGTGACAAGGATGAATCCAAAATTTGTGTAAGGAGTGACCATTTTTCCGAATTTATGTTCTTATAATACATGACATTAACATAAATGATTTTTTAGACTAGATTTACAACAGATAAAATAAGATATGTCACACACATTTCTTGAGTGTAGAATAAAATATGCCAATGTTTAGCGTGGCAATCAAAGAAGATATGCATAGATTAATTTAATAAGCAACACAAATCGATGAATGTCATGAACAACAGAATCCAAATTCTCGCTTTATTTTTTGGTGAAATCATTCACGGCTACTGATACAGTAGCTAATTAACATCAATTATTTTGGTATAGCATTATGCGGGTACTCTCATTATCATTAATTATTTTGGTAGAGCATCGTCCAGTGATGGCAACTGAGTACTACTCTGCTTTATTGAATCAGTGGCCGAGCTATTGAATCCTGTACATGCAATTGAGTATATACAAACGAGTTAAATAGAATGCATGCAAGGTGCGAGTGGATGGAATGAAAGATATAAATGAAATATTTCGAGAGATTATTGAAGTAATGATAAGCTACTATTAACTTACTGTGTGCAGTCGGGAAGAGCGGTAACGGGATCGATGGGGAAGAAGAGTTGGAGAGCACAAGAAGACAGAAGCCCTTCAATTTTGTTAGGGTTGGGTCTGAAGCCACGTATCAGTCCCACAAAGCAGTTACACAGATCTTCTTTGGCACCCATGGAATTCGCCATGCCCAACACTTCCTCGCTTTCTCTGCAGCAGGCGCTGCTGGGTGTAAGAGTAGCTCCGGGTGTAACGAAGTAACTCAAGCAATGCACTGGTCTACTCAACACATCGCTGCACTCTATGGCTGCTGCTGCTGTCGCAGAAAAGCAGAAGGCCAGAAGCAATAGTAGATTCCTCATCTTCTCTTGTGCAATATCGACTGGAGGCGGAAGTGAGTGTATTAATAATACATGCAATTACAGGGTGCAGCTCAACTCGAGATGTGAATGAATGGATAATTTTATAGTTGAAGAATTGTGTTCATCTTTAAATAAATTAATTGTTTGTTACAACAGAATTAGAATTAGGGAGTGCATCTTTGCGTGAACAACAATAGCGTTCAATTTGAAAGCTCAAAAAGCGCTTCATTTCCAAATATATATATATATATATATGTGGAAATGGAAGAATGATTGTGGGGAGGTAGGTATTGGGGTGATCGGCATAATTTTGGCTTTCCAGCTTTAAGCATTTATTAATAATGTTTGCTCTAAATATATAGAGAATCACGTTATGGTGTAGTTTTCAGAGTGATAAGCGAATAAAATGGGAGTGATAGCAGCATATTTAAAACGTTCAGCAATATCTTGCTTTGCTTGGCACAGTTTCCTTGGTAGAAACAATGTTAAATGAGATCAACCAAAACATGTAGATGAGGTTGTATCAGATATACTCAATGCCTATGGTTACTTCATAAGAATTAAAGTTTGTCCTCAATTTTTGTAGGAGTAATTATTTTTTATATTTTGTTTTAATAGTAATTATTTTTTTACTTTAAAAGATGTCAATTTTAACCCTTATATTTTACAATCAAATTTGTTGAAATCCTTTTCTTCATAATTTTTTTAATTTTCAAAAAATATATATAAAATATTCAATGTCAATGTTTTCCGAGTAGGTTGATTGTTCAAATCATAAATGATATAAATAACCGAACGAATAATTGTAATTATAATAATTTTTACTCATTAATTTTCATTTTCGATGTTACGAGAATGATTATTTTATTGGTTAATCATAAAAATAGAATAATAATTTTGATTAGCCGTTTTAGGATGATTTTCTTTTTTTATCGGTCATGTAATAAAAAATCTGTCATATCTAGTTTTAAAAAGATATCTCCTAGGATGGGGTGATATGAGTTACTTGGGGAGTTGTTTTTGCGAGACTTTTTCGAGTTTCCCTTACCAGAATCTTGTGGAAAAAATTGAGGTGAAATCTTCATTTGTGTTATTTAAACTAGTTTTTTTATTGTATATATGGATTCAACGCCCTGAAAACCCTAGGGCACTCTATTGCGCAGGGTTACCCATCAAACTTGTGATTTCATTGAATTCCTTCCTGATTTTAGAGAAATTGGACTCGAAAAATCTACCGAAAAAGCTTTCGAAAAGTCGCACTAAAGACAACTCCCACTAGAAAAGCTTCCAAAAAGTTGCACTAATGACAAATGGGTTACCTGGTGGGGGTGCATGTATACATTATGGTGAGATGCACTCAAATTTTTATATGGCTTTAATAATTGTCTAGTTCTTACTTGCATTTATAAGAGCACACAACCCAATTAAGCTCAAATGCATTTATAATTGCACACAACGCAATTAAACTCAAAGATTATGATATCAGGTGGGGGTTAATGATCTGGTGATGATTTGTAAACTATCGTAGATATTTCACTAGAAAATTCTTCATAATAGATCTGATAAAACTATATTTAAATATTTGAAATATACATCATAGGGTTTTATTTTTTTATTAGATTTTTGGATCTTTAAATTACAGGTAATTGCATATGCATGTGAATTAAAATTATGTAAAAAATAGAGAACAACAAAATAAAAACTCACAAACTACAATTTGACACAAGATATGACTTGGGAAACTCTTGCATAAGAAAACCAAGAAGGTGAAGCCACTTTGCTCATTTTCTCTTGATAGAAAATGGTTGCGAGTACAAAGAAGCATGGCATATGGCCGATGGGCTACTAAAGTGTTCAAATCATCTTTGTGCGCTCTATCTCTTATCCCTCTCAGCTATTTTTTCTCATTTATGGATCAAATACACCCGAAAATAATGGAAGCCGTTTTTCTCCTAGTGGCCCAGTTATAACACAACCCGACATCCTACTAGTGGTTAGGTCTACATCCTACTAGTGGTTATGTTTGACTACCTCAACTATTAACCAGAGTTGCAATATGAACTCTTTTACAGTCTTCTTTATCATATTCATGTGTCTAGCCCTTTTTCCATGAATAATGGGGGTTAACATGAAATCCTCTCGAATTATGGCGTGAAAATAGGAAGCTCAACTTTTGAGTGGCATAAATTTTGTGTATGGACTTTGATTGAGGCGAGTCTTGTGCCATCAAAAAGGCCTTTGTGTGTAGAATATGAAAATAATGAAATAAAAGGTGTAGCACTAAAGCATAAAAATTTTACCCCAAAAATATTATTTGATGTCTCAAAATGTGCACAAAAGGTTTCAGACCCCGATTTGTCAAACTAGGTCGTGCCGGTAAAAATTGCCCTGTGAGTTGATTCCTCCACTTTTTCCAGTCTAAAAGCATCGAGATGGATGACAAACGATATAATGATCTAATCTAAATTAGGTGGTGGTTTATCAAATCAAATATAGTTACGAGAGATGGAACTCTACAGTCATGTGAGATGGAGTTAATGCAGAGGTTGTATTTTATGTTGAATGTGCATGTCAAGAGTTAGGAAGATCTAAGATTGCATACTAGAGAAATCATGCTCGATACAGAGGTCTGTTCAGAGTACAGGGATCGTCAACATGGGTAGTTATGGTATTTCAAGGTGGTGAACTCTTGTTTTCACAAGGACTAGGAGATTGGCAGTAAGCCTAAGCATTTATTTTTTCATTTGGTAGACATGTTGATGTTCTACAATGGTTTCCTTATAAATGGGACTCTTATCTAGATTTTATTTCCATTTTACCTAGTGGCATGTTACCCCTCCCCATGGTCCGACCCTCATCGGTCTTGTTTTCTTGTCATCCTCTTTCTTATTGATCCCTTTTTGCTAGCTCTCTTGGACAATTGCTTATGGCCTAAGCTTCTCAAGAAAAGATGACCACCCTTGGAATTCTTCTCCCTACAACTTGGAATTCATTCCCTCCTCTCATATCCTCCCCACAACCTAACCCCTCAATTTTTTCTCAACACAAGGATAAAGTTCTTAGTCCCTCCAACACCATGCCAAGGAGAAGTGATCTGAAAATGAGATCTTAAATCAATATTAAGGTATTACAGACTCATGTGCAAGAATGCCTATATTACTTAGTGCAACGGATCGAAAATATTGCAAATAATATAGACAATGAGCAATTAGAAAACATAACAGGCGCACACATCAACACAACAAATAATTAAGGAGTTCACCAGACTTCCTAGCTACGTCTCCTGGTCCAACTTTCAGTGTCGACCTCTATATTAAGTCTTTAATAACAAATTATTACAAGGGTGAGCTCAAAATAAAGTCTCAACCAACAGTAACATCAAAGAGGGATCTACTCGAAAACCTTGAGTCTAAAAGATTGCACAGACTCTACCTCTATCCTATTCCTCTATTCAATCTGCCTCAATCTGACTGACTTACTGTCTTCAACTGACCCCTTTTTTGTGCTGCCATTGAATGGATTTTAAGCCTATCAGCGCTGTCAGTTCAATTCCATTCTCGAGCTCTCTGGCTCTCGACCGTTTTCTGTTCAAATCCCTATTGAGTGTTAAACAATCATTGCAAAACACCCTAAGGTATGGTGGCCACTTGTTTTCAAACGGAAAGGAGCAGCGTGGGTGAATCTCCCAAAGAATCATTTCTTTGTCTACATAGATAAGTACACAGGAAAAACTATAAACCAGAGGAATCGGACGAGTATTATGCCTCGTGCGTTGTCTGTCCTTTGGCATCCCACACCGTAGATCTTTTCTCATTCGACGGTTCACATCCATCCTGATCATCCAACCTGCTCGTGCATTCTACACCGTTGATCTGTGACCATTTGATCTGATGGCTAATGTGCATTTCGGATGGCTTACTTGCACGGAGATCAACTGCTTGAAAAATCATTTTTCTCTCTCCTTGCTACGTACTACGTGTCAGTCAGTGTATGGGATTGGGCAGAGCCCATCCAATACCACTTACCGCCTGAAGCCTGCTTGAAATACCATTTACCTCGGAACTTAAATAACATAAGGCCGCGTTTATAAACCATTCGGGTCCACTATTCTATCGTAATATTGCAATATCACATTGTATGTGGCCAAACATCAATACAAGGGTAAATACAAAGAAATCTACAAAAACCACACTTCAAATATATTTAGATCTGACCTATAATCCTTATCAGGTCCTGGTCTATCATCGGTCTTTATATTGTTTCCCATCCACTCGCCGATCGTCGATATCGGCGTATCGCATATCAACCCTTCGCAATGCCACGGGCCATGGTTCATTCCCATATATTGTTGTGATGCGATAATCACAATTCGCATATCGCATGGTCTTCGAGCCTGCGGGTTAAGTGCTACCTTTGGTAATATTTGCGATGCAATTATGTGATCTCCATCATTGGATCTGCGCACCCGATCTGACGGCTCTTGTTAAATCGTTGGATCGCTGATCACATTTCCCAATGGGCTGCCTCCAATACGTTCCACTGGCCTGCTCTGATTGCGATATCCCGATTCAATCTGGACCGTTGATCTGTTCGATCCAATGGCTCTGGTGCATTCTTCGTTGAACTTTGTTTTCCACCATTCTTCATGGTTTTTTCTTGCGATAATGTTTTCTGATAGTTTTAAGGACTTAGACTTAGAGGTTTTAGGATCCATTTTGGATCACGCCTTCCCACTGAAAAGATTTTGGACCACCAAAAGTTGGTTTTTAGGCATCAATCAAGTGAGGATACAACTCCCTCACTTTTTTAGCTTCTATCCATCATGCTTTGCTTGGATTTGAACATTTTAGCCCTACTCTCAGGTACTCAACATCCCCTTGACACATTGTTCTTACCTTCCTGCCCAGAACTATGTCCTCCTATAACTCATTGAGATACTCTGGCAACATATCCTCAATAGAAGGCAACTGACTTTGCTCTTCAGGATCTTCAAGCAATGAAGGTTCATACAATCTCAAGTTTTCTATATTAACGACTGAATAGATCTGCATATAAGCTGGTAAATCAAGGTGAAAAGCATTTGCACCAATTTGATTAAGTATCTTGAAAGGTCCATACCTTATTGGTTTTAGCTTCTTACCTTCACCTTACATTCTGTCTTTGCTGATGTACAGCTATACTTGATCACCAACTTGAAAACTATGCTCAACTCGATGCTTGTCATGTCTTGCCTTGTACTTGGCATGAATTCTTTCCAGCTGTTCCTGTACGGCCTAGTGAATTTCTTATATTTGTTCAATGAACTTGGTTGCTTTGTCCACATCACTGTGTCCATCAACTGCCATGTCTTTACCAAAGACAAAATCCAAGGGATGTTGAGATTTTCTGTTAATTAATTTTGGAAAAAATCTCATGAATGTGACAACAATAGGATTTGTTGCTAAGTTAGCTCCAGTTATTCCTGAGGAGGAGTTATTGCATCCTATATTTGTTGTGAGAGAATTTATGATTCAATTTTCTACTCCCAGCGATAAAATGTAAGACCGTAGAGAATATTGGAGCTGAGAGGGTGTGAGGAATTATGTTTTTGTAATCTCCTGTTGAATAATAAGATTGTCGATGCCTCTGTTTGGTGGATGTAGCCCAGATTGGTTGGGTGAACCATGTTAAAATCTTTGTGTTTTTTATGTTGGTTTGTGTTGTGTATGTTGATTTAGTTTCCGCTGTGAGATTGTTTGCTCCTACAATTGGTATCAGAGCCTGAGAGGCCAAGTCTACTGCGCATATACACAGTACCGTGGCGTCTGTTGCCTGTGCCCAAGAGGCTGAGAGGCCAAGTCTGCCGCGCAAATACCAGTGCATTGGACCAGTGTGTTAGACTAACCGTGGACCAGTGCGTTGGACCAGTGCATTGAACTGAGCGTTGATCAGTGCATTGAACTGAGCATTGATCAGTGCGGTGGACTGGAGGTTGGAACTGCGCTCAGAGCGGTGGACTGGAGGTTGGAACTGCGTGGCACGTCAACTGCTGGAGGTTTGAACTGTTGAAACAAAAAAAAAAGTCAATTAAATGTCATTCTGTTAACACCAAGTATTAAAATGCTGAACTATTTTGGAATGTTTCATTTTAAATGTTGTTGTTTTAGTTTGTGATGCCACGTTTCTTCACAAAAATCCCACAGTTATCATTTGAAAGGAATCAATATAGCTTAAATTACAACTATCCGAGTAGATTGTCGTAGGCTTGATAAGTTTTTGCATTCCTTGTGATAAAGTGGCATGGCAGGGTAAAGTGGTTTTGCATTCCTTGTGGTTGAGTTATTCACAATTGCAATATTTCAGGACAAAAACGTTTTGTAATGGGTCGCCTCTGTACATTAAAACAACAAGTCGATTTGAAGGTTGTTATAAAGCTATCATGATTTTTTTTTTTTTAAAACAAAAACAAAGGTTTTGTATTAGATATGATATTATATCTATATCAGATTTTGTTTTTTAAATGGTAATATGCCATGACATTATAAGGCAAAGGAATTTTATTGATGAAGGGAAGTTTTTTTTTAAATAAAAACTTCATTTGTTAAAAGTTTCAATTGGAGATTTTGTGTGACACAACATGGAAAAAACTCAAAGTGCTCGATTTGAGATCGAGAAGTTCAATGGCAAAAACAACTTCGAGATCTGGAAAGTGAAGATGTATGATCTACTCGTGCAACAAGGTGTGGCAAAGGCCTTGTTGGGAAAAGCTAAACAACCTTACACCATGACAGATAATGAATGGAGTGACTTGGATGAAAGAGCACTGAGCGACATTCGATTGTGTTTGGCAGATGATGTTTTGTTTAACATCGTGTCAGAGAAAACTGCTACTGGTTTGTGGACAAAGTTTGAAAACTTGTACATGACGAAATCCTTAACCAATAGGATTCTTCTGAAGCGACAATTGTACAGTTTGCACATGAAGGAAGGTACATCTATTACTGATCATTTGAATACCTTTAATACTCTCCTGGTGTAGTTAGAAAGTATAGAAGTAAAATTTGAATCAGAAGATAAAGCTATAACTTTATTATGCTCGTTGCCCGAGTCATGGGATCATTTTGTTACTTCTATAAGTCTTAGTTCATCAGACTCCCTTGAATTTGATGATGTTGTTGGAGCTTTGTTGTCCGAAGAAACAAGGAAGAGGTCAAATTCAGAAACCTCTACATCATAAGCATTGATGGTCAGAGGATGTTCTAAAGAAAGATGCTTCAGTAAGCACGAAAAATCACGGTCAAAATCGAAAGGGAAGAAGAGTAAAGTAAAGTGCTGGTTTTGTGGAAAATTGGGACATTTGAAGAAGGACTGTTGGAAGAGACAGCAAACATCCAAAGAAGACTCTTCGACAGAGAAGAAAGAAGAAAACACGACAGATACAGGTTCGGCATCCATTTCAGGTATGAGTGATGAAGTGTTATCAGTTAATTTGTCTAATCATGATCAACATTGGCTGTTAGATTCTGGTGCATCAGATGACATGTGCATTCATAGAGAATGGTTTAAAACTTATAAATCAATCAACGATGGAGTAGTTTACATGGGAAATGATGTCACATGTAACATTGTGGGAATTGGAAGCATCTAGCTTAAAATGTTTGATGGGACAAATAAAATTCTAACTGATGTAAGACATGTACCTGAACTAAGAAAAGACCTCATTTCACTAGGAGTACTAGACACTAATGGATATAAAACTTTTATTCAAGGTGGAGTAATGAAAGTTTATAAAGGAATTTTACTAGTAATGAAGGCAAAGAAAGTTGGAAATCTTTTTCAGTTAGAAGGAAGAACAGAGTCAGATCATGTTTCTACAGTATCTGAAAATGACAGTAATTGTATTCGTTTATGGCATCAAAGTTTGGGCCATATGAGCAAAAGAGGTTTAAATATTTTATTTGATCGTAAGTACTTCCTAATTTAAAGTCTGTTAAGTTAGATTTCTGCAAACATTGTCTATTTGGGAAACAAAGCAAGCAGAAGTTTAAAACTAGAAAACATACTAGTAAGGGAATCCTTGATTATATCCATTCTAATGTTTGGGGTCCATCTCCTATAACCTCATATGGAGGATCGTCATATTTTGTATCTTTTATTGATGATTTCTCAAGAAAAGTGTGAACCAATTGTTAAAGAAGAAGTCTGATGTATTCATAGTTTTTAAACAGTTTAGAGCATTAGTTGAAAACATCACTGGAAAAAGCATTAAATGTTTAAGAAATGACAATGGTGGTGAGTTTACTTCAAAGGAATTTGATAATTATTGCAAGGACGTTGGGATCGAAAGACATAAAACCATTGTATATACTCCTCAGCAAAATGGAGTTGTTGAACGCATGAACAAGACTATTTTAGAGAGGGCAAGAATTATGCTTAGTAACGCCAATTTGCAGAAGGAATTGTGGACAGAAGCAGTTTCTACAGGTTTCTATTTGATAAATCGATCACCATCAACTGCAATAGGATGCAAAATTCCTCAAGATGTATGGAAAGGTCATCCTTGTGATTATTCTAAACTTAAAGTTTCTGGTTGTGATGCATATGCTCTAGTTCCGAAACATCAGCATTCTAAATTAGATCCTAAATCAAAAAGATATATCTTTGTTGGATATGGTGATGGGACTAAGGGATACAGGTTGTGAGATCCTACTACTCACAAGATCATCATTAACAGAGATGTTAAATGAATCTTCACTTGAAAATCCAGATGTAGATGATAAATTGAAACAGGATAATGTATCTAAGCTTCAACACATTCAATTTGAAACTAGTTCAAATAGTGATGATAGTCAAGATGAACAAGTTTCAGATGAAGATCATGAACAAGTTTCAGAGGTAGATCATGAACATGTTTCAGATGCAGATCATGAAGAAGTTCCTACAAATAATAATCAGGAAATTGTGGAAGTACCAAAAACATCTTTAAGGAGGTCCACAAGAATCAAACGTCCTCCTAAAAGGTATGTGATTATGTTACTTCAATTGCTTTAGCCGCTAATGATGATGAACCTTTATGCTATCAGGAAGCTGTAGAAGGTTCTAAAAGTGAAAAGTGGAAAGAAGCTATGAAGGACGAGATGATGGCATTAGTCAAGAATGGCACATGGGATCTGGTAGAACTTCCTAAAGATAGAAAAAATGTGGGATGTAAATGGCTTTATAAATTGAAAAGGGGTGTTGACGATACAGAGGACAGGTACAAAGCAAGGCTGGTCGCAAAGGGTTTTTCTCAGGAAGCAGGCATTGATTTTCATGAGATATTTTCACCAGTTGTAAAAATTGTTTCAATTCGAATTGTATTAGCATTAGTTGCTTTACTTGATTTAGAATTACAACAACTAGATGTTAAAACTGCTTTTTTACATGGATTTAGATGAGGAGATTTACATGGAACAACTGGAAGGATTTTTTCAAAATCGCAACAAGACATTTTTCTGCAGGCTCAAGAAATCATTGTATGGTCTGAAGAAGTCACCTCGACAATGGTACAAGAAATTTGATTATGTCATGATGAGTCAAAATTATATAAGAAGTGAATACGATCATTGTGTTTACTTTAAGAAATTAAGTAATGGCATGTTCATTATCTTAGTGTTGTATGTTGACGATATGCTTTTAGCAAGCAAAAGCATAATAGAGAGCAACAGGTTAAAGGCTCAGATGGCTAGGACATTTGATATGAAAGATCTAGGAGCAACAAGACAGATTTTGGGCATGGAGATTTTCAGAGACATGAGCAATGGTAAGTTGTGGCTATCACAATAGAAGTATATTGAGAAAATACTCTTGAGGTTTGGTATGAACAATGTGAAGCCTATTTCAGTCCCTTTAGCTTCCCATTTTAAGCTTTCTTCTATTTTATGTCCTAATACAAATGAAGAAAAAGAATATATGTCTCGAATTCCATATGCCAATGTAGTAGGTTGTTTGATGTATGTGATGGTTTGTACCAAAGCGCACTTGGTACAACTGTCACTTCTAGGATTTCGTCGTGTACAACTTTTCAAGCTTTGTCCACAAACTAGCAGCAGTTTTCTCTGACACGATGTTAAACAAAACATCATCTGCCAAACACAATCGAATGCCGCTCAGTGATCTTTCTTCCAAGTCACTCCATTCATTATCTGTCATGGTGTAAACCAAAGAAAGTCTCAAAAGGAGATCTCTGAGTAGAAGAGTGTTTGACACGGTTGTAAGCATGCTTCACATAGCACAAATGCTCATCCTAAAGCTTGGGATGCTTGTTGCAATAGACTCTGAGCAACTGGATCAATGTCCTATTAACCACCTCTGTCTGACCATCTGTTTGTGGATGAAATGTTGTGCTCTTCTTCAACCTGGTGTCCATCAAATCCCATAGATTTGACCAAAACTTCCCAACAAATCGAGAATCTCGATCAGATACAATAGAAGTGGGTAACCCAAAATGAACCCATACATTCTGAAAGAACAACTTTACTATTTGTTCAGTTGTAACCTGCTTGTTACAAGGTATCAAAATACACATTTTACTGAACCTATCCACAACAACATACAAATAATCATGACATTTTCTATATTTTGGCAATACCATAACAAAGTCCATGGAAACACTTTCCCAAGGATGAGAAGGAATTGGAAGTGGAGTGTACAAGCCTAATTTTCTATTACTTGGTTTGCTTGTAGCACACATTGTACATCCTTTGATATATATAGGAACTGTCTCATGCATTCTTGGCCAATAACATAACCTTTGCAATTGTGCAATTGTTTTACTTATGCCAAAATGACCTGATATGAGAGAAGTATGTTCTTCTCAAATTATGTTAACTCTTTCAGTTTGTGGAATGCATAACTTTCCCAAATGATATAAGATTTGGTCCTTTACATAATAATCCAATTCTTCTACTTGCTTGCCATGACTTAAAGTTTCATATACATCTTTAAAATCTACATCTTGAGCATATTGTTCAATGTAACTTTCATGCATTACTGAGTTATTCTTAAGTATAGTAGATGCATTTATGATTGGTCTTGATAATATGTCTGCAACCTTATTGTGTATGCCCTTCTTATATCTGATGACAAGATGAAATTACTGTAGAAAAACCATCCACCTATAATGTCTTGATTGCTGCAATTTAGTTTGTGAGTGCAAATATTGAAGTGGTTGATGATCTGTATGTATGATTGTTTCTTTACCCATTAGGTAATGTTTCCATTTTTTCACACTTTGTACTAATGCATACAATTCTTTATCATATGTGGGATAATTAACTACTGCAGAAGTAAATGTCTTAGAATGATATCATATGGGTTTTCCGTGTTGCATCGACACTGCTTCCATGGCATAGTCATTGGCATTTGACTTTATCTCAAATGGATGTTGAAGATCTAGCAGTGCTAGTACTGGTGTTGTAGTGATTTTCTCTTTTAAGGTGTCGAAGGCTTTCTGCTGTTTGCCTCCCCACGTAAACACTTGTTTCAATCCTGTTAAAGCATGTAATGGAGTTGCAATCAAAGAAAAGTTAGCAATAAACTTTCTCCAGTATTGTGTTGCCCCTAGGAAACTCCTAACCTCTGTAGCTGATTTCGGTTTAGGCCAGTTTACAATGACTTCAACCTTAGAGGGATCTATCTTCAATTCACCACCCCCTACAATATGACCCAAATAATTTAAATATGTTCTGCCAAATTCACATTTTGACAGTTTTACATAGAGATTTTATCTATTTAAAATATCTAAAGCCTTATTTAAATGATTTACATGGTCTTTCCATGTCTTACTAAAGACAAGAATGTCATCTAAATAAACGATTACAAAGTCATCAATAAATGGTCTGAGTACATCATTCATAACTATCATAAATGTAGCAGGAGCATTAGTTAAGCCAAAAGGCATAACCAACCATTCATACAATCCTTGATTTGTCTTGAAAATAGTCTTCCATGCATCCTGTTCTACAACTTTGACCTGATGATAACCACTTCGCAAGTATAACTTAGAAAAGTAAATTGCTTCTTTCAATTGATCTAATAAATCATCGATATGAGGAAGAGGATAATGATTCTTGATCATTATTTTATTTAGTGCTCTATAATCAATGCACATTCTCCACGAACCATCTTTCTTTCTCACCAACACGATTGGAGATCCACATGATGATGTGCCTGGTTGTATAAACCCTTTATTGAGCAACTACTGTACCTACTTCTTTATCTCTGCATTCTCTAAAGCTGACAACCTGTACATTCCAATGTTAGGTAATGGGGCATCTTACTATAGACAAATATCATGTACTATTTCCCTTTTGGGTGGCAGACCTTTAGGGTCTTGAAATAGGATATCATATTCTGAAACAACTTTAACTAAATCATCTTTCTGTTTAGAACCATAGCTTCAAATGCATTGGATTTTTCAAGACCTTTTGCCTTTACAACCATTAGTAAAAACTGCTTACTTGAATTCACAATTCTTTTCATCTGTCCTGAGTTTATGAGAGAATAGTTTCCTTTGAGTTTATGAGCTCTTATTATATATTCCATTCCATCTTTAGTGAGTTGATACTTATTTTCAACTTTATAGAAAATAGCTTTCCTATCATACAAGTATGGAATTCCCAAAACAATACCACATATATCTAATGGAACTATATCTAACTCAACCTCATCTACAAATGTTGATCCAATAGAAAACCTAAGTTTATATTGTCTCGTTGCTTGTAGCTTTGTTTTATCACACACCCAACCTAATGGATATGGCTTCTCATGAGGTTTTGTTTGTAATCCCAACTTCTTTACAATTGTTTCAGAAATCAAATTCACTTGTGATCCACTATCAAACAAAGTGTCAATCTTATTGTGCTTGGAAATTACTCTTATACGAAAAAGCTCATTTCTTTCCCTTTCATTACTTTTATTATCAACATATTGTGTAGAATTATTTGTGGATGCTTCATAATGTTTACCTTTAATACCTGTGGCTATTATTGTTGTTTCATTGCCTGAATCTGATCCCAAGTCCTGCTGAATAGCTGCAACATTCTTTTTCTTCCTTCCACCGAACTTCTTAGGTCTTCGTTCTAGATGTAAAATCCAGCAGTGTGCCTCATCATGTCCTTCTTTCTTGCAATGAGTGCATGAAGGTTTATCCTTCTGTACAATGTTTTCTTTCCTCTCCTTCCATTTCAGTTTCTTCTTTTCCTTACTCTTGCTTACCAAATATTTAGATGTTCCCCCAACCTTTGGGTTTTTTACCTCTAGCTTCTAGATGTGTGGCTTGAACTGATACATCATCTAAGCTAGTGGGATTAAACATGAGAATAGTATGCTTTAAATAGCTGTGAAGACCACCTATATACTTCAATAAAGTCTCAAGTGAATCTAATGATATACCTAGCGTTAAAGCTCTCTTTCTGAATTCCTGAGTATAACTCTGTACACTCTGACCCTTCAACTAACAAAGAGTTTGCCAACTCATCATTGCCTGCTACAGGTAAGCTAAAGGATAGAATTTCTTTTTTATAGTAGAAACAAATTCATTCCAAGTAGAAATGATTTTACCATGTTTTTGCAGATTAGATTGTGTCTTTCCTTCCCACCATACTAGTGCAGTTCCTCCAAGTCAAAGGCTAGCCAATTGAATCTTCTTCCTTTCTAAATCAACGTTCTACACCCTGCAATATACATCAATCTATATTATCCAATTATCTAGCTTTTCTGCATTTAGTTCTCCATCATAAATTGGAAAATCAAACTTCACATCTAGTTTAATCAAAGAAGTTTTCTTCTTTTTCTTATCAGGGCTAGTTTTATGCGAAGAATATGATGAGGATGATGAAGGTGATGATGGAGGAGATGGTGGAGGAGGAATTCCTCCTTTTCCTTTGCCTTATGGAGAGGCAACTATAAAAGGTTCCTTTGCTCCTTTATCTGGTTTAGGTGTTGAAGTGCTTTCACCTTGATCCTTCTTAAATTCCATATACATCTCTTCCACCATGGCTCGCATGGCCATAAAACTGTCCATGAACTGAGATTCTAATCCCAGTGGAGTTTCTTCTGCTATTCTCCTCTGAGAATAGACTCTTCCACTCTCTGGATTAGCCTCAACAAGTTCTCCTCTCCTAGTCTAAGCTTTAATCTAGTTAGCATTCAAAATCCAACACAAGTTTGTCTAACCTTAACAAAACCAAATTATCTAATACCACTTGATCTGAAAATGAGATATTAAATCATTATTAAGGTATTACAGACTCATGTGCAGGAATTCCTATATTACTTAGTGCAACAGATCGAAAATATTGCGAATAATATAGACAATGAGCAGTTAGAAAACATAACAGACACACACATCAACACAACAAATAATCAAGGAGTTCACCAGACTTCCTGGCTACATCTCCTGGTCCATATTTCAGTGTCGACCTCTATATTAAGTCTTTAAGAATATATTATTACAAGGGTGAGCTCAAAACAGAGTCTCAACTAACAGTGACATGAAAGAGGGATCTGCTCGAAAACCTTGAGTCTAAAAGAGTGCACAGACTCTCCCTCTGTCTTGTTCCTCTATTCAATCTGCCTCAATCTGACTGATTGATTGTCTTTCTGTTACTATCTTCAACTGACCCCTTTTCTGTGCTACCATTACATGGCTTTTAAGCCTATCGGCGTGGTTGGTTTAGCTCCATTCTCAGGCTTTCTGGCTCCTGGCCACTGTCTGTTCAAATCCCTGTTGAGCGTTAAAAAATCATTGCAAAACACCCTAAGGTATGGTGGCCACCTTTTTTCAAACAAAAATGACCAACGCGGGTGAAAATCCCAAAGAATCACTTCTTTGTCTACATAGAGAAGTACACAGGAAAAACTCTAAAATAGAGGAATCAGACAGTTGTTATGCCTCGTCTGTTATCGGTCCTTTGGCATCCCACACCGTAGATCTATTCTCATTCGACGATTCACATTCATCCCGATCATCCAACCTGTTCGTGCATTCTGCATCGTTGATCTACGACCATTTGATCTGACGGCTAATGTGCATTTTAGATGGCTTACTTGCGCGGAGATCACCCGCCTGAAAAAGTAGTTTTCTCTCTCCTTGCTACGTGCTATGTGTCGATCAGTGTAGGGGATCGGGCGAAGCCCGTCCAATACCACTTACTGACTGAATCCTGCCCAAAATACCATTTACCTCAGAACTTTAATAACATAAGGCCACGTTTATAAACCTTTCGGGTCTGCCATTGTATCGTAATATCGAAATATCACATTGTGTGTGGCCAAACATCAATACACGGGGAAATACAAAGAAATCTGCAAAAACCGGACTTCAAATATATTTAGATCCGACCTATAATCCTTATTAGGTCCGGGCCTATCATGGGTCTTTGTATTGTTTCCCATCCACTCGTCGATTACCAATCACCAATACCGGCGTATCGCATATCAGCCCTTCGCAATGCCACGGGCCATGGTCCATTCCCATATAATGTTGTGATGCGATAATCGCAATTCACATATCGCATGGTCTTTGGGCCTGTGAGTTAAGTTTTGCCTTTGGTAATATTTACGATGCGATTATGTGATCTCCACCATTGGATCTGCGCTCCCGATCCAACGGCTCTTATTAAATCACTGGATCACTGATTGTATTTCCCAATGGGCTGCCTTCGATACATTCCGCTGGCCTACTCCGATTGCGATATCCCGATTCAATTTGGACCGTTGATCTGTCCTATCCAATGGCTCTGGTGCATTCTCTGTTGAACTCTATTTTCTGCCATTCTTCATGGTTTTTGCTTACGATAATGTTTTCCAGTAGTTTTAAGGACTTATACTTAGAGTTTAGGATCCATTTTGGATCACAAAGAGTCAGGGCTCATCAAGGCACAACATATAATCGGAAGATGGAAGCTCACGCACTAGGAAAAGCTTAAAAACCTCAACCAATGAATATTGAGACAACATACCCTTTCCATTGCATGAGGAGATAGAAGAGGTCGAATGGAAGATTACAGGAGGAAGGGGATGTCTCTCATACATTGAAATATCCCATGAAATTACAGAATGGGTTCCATATGTTGGTCATACTATAGGGAGGCTCAATCAATATATGTACACCATCGACATATATTAGCACCTCAAAATGTTGTTGGGACATGTATTGTTGGATAGAAATGTAGCCAAGGACAAAAATTTTTGATGCTTGATGGCATCCAGCTCAAAATGAAAGCGATGGATTGTCGCCTACAACATATTGAGGTACACCTTGGGATTCATCCTGACCCAAGATGTTCTCCAAGTAGCAACAGAGATTCGATAGAAATGGACTCAATTTGACTTTCTAAAGATTAGATGAGGACATTAGTACACTCTTTTACTGTATTTTCCTATTTCTAGTTACTTAGCTTTTTTTATAGTTGTAAATAGTGTCTCATAAGGCTACAAATCTCAAACTAGCATGTTATGGTTTTTCCATGTCTGAACATATTCAATTTTTGAACTATAAAGTAACTATGGTTTTGCAAATGGTCTTGTTTACCTAGCCATAGACCAAAGTAAACAAAGGTGTGTATTTTTTATCAATGTTAATTAATACATGCTTGCTTAAAAAAGCAATTGTTTGAAGAGATATCAAAAAGATCTTTTAACTCACCTTGTACCAATTATCTTTTATATATGTATAAAACAAAAAATTATATATAAAAGAATATTCCTTTGGTAAAAGTAAAAAACTAGTAATGAAATTTGTGTGTGTGATTTCCAACATGTGATATTAGAAATGATAAATATATATAGTTTCTTTAAGCCTATATATTGAGTGCTTGTATTGGAGGTATAAGATAGAGAGGTTATTGAAGGTATCATTATACTCTCCAAATGTTTATGGAACTTGAATGCTACTTAAATTTCTATAGAATTTTAGTGTTGTTGATTACCTCTATTAAGAGCGTAATTTTGTAAATGTATCGTAATCTATTGTTGAATAATACATTGAACTTGCCTTGGGGTGTGGGGATTTTTTTCTTAAAACATTTTCCCCATGAAGATACAATTGTTTATTTAACAATTTATACATTTTCTTCTCTCATTGATTAGAGTAGGAAACATATTCTACATTTCTAATTCCTTTCATTTGGTATTGGATCCTAATTACCTCGGATCCTAGGTGTCAAAAAAAAAGATTTCTTAATCTAATATTGGCTTAAGTGGGAGCTTACAAATAAGAAAATATTATTGCAAGAAAATGGAAAGGATTCCAAGACTAGAAATGGAGGAGTTTAATGGCACTAGCATTGAATTGTGGAACCTCAAGATGGAGGCTTTGCTCATAAATCAAGGTCCATGGGTTGCAATTTCCATGACCAAACTTTGTTATATGAAATAAAAGAATTAAATAGTCTTGGAGAGAAAACCAAGACGCCTTATTAGGACTTTTTTTGCCGAAGTAGTGATATTTTATGTTTTTGAAGAACCCACCATGACAAACCTTTAGAAAATTTTGGGAGACTTGTACTAGAAAAATTCCCTAGTTAGTGAACATTTTTCTAAGGAAAACTTTGTATGTCTTAAGAATGAGCGATTATGACTCTATATGCAAGCATTTGAATGTGTTTAATACCATTGTGATCTATTTTAACTCAAATTGAATGAACATGGATGAGGAGGAACATTACACAATCCTTTGACACTCTTAGATAAATTCACTCAACCTAGTGATGGCTATTAGAAGCACTTCAAAGAAATTGGTGCTTCATGAGGTGGTTTTTGTATTCTTATAGGAGATGAGGTGGAATGATTTTGCATCCACCAAGTAGGACGCCTTGGCTACTTGTGGATGATCAAAAGATATAGGAAAGAAGAGTGAGAAGCATGCAAATCCAAATCTAGTGAGAATTCTAAGTCTCTTGGAAAGTCCAAGGAAATATGTTTGCACCATGGTAAGGCTAAGAATTACAAAAGAGATTGTAAGGAAGAGATAAAGGCCTAGAAAATAAGAAAATAATGACTCTATGATGAATAAAAAAATCCTTTCATGAACATGGTGGAGAATCCTTTGTTACAATGTTGGTAACCAATGAGTGTCATAGCATGTGGTAAATAGACTTTGGAGCTTCCATCGGTGACTTCCCATCTAGAGTGGTGGGAAGCTATACCTCAATGATGATTCTCATCTCATCATAACTACTTTTAATGAGTCTTGATTATATTTCCTAATGTTATAGTAAAGGGGACCTATGGAATTATCCACGTTTTCGAGTTTGGTTTGGAAATCAATAAGATCGCTTAATGATGCAAGTGTGCAAGTTGTTTTCTTTAATGAAAGGCGTAAGATGGTATGAGTAGCTATGGTTCTCATTGAGGGTGTCTATTCAACTCATAACAACTATAATTTTATCTACTCTTGATGGTCATCCTTTTGGGGTACCCAAAGGAGCCCTTGCTTTAGAGATAAATTTACTTGTAGAAATGACAAGGTTGTAGCACTAGAGAATGGGACATATAGGTGAGAGAGGCGTATGGACTTGAAAAACAAAAATCATATTGAGGATTCAACTAATTCTACTCTTGAGATTGATTTATGTGAGAAATACATAATGGAAAACATGACCATGTTCAATTTTATTCTTCTCATACATCTTATGGGTTGTTTGACTTGGTTCATTCTAATGTACTTGGTATGTTAAAGTTCGTTCAATTTCTAAATCTTTGTATTATTTATCCTTTATTGATAATTATTCTAGAAGTACATGGGTACATTTTCTTATAAATAAATATGACTTCTTTAGTTAGTTTAACGAGTCTAAGGTTCTCTTGGAAAATCAAATTTCTTAGAAATAAATATGACTTTTTTAATTAGTTTAATGATCCTAAGGTTCTCTTGGAAAATTAAATTAGTAGGAAGATTGGAGTTGAAGACTAATAATGACACAATAAGTTTTTTTTATAGATTTTGTCAGGTTATATAAGAAGAATGAAGTAGAACGATATCAAACAACATCATATACTCATCAATAAAATGGAGTTAAAGAATGCATGAAGAAGACATTGATGGAGGGGCGTAGATGTATCCTCAGTGAAGCTAGTTTAGAATAAAAGCCATGGGTAGAAGTGGTTTCTATTGCATGTTACCTAATTAGTGGGATTTTTACATTAACTGTTGTAGACAAGACCCTTATGGATGTTCGCTCAATATATTATTTTCATGATTTTCATTGCAAGGCATATGATTATGTGGCTAAAGAGAAGTAATTAAATTTGTTAAAAAAGAAATAAATGTATCTTCATTGGATATGATGTTAGTGTGGAAGGGTACAAGTTTTGTGATCTTGTAGTTGATATTTTTTAAATAGAAAAATGTAAATTTGAAAAGTTAAGTCCACTTTCATAGTTATAGAATCATAAGAAGACAAAGAAAAGTTAATTCCACTCCCATAATTATAAAGCCATAAAAAGACAAAAATAAAAATTATTTGTGTAGTATCACCCTAGAATTAGAAAAAGTTGAACTAAAATATAAATTAGAAATTCATGTTTGAACTAAAATATGAATTAAAAATTCATATTGGAAATTCAGGTTTAAACTATTATATAAATTAGCCGAGGAAATATTTCCACTTTTTCTTATGAATAAATTAACTTAAACCAAAAAATACTAAATAAACATAATTATAAACCAACCTGTGTAATTTCTAATATATATTTTCTTTACTTACTAATAATTTTGGTAGCAAGGAACCTTTAATAAAGGTCAGTTTACAACACTTTTATATATATATAATTATAATTATAATTTTGGTTAAACGATACATCTCTATAAAATGTCAATATTAGCCTAATAATCGAAAATTACCCTCCCAGCACTAATAGATGAATGTCATTAACAACAGAGTTCGAAGGGTTGCTTTATGTTTTTTTATAATAAATACGAGCATCAATTAACATCAATTATTGTGCTACAGCATCATGCTCAACATTCACTATTTATAAAGAAGAGTTAGCACTACTCTTCTTTATCGAATCAGTGTCGCTCCTCCATCTTCCGGCTCAGCTATTGAATCCTGTACATGAAACTGAATATGTACCAGCGAGTTAAATACAATGAATGAGAGAGCAGTAACGGGATTGATGGGGAAGAAGAGTTGGAGAGCACAGGAAGACAGGAGCCCTTCAATTTTGTGGGGTGGGGGTGTGTTGCAGAAGCCCTTATGGAACACAATCCAAACATATCTGGAAATGGAACAATGATTATCACCAACACAATTTTAGCTTTCAATTTTAGCTTTATTAATAGATTGAGGATGACGTTATGGTGTTTGTTTTGTGAGTGATAAGTAAAAAAAACGGGAGCGATGGCAGATTAAATAGAACGGTCAGCAATATCTTGCTTGTGAAATTTTCCATGGGAGAAAAAGAGATGAGATCAACTAAAACATAAGATGAGGTTGGTGGTTAGTTTTTAAGAAGAAAAGTTTTCCATGAATTTTTTTAATAGTAATTATTTTTTAATTTTAAAAGATCTCAACTTCAATTCACCGGGGTTTTAACTGGGGAGCAATATCATACCACGTGGGTTCATATTGAAGGATATATATTGAGGGAATAATGACATAATATATTGAGTGATATATAGAGGGTAAAAGGTTTTTATATTAAAAAATATTAAAAAATGAGCTCAAAGTTAATGGAAAAATATAAAGAAGTGTAAAAAAAGTTAATGAAAAAATGAATACCTATAATATCTAGTGAAAGTAGGGGTTTTTTTATATTGGGAAGCTATATTGGGTTTATATTGGTAGGGGGTTAAATAATGTGATTTTTAGAGGGATTTTCTAATATGTAGTCAAATTAAAGATATTGTTTAATATGCCAGGAACGCACATGATATGTTAGAGGTTCACTAAGTGAATCTTCCGTGTTTCAATTGTTTATAGATTTTCACATTTTAAAATAAATGCTTACAATTTTGTTTTGTGTAGTTATTTTTTAGAATAAAGAAATCTAATTATTAATATTTTATGAATTTTTAGATTTTTATTATTATGTCAAGAAGTCCAGTTTAATATGGGAGTACGTAAATGTAAACAATCTAGTATGGGATAGATCTCATATAAAAACATAAACATGTAAATATAAATGTAAACGTAAACATAAATGTAAACAACTCAGTATGGGGTAGATCTCATATAAAAACATAAACATGTAAATGTAAATGTAAACGTAAATGTAAATGTAAACAATTCAGTATGGGGTAGATCTCACATAAAAACCGTAAATATGTAAATGTAACAACTCAGTATGGGGTAGATCTCACATAAAAAGTAAACATGTAAATGTAACAGCACAGTATGGGGTAGACCTCACATAAAAATGTAAACGTAATGTTTGACATTTAACATTTCTAATCCAAAGTGGGACCTATTAAAAAATCAATCTAATTATTAGTATGTATAAACACAACATAAATTTAAAATATAAAGAGGTTTAGGAACATTCAAAAAAATATATGGTAAATAAATAAAAATATAAATAGACAATAGGTATGGTAATGGTAAATATATAAAAATATAAATAAACTAGAGGTATGGTAAATAAATAAATCCTCATTTTATATTTATTCCATAAATCTTTTTATATTAACTCAAAAGATATGATTTATTTAGATGAAGCCTATGGGCCAAATACCACTTGACAAATAATTAGTAATAACATGGGCAAATACCATGGACCAAATACCATATTTATAAAAGAGGTATTGTAAATAAATAAATATAAAAGAGGTATGATAAATAAATTTAAAAATATCAAATAGGATTAGAAATCAACATCTAATTATATACCAAGCCTATGGGCCAAACACCATCGTAAATAAAAGAGATATGATAAATAAATAAAAATATAAATAAACCACAGGTATGGTATATAAATAAAACCTCTTTATACTTACTAACACTCAAAAAAGAGTTTTTATTTATGTAAATCTTATGGCCAAATTATTATTATTACCATGCAAAAATAAACATTATTAACTCTAATATTAATATTAAAATATTATTATTATTATTATTACTACTACTAAACCTAATACTCATATTAATATATTATAATATTAATATTATTAAATTTAATAACTTTGGATTAATACAATATTAAATTTGTTATATTATAATAGATATTAATATATCGTGATATATATTAACCCTAGATATATATTGGAGGGAAGAACAAAGTCATAGAGTGATAAAGGTGGAGAGATAGGGGGAGTGACAAGGGAGAAATGGAGATAAACATAAGGATAAGGGAGAGGAGGAATGAAGAGAGAGAAAGGGAGATGAGTGTGAGAGGTAGAGAAGGTTAAGAGAGAGAGAGGGGGAGACACAAAGATGGAGGGGGGAGAGAGAGAAGGAGAGACGGAGGGAGATAGTGAGAGGATTGGAGGGTAGAGAGAGAGAGATATGGGGGAAGAGAGAGGAAGGTGGGAGAGAAAGGGATAGAAAGCACTTGCAAGAGAGGAGGAGAGAGGAAGGGAAGAAGAAAGACATAGAGAGTGAGAACTGGAGAGAGAGGGAGTTGCAAGGAATGGATGGAGAGAGTGTGTGTATGTTTAGGGGTGAGATAAAGAGACAAATAAATAGAGATAGAGAGAAGCGGGAGAGACAAGGAGAGAGAATGAGAGAGGGAGGGATATAGTAACATAGTTGGAGAGAGAGAGAGATGAGGGAAGAGAGGGGGAGTTAGGAGAGACAGGAAGTACGAGAGAACGGACTTGAGAGAGAGGAGGAGAGAGGGAGGGAGAGAGGAGGAGAGAGGGAGGGAAGAAGAAATACATAGAGAGTGAGAAGTGGAGAGAGAGAGGGAGTGACAAGGGAGAGATGGAGAGAGAGTGTGTATGTTTGGGGGTGAGATAAAGAGACAAAGAATGAGAGATGGAGAGAATGGGGGAGAGAAGGAGAGAGGAGAGAGGGAGGGATATAGTAACAGAGTTGGAGGGTAAAGAGAGAGAGAGAGAGAGAGAGAGAGTTGGAGTTTGATGGGGAGAGAGGGAGTTAAGAAGAAAGAAATAGAGAGAGAGAGAGAGAGAGAGTGGGAGTGATAAGGAAGATGGAGAGAGAGGGAGAGAGGACAACAAGAGGGAAGAGAGATAGAAGTGCACGAGAGGGATAGAAGGGGGAGAGAGAGAGAGAGAGAGGAGGAAGGAGGGATAGATAGATATATTGTAAAAAGAGAGTGTATGTTTTGGGGGTGATATAGAGAGACAAAAGGAGATAGATATATAGATGAAAAGTGAAGAGAGGGAAGAAGAGAGAGAGAGGGATGGACAGAGAGATTGATAGATATAGAGTGAGGGAGCATGTGTGTTTGGGGGGTTGAGATAGAGAGACAAAGAAGGATAGATGGAGGGAGATATAAATATATATGGAATGGGGAGAGGGAAGAATATTTATTGCACTAGATGGATTGATTTCGGTTTAGATGGTCATTTATAATACTATTTCAATACTTGCACTAGATGCATTGATTTTAGTGTATATTCATTAATTTTAAAGTGATTGCATTAATATTGTGGATTGGTTTCAGTGTAAACATAAAAAGTTATTGACAATGTACATTTATTTTTGTGATATAGTAATTCAATACATTAATATTGGAGAGAAAGAGAGACAAGGTATGATGTTTAGGACAATATCTCGGGCTAAAAATTTAAATGGTTTATGATTTAACTCCTTTTCATATAATCGATATGAAAAGACGACAACAGTGACAATGGTAGCAATAAGAATAGTAGAATAAAATAGTTTGAGATTAATCATAATGAAGACTATTGGTAATTTACGATATTCTTATTATTTACATTTTCTATCATTCAACACTATTACATTGTCACTTTACATTCAAAATTTGTATTTCATCATTTTTCATAATTAAAGTTATTCACAATATTTATCACTCAACAAACTAAGGTAACTAAGAAAATTTAAAATTAAAATGACCAGATTAATCTGAGACATATTTAGCATATTTAAAATGATTATATTAATATCAGATGATTTTACATATTTTTTATAAAATTAATCATATGTTCGTTAGATTTTCTTTGGCCGCACACAATTGAAACCAGCCTAGATCCATCTTAACTCTGGATCTATCAAGTGCCGAGAGGGATCAAATCTCTCGAGGTGCAAACCTTTCCTCAAGTTTTGCACTCAAAAAAGAGATTTGCACCTCGAGAGATTTGATCCCTCTTGGTGCTTGATAGATCTGAGTTAAGATGGATCTAGGCTAGTTTAAAACATATTTTAATAAACAACATATAAAATTTCTACAATGTGATTAATCTAAAAGAAAAATTTATTAACATATAAATATACAACTAAATTTTTGAGGTAGGTTCATATTATGTTCAATTTCAATGATATAAATATAAATTACATAAAATTTTAGTTGGAACAACTTTTATTTATTAGTCTTCAATTTCAATACTATGATATTTTTTGGTTAATTCTAAAAATGTTATAATTGATGAGTTACTTTATAAAGATGATTTTCCTTTATTACTTATAATGTTATTAAAAATGTGTCATATCGAATACATTTTTAAAATATATTTTTAAAAGATATTTTTCTAGATAGGCTAATAGGGAGATAGACATGGACCATGGTCACATGCCCCCTAGGTTTTAAGGGTTGTTTGGTCTTCACCTGCATTTTTATGCCATATATCCCAATGAAGTGTGGAGATCATGATAGTGAATGGGTGTTATTGAACTAGTGGTGGTGTATCATGCCAATAGTGATTATGAGAGACAAAGTGAGATGGAGTTAGTGTAATGGTTGTATTTTGTATTGAATGTGCAAGTCAAGAGTTGGAAAGAGTCGAGCTCATGTACCAAAGTAATCATGCTTAATACAAAGGTTTTCTTAGAGTATAGGGTTCAACAACATGGGAAGTTCTAGTGTTTAAAGATGGTGAGATCTAGATTGCATAGGGATTGGGGAATTGTTTACTTGGTTGCATATTATCAGTCCCCATAGCCTAGTCCTCATCATCCATGGCGACTCTCCATCCTCTTTCATACTACTCTCTTTGCTCTACCTATCCCAAATAATCCATTACACCATGAGCTTCTCAATGCATAGACAACCATCCTTGGAATTCTTCTTCCCACAACCTAGTATTTGTCCCCTCCTCTAGAATCCTCCCTCAACCCGACTACCTAGTTTTTTCTTGGCACACAGATAAATTTCTCAGTCCCTATGACACCATGCTAAGGAAAAGAGGCAAGGCCCGTTGAGGCACAACATATTATAGGCACATGGAAATTTCATGCACTAGGAAAAGTTCTAAAACCTTTCTCCATCGATATCGAGATAGTAGGCCTTTTCCAGTGCATGAGTAGATAGAAGCACAAGGGAGATAGTAGGAGAAAGGGGATGTCTTTTGGACATTGAAATATCTCATGAAACTATTGAATGTGTTTCAGAATTTGGTCATACTAGAGGGAGGCTCAACCAATATATGTACACCATTGACATATACTAGCACCTCAAAATGTTGTTGGGATGTGTATTGTTGGATAGAAATGTGAATGAAATTTTGTTGATACTTGATGACCTCCAATTCACAGTGAAAGGGATGTATCACCACTTGTAACATATTGATACACACCTTAGCCTTCCCCATAACCTAGGATGTTCTCTAGGAAGCTACAGATAATCGATAGTCATAGAGGAACCATACTTTACGAAGATTGGATGAGGGAATTAGTACACTCTTGTACCATTTTTCCTTGCTTTTGGTTACTTAATTTTTTTGTTATAGTTGTAAATAATATTTGAGAAGGCTACATGCCTCGGACTGGTCATATTATGATTTTGTTATCTCTAAACATATTCAATTTTTAGACTATGTGGTAACTCTGGTTTTTGCAAATGTTCGAGTTTCTCTAGCAGTAGACCAAAGAAGACCAAAGTATTTATTTTTTATTTGTTCTGATTAATGCATATTTCCTTAAAAAGAAAAATTAAAAGGTATCATTTTTTTTAACTCACCTTGTACTAGTTATCTTTTATATATATATATATTGTTGATATACCCCTCTTAAGAGCACAATTTTGTAAATGTATTGTAATATATTGTTGAATAATACATTGAACTTGCACAATTTTGTAAATGTATTGTAATCTATTGTTGAATAATACATTGAACTTGCCTCATAGTCTGGGTTCTTTTTGCTAAAAATGTTTTCCCATGAAAATGTAATTTTTTGTTTAAGAATTAATGCATGTTATTCTCTTATTGATTAGAGTATGAAACATATTTTGCACTTATGCTTCCTTTCATTTGGTATTAGAGCTTAACCACCTCAGATCCTGCGTGTCAGAAACAAGATATCTTAATCTAATCTTAGCTCAAGTGGGAACTCACACATAAGAAAATATTGTTGCAAAAAAATGGAAAGGATTCCAAGACTATAAAAATGGAAGAGTTTAATGAGTCAATGACACTGAAATTGAGTTGTGGAATCTCAACATGGAGAGTTTTCTCATAGATCAAGATTTGTAAATTGCAGTTTCTAGGAGTTATATGAAAGAAAAAGATTCGATAGCCTCGAAGAGAGAACTAAGGATCCTTATTAGGATTTATTTAGATGATGTATTGTTATTATATGTTTTTGAACAACCCACCATGACAAACGTTTAGAAAAATTTTAGAGACTCATACTAGACTAAATCCCTAATTAATAAACATTTCTTGAGGAAACTATGTGTATGTCTTGAGAATGGGTGATTGTGATTCTATGTTCAATCATTTGAATGTG
Organism: Pinus tabuliformis; assembly: GCA_031772625.1. NCBI lineage: Eukaryota > Viridiplantae > Streptophyta > Pinopsida > Pinales > Pinaceae > Pinus > Pinus tabuliformis. The sequence goes on along the minus strand of CM062805.1, from coordinate 851,198,772 downwards.
TTTAATATCATTGTGATTTAGTTTAACTAAATTGAGTTAAGATGGATGAGAAGGATCAAATTACACAACCCTTGTATGATATGTGTCAGATTCATTAGACAACCTAGTGATGGTCATTAGAAGCACTTAAAACGAATCGATGCTTAATGTAGTGATTGTTTCTTTTTAGAGGAGATGAGTTGGAAGGATTTTGAATCAAACAAGGAGGCGATCTTGGTTATTTGTGTAAGATCAAAATATATAGGGAAGAAGAGGGATAATATCGTAGATCAAAATCTAATGGGAGTTCTAAGTCTCTTGAAAAGTCGAAGGAAAGATGTTGGCATTGTGGCAAGGTCGAGAATTTCAAAAGAGATTGTAAGGAAATATAAAGGGAGAAAATAAAAAAAGGAATGACTCTAAGGATGAATTAAAAGAATCATTTTATGAGCATGATGGAGAATTACAACGTTGGCAACCCAATCATGTCATAATGTGTGGTTAACTTTCCATTGAGAGTGGTGGAATAGTATACCTCAATGGTGATTCACATCTCATCATAGCTACTTTTGATAAAGCCTTGATTAGATTTCCTAATATTAGAATAAAGGGGATCTATGGAATTATGCACATTTTTGGATGATAAATTAATGATGTAGGCATGAAATTTGTTTTCTCGAATGGAAAGTGTAAGATAGTGTGATAATTTATGGTCTTCACTAAGGCTACTCATTTAGGTTGTCTCTTTCAACTTAATGAATGCCTCACTCAATGCAATAGTTCTTTGGATATTGCTAGAAGGAGATCCATAGAATATAAATATTCACAATAAAATTTGATAGCAAATGAGGAATGTTTTATCTACTCTTGATGGTCATAATTTTAGGGTACCCAAATGTTGAAGAATCTAGGGAAAAGTGGTGTTGTGATGATTCTTCGTTACTTGATAACAATTTTTGGAGTCTTTTTAATTTTCTTGTTATCCTATGCTTCTTCTTCTTCTTATTAGTGCATATGTGTGTACTTCATCAATCTTCTACCAAAACAAAATAACAAGAACACAAAGTTTGGCTCTCTATCGGGGAAAAAACCTCTCCACTCTTGAGAGGAAACCCCTTGGTAATTTTCTCTTATTGGAGCTTCTTATTTGAACAACTTCCAAACCCTAGACCCTTGACTAGGATATCCTCCAAGCATAGGTCAAATCCTTCCTCTTTCTACACTATAACTTCCGGCACCTGGGTTGTTGCCTTCTGGAACTTTTCTCCTTAGCACTTCATTCTCCTTTCAACTTGTTAGTAACCTTGTTGTACTTTTCTCTAGAGAAGACACTATTGATGAGACCCTTCTTCTTATGATGAATCCTTTCTTCTTTCCACCAATCAAATAGCTTGGATGTAGGGTTGTTATGACTGCATACAGAGTTTTGATTCTCGCACATGTGACTGTTTTCTGCCCTAGAAAGCAGTCCCTTCTACTTCGATCTTGGTCCTTCTTCCTTTGTATATGAGAGCTTATCCTTCGCTTGTACAGAGATGCATAGTAGACCTTGTTTGCACCCAAAACATTGAGATATGTTGACCTATAATTCTCTACTGTTATGGTCGCAGTCAGACATTCCTTGACCTCACATGTGTGACTGTAGTTGCTTTATAAATGTCCTCCTTTACTTCATTGTTCTTTCTTCTTATTATGCTACCCTTGTAGCCTTCATCCTTTTCTTCTCTTCATCCTTTTTATCCCTCTTCTTGCTTGCATATTTTAGAGTGAAGTTGTACATTGTATGAGGAATGGAAAAACTCTATAAATAGAGGTTTGTCCCTCCTCTTTAGGGAAACTTGACTGTCCTCTAGGACGACATGATAGTTACACTAAAATTCATCTTTTATCCATCGTTTTACTGCTTGGAGACTTCGTTGATGCTAGGAGAGGATTTGACTATGCTTGGAGATGTTCCCATGACCTTGTACATTGACATACATGATATAACATGCCCTCAAAAGGTCTCATTATAATTACATTTTGACTTTGACTTTCTAGAAGCACTTTAAAATGTGCTTGACCTATTTTCAATGAGCAAGAAACGCATTGACAAATATTACAAAAATAATTGTTATTTTCTTGAATAAATACAAATATCAAAATTACATTTATGAAGACCTAGCCTAGGTACATTTCCTTCAACACTCCCTCTTAACGAGGGAGGTATTCATACAATATTACAAGGGTTTTGGCAATTTTCAATCTTGAACGATTCACATAAGAGAAACCAGATTTGCAATCCATCTGTTATAGCATCATATCCATCAGCATTGTCATAGTGCAAGGCCTTGACTAACAACTCCATATATTTACGATACCATGAGCTACAATGTTGGCGAGACCAATGATTTATAAACACCTTCATCATTGTCTCTCAAGGTACATACCCACCCGAGTGTTCACCAAGTATGACCTTCTAGGACTATTCCTATCTTGGGTTCCTAGCCATCAAAGAATATCAGTCCTCTTGCCTACTCTTGTCTTGGATGCCCTACACATCCTCAAAGAGTACCGTATGTCAAATGATTACCTAATCCTCCCATTATTTCTTCCTAAGTGAAGAAAAGAATGTTTTATCTATCTTATGTTACATTTCAATTCATTCCCTTCATCTAGATTTACGGTTGTTAGTCCTAGTCTAGTGCATGATCCATGAAATGGAAAAGACAATTGTCACTCCTTTGTAATCAGGGGTGATCCAAAAACTCCCTCTTGATCAGGGACCTGTTAGATCTCCCTTTTAACTGGAGACTCTTTTCTTCATCAACAACTTCTTCTTTGTGGGTCCTTCGACTACTTGATGTCCTTTCTTTCTTGATTTCATGAAGTCTTTTTTTGGACTTCTTCTAGGTAGGGCACCATCCATTGATCACTTTCCTTCTTGGTTTGTCATGTCATTGCTTTGTGGAAAGTGACTATCAGGTTTTCTTGTCATCTTGGCTACTCCTTTGTCATCTTGTCCATGCTTTAGAATACTCTTCCCATGGATGCTTCATAGTACTTGCTAGGTTACATGCTTTGACCTAGTATCCCATCATGACTTCATCCTAATATTTCTTTTTCTTTTGTTGGATGGCTTCTTTATCACGACATCTCTGTAGAGTAGAATCAATTATTTGCACCTTTTGAATCTCCAAGGCCTTCATAGGTGTCAAGGGTCCTTTCTTCCTTTATCAAAGTTGTCCTACCATCTTTCGAGAGATATATTTCAAGGCATTTTGTTAGATAATGATTCTTGGTGATCATGGTGTTCTTCACATGCTTGATCTCTTTATTCATTACTTCTCCTCAAATACATAGGTAAACCATCTAATGCTTCTTGTGAGATCATTCCTTCATTGGTTTCTTTCTAGACTTGTCAGCATTTCTTCTTACTTCTTGGTTAGTAATATTATGCTCCTTATGTGAGCACATTATTTTGTTGACCTTTATCGCATTATAGTGCTTTCCTTCCAGCATGTCCTTGGTGAAAGAGATTCTTTCATGCTTGATCATGTTATAGAACTATACCCATTACTCAATAATATACAAATAATAACATGACTTAAACTTTGATTCATACATACCTCATCTTGATTCTTGTTTGACCATCCTTGCTTTATTTGAACTTGGTGTGGCCCTTCTTGCTTCATCTTAGCTTTCTTGCATATCATCCTTTTTCATGAATCCCATGAATGGGATTCCCAATGAGACATATGCCTTTGTTCATGAATCTTCTTTTGAAGATTCCATCATATGATCTTAAAGATCCTTGCCTTGAAAATGTTTCCTTTCTTTTCATGATGTAGCTCTTCTAAGATTCTTATCATGATCAATTTTCTTTTACCGTGAGGTCCTATACTAAGTATGCTTCCTCTACATGAATATATTGAGTTATATCTCCCATGCTCCTATATTCTAGAAGATATTTTCTACTTATGCATTTTTGTTCTTATCATAAATTCTACATCTACATGAAGGTCTAGAACTTTATGTACATAATGTTGCTAGATTATAGAGGGTGTTTCTGACAATGCAAATTTTTAATTTATTCCTACATGCTCCTATTCTACTCAAAACTTTGAAAGAAGTCTAGAAGTAAAGAGTTTGACCTAGTCATAGTAGAGATCCGGAGGATCTTCCTTCTTTTTCTTCTTTCTTTATTCTCTCATCTCTTGAGTTATGTGAGCTTCTTCCCTCTTCCTTTTGTTGTTGTTGTCCTTTTTAAGCTTAGTACAATTCCTTTTGTAATGTCCATATTCTTGGCATCCAAAGCATTAGACCTTGGACATGTATTTGTTGTTTTTTCTTCATGGACCAAACTTGCCAAATTCACCCTTTCTTTTGGGCATGGTAGAAATGATTGCTCCTTTAATCCCACAACTTCTTTTTCCCTAAGTCTAGTTTCCTTTGTTCTGCATAGAGACCACATTTCACTAAGAGTGGTTGCTTCCTTCTTGGCATATATGCTAAATGTGAAGTTTCCCCACTCCTCAGGTAGAGCATTGAGTACTACAGTTGTCATCTCTCTGTGAGACATGACTTCCCCAAGCTCTTGAAGTTAATCTCTCATTTCAAAGATTTTCATGAAGTAGGGAGCTATTCCTTCCTTTGTTATTCTTCTGAGATATTAATTCTCTAGTTGTGGATACTGAGAATAGCTCTACTAGCTTATAATAAATTTCTTTGGATGTCTCAAACTTGGAGACATAAGGAATGAGAGGGTCTTTGATTGATTCTATCAGAATCCTTTGAGCTCTTGTCTCATCCTTATTGTACTTGGCTAAGGCTTGAGTCTACTCCTTTGTAAGGATAGTGCTATTCCTTTTGACATGCTCTAGGAGTTCATTCTCTTTGAGTAGTAGATCAGTCCTCTTCTTCCATGCAAGAAAGTTATTGGTGCCTACCAATTTATTGCTTTCCTTGCAAAAAGACATTGAAATATATTCAGAAGGGGACATATACTTGATAGATTTTGAGATGTAATGGATTGAATTCCTCCTTGAAGGCTTGATGGCTTGTCTTCCCTTGATCTTGATATTCTTTCAAGTTGCCTTCTTCAAGTGGACTTGCTTGCTGATGAGGTTTTCTTGTAGCTTGATGTAGGTTCTGCTTCAATCTACTCTTCTTTGTAGGTGCCTTTATATAAGGCTCTTATTCTAGCTTTGTAGACTTCCTTGATAAATGATGGATTGCAACCCTTCTTGTCCTTGAAGTGATTGGGACTTCTAGGCTTGATGCTTCAACCTTCTAGATGCTTCCCCTTGATGAGTGTTCTTGAGTTGCCCTTTCCTTGATATGTCACCTAACGCTATGATACCATGTTGAAGAATCTAGGGCAAATTAGTGTTGTGATGATTCTTTGTTAGTTGATAACAATTTGTGGAGTCTTTACTTTTCTTGTTAGCTTATGCTTCTTCTTCTTCTTATTAGTGCATATGTATGTACTTCATCAAACTGCTACCAAAGCAAAATAACAAGAACACAAAATTTGGCTCTCAAGGACAAAACCTCTTCACTCTTGAGAGGAAAAACCTTGATAAGTTTTCTCTTATTGAAGCTTTTTATTTGAACAACTGTCAAACCCTAAACCATTGACTAGGATATTTTCCAAACATAATTCAAATCCTCTCTCTTTTTACACTATAACTTCTGGCACATGGACTTCTGTCTTCCAACACTTTGCTCCTTAGCACTTCATTCTCCTTTCAAATTGTTAGCAACCTTGTTGTACTTTGCTCTAGAGAAGGCAATGTTGATGAGACCCTTCTTCTTATGATGACTCCTTTATTCGTTCCACCAATCAACTAGCTTGGATGGAGAAGAAGAGTTCGAGAGCACAAAGCAGTTACACAGATCTTCTTTGGCAGCAATGGAGTTCGCCATGGCCAATACTTCCTCGCTTTCTCTGCAGCAGGGACCGTTGGGTGTAAGAGTAGCTGGGTGTAACGAAGTAACTCAAGCAATGCACTGGTCTGCTCAATACATCGTTGCACTCTATGGCTGCTGCTGCTCTCGCAGAAACGCAGAAGGCGAGGAGCAGGACCACCAGGAATAGTAGATTCCTCAACTTCTCTTCTCTTGTGCAATATCGAATGGAGGAGGAAGTGAGTGTATTAATACATGCAATTACAATTACAATTATGAATGAATTGATAATTTTATAGCTTGAAGCATTCTGTTGATCTTTAAATTAATTGTCGGTTACAGCAGAATTAGAATTAGGGAGTGCATCTTTGCGCGAACAGCAATAGCGTTCAATTTGAAAGATCAAAAAGCTCAATCCAAATATATGTGGAAATGGAACAATGAATGTGGGGAGTTGACATAATTTTGGCTTCAACCTTTAAGCATTTATTAATAATGTTTGCTCTAAATATATAGAGAATCACGTTACGGTGTTGTTTTCACAACCCAGTATGAAGGGATATGCAAGTATGTCCCTCCTCAACTTGACACATGTTCCTCTTAAAATAAAAATAAAATATACTCTAAATAGAAAAGTAATATTAGCTATAATAAAAAAAAAAATGAATATACTATGCATGTAAAGTAATTTTATATAGGAGTGAATTTTAGAAATTGGACCAGCGGGAAAACCCTAGCCCGGCGAACGATGGCGATGATCAAGGTTTCGAACAACGCACAGGTCGCTGCGGCCACGGCTCCAAAGCCGGTCTCAAGGGCTGCAAGCGATCCGGAGGTTTGGAAAACGGCGATTGTTGTTGGAGGGGCGACTCAAATGCAAACATTTTCAAAGAGAGGGCCGGCTTCACGCAGTCGAACGGCCCAAATGCACCCAGAACTGAATGGCCATACACCTGCGGGGGTTTTCGACACAGGTCTTCACGCGTTTATGGATCGGGAACAGAGCAAAAGCTCCCAGCAGAACGGATCGAAGTTAATGACGGAAATCACCATTTCTGCGTGGTTGTCCGAGGAGGTATCTCCCTCGAGAAAGGCTGAGACCCCAAACCGTGTCCAGATCGCTTGCAGAAGCGACAGGGGGGGATTGTCTGGTGTAGATCCGCACCATTTTACAACACACGGACCAAAACAGTGTGGATTAGGCTCAGATCTACTTGATCTAGCCTCTGTACGAGCACAGAATGATCCCAAACAGCAGGGCGAAGACACCATCCATAGATCGAGTAGAGTTCACGCAGATCTTGACATGCAAAAGGAAAAACGAACAAAATCAGGGCCAGATTTGGGTTTCGGCCTACAGCCAGAGCAGGTAACAAAAAATTATTTTCAGATTTTGATTAAACCCCCACAAGGGAAAACTCGGTTAGTATGGGTTCATGCAGGAAGCACCTCCATTCAACTGAAACAACAAATATGGGTAGGAATGGGATACCCAGTCCAGATCCAACATCTTGTTAGTGGAAGGCGGTCTCTACAGGACAGCAGATCGATGGAAAGCTATGAGATTGGGCCAGGATCAATCATTTCTTTAAACCTCAGATTGAGAGGAGGGGCTACGTCTAAGGGACAGCAAAGCGGAGACAAGGGAAATAAAAATGCACCTCAGCAACAACCCAAGGGAGGGTTATCCTACAAAAACATTTTACAAGGCAGCAGAGATTCAGGGTCCTCTCCAGATCAAGGCCGCCATCTACCCAGGCCATATATAGTAGATCAGGTAGAGCAAACCCCAGCCTTAAACTTAGATTCTTCTGGGCTGGACGATTTCGTAAAGTCCTATGAAACGCAAGCTCTCATATGTCGTTTCAACAGTTTTTGGCCAAAACCCCTGGATCTATTCCATTGGATCTTCACGAGCTGGACCATGGAATGTGATATTCATCTTTGTTCAAAGGGGTTTTTTATAGTTAGATTTTCATCCAAGGAAGTCAGAGACACAGTTATTAGTGCAGGACCCTGGTTTTGGGGAACATCGGGGCTGTTTATGACCCCATGGTTCCCAGATTTTGATCCAAATAAAGTGATTGTAACCAAAATGCCGGTCTAGGTTAGACTATATAATCTACCTCTGCATTTTTGGAATGAACGAGTTCTGGAAGGCATTGGGAACAACATTGGGAAATATACCAAAACAGATCTGAACAGGATTGATGAAAGGATCTACACCTACGCACGTATCTGTGTGGAAGTAGATTTAAGCAAAGGGTTGCCGGACAATATAAGGCTGATCTACAAACAACAGAACTGGCTGCAAGTGCTAGACTATGAAAATACTGCTTTCAGATGTAGACTCTGTAGGCAGACAGGACACTTACAAAGCACATGTCCAGAAGCCAAGAGTAAAAAGAAGCAGAAAGGGAAGCAGAGGAAAGGATGGCAATTCTCACCACCAGATTCAGATGACGAAGAATCAGAAGCAGAGGAGGAAGAGATCCCTGCAGAGAAGACCGAGGCAGCTCAAGAAATGGAGAAACAGAAAGGAACCACAACAGACAACAAGGCAGAGATGAAAAGCGTGGACCCCAGCATAGGAGGTACCAAGCGACATCACCATTCAGATTCCTCAGATTCAGACAAAGAAGTTGGATCACAGAATGTAGAAACTCAGTTGATCATTGTTCCGACCGAGCCCACCCAAGGAGAGTGGCATAAGGTCGAAAAGAAAAAGGGGCAGAAAACTTGAACTATTTTCAGTTTTCTGCCTCTTTTCATACTCTCTTCCCTCTTCCCTTCTCATATTTCTTTTTGCACGTTAGTCTTCTAACGCTGCGTAGAGCCCTTGTGGCAGCTCTCAGTATGCTTCAGTGCATATGCAGATGTAACTTTTCATTATCTTTTTAATAAAAAGTTACGGTTTTTTCTTCGGAAAAAAAAGTAATTTTATATAGAGTAATCCGAAGAAAAAAAATGTCTAGATCTACATGTTATGGAAAATATTTTTAATGGCTATAATAAAAAAAATAGTCTATGCATGTAAAGTAATTTTATATAGAGTAATCTCATTGAAAAAAATGACTTGATATACATGTTATCTAAAGTATTTTAATGTCAACCATATTTATATTATATATATATTTTTAAAATATTTTACATAACATGTACATCCAGACATTTGTTTTTACTTCTAATTAATCTATATAAAATTACTTTACATACATAGAATATTTAGTTTTTTTTATTATAGGAAACATTATTTTTCTATTTAAAGTATATTTTATTTTTATTTTAAGAGGGACATGTGTTAACTACTAATTAAGGACTAATATACTTACACATCCCCTCATATTGGGTTGTAGAATGAGCCTCCCCCTAAAAAATTATGTATATATGATGAAAAAAATAAGTTTTTATGGTTAAAATGTTTGAAGTGGTCTCAATATTTTATAGTTTGGTCCTCTGTATACTCTATATAACATTCAAAAATACAATTTAAACAATAAAAAATTACACATTATATTTTGCACTTTAAAGAAATTTGCAAATGAAGAAATTTGATCCCTCTTAGCTCATGTTAGATCCGTGCTTAGAATGGATATATATTGGTTTAAGTCTTGCATAGGAAACATAAATAGAGAAGTTATCAAAAGTACCATGAATTTAGAACTTGAATGCTACTAAAATTTCTATGAAATTTGAATGTGGTTAATTACCCCTAGTAAGAGCACAATCTAGTAAATGTATTGTAATTTATTGTTGAATAATACATCAAACTTACTTTGGAATCTGGGGCTTGAAAGGGTTTTCCCTATGAAAATGAAATTACTTATTTAACATTTTATGCATGTTCTTCTTTCATCCATTAGAGTAGGAAACTTATTTTGCATTTCTTCCTTTCATTTAGTATTAGATTCTAATCGCCTCATATCCTAGGTGTTAGCGACAAGATGTTTTGATCTAATATTGGTTTGAATGGGAGCTTACATGTAAGGAAATCTTGTTTCCAGAAAATGGAAAGTATTTGAAGACTAGAAATAGAGAAGTTTAATGGCACTAGCTTTGAGCTATGGAAGATCAAGATGGAGGATTTCCTCATACATCAAGGTCTATAGGTTGTAGGATCCAAGACCAAACCTTGTTATATGAAAGAAAACATTTGGTACTGATGGAGAGAAAACCAAGAATTGTTATTGGGATTTATTTGGATAATGTAGTGTTATTTGGTGTTTTTGAAGAAACCACCATGACAAACCTTTAGAAAGACTTGTACTAGAATAAATCCCTAGTTAATAAACATTTTTCTAGGGAAAAAGTTGTATGCTTTGGGAATGGGTGATTGTGACTCTATATTCAAGTATTTGAATGTGTTTAATATCACTGTGATCTAGTTTAACTAAAGTTGGGTGAACATGGATGAGGAGGATCATTAATGATCCTTTTCTACTCTTTGCTAAATTATTGGACAACCTAGTGATGACCAGTGGAAGCACTTTAAAGAAATTCTTGCTTGATGAGGTGGTTATTTTATTCATTTAGGGGATGAGGTGGAAGGATTTGGAATCCAACAAGGAGGCCTTGGTTATATGTGGAAGATAAAAAGCTACAGGGAAGAAGATGGAGAAGAATGTAGATCCAAATCTAGTGGGAGTTTTAAGTCTCTTATAAATTTGAAGGAAATATGTTGGCACTGTGGCACAACTAAGAATTTCAAAAGAGATTGTAAGGAAGAGATAAAAGGAGAAAATAAGAAAAGGAATGACTCTAAGGATGAATCATAAAAATTACATTTAGGAGCATGGTGGAGAAGCCTTTGTTGCAACCATGGTAACCCATTCATGTCATAGTGTGTGTTTAATAGACTTTGGAGCTTCCTTCCGCATGATTTCCCATCAAGAGTGGTGGGAAACTATACCTCAATGATGATTCTCATCTCCTCACAACTACTTGTGGTAGACTCTCAATTAGATTTCCTAATGTTAGGGTAAAGGGGATCAATGGATTTTTACACATTTTTGCGTATTTCTTGAAACTTACTATCAATAAGAACACTTAATGATACAAGTGTGCAATTTGTTTTCCCTAATGAAAGGTGTAAGATGGTGTGAGGAGCTATGGTCCTCACTGAGGATATTTGTGTGGGCTTTCTATTTCCGCTTAATGTGTTCCTCATTCGATGAAATAATTATTTATTTCTTGCAAAAAAGAGATCCATAGAATCCACATTTTCATAATGAAAAAATGATAGAAATGGGGAGTGTTTTATCTCCTCCTAATGGTCATGCTTTTGGGGTGCCCAAAGGAGCCTTTTCTTTAGAGAGAAAGTCATTTATAGAAATGATAATGTCGTGGCACTAAAGAATGGGACATATATGTGAGAAAGGCTTGTGGAATTTGAAAAACAAAAATATTATTAAGGGGTAGACTAATTCTACTCTTGAATTTGATTTTTGTGAGCACTACATACATAGAAAACATAACCATGTTAAATTTATCCTAATTCACATAAACCTAATGGATTGTTTAACTTGGTTCATTTTAATGTATTTGGTCATGTTAAAGTTCCTTCAATTTCTAAATGTTTTTATTATTCATCCTTCATTGATGATTATTATAGAAGGACATGGATACATTTTCTTAGAAGTAAATATGAGTTCTTTACTTAGTTTAAGGAGTTTAAGTTTCTCTTAGAAAATAAAATTAGTAGGAAGATTAAGTTGTTGAGGACTGATAATGACAATGAGTTTTGTAGTTTGTAGAATTTTTTAGGTTATATAATGAAAATGATATAGAAAAATAATAAACAATATCATATACTCATCAATAAAATGGAGTTGTAGAATGCATGAATAGGACATTGATGGAGAGGCCTAAGAATATGCTTAGATTAGAGATTATGGATAGAAGTGGTTTCTATTGCATGTTACCTAATCACTATAGCTAGGACTCCTACAACAGATCTTGTAGACAAGAAACCTATCGAGGTTTAAGCAAGATAGAATTCCTCACTTTAGAATCTTCATGTTTTTTGTTTCAAGGTGTATGCTCATGTGGGTAAGCAAAAGTGATTGAATTTGGATAAGAATGAAATGAAATTTATCTTCATTGGATATGGTGTTAATGTGAAAGGGTATAAGTTTTGTGATCCCGTGAATTTTTGTACAAAAGTAATTTTTTTTTTAGAGAAGTTAAGTCTTGTTGCATAATTGTGGAGCCATAAGAGGATAAAATAAGTTACTTTTTAAGCTATCACCTAAGAATAAGAAATTTGAACCAATAAAATGAACTTGAATTTCATGTTGGACCAAGTGATGAGGAAATATAAAAGTGTTCAAAAGAGGAAATGGAAACTCCACCTTATCCTTTGACTAGCTCCACTTAGCAAAGCAGGAAATTGGACTAGCATAATTATATCCCATTTAATTTCAGATATATTATGTGTTTACTGACATTGATCATCCTATAATGATGAAATAGGTAATAGAAATGGAAATAATGAATCCTAGAGATTGGCCATAAATGAGGAAATGGATGTACTTAAGAAATACAATGGAATTATACTTTGCATGATGGATGGAAAGTCATTGGATACAAATGGGTTTTCAAGAAAGCGATCAATTTAGATGAAAATATTAAAAAGTACAAGGCGAGATGTGAAGACAACATATTTTGATTTAGAGATAGAATAATGGAAGTGAAGAAAACATTCCTACATGGTGACTTAGAGGAGGAGACATATGACATAGCCATAGAACTATGAGATAAAATTTATGGATGGACAAATTGAGAAGATATCTACATGGTCTCAAATAATCATCTAGAACGAGGTAGAAAAAAAAATATTCTTCATTTTTAATTGTGGAATTTCTCAAATCAAAGGAAGATCATTTTGTTTATTAAAAGCATGATAGTGGTAATTTTATTGTTCTCACTTTATATGTAGATGATATGTTATTTTTTGGTAATAGTGTTGATGTGATTAGTGATATGAAGTATTATCTTTTACCACTATTTGACATGAATGAATTGGGGGTTACAAAGTATACCTTAGGGATAGTGATAAGGAAAGATAAAATAAATAGAAATATTATTTTAGCTAGAGCAAGTATATGAAATCTATGTTGCATTGTTCTAACATGGTGGATTGTAGACCAATGAATGTTCTTATTTCTAATGGAATGTAGGACTTTAGTTAAGAAGTGTC